>CM026562.1:2315162-2915162 GCA_015143295.1 Tetracentron sinense
AAAAAAAAAAAAAAGGTCAAGTCATGACAAGATCAAATTATTGCGGGCATGATGAAAACCCTTTTGGGGGCATTAATGCGCAAAAATTACGCAAGCCAGACCTATTGAAAAAGGCACCAAAAAGAAAAGGAAAAGAAACCAGCTAAGCAGTCAATTTCAGAGCATCACCATATCTCTTAATACTCGGGCTGGAAACCGTGCTACACTAAACTTTAGGTTTGTTTTTCGAACTTAATATGCAAACCAATTGATAGTCTGATTTATTACATAATTATGATTGTTTGACCATTACTGCTATGAAAAATGATGTATGCATCCCTCGATTTGAGTTAAAAAAATTTTTAAAAAAAATTTTGAAAATTTTGTTTAAAAGCTTTCAAATATACCTTTACTACTACCCATTTGTGCAGGTTCGGATTGAACCTGTGAGGGAGTTTGAGGTCCATGATAGGCCTACATGCCAGACCTGTCTCCGTTTTCTTTTGCCTTTTTCTTACCAAGCTTTTAAAATATTTTGAAAAAATTGATGTTTGAAAATGTTTGACTCAATAAGGATGCACACATCATTTTTTGCCTGTAAAATCAGCTCGTGTCTATATTTTTTGCCGTTCTTTGCAAACAAATCCGACAAAGAGGGGTAGCTGTAGACACCCAATTTTGCACGGCTAAAGACCCCTTTTAGCTCCAAGAATCGAAAGATGGACTCAATGAAGAAGATCCGAACTCCGAAATAACCCGAGGTCAAGCCAAAGCCCAAGCTAACCCAAGCCCAAAAGAGGGGAGAAATTCATTCTTTGAAAAACTGTTTGAGTTTTTGGGAGAACTTTAGTCCCACATCGCTTAGAAAAGAGAACCTCCATTTTTTCACCTTTATAAAAGGCCACATACCCCTCTCTCATTTACACCGAAAACACCCTAGACTTGGGATCTCTATATCTTGAAACATTCGGAAAAACCCTAGTCTTGGGAAAACTTTTAAACCTTCGAGATATTTTGCAAAACCTTAGGGAGAGCTTTAAAGACCTTAGAATTTGGAAATCACATACTAGCTCGGAGCGAGATCGGGGGTCGGACTTTCTCTATTGTTCATATATTTAGGTGCTTGGAGTGTAGGATCATTGGAGCATAATCCAAAAAGTCAGCAACATTTTTACTTCACTTCTTCTACCCATCCAAGTTTCTCCTTCTCTTATTTTTGTTAGTAGTCCGAGGTTCCCTCCAAACGGTTGTGAGGAAGTGGAAACCTAGACGAAGGAAAGTGGGGGAAATGGAAATCTTCGATTTCTTCCTCTTTAATTATTATCATTCTTTAATTAGTTCTCTCCTTTTTTTCCACCAAAGCAAGCGGGGCCTCTCTTGAATCGGTCGAATAGAGAGTTTGGCCGTCGCCAATTTAAGGAAAAAGGTTTGTCGCTCAAGTAGAGAAAACCACCCCGATTCGGTCGAGGAGGGGTGTGTTCCAATCTCGAAATAAAAGAATAAAAAAAAAGTATGAAAGGATTTGCCTTGATTCGATCGAGGAGAGACATTCTTATCTCGAAAAGAAAGAAAATAATTACTTTTATTAAGTCTAATGAAAAGAAAATTAAATTAATGGAGAAAAGCTAAAAGGTAACCATCGCTCGATAGATGAGTTGGGGTGCCTAACACCTTCCCCGGCTCATAAAAGAATCCCCGAACCCAACCTTCAGTTTTCGGACCAAGAGGAACATAGTGAGTGACCAATCACACCCTTATTCTTGATTGGTGGCGACTCTGAGGTCTCGACTTCTCATTAGTGCAAAAGTACTAATGTAGGGAGGAGATCGACTCGAGCCGGCTATCGCACAACTTGCACATTTGAAACTTGATTTTTAAAAACTCAAAAGTCAAATTTTCATGTGGTTTGCACTTACAAAAAGTAACTTCTGAAAGATTTATACATGGTATCAAATTAATTTATGGTTATTTCCATCTATTTACTCTTGTAAAATTTGTGATACCCCTTTATAAAAGAGGTGAAAAAAAAATGTTTTTATACTTGTTCAAGCATTAGCAAGTAATATACATGGTTGTTATGGAGTTCTACATCTATATTAGACATTTTTTTGGGTTGCTCCAGTTATCTCTTCAACAAAATCTTTTGTTAATAGTTAATCTCTTATTTTAAAACCATAAAAACTAAATTGATTTTAGGGATGTTAATTTAGCCCTCATGTGAGGGTACCCAGCACAGCCCAACCCTCAAAAGCCCACAAAATGGAGGGCTTTTTATTTATTTATAAAGCACACGGGCCTAAGTAAGCTAAAAAAAACTAGGTCCACTGACATGGGGGCTAAATTTAGATAACACCCTTAGAGCTTGGCCCAGGACCAGGCCACCCACAATTGAGAGATTTTTAATTCTAATTATCTAATCTAACTCCCTTTTATTCTTTTTGTTACTCTTTTGTCTTTGTCATCACTCTCGACTGTGGTTTAGAAAAAAAAATGATAAATGTTTTGACACAAAAAAATCTTTTTATTTTTTTCAAGCTTAGGCCTAGTCCAAGCCAAACCCCAATCTTGACCCTGAGGCTAGGGAATGGGCTTAGCCAATTCAGCCCCCTATAAGAGCTTGAGTTGAACCCTTACAAGTAAGAGCTAGGATTGTATAGACCACAACCCATTGACAACCCTAATTATTTTAAAGCACGAGCAAACACTAGACCTTACAAGACAGGGCTCTTTAGCAAAGTTCACCACTAATAACAAATAATTGTTTTATGGTATGGGAGTACTAGCTCCACTCTCCTTTTATGTAATGTAAGGAGCAAGAAAATAAGGCTTTTGTGTTTGTGGGCCTCCACAAATTGTCTTATTATCTTGATTAGGGATGACAATGGGCCAAGTTAATCTAGTAACCCGCCCAACCCTATTGGGACGGGTTTGGGGTGCTCTTAAACAGGGTAGGGGTGGGTTTGGGAATGGAAGATTAAACCCGACTCAGGTTCAAGCCAGGAATGGTTTTAAGCTGCCCCGCCCCGGCCCAACTAATGCTTAACGGGACTAGACAGGGATTGGTTAAGGCGGCTTTTGATAAATCCGCCCTGCCCCGTCCAAATCCTAGGACAGGAATGGGTTAGGAGTCTTTCCTATTAGGGGCGGGGCAGGGTTGGGGGAGCCTTGGCAAAACCCGACCCGTTGCCATCCCTAATCCGATTGACACATGACCTCCACTAGTAGCAAAATAATGAAAGTGTAATAGAAAGAGAGTGAGGTTAGCAAAATCTTTAGGGTATTAATAATTGGTAGGGCCCACCCCTATTTTTACTCTCTAGTGGCCTAGTGTGCGTTAATTGAATGAAACCATAAAAAAAAGGAGAAAATACATTTACACCCCCTTAGGTTTGACAAAAATGCACATAGACCCCCTCAGTTTTCAGAAAATACATTAGGTACCCTTACTTTTTAAAATAATGACACTTACACCCCTTCCATCAGTTGACCGTTAGTCAACTGCCAGAATTACTTTTTAAAGTGTATAAACTTCCAAAATTACCCTCTCTACTACCTTTTAAGTTAAGAGAAAAAACAAAGCCCCAAAACAAATAAACCAAAGGCAACCCCAATTCAAAGAAATTGAAACAAACACACCACACGGATCATCCTCTAGGGCTGCACCTGAACAGGCCGGTCCTCCCGGCGTTCAGATGTGAATAAAACTCCATCCTTGGCATTACTTCCTTTACCTTACTGGAACTTACCCAGAGCAATCAAATCTCTGGGGCCTTACCTTCTCTAGCCAATCTCACTAATCTTCAAGAAGTTTACCTCAATAACAACAATTTCACTTCAATTCCTCCTTCATTTCTCTCTGGTCTCAACAACTTACAGACATTGAGCATTAGCGAGAACCCCAATCTAGCTCCACGGTCTATCCCAGAAGATCTTGCTCAATCTGGGAGTTTGGTCATGTTCTACGCTAGTAAGGCGAGTATTGTAGGTTCAATCTCGGATTTTTTCGATTCGTTTCTAAATTTGCAGTCTTTGAGGCTTTCTTACAACATGCTTACTGGAACTTTACCTTCTTTGATTGTTGGGTCTGAGATTCAGAACTTGTGGTTGAGTAATCAGGAAATGGGTCTCTCTGGTCAATTGATGTGCTTGGAACGATGATGCAGCTTTCTCAGGTCTGGCTCCACGCAAATGGGTTTTCCGGTCCGATTCCAGATCTTTCAAAATGTACCTCTCTTTGATCTTCAGCTCCGCGACAATCGTTTTACAGGGGTTGTTTCACCTTCATTAATCTCACTTCCTCACTTGGTTAATGTCACGGTGCAGAACAACAAGTTGCAGGGCCATTCCTAGATTTCCTAAGAGGAGTTCAGGACTTCAGGTTAATCTTAGCGTGCAGAACAACAAGTTGCAGGGCCATTCCTAGATTTCCTAAGAGGAGTTCAGGACTTCAGGTTAATCTTAGCACAACCAACAGTTTATGTAATACCAAGCCAGGTCCTTGTGATTCTCAGGTGACTGCATTGCTTGAAGTTGCAGGAGCCCTCCGTTATCATTTGGCGTTGGCAGAATATTGGGTAGGGAATGATCCATGCCAAGGATGGAGTTTTATTACATGCCAAGGAAGTAATGTGACTGTAATCAATTTTGGGAAGCAGAAATTCATAGAGATCGAATCACTCGCCGGAAGTTACCAATAGATGGAAGGGAAAATGACAACTTTAGTAGAGAGGGCAATTTTGGAAGTTTATACACCTTAAAAAGTAATTCTATCAGTTGACTAACGGTCAACTGATGGAAGAGGTGTAAGTGTCATTATTTTAAAAAGCAAGGGTACCTAATGTATTTTCTGAAAACTAAGGGGGTCTATGTGTATTTTCGTCAAACCTCTGGGGATGTAAATGTATTTTCTCCAAAAATGAAGAGCTTTTATACTCTCAATTTATGGGAATTTCCGTAAACTTCCTGCTTGACTTCCTGCAAAAGTCCAAAGCAAGACTTCTTGCAAAAGCTACCCTCTCCGGCTTTTTTGGGAATTGGATATCTCGACTTCCAAGAACTTTTACTTCCGTGAGAAGTTAATTTCAAAGTGGCTAACCAAACACTTATTCCAAACTTTCAACTTCTCAACACCCAAAAGTCAGTAGGAAGTCTATCCAAACGCCACCGTAACATCTTCCACTTTTGTGCTTCCACCAGAACTACCCCACTAATTATACTTGTGGCGACAAAACCTCTATTTGTTACAAAGGAACAAAGCAGTTAAAAAAAATATATATATATATATATATATATATTTTGGAAAGTTTGTTAAAATATTTTCCCCCAAGAACAGTCAGAAATAACATTTTTGGGGGCATTCTGCTCTTCTTTGGTGAATTTCAATTTTCTCTACCTGGAAACACTTACACTATAGTAAACTTATCCTCCACTCTTGTCATCTTGGTTGCCTCTTACTGTCCCCAAGCAATTTCCCTCTTCTTTGCAAACTCAAATATATTAATAGCTTGAATCCGCAAAAATCCTAACAGACTGAACACCTTCTGACACTCTCACAGTATCCAAATACCTCTAATAAGTCACTGCGTCATACCTAAAGGAATCATACATATAACATTTCGTTGTTAATAACTAAATCAAAGTAAACTAAGTAAAATTAATGACTGTCAAACTACCTAACAAGATAATCCACCAATTTCCTCAAGGTTTTCAAATCCGATACAAGCTGCTTTGTTTTCTTCCCTTGGGTCTAATTGCCACCTTACAATCTCATCAAACAAGCCATTCTCCACCATTAAATCCTCGACATCAACTTACTCAGTCTTCCTTATCTCCTTCAAGCAAAGCATCCATCACATCAATTATCGCCTCCTAAATCCTCTTCATAAGCATCGACTAGAATCCTAATGTCCACAACCATCGGTGGATCCTTCTCCAAATCCTGAGACACATATACTTGAAACCTTGGCTACAATTGCTATCTCCTAACATACAAACACTTCATAATCCACTCAGCTTTCGAGAACCCACCGAGTGGGGCTTGTCTGACAAGGCGCGAAGATAAGCGGTGCGGTTGAGGGATCGGAATATGCAGACAATGAAGGCTTTAGTGCAAGTTTCATAGAGGCTGTTGAGGTAGGGATTTTGGAATTGAAGAGATCTACAATGAGGATGCGGGAGGTGATGAAGAAGATGGAGCTGGTCAAATTAAAATCAGTTCAGAAGCCAAACCCATCAAAACAAACACCATAAAAATCCAAAACAGAGATAAATGAAGCTTTGAACAGAGAAAAGCAAATAACGGAAAAATATCATGCTCAGAAATCAGCATAAGGGAAAAAAATTTGAACCTGATTTGATTTGAACTCTTTGCTGCAGTTAGGTATGGTCGATCCAATGGCTTTTGCTTCGGGAATAAGAAGATAAGAGATGGAGAACGTTTAGAGATGCTGATGATGAACATATGGAACAGGTGGTTGAAGAAAGGAGATGTGTTGCTTACAGATGCGTGGGAAGAGGAGAAGATGACCAAGGAAAGCCCAATTCAACCTCACCGAAGTCAAAGATGTTCTATGTCTTAAACCATAGATAGTGCGTTTGGCTTATTTATGTGGTGATTACTTGAAGGACATAGATGGAATATATAAAAAATATATGAAAAAGAATTAGTTAACGAAGGGCAAACCTTTGCTTTTATAATAAGGTAATAGATTCTGTGAGTTCCGGGTTCCCTTTATTTCATACTATATATGAGTTTGGTCATTCTCAAAAATGATTTCCTTTTTAAATTCTTTTTGATTTTTCAGACAGCAAAACAAAATTTTAGAAGAAGAACGACAAATAGAAGTAAACCTTAGGAACTAGGGTCAAAACCCATGTCATTGAATGCCACAAGGAAAACATAGACTGAGATCCAACAATGGTATGCCCAATGAGTCCCTATAACCTTGAACCACAACCAATATTGAAAAGAACAAGAGATGCTAGAAAACTGGAAGGGAAACTAGTTGCTGCTACAGCTGCAACAAGTGACACAAACACCATGAGCTGCAAGAGCCAGTGGTAGTGGCCTTCGAGCTCAACATGGTCAGCAAAGTGGAAATGGAGTAAGAAGAGCTCTTGGCCAAAGACGGAGGCTGCAAGGATTCCAATAAGTCCTGACAAGATCTCAAAGAATGTGTTCACAAAAAGTGTGCACCAGCATATGCGAAGTGGAGGAACATGGTAGTGTGCTTGAAGTTATCAAGTTGAAAGAGAACTGGGGAGGGAAGTCTAGGAGTTGCATGGCAATGGAAAAGATCTAGAAGATGCAGATGAGTTCCAAGTGTTTGAGTTGGAAAAGGGATGGGTACCAAAACCTGGATATATGACGATATTGAAGGTGTGCCATAGACCGAGTGTGAGGGCCAAACCAGGTACTATGTGTCCTACAAATTTGCTCATGAAAGCTTATGTATCAAACTTAGTAGTCTCTCTTCAAAACCTTGCTCAACCTTTAAATACTTGAAGTACTAGTACAAGTGCTTTGCTACTGCAAGATGAGTGATAACTACAAGCAACAAAAGTAGATATGGGTTATCTTTATGAACATTTTGGTGAATGGTGCAAACATTTCCACTTACAAGAACGCAAATTCACGGGCACCTGTTCAGACAAAACCTTTTGGTAGATTTAGAAAAAAATGGAAAGTTAGAAAGGACAGGATGCTTATAGGTGAAATGAAAGGACACATGTAATACCCTTAGAACCATGGCAATTAATTTTCAATGGAAATTGAAGCCATCGAATTGGGAGACCGTGATTTCATTCATCTTTCAATGAACTAATGGTCATTGCTCCCCTAAGGCCCAAAAAAATGGCTTAGATTCATGTTATTATCAGTTGATTAAAGGTACCAGGGTTATTAAATCACCGGGTCAAAAGAAAATAGAGCACTTACTAATTATATGAGCCAAAATTATCCACTAGAAGTGTATAAAGGATGAAAGGACACTAGCTCTTCAGCAATATCATTATGCTTATGTTCGAGTCTTTCACTACAACGAGTTGAGGTGTAGAGTACCTGCAAAAAAGAAAAAGAGAAAATAAGGACACCACGGCATTATAGCAGGGGTGTTATCATAGATAGTGAGAGAGATATAAAGAGACATGAAAGGTTGGGTGGTATGGAGGGAATATATAGATTCTAAAGCCCTTAAATCTACCATCCAAGCTTTCGACTACAGGTCTACCACTTTGATTCTCTTTAATCAATTCAAGCTTGAATAAGAATAGTTGACCAAACATACTTACAGAATGCTAGCCTTAAATCCAGCTCTTTCTTTTGCAGGTATCAGTCCCACAAGTCCTTTTGATGTGCATGCTGAACCAGTTTTTTTTTTGGTTTTTCAAGAAAATAAACCCCAAAACTTTCCCATTTTTCACAGAATGAGAGTTTTTTCCAGGTTATTTGCCAGCTTTCTAGCCTCCACAAAAACAATATACCAATTTTTAAAAATTCCATTTCAAATGTGTCTTTTGGGGTTATAAATAGATCTGCTTGAATTTGTACACCTATTGTCAGAAACAGTTGAAAGGACGAGATGCTTTTTTTTTCATCAAAGGACGAGATGCTTGTCATTTGGAGAAATTCATCCTCTAGTTCCCTCCCTTTCAGCTCTTTTTCCTGGTCTGGAAATGGATTTCAGTGTATTTCAATAAATAATTTTATGTTTTGACAAGATGACCTTGGTCCAAAACCTATTGTCACCTACTTTTTTCTTGACCCTCTAATCACCCTGCTTCCTGCCGGAAAATAGAAAGTTCCAATATATTATCAAGCAAAATTTTTGGTGATTACTCGAGGTATCAATCCATCTGATTGGTGATGAGCATACAAGTCACAAAACAGACTCGCTCCAGAGGAGAAACCAACTACCAGAATGTATCATTTAATATACAATGACTAGGACCCTAATACATACTTGAAACAAAAAAGAAAAGGTGATAAGAGTTGTAAAACTTATCCTGCACTGGACAAGTAGAAATTGAAGATAAGGACAGTTATGGAAAATGACCTTTTGAAATCTGAAGTCAGCACACGGACAATCATCTGATCTAGATACTTGAAATGAATTGGACAGACATATTACTTTTCTGTAACTTTGAATTTTGAGCATGATTTCTCAAATGGCTAGCATCCAATGGTGGCACCCAATATGCTCCACTTATGCCATGTGATTTGGGTACAGTCACTTTCCATCTAATATATTGTAAGGGAAGACATGGACAATTTCACAGTATCTCCATGGTAATTGAATTCTTTCCTAGACATCCCATGCTTTGTTGGACGTTAAGAACCTTGCTGGTAAACCAATTCATTGAATACCAATGTTCTCCACCAAATTTTCACCTTTTCCAAGCCCCTCAATCAAAGAGAAGTAGGTGCTGTCATCGGGAGTGAAACCTTTGCTTACCATTTCTTTGAGGAGCTCTTCAGCATGATCTCCTTCCTTGTTTTTGCATAACCCTTGTATAAGGGCATTGTAAGTAAGAAGGGTGGGATTGAAACCTCTATTCAACATCTCATCACGAACTTTAAAAGCATCCTTCATATCACCTTTCCTACTATACCCACTAATGAGGGTGTTGTAACTGATGTGATCGGGTTTGATCCCCCTTCTCTTCATCTCATCGAGAAGCCCTCGAGCTTCCTCAACTTTACCCTCCCTACAAAGCCCTTGCATTAGCGTGTTGTAGGTTACCTCATCAGGAGCAACCTTTCTCCCATCCATAACTTTTAAAAGCGTAAATGCACGATCCAAATTCCCATTGAAGCAGTGGCCATCGATCAAGGCATTGAACATTATGAGATCCGGGGACACTTCTTTACCCACTATCTGCTCAAATAAGTTATCCGCCTCCTTCATTCGGTTCCGCTTTCCCAATACATAGATAAGAGACGTATAAGTTACTGCAGTAGGACGAATCCCTTTACTCAACATCTCTGCATGGAGGTCAAAGGCCTTCTTTGCGTTCCCTTCCTTGCAATACCCATTGATCAAGATGTTATACGTGATAGCGTCCGGAGCCATCCCTCTTCCCCCCATTTCCTTAATCAAATCGTCTGCTTCGGCCGTCCTACCTTCCATAAATAATGCATGAACCAGCAAATTGTAAGTGGATACAGTTGGCTTTATGCCCTTCCTAACCATCTCATCCCGGTAACTAAAGGCTGTCCCCAAGTTTCCCTTGTTGCAGTAACCATCAATTAAAGTGTTGTAGGTTACAGCAGTAGGAACCAACTTGATCTCCGTCATTTTTCCAAAAAGTGCCGATGCCTCCTCAAGTCTCCTCTCCTTGCATAACCCATTGATGAGTGAACCATAGGTGTAAGAATCTGGTTTGATGCCTTTACCTTTCATAGCATCAAAAATTTCTTGAGCGCCTTCAAGTTTCCCCTTTGAACAGTAGCCATGAATTATCGTGTTGTAAGTCACAACGGTAGGTTTAAAACCCAATCCCTCCATGTATCCGATAAAAGCCTTTGCCTTTTTCAACTTCCCTTCCTTACACAACACATTAATCATTATATTGAAAGTGACAACAGTTGAATTAATCCTCAACCTAAACATCTCAGCATACAAAACCCAAGCCGTTTCGGAACGATTCAATTTCAGAAGCAAACCCAATAGCTCATTACAAGTTTCAATTTTGGGAAGTAGACCTTGATCCTTCATCAAGTAAAAGCACTCCAAAGCCTGATCTGCATTCTTCGCTTCACAACACGCCCTAATCAGCAAATCTAGAACGGCAGAACTCGACAAATTCAAATGCTCGCGAGCAAGCACCAGCTTGTCAAAAATATCAGTGTTCGTGGAAACGCCCCCACCGATAGCTCGCTTCAGGAGTTGCAAAGCGGGTTTAGGCGATTGAAGGCGAGAGACAATAACTATAGCGAGGCATAGACATCGGACATCGAGACATTGAAACCCTAATTTCTCAATGAACTCTAGAACGATATCAGGCGTTTCGCAGAGCTTAGAGAGAACATTATGAATCAAAGCTGGAGTGAGATTTGAAGAAATTTGTTTGATTAACTGCCAATCAGAATCTAAGATTGCTTTCACCAATAAATCTTCAGTGTTAATTTCATTGTTTAAAGTATGGATTGATGGAGAATCTAGGGTTTCTGGTGGGGCTTCTGAGGGAGAGATCGAAGAAGTAAATGAAGAAAACTTACCTTGAGTTATGGCAAAGAGATTCGAGAACCTCCGTTGTTTGAATGTTAGAAGATTGAAAACTCTGTAAATTCTCATTTTGTCGCAGAAATCACGGAGAAGAAGAAGAAGAGAGAGGGTTCTGGGGAGGTTTTAACTTTCAAGACCTTGTGCGATTTTTTGTTGGAGACGAACAGGGGCATATATGTCATATCTTATCAAAGCACAACCCGGCCCAGGCCCAGGCCCAGATACATCCCAATGCAACTTGGGTCAAGCCCCCGAGCTCGAGCCCACTTCTTCTACCTAAAGATCTCAGATAGAGGTGTCAAACGGGCCGTGCCAGCCCACCTAATTAAACTTGTCGTGCCGTGCCGTGCCAGGCCGGCTCACGAGAAAAATATGGAGGCCCAGGCATAGTCCATGCAGGCCCGTGTCATGCCATGCTAGTGGGTCGTCCCTGGGCCAGCCCATGTGGTTTTTTTAAAAAAAAATTAAATTTATAATTATAAAATTAAAATACAAATACACTATTATTAGTTTAAAATTCAAAAAAGTATTATTTTATTTATCTTAGAAATTTGTAATACAAGTATACAACTATACAAGTAGTTGGTACAATACAAAATTCTAAATAAAGGTGAAAATTGCATCACTATAGTTTGAGTACATCCCAACTAGGTTGACACCTACCCAACTATCAATCATTTGCATTGCTCAAGCCTTACAACTTACAAGTTACAATAATGGGAAAAAAAAATACAATATTATCACTAATTTGGTTCGTTGCTTATATATATCTAAGTTTGCAAAATCTTCAGCTATATCATCTTTGGTGTCTTATAGTCGTAGTTCCCCATCCTATCAATCCTTTTGTGCACATTAAGCACTCCAAAATTTCGGGAGTTAATTTGCTCATCTTCCCAGTCAATACTCTACCACCTGCACTAAAAACAAACTTTGATGCTACTCTTGAGGTCGGAGGTGTTAGTAGATCACGTGCCATGATGGAAAGCACAGGAGAATTTTTTTCGTGTGTTTCCCACCATGTCAAAATGTTAAATGGGCTAGCTCCTCTTGGGTAAGAAATCCAGTCCAATCAGTGTCTAAATATTTGAAAAGTTCAGTACGTGTAGAGCTTATAGTGCATATTCAGACATTAGCAATAGCTGACCAAGCTATGCCATAAGTATTAAAAGAAGTGAATGAAGAAAAAGAAGTAGGTCTTATATTATTAGAATCTTTATAATCATATGTTTGATAAATTGATCTTAATAAGTTATTAATTTCTTCCCCACTAATAATTTGTTCAATATTTAAAAATAAACAAATTCTATGCATTAGTACTTCTACACCAACTAATTTAATCTTAGGATTCATTATTGTAGCTAAACAAAAAAATTGTTGGTATATGTGCAACATAATTTTTAAATTTTATTTCAATTTCATAACAAATATTTGAAAAAAATTGTTTTTCTCTATATTTAGCAAAAGTATTAGCAATACAACACAATACAACTGATTTAGTACAAGACAAGAAGTAGGGTAATATACCCTTGAACAAATTTCTGTAGCATTATTAAATACTTAAAAAAATTTCATAAAATTAAAAGTCATTTCCTAGTCATATTCGGTTAAACCAATATCAATAGTTTTAGTACTAATATAAGTACTAATTGCCTCATTATATTTTATAGTAGATTTTAACATAAGATAAGTTGAGTTCCAACGAGTTTTAATATCAAATTTAAATTTTCTAGCATTTAAACCATAAGTTTTGCATAATTGAAAAAATTATTGTTGCCTATAAGAAGATGAAGTAATAAAAAGAATGATATTTCTAATTGATTTTATATGATTATTGATTAATTTTAAGTCATCTTGCACAATTAAATTAATTATATGACATGTACATCTCATATGAAATATTTGACCACCATGGGAAGGATGCAAAGTCCGTTTAAACAACTCAATAACAACATTGTTAGAAATAACATTATCAAAAGTAATACATAAAACTTTATCATTAATTTCATATTTTCTAAATACATCCATTATAGCTTGAAATATTTGACTAACACCATGAGGATATTCCATTACACGAAAAGCAATAATTTTTTTATTTAAATGTCAATTACGATCAATGTAATGTAGAGTAACACAAATGTAACCTAATTTATTGATACCAATCCACAAATCAGAAGTAAAAGAAATTGTAGCAGCAAGATTAGAAAATTCAGCAATTAAATTTTTCTTCATTTTTTAAAAAACTTTTATACAATCACTCCTATTTGTGTTTCTAGAAACCTCATGGAAAGCAGGATTAAGATTTGATTTAACAAAAATTTCAAATCTAACATCTTCTGCAAATGTAAAAGGTTGTTCAGCAGCAACTACATATTTAGCAAATTCCTCTCTCATTTTTTGCTGTGAATATTTAAAAGTACTAATACCACATGAGGAAGAAACATTAATTTTGGTTTGGCCAGGTTCTTCTTTCTTTTTTAAACATGCATCTTTATGCTTTAGGAGGTGGTCTATGCCACTTTTACCTTCACAACTAAGAATACCACCACACATAATATATATAGTCTTTAATCTCAAATCTTTAACCTATTTTATTCTAAATATTTCAACACTTCAGACGTACGGTACCTTTTAGTAGTTTTACTATTAACAGTACTACCAGTTCCAGTGCCACCAAGTTGAGTTGATTCTATGGTTCGGACACATCAAATTCATTATATTCACCAAAATCTACATTGTCAAGGTGAAGCATAGGGTCCATTTCTATGTAGGAAACTTAAATTGATATAAATATTAATTAATAAGAGTAACTAATAATTAAAAAAAAAATAAGAATGTAGAAAGCTTAATTAATTACTAATTAGTAAGTGGTAACTAATATTAAAATGAATAACACAATATATTTATATTAATAAGCACAATTTAATTATAAAACAATTAATTAATAACAAGTAAAAACTTACAAAACTTTGTGTGAGAAGTAGAGAGATCGAGATTTTGAGAGAGCTTGTAGACTTGTAGAATGTAGAGAGATTAAGATTTTGAGAGAGCTTGTAGGCTTGTAGAATGTAGAGAACTAGAGACCGAGACTTTGAGAGAGCTTATAAGGCTTGTAAAATGTATAGAGATTGAGAGAGAATGAAAGATTTGTATGAAAAAATGATTTAGGGAATATGATATATAATTTTTTTTTAGATTAATAAATAACTAGAATACCCCTAAAACTAGCTGCTCTATGGTTGTTGGGAATGCTATTTTGGTCATTTGTGAGCTTAAATGACTGATTTTCACTTTTGTCCCTCAAATTAGTCGTTTTATGGCTATTGGGGGCTATAAATGTAATTTTTTTCTTAAAAAAAGAGCTGTTGGAGAAGGCGGGCTAAGCGGGCCGTGCCTGACTCACGTGCCTGCCCACTGACAAAAAAACAGGGCCCAAGCCTGGCCCACTAGGCGGGTCATGCTATTCCAGCCCACCCATTAAACGTGTCAGGCCTTGCCGGCCCGCCTGGTAATGGGCCGTGCTCAGGCCGACCCACGGGCCACGGACCATTTTTACACCTCTAATCTCAGATATAGCATGCGCACGAAAAGACCTGTGATCACCTCCAATTGCTGCTTTGTGCTCCACATCAGTAGAAATATAGAAGTGACACTTGGCCCAATTCATGGTCTCTTTACATTACTTAAATATTTACTTACAAAAATTATAACAATGCATGATTTGGGGTCTCAAAAAACCGTTGAAATTCATAGCTCTGATCATATTGAAACTTTATTTTTTGGTTTAACATCTAACTTTAATTTTTTTCCTGTTACAATTATTATAAAAAAAATTTGGAGGTATAGAGAATTGGAAGTAGAGAGAGAGATGAGATCAGGCGATTGCAGACGCTAGTCCACGTCGTGGCAACATGGCTGAGGTGGCAATCATCTAAGGCTAAGGCTCTTCTGGCTGATATTATTGCATAGCTGCTAGGGTTGTACATCGGCCGGGTTGGGTAGGGGTGAAGCCAATTCGGGTCCAATCATCTCTTTAATTATCATAGGCTCGAGAACCCAACTACAGAAAATTGAGGTTGGGCTAAACTTGAATTAGCCTGTGCAGGCCCAGCCTGTACTCAATATTAATTCTACCAAAATCTCTTGCCAAATTATAGAATTCCAGTTCCATCCACCTCTGCTCAATAGATCTTAGCTATATATGGTATTTATGTAATAAAAGTGACTAATCTATCCTTCAAGGTGATGTAAATTGGTATTGAAAATTTAATCATCTTATCATTCAATGATTGAATTGTTATTGAAATATGGTTAGGCCGCAACCCCAATGAGTAGTGTTAGTATTTGTTCAGTGGTTAAAAACCCCAATGAGTAGTGGGCTTTGGGATAAACCTTGGTGTTTGGGAGGAGACTTTAATAGTATTCGCTTATCCTCAGACAGAAAAGGGGGAAGCGCTATTACCCCTAAGATGAAGAGATTTGGAGATTTCATTTTGCGTCATGGGTTGATCGATTATCCTCTGAGGGGAGCCCACTTCACTTGGTCTCAAGCAGGTAACGACTGGGTGGCAAGCCGAATCGACCGCTTTTTACTTGATCCAGTATGGGAGGCCCATTTTCCTAATGCTATTCAATCGGGGCTCCCTAGACCCATATCTGACCATGTGCCTTTACTACTTGAATCGGGAAGGTTTTTGGGGGGGCCTAGCCCTTTTCGCTTTGAGAACATGTGGTTGAAGGACGAGCGGTTTAGAGAAGTAGTGGCGGAGGTGTGGAGTCAAAACCAAGGGTGGGGGTCAGCAAGTTCTCGTTTTGGGATCAAATTGAAAGCTTTGAAAGAGCGCCTTAAAATTTGGAACAAGGACCTTTTTGGAAATATACAAGTGCGTCTATCTGGGTTATTAAGGGAGATTGAAATCTTGGATGGGTTGGCCGAGATACGGGATCTTTCCTCTTCAGAAGCTAGGGAAAGAGAGGTGAAGAGACTGGAGTACATCTCTACCCTCAAGCTTGAAGAAATCAATTGGAAGCAAAAAGCTAGAACTCATTGGCTAAAAGAGGGGGATGGAAACACGAAGTATTTCCACAGAATGGCTAATTATAAGCGAAAAAAGAACTTTATATCCAAGATTTGGGTGGATGGGGAGTGGATAGCGGAGAAGGGAGAGATTGAAGATAAGGTAATCTCTTACTATAAGGATATGTATCTCGAAAGGGAGAGGTGGCGCCCAAAATTGGATGGACTCTCTTTTGGAGGGTTGTTTATGACTCAACGATCGGGCCTTGAGGTTCCCTTTGAGGAAGCGGAGGTGTTAGGTGCCTTAAAGGGATTGGTGAGTGATAAAGCGCCGGGGCCTGATTGGTTTTCCATTGAATTCTATAGGGAATGCTGGGATATTGTGGGTCGAGACTTCATGGAAGTAATGCAAGAATTCTATGACACAGGGCGATTTGATAAAGTCATGAATCACACTTTCATTGCTTTAATTCCTAAAAAAGAAGGGGCGGCAGAACTCAAAGACTTTCGGCCCATAAGTCTTGTGAGTAGTATGTACAAAATTCTCTCTAAGGTCTTGGCTACCCATCTGAAATTAGTTATGGCTTCTCTTATTTCTCTCCAACAGAGTGCTTTCGTTGGAGGGCGCCAAATTATAGATGGCTTTCTTGTGGCAAACGAGTGTATCGATGCCAGGAAGCGAGAAAGGAATCCGGGCTTACTTTGTAAAGTTGATATGGAGAAGGCCTATGACCATGTTAATTGGGAGTTTCTTAATTACTTGCTACGCAGGATGGGTTTTGGGCATAAATGGAGGATGTGGATGAGGACTTGTATTTCGTCAGTTTCCTTTTCTATTCTGCTGAACGGAAGTTCGGTGAGATTCTTCCCAAGCTCTAGGGGGTTGAGGCAAGGGGATCCCCTATCCCCGTTTTTGTTTGTTATTGTGTCGGAAGCTCTGTGTCGTATGTTAGCCAAAGCAGAAGGGATTTACTTTGAAGGATTTCGGGTAGGCCAGAATGGGTTGAAGATCTCTCATCTACAATTTACAGATGACACTCTCATATTCTGTCAGGCTTCAAGGAGGGATCTCCTTCACATCAGATGTCTTCTAGGGTGTTTTGCAGTGGTGTCCGGTCTGCAAGTTAATCTAGCAAAATCTGTAATTTTGCCGGTGGGGGAGGTCCTTATTCTTAATCATCTAGCAACATGCCTAGGTTGTGGAGTGGGTTCTCTTCCCTCAGTGTACCTAGGCTTGCCGTTGGGAGCAAATTATAAGGCCAAATCTGTATGGAACCCAGTTCTAGACCGCATTGCCCGCCGATTGACAGGTTGGAGGGCATCGTACTTATCAAAAGGGGGGAAATTGACCTTGATTCGAAGCACGTTACAAAGTTTTCCAACTTACTTTTTGTCATCTCTCACCATTCCCCGATCGGTAGCCTTCAACATAGAACAGATTCAGATGGAGTTTTTATGGCATGATAAAAAAGATAAAAGAAAGTATCACCTAGTAGCTTGGTCAAAGTCGTGTCAGCCTAAGGAAGATGGGGGACTCAATCTTAAGCCGCTTATAAAGATGAATAAAGCCTTGTTGGGAAATGGGTGTGGAGATTTGGTGAGGAAAGGGACAGTTTATGGAGAGCCGTGATCGTGGCCAAGTATGGGGAGACTTCTTGCTGGATCCCTCGGGAAGTCAGGGGTCCACACGGTACGGGGATTTGGAAGGGGATCATGGCAACGGCTGGATTGGTAGTGCCTTTCTTTACTTATCGGGCAGGACGAGGAACGGAGGTACGGTTTTGGAAGGACAGATGGTCAGGATCCACGCTACTCAAGGATGATTTTGGAAACTTATTTATTCTATCCACCGACAGGGATGCTCTCGTGGCGGATTCTTACGAGGGAGGTTCGGAGCGCCTAGTTTGGTGCCCAAGGATGCGTCGAGATCTTAATGATTGGGAAATCAGTGATTACGCCCGGTTGTTGGAGCGTATTACCTCCTCAGGCGTATGTCCAGAGTTGAGGGATTGCAGGAAATGGTCGAGGTGCAGTCATGGGCGTTTCTCAGTTAGCCTTTTGTTTCGATCGATGTCTCCTGGTTTGGGAGGAGCATTCCCTCATAGAGTGGTGTGGAACTGTGGTTTACCCTCTAAGGTCTCTTTCTTTCTGTGGACAGCTTCGTTGGGCAAAATCCTCACTGGGGATCAGTTGAAGAAACGAGGATGGAGTATGGCGAATAGATGTTTCATGTGCCTTAAAGCGGAAGAGATAGTGGATCATCTTTTAGTGCATTGCCCAGTTGCGTCGGAGGTGTGGAGTTTCTTCCTATCCTGAATGAGAATGGAATGGGTTTTCCCTTCAACCTTTCGCAATATTCTTGACAGTTGGCTTTGGGATCATGGAGCAGGAGTTCGGGAGAGGATTTGGGGAGTCATTCCGGGGGCTATTTCTTGGATACTCTAGAAAGAGAGAAACCGTAGAGTGTTTGACGATCAAAATTCTCCCGTGCCGAGGATTTGTGAGCGCATACGCTTGGTAGTGTTGGAGTGGGTCGGGTTATATTGTACCAGGGAGGAAATTCAGAATTATGTGTAGAAGCTGAAGGGGGATGTTTCACGTTATTTAGTGGTAGGAGCCAAGTTTACTCGCTTGTAAACTTGGTGGCCTTTTTCTTTGTTTGGTTTTGTTTTTGTTTCCTTCTCTTTCGTTTGAATAAAATGAGTTATTGATCAAAAAAAAATAAATTTAGATGCCTAACATGTTAGGCGAGTGAAATAGTGAGTTTTTCAACCACCACACCAATTCGTGAGAACCGATCTAATCTATCCAAGTAGGGATACACACTGCCACGCCTAACCAACAAATGACATCATATTTATAAAATGAGTGCAACCTAGATGAGGGGGGGGGGGGGGGGGGGGGGGGGGGGGGGGGAGCGGTGTCTCACCGCCTCATCGCTAACATGTGTCCCTTTTAATTGAAACTAACTTTTTTTAAATGTAGTTAATATTTTTAATTATGTTAGAAATATCAATCCTAAGAGGTAGAGAATTTTGACCAAGGTTAAATGGAATTAAAATAGACATGTGTCCACGATTAGAGCGAGAAAAAAAAAATTGTGGTGATATATCATTTTGCTTTTACTTTATTTGAAATGCGTTTGTTGGTTGGTCATAACTTCACATGACATTACTAGATTACGTCGAGACCGTGGGGGGCCTCCAGGGCGAGCCATGATTTTCTTCTAGGGGGCTAACATTGGATTCACCCCTAAATTTTTTATGAGGGCCAAGTTAGTGGGTCATCTCATTTGTTTGTATCCATTTATCAATAATGTTTTTATAAAAATTAGGAGACAACAACTCTCCTTGCCATGGAAGTCATCTTAAATTAAATAGGAAATTGCTTGAAAACACTCGATAGTACCTATTATCGAGTGCAAGACTGCACGTTTGAAAATCAAATGGCCACAATCTGCATTTTCTTTTAATGGTGGACCCCACTTAAGTGTTTGCACCTTTGGATTTTTGATCATGTGGCCTTTGCTTTTGATAGTAGGTACTATGAAGAGTTTTAAATCACTTCCCAATTAAATAGTACAGTATACCTTTAAAATTTTTTTTTTTTTTAAAATTTCAGGGAGGCAACTGATCCCTTGCCCATGCCCTCTTAAATTAAATAAACAATAGAAATATAATTTAGTCTTTTTTTCTCAAAAGTTTTAGGTCTAGAGCCCCCACCCGCGGGGCTCCGCCCTTGCCCTCAGCCCCTATGGCTCTGCCAGGAGGGACCTCCATGGCTTCCTTTACCCTTTACTATTCCTTTGATGTGGGATCTTCTCCAGTTGGTAGTGGTGAGGAAACCGCCAACACCACTCACAAGGTGCCACCTACCTTTTGTACACACTACCTATGTCCGTGCATGCAAACCCACACCTCAGTTGGCATGCAAGAAATTATGTGGCACTTTGTGAGTGGGTACTAGCAGTCTCCTCGCCAACATCAACTGGAGAAGATCCCTAAGTCTATTCCTTTTTGGAAACTGATTGAAAACTCTCGATAGTACCTACTATCGAGAGCTGGGCCACGTGATGAAAAATCTAACGGAGACAAAGACGTACATATTTTAAATGATGGGGCCCACATGATGTTTAGCGCCATTGGATTTTTAATTGTGCGGCCCAACTCTCGATAGTACATATTATCAAGAGTTTTAAATAACTTCCCTTTCTTTTTAGACGCGAAAGTCCACCAGACCCTGTGATTGGTCGTTGAAGCCTGGTAGCAGTTTCCACACTCACATGGGGTCCATTTAAACTCTTTCTTCAATCAGGGAGTCCAAATCTAATTTTTCCTCACAAACAATTGGATAGGTTATCTTCCTTTCAGGTGTGTTCTCAATGGTTCAGGATCACCGCTAGCAATAGAAAGAGACAATCTCTATGACTACAATGCTACCATGCCATGTTTTTCTTAATTGTCCAATTAACCATTTCTCTTATTTTCTTGTATCAGTTACTTTCAAATTAGGCCGTTATGAGACACATGACATGCTAGCATTGCAACAATATAGATTGTCTCATGCTAATGCCAGAGATGATCCTAAGTTGTTCTTAATTGAGAATTCCTCTTTAATAGCTCTGACCGTTAACTACCCGACCCACTGAGCCAACCCATTTTCAGAGGTTAGAGGTTGAGGTTTTGACTCGTAGATTGGGTTTGGGTTGTCTCGAGACCCATGTCATTTTACTTAGTTAATTGTGTAATAGTTTTTATAATATAAATATGACTAAAAAGGAGTGCTAGGCCAAACACACTAATTCAATTTTTTTTCCAAAGACTCAAAATGGGTGCAACACGTGGTACCTTGTAACATGGAGATGGTTTGACGCTTGTTGCCACTACCTTGTGTCATTGGAAGTCTGCCATTGGGGCCATAATTTCTAATACCTAAATTATATATATATATACACTAGTAGAGGTGCACGTGCTTTGTACGTATAATTTTTTCGTTATTAATGACAAACATAAAAATTTCAGTTTTTTTAAAATCTAATATAATTGTTTCTTCATTAATGAAAACATAATTTTTTTTTTTCAAAAATCTAATTTTAATATATATTTTTAGACGTTTTTCTATTTATATTAATTAATTTTACAATTTATATTAATAGAATATATTTTAGAATTTAAATTTAAATTTTCTTATATAAATTTAATTTTAATAAAAGTTACTAATAGTTTATTATTTATGGGCCCCACTTATAAATATAATAAAAACAATGATTCTTTCTAATAAAATCCATCTTGATAGTGAGTACTTACAAATTTATAATCAATTTAAAAGAGATGTTTTGAATTCCAATTTGCTACCAACGTATGATATTAAACGTAACATAAACGTGCTTTATTTTGATGTTTCTTTTAATGGGGTTTTGCTTGTAATGTTCAATTGAAACAAAAAAATTAATAATTTTTGATATTGTGCAATGATAGAAAAATACTTTCTTTGGTACTAATCGATCCAAAATGGCTAATCGATCACTGGAATAATATAATGAGAACTATAATTGCACTACTTAATACAAGAATAACAACCTTCAAACTCCTTTTTCAATTCAAAGAAAAGATACAGAATACACAAAAATATAAAGTCAAATTTCATCAAGCCCTTTCACTGTCCTTTTAACCTTCGTTAAGAAATTTTAACTCATACCTAAGTTGTATATGAATGTGATATTGCAATGCAAAAGAGACAACTTATCAACCACCTCATAGACGCTTTTGCCTTGAGACATGCATGGGTACGTAGCCTGTCAATAAAATCCTTGGACATGTCTGTCCACACTCCAGTGCAGTCGGACAATGGTTGGAGTTAGTCTTATTTCGTAATCTTCATGACTTGCTACTAAAATCTCGAACAATCCTCTTAATTACTGTCCACTTTATTTAATTATAGATATTACACCGTAAAATTATCTATTAGATCACCAATCAACAGATTTAGGATAACTACAATCTTAATAAAAGATTTATTATTTTATCTCATGCTAAGAGATTTCATTAGTCTCAACATCTAACTCCTAGAAACAGTAAAATACTTTAAGATTGAATGTTGGATGGAGTTGGGGTTGCTCACGTCTATAGGGTGGGCATGCATGAGACATGCTCATGTAATTTGGATAAAGATGTAATAGAATATTGATTGGCTATACTGATTCTTCGTTGATTCTACATTCAATTTTTGTTATTTTGGATGAGAGTGTTTCAATTAGATATCCTTGCTTGGAGAGACTTTTGCCTTAGACATGTTAATCTACTAATAAAATTTTCGTTGATTCCACATTTATTTTTTTAAAATTTACCTTTTAATATTCACATGTTAATCTACTAATAAAATTTTTAGAAATATTCTAAGCATAGAAAGAATATAAAGGTCTTTATAATTATTTGAGTGATATTTAACATGAAAAATAATTAAGAGTATTAGACTAAATAAGAAATGCTAATCAACACAAAAGAAAGAGAAATTATGTTAATAAAAATGAAATTAAAATAAAGAATCTCTATAATTATCCTTATATAAAATGTTCTGAGCGAGTATAAATACCCAAAGATTTTAAAGAGGGCCTAGGATGATGCGCCTTAGTAAAGCCTATGAGCAAAAAAATTTTTTGTAAATGAGAGCGTTGATTGCATTCTTGCTACCATGAGATTTTATTACTATTCATTCATTCATGTGATACAACTGATTTTGAGTCGGACCCGAAATGAGATTCCTATCCCTCAAAACGTATAGACTGGTTTTCCTCCCTATTTCTTTTGTTGATATTAGGTGTAGGGGGCTGCACAAAGCCTGATGGGCCCGTTGGTGTGGCTCGGCCCTGTTTGGCCCGAATTTTAGGCTCGAACAGGCCAAGCCAAGCCTAAAAAAAAGCCCGAAAACTCAATCAATCTGAGCTCGGGCCAACCCCTATGCGGCTCGGCCTGGCTTGATTGAGGTTCGGTTCGGTCCGAACTCGGCTCGGCTTGAATATTATTAAAATATATATATATATATATATATATTATTTATATATATCATTATTATATATATAAATAATATAAAATATTATTATTTTTTTTAAAAAAAGGATTTAACCCGAGCTCGAGCCAAGCCAAGCCCGACTCGAGCTTGAATCAATTTGGGCCGAGCTGAGCTTCGAGTCACGATTTTGAATTCAGGCCGGGCTTCGGGCCGCGCTTTCAAGCTCCATTTCGGGCCGAGCCGGGCTTCGGGCCTCGATCAAATCCTTTCAAGACGAACTGGGCTTGGCCAAGCCCGGCCCGAATACAACCCTAATTAGGTGGCATTTCGTAACACTAATCTAAATAAGTAGAGCTTATTTGAAAATTGAGCTTATTTAGACTTTAGATTGTAAAGTTAAAAAGTTAATTGAATGTCTACATCTTTTTGAAATAGAAGTTTTATCCTTAAAGAAAAAAGTAGCTCATGTCTCCTTATTACTTTTGAGGTAAAACCTCTACTTCAAAAAGATATAAACATCCAATTAACTTTCAACTTAACAATCTAAAGTCCAACAAAGATCAATTTTTAAATAAGCTCTACTTACTTAGATTAGTGTTACCATATACCACCTTAGTTTTTCTTTAAATATACATGTAATGTTAACATTAAATGATTATTTTCTCCTCAAATAGAATTACATGGTTAAACAACATTCCTGTAGACTATAGTCACTTGGGATATTTTTTGTTTCTGTCTTTTTTATTGAAGATATATGGTTAAGCGGTTACCCCAATTAGTATGATTAGTATCTGTTCTAGGTTAGTGAACTGGATGAATGTATCAACCATCATACCCTCAAGGGACTTGACCTTGGATCAAAGGTGCGGTGTACTACCCACAACCAATGAGGCAAGCATTGCTTCCCCTATTAGTCTCACTTGAGAGTTGGGACATGCTTTTGTCTCACATCCAGAAAAGAGGTGATTCATTTGATCCAGGCCAAAAAAACCTATTTCAGACCATGTGATATTCAGGCCTATGAAACAAGCAAAGTTTGGAAGGAAATGCAGTAAAATTCTGCGCTCATAGTTCTTACAACTCTACTAAGGAACAAACCAGATTCAACCCAAAACCTGGGTTTAAGCCAATCAACCCCAAAATCATCTTTTCCTAACTTGCTTGAGTTCGTCTTAGGTCATCATCTACAATGTGAAGTTTGTGAGTTGTCCAAGCATTGGAGACCTCCATCCTGCCAAAGCAGCATGTCGGGATAAAAGTATTAATTTTAGGATTTTGTTGCTTGTACACTAGTGAGATTGTACATGTTCCATTGTTTCCAGTATAACAAACATTGGACTGTGGGCCCCACCCAAAAGTGTTTGAGTGTTTTAACCCCGAAAGACAACAGAGCAGACATATGAATAGTTTCTATTCCCACTGTGAACAAGGATTTCGGTCTTGCCCACAGGGATGGGTGTATGCCCTGGCGATGTGGTTGATTGATTTTATGTTTAGAGTCGCCACTTATTTATTCGGTAGAGATAAGTCTCATACAATGGATAAGGTCTTGGTCTGGTTAGAGTTCTAGGTAAGTGGTTCGGTTAAGCCCGGGGAAAGTGTTAGGCACCCCGGCACTTCCGTTTTACAACGGTTCCCTACTTCCTAGGTTTAAGCCATTTAAGTTTCAAGTTTTAATCAAATGCCGCTCGATTTATTTTATACTAACCCAAGAAGGGGAAAGCTAAACTAGGGTCGGGCCCAAGTTGGGTGTATACGGACTCACATTGGGGTGAGATCAGACCGAGCGTAGTTCTGGCACATGAGCCCGTGCCGAGGCTAGGGGTGTGTTGTGTGTGCACCGAGGGTGGCTTAGGGTCTAGTTCGAGTTTAGGAGTTTAGACATGGGTTTAACCCAATTTTTTAGATTTGTTGATTTTAGGAGTTTTTTCCCAATTTTCCAAGTTAAAGGGACTAACCATGGTTTAGACATGGGTTTAACCGTGGTTAGTTGCATTAACTAAGGTGGGGCATCCCAAAAGTTCAAGTTTGGTGACAAAATGCCATTTGAGATTTTTCCTAGTTTTTAGGATTTTTCAAGGTGGTTAGACCAACTAACCATAGTTAAATTTTAACCGGAGTTAGTTTAACCCGCGGTTAAGCCAAGGAAGTCAAGGACAGGACTGGGTTGGGTCCCAGTGGTCAAAACAGGGTCTGTGGTGGACCCCCCATGGGCTGTGGGCCCACTGTATGGGCCCAAAAAGCCGAAAATGCATACTGTCGGTAATGGAATTACCGACAGTATCCGTGGTTTTCCTCAATTTTTGAAAGCCTATAACTTGAGTTAGGCAATGAGTTTGTGGGGTCCATAATATGTCAAATTGAAGCCTAGGATGAGGGGAACCCAGTGGGCCTGATTTGGGTCTCAGGGTTCCCTGGTGTGGGCCCTATAGCCTGGTGAAGGGGCCTGTTTGGCCTCTGCATAAAATGATGAATGTTGGTACTGGGTTTACCGACATTTTAGGCAGTTTATGGTTTTTGCCAAATTAACCCTAGTTAAGTTCAACTATAGGTCCAGGTGTATTCATGGAAGATGCAGGGAAGGTCTAGGGGAACAAAACCATGCTTTGGTTCAGCCTAAAAGGTCACCAAGTGGGCCCCACAGGCCCTCTAACATCACTGCCTTAGGGTGTTGGTACTAAGATTACCGACACCCTGTAAACTCTATTTTTTTGAAAAACCCCTATGGGGTTGCTACTGTGCCATCATTAGGGGCTTCCCCATGCCATGGGAAGTTCCCAGACACCTATGGGTGTGGTTATGTGCCTTCGGGGTGGTTCCCCACACCTAGGAAGGTGGGAGAGCCTTCCCCATTAGGGGTGAACCTGTAAAACCCTAAAAGAACAGTCCCCTGGAAGGACCAGGGGCTCACAACTTGATCAAGGGGAAAAGAAAGAGGGGTAGGGGGAAGCCCTACCCTGCTGCTAGTGCTGTGGAGCCGCGGTGGCCTGTGGTGGCACTGCTGCACACGCTGGAGGAGCTGTGGTGGTGCGAGGGGGAGCTGCAAAAGGTAAGGGCGACTGATGGAGCTTCGAGGGTGAGTTGTAAGAGCCTAGTTGAGGGGAGGTCTGGATTTGCCCAGGGCTTCGGATATGGAGTTCTTTGATTGGTTTTCAAGGTGGAGAGGGGTTCCATTTATAGGGGAGGACCCAAGGACACCAAGGGCAATAGGATAGGGTTGGGGGAGGTTTACAGGAGGTGGAGAGGTGCTCTGCAGGCCGGAGAGGGAGTGCACAGGGCGTGCCTGACCTCTCCAGGGGGTGGTTGTGCTGCAAATCGAAAAACCCAGGGTGTCGGTAATTGGATTACCGACACTCCAAATCTTTTGAAAAAAGGATTGTCGACAATCCAAATGCCGAAAATCCTGGATTTTGCCCATTGGGCTCTGCCTAGGCTTGCAGGTGTACTGTTGGGGGGGGGGGGGTTTGTTTGAATTATTGGGCCTGGGCTTAGGCCCATGCCGAGATGCTTGATACCCTATGGGATTTGGGGTTCTGGGAAGCCCTAGGGGCCTAGGGCTCACTAGGGCTTGGTCTAGGCTATGTTTACCTTGGGTTAGGGTGTTAACTAGGGTTCGGTCCTAGGGTTTTGGTCCTAGGGCTCACCTAGGGTTTAGGTTAGGGCTAGGCTAGGGCTAGCCTTATGTGGGTTTAACTAGGGTTTAGGACCTAAGGTTTGTTAGGGTTTACCTAGGGTTAGGTACCTAGGATAAGGATTAACTATGGTTAAGTGACTCAACCACAGCTAGCCAAGGTTGTAAAAATTGGGTGCTTACAACCACAAATAGTGTCATGACTTTCTCAAAACAACTCCAAATCATATGAAATTTGATTCTAAAATTTAGTAAAACAATACCTATTTGTTCCACTAGCAATCATTCCCTATGTCCCTCCAAATCAAAGGAAACCATCCTTGAAGGACATTTTTTTCTTCTTATAAAGTCACTCCATAAGAAGAAGAAGAGTGGAACTTAGTGAGAAAACATATATATATATATATATATACCCCTAATTATAGAAACAAAATATTACTAGCTATTCTTCTGAATTACCCAGTCTGTTGATCAAATGCGATAACGGCTCCGGATTTCTCCAACCATAAAATCTACAATCTCGCAAGACCCTAATAAACCAAATTCAGTAGTAAGGCCATCGATCAAGATCCCGTTCTTCTTCGGTTGCAAGGAGCCAAATACTTCTCGAAAATTGATCTTCGATCAGGCTAACATCAATTGAAGATCAAGAAAGAAGATATTCCTAAAACTGCTTTTAAAACTTGATATGGACATCATGAGTTAGGGGGTGGTTCGAACCACCCATTGGTCATTCGACTTATTAGGTCGGTCCCCCACGAACTCCCAAAAAAGATTGGACAAGTTACCATTTGGGAATTTGGTAGTGGGGGAATTTACGAAAAAGATCCCTAAATCTCTCCCAGGTCTCATTAAATTACTCACCATCAATATGGGAAAAACCCGTGATGTGTGCACGAGTTAGTTGAGGTTTTCGACCTGGTCCAATTTTCGGCCTGAATCAGCACAAATCTTGGTTGTAGCTTTCCGTCCCACCAAAGCCACCTGTATAATGATGGTGAGGGAATTCCAGGTTATTAATATCCTCCTCTAAGTATTAACCCATCCTAAATTCAATCATCATAAATGAGAAATTTTGCATTGCCATGTTGAAGAATGGCTACAAGTAGAGCCAATCAGACTACACATTATTTATCAAACATTCCCACCAGAAAGTTACTATCTTGAGGAGCCATTCCCAGTACATCCCCCGACTGGCACGCGACAACCCACTCTCACTGCAGGAGCAACTCGAGCAGTCCACCGGCAGCCGACGGGTTCGGGATTGGGACCTCGTGCCTTTTGAGCGGTATTATTTTCTCCCTACCCCAAGATTTGTTTGATTACAACAAACTATGTTGCAAAACGAACGATCATAACCGAGTGTTATGCAGTTTTTTTATAACCAAAAGTGCAAAACAATCACCAGATACCACATTGATTGCGTTGTCACGATGTGTTATAAAACAATGATATTATGCATTAACGGGACATTCCACCTACCATGAACATACCGTTGATAGGTTTTTGTCCCTTTTTTACCCCGGGTCTTGAGCCAGGTCTGAGATTTGCGTAATTTTTGCGCAATGAAGTCGTTTTTGGTTTTTAAACTATACCAACCTATCTTCTTCTCCTTCTAACAGTCTAACACCCATTAACCCATTAAATATTACAACCCAATTTTCTTTGGGCAAATAGAGGAGCATAGAAATCAGGACATCTCATTTTTTGGAGGGGATATTAGGACATCTCACAACCCAATAACTATTTCTCAAATGAGCACCATATAAATTTGCATATGCCCGAAGAAGTACAACTGACTTACTATTTGGCGTACCTTCTCTTTCAACACATAATTTATTTCTCTAGAGCCTTAAGGGTTGCATTGAGGATGATACACCTCAACTATATCATATAAAACTCAAAAAGAAGAGAGAAAAGATAACAAGGGCCACTCCACTCGTTGTTGATCCAAGACCCCAAAGGAATGGAAGCCAATGTCAGCCCGTGCACTTGCTCAAAACCACCATAATTGCGTGTTGCATCATCCCTCATCCCCAACATACCTTCAAGGACCCATAGGGTCAACGAGACGTTGAAGAAACAATTGTTGGACATCAGCGGTGAAGTATTACCCAACTATTTCCAACCAATTGCATGTTGACCCAATGATATAGACCTAACCAGATCGTATCACCCATTCACTGCAAGTTTATAATTCCTTTCCAGGGTTTTAGTTTCAAAATCTCCATTTTCCCCTTACCCTCCCCAAAACGATCTTTTTCCTTCTCCCTTTATATTTTGACCGCCTTTGTCAAAACCCTAAACTTGAAATACCTATCTATCCTTTCAAATCTCTTTGCGATTCTTCTCTCCATTAGTAATGGATTTCAGGTTCCAAACAGAAGAGGATTAGGTTTTGACGTATTTTTCTCATGGGTCGAGCAGTAAATACTTCATGAACAAGTTCGAACAAACCCATTTTGGTTCTTAATGATTTTTTTTGTAATCTAAAGAACACAAATTTCACAATAGAAAAAAAATATGAGTGGACAATGCAGAATAAGGAAGAGAACAAAGAATCTGGACAAATCTTCAACACGATTGCAATAAAAGATGAGCAATAAAAGGGAAGAATTTGAGGAGAAAGCCTACAATAGAAAGTTGGTAATATAAATTACCAGTAAAATGAAAATTTTTAGGAGGGTGTTAAGTGTTGGGATCCCTTTCACATTGGTCATTCAAAAGAATACATAACTATATGCCAACGTAGATCACCACCATTTAATTTTGATTTTTTTTGAATAATGAGATAATGATCCATCCTATATCTCTTAGTTTGAATTTATCAATATCTTTATTTTAGTTTTCTATTTTATTGGAAGGCATGTATAACGACAGGGGAGTTTATGAAATGAATTAAAGCTCACGACTTAGGAGATCGATCTCCCTCAAAGCAAATCTGTGGGCAATGAAATCCCACCATCCATTGATGGCTTGCGCATCAAACCCTAGGGACATGCCAGGTGATAGTCTGCGAGAGGGCTGGCGCATGTCTAATCCGTGAGGACAAAACCTCATGGTTGACTCTTGAGTGCCAGCCTCCGAGAGGCTGACATGTGTCCAATCCATGAAGACAAAACCTTACGGATCTATCTTGAGTGCCAGTCTCCAAGAGGTTGACATGTGTCTAATTTGTGAGACTGAAATCTCATGGATGACTCTTGAGTGCCAGCCTCAGAGAGGCTGACATGTGTGCAGTCCGTGAGACTAAAATTCAAGCAATATTTCAGAGCAAGACTAAATCAAATGACATTTTACTAACAACTTGATCTTAATTGGCTTAAACTTAGGAAGAAGGGAACCGTTGTAAAATGAAAGTACTGAGGTGCCTAACACCTTCTCCGGGCTTAACCGAACCGTTTACTTAGAACTCTAAGCAGATCAAGACCTTATCCATTGAATGAGACCTATCCCTACCGAATAAATAAGTGGTGACTCTAAAACCTAAAATCAATTGACCATATCTCCAAGATAGCATCCAGCACCCCTTGTGGGCAGGGACCGAAATCCTTGTTCACAGTAAGAGCACCGACAAACACACACTTCAACTATGGGAATTGGTTTCATTTCTTTGATCCATGACCCATTTACCATAAAGCCCAAGATCAGTTCTAAGCTAGTCCACGAGCACATGGTTCTATGGACTATGCATAAACGTCACAACAAGGGAATGTCATTGTTGATTATAATATTGTCTTTTTCTCGTGCATTATTGTCTTTTTATTTTCTCACTTTCCCTATCTTTTAAGAGGTGAGCTCTCAACTCTCAAGTATGTTGGCCACTTCTCTCAGAACTTTTGTGGTAAGTAGCCCTTTTTGTGTTAGTTTATAAGAAGCTTCTTTTCCTAATCATAATCATGTGTAATAAACTATTATAAAGATTATACAATCATGTGTATAGCACTTGAATAAATTTATTATAAAGATTTTAGGAGCAGTTGAAATCATTAGAGTGGGTTTGTACGAAATTTGGATGCCAGATTTTTTAGATCTTTTTTTTAACACGAAAAGTTTAGTTTACTTTTTTAAGGGTGGTGCTAGGAGTACTCCAATATATGATCACTAGCAAAAACCTGTTCAAATGCATGGGCGCTTTAAAAGAAAGTGAATAAATAAAAATATGATGGGAAAATTAAAAATAGATAGTAAATAAAGAATAAAAATAAAATAAAATAAAAATGATGATAGTTTAGTCATCTCTTGTGAGATTTTTTTATATGTATCGTATTAAAAATAGTCAATATAATAATTTAAAAATTCATAATTTTAATGTTATATATAAAATTTTAACTTATTATTATATAATTTCAAGGAAGTAAGTTTGTATCATTATAAAAAAAAATTACCTCATTTCATCTGAAAATTTAATGTGTCAAAATCATTTAAAAATGTTAGAGATAATGATATATCTTGTAAATAAATAAGTTCTTTAAATAATTCTATTTAAATAATTAGTTATTAGAAAGAAAAGTTTACATATAAGAGAAAATGTTAGTATCTTCCTACTCTTCAACCCGAAATAACATCAAATTAATTTTTTTTTCTAGTAGAACCCACTTTAACACTACCACTGATTTGCATAATATAACAAAATATATAAAATAAAAAGCAAATAGAGTTACCATGTCAAGAAACTCAATTTCTTATAGAGTATTTAGAAATTAGAGAGTTAATATAATTAATTATAACCTAAGTAAATCAATATAATTTATATATATATATATATACTAGTGGGCCGCACGTGCGATGCACGTGAGAGAGAAGGGAGGAGGAGAGACGGGGAAGAAGGACCTAGTGAGGAGCATTTTGAGAAAAAAAATTTAAAGAATATTTTGGATATAGAAACTTGAAAGATATTTTAGGTAAAATAAATTGTAAAAAATGCGTTGGGTATAAAAATTTGATGTAAGGATATTTTAAGAACCCAAAAAGCTTTAAGAACATTCATTTTGGGTATTAATAATATTGAAGATATTTTGGATATATAAACTTGAGTAACATTTTAGAAATAAAGAATATGAAATATAAGCCAAACTTTGATGAGTATTTTGTGTTGAAAATTTTTGTGAGAGACATCTTAGGTATAAAAATTTAACTTAAGAGCATTTTAAGAACTAAAAATATTTAAGACATTCTAAGTAGATGAAAAAAATTGAGAAACATTTTAGGTATAGAAACTTGACTTAAGGGTATTTTGTTTCTTTTAACTCTTATTAACCGTAGTTAATATTAATACCTTAGGATTCAATTGGCTGTCATTCAATCTCACGGAGGAGACGGGGAATGAAGGTGTTGACCTCTAGGTGCGATTGAACTCACCCCGAGTTCAATCACGATTGGCTGTGATGTGATTCAATCTCGCTAGGGAGATAGGAGAATGAAGGAAATGATGATGTCAGAGGTTTGGTTGTGACTTGTGAGAGGATGGAAGGGATGAATTGACCAAATCATCCTTTCAAAAATTTCAACCTTTTAAACAAACTTTGATTTACAACTATTTTTTTTCTACTCATTACAAAATACATGATGATGGCATTTTAGGAATAATGAATAGTTCAATCAACGTTTTGAACAAAGACTTCATCTTTATAATAGTATATATATATATATATATATATATATATATATATATATATATATATATTTAAGGAGAGATTAAGGGTGAGCCATTATTTTAGGAAATATCTAATTCCTTCGTTATTATTGTTATTTTTTTTAATAATTAATTGAGAGATGAAAAACTTTAGAGAAAACTACTTGATACTTTAACACCAATAAATATCAAGAATAATTTGAATTTCATTTTATTACTCTTAATATCAATGATAGCGTGAATCTCATTAATTTCAGTCAGAATAATCTATGTTATTTCAAATCGCTACTGCAAGAGCAAAATAAAAGACCAAAAATAGTGTCTACAATGCACTAATACCCAACCAAAGCTCCATGTAGAGACTCATAAATATAAATGTAAGTAATGCCAAAACCATAACCTGACAACTTCTAATAGCATCGAATTTTCCAAAATATAGTACCTGAAAATGCACTCATATCATAATACATCCAGACTCAAGAACTTTTCAATAACTGTCATGAAAACAAACCTCTTAAGATTTTCACTCTAGATACTCCAATGTTTAGGAAAAAACTCCCTGATAAACCATACTAATTAAAATGCACAACATGTCAAATCCTCACATGTTTGAAAATGAAAGTGTCTTTTGATTTGTCTACTATTTATTGGGGATTAGGGAGAAGGTAGACTACGAATTAAAAAATTTGAGGATGATAGATGTTACAATTTATGAGAATGTGGAGGGAAGAAATAAGAGACCCTTAGACTTCATATTTTTAATAATTTAAATGTTACAACTTAATTAGTTGTAATTAAATAGTAGATTAATTAGAATAAAGAATAAATATTTAATGATACAATTTAATTTATTGTAATTAAAAAATAGAATGTGAGCGGGTAAAGGTGAGCATTTAACTCATAACTTAATTAGGAATGAAGAAAAATAATTAAGAGGTTGACATGACATCTCCTTATTAGATCATTTAGAAAATATGTGGCATGAACTAGAATAGAGAATAGAGGCCAATGAGATATGCCACGTGGAAAAGCTCCATGTAGAGACTCATAAGTATAAATGTAAGTAATGCCAGAATCAGAATCTGACAACTTCCAATAGCATCGAATTTCCCAAAATATAGTACCTGAAAATGCACTCATGTCATAATGCATCCAAACTCAAGAACTTTTCAATAATTGTTGTGAAAACAAGCCTCTTAAGATTTCTACTCTAGATGCTCCAATGTTTATAAAAAACCTTCCTGGTAAACCATACTAATTAAAATGCACAACATGTCAAATCCTTACATGTTTGAGAATGAAAATGTCTTGTGGATTTTTCTACTATTTATAGGAGATTAGGGAGAAGGTAAATTAAGAGTTAAAACAATTGAGGATGGTAGATGTTACAATTTAAATAAATTGCAATTAAAGAATGAGAATGTAGAGGGAAGAAATAAGAGACCCTTAGACTTCATATTTTTAATAATTTAAATGTTACAACTTAATTAGTTGTAATTAAATAGTAGAATTAGAATAAAGAATAAATATTTAATGGTACAATTTAATTTATTGTAATTAAGAAATAGAATGTGAGTGAGTGAATGTGAGCATTTAACCCATCACTTAATTAGGAAGGAAGAAAAATAATTAAAAAGGTGACATGTCATCTTCTTATTGAATCAATTAGAAGATATATGACATGAACCAGAATAAAGAATAGAGCCTAATGAGATATACCATATGGAACCAACCGGCATATAGTATTAGTATAGATTGTACTCAATTATTAAAAATTATTAATTGTACACCATTAAATCTATAAAATTACTTGCACACACTAGTTTTTTATTTATGAAAAAAATTACCTATAAATTTTACAACTACACACCCATCACTGATCAGCCATTGCATCTTCTACCAATATATGTGAAATTTGCTTATTAACATAATAGAGTTCAATCTAATTAGATATATATTAGGATAATATGACCCAGAAATCATTGAATTCAAACAGCCGAAGTTTGACTCATAGCCTTTCAAGTAAAGCATGACAATTCTTGATTTGCAGGGATTTTTAAATTACAATAGAAATATCGGGCAATTAAATTCATGAAACCCTCATGTCTGGATTTTATAATGCTCTGAAATATTGCTTGAATTTTACAATTCACTAAAAGCAAGCCAATATTTGTATATAGAAAGCACCGTTAGCAGAGGTTCAAAGTTCAAACCACAATTGATACATGGGATAGTAGGAAAAGATCTAAACTTCAAAGTGCAAAGGAGGAAAAAATGACCAATTAAACCTCAAATTAGGATAGAGAGAAATCGTATCATTTTTTTTTTGTAATCTACTGGAATTTATCATGTTCTAGACCTCCTGTTCGCTCATATTGCTTGAGCTCCATTGAGCAAGAAAGATGGAAAAAAACCATTTTGGAGTAAAGCGATTTGTTGTAAAGTGCGTTGACTAGAGCAGTCGTGGGAGAATACAGAAATGAGCCGGAAAATGGAGGAAGAAAGAAAACAAAAAATAATCGCTTTCCCGCCAAAACTGGGGTGGGATTAAGCTAGGTTACCGCTAGAAAACTGAAAATAAGAAGGAAAAAAATTAATTGGGGTGCCATCATCAAATATTGAGGTGGGTTACATGACCACCATTTTTTAAATTGATTTTCTAGTTTATTTACTTTAACATCATAAAATCTCGTTTGGATGCCCTATTTGGAGGAGTTCGGATGGGCAATAGCGCTAGCTATTGCCCCCTTGTGTCTGAAAAGATGAGGGGCCCACTCACTGTTGATGAGGGGGCCACCCTTGGTTGAATGCGGGCCCCATTTTTTCAGACATAAGGGGGCAAAAGCACAACAGTGAGCGCCGTTATCCCTTGTGTTTGAAAAAATGAGGGTCCCACTCACTGTTGAAGTGGGGATCACCCTTGGTTTAATATGGGCCCCATTTTTTCAGACACAAGGGGGCATCAGCGCAACAACGAGCACTGTTGCCCATCGGAACTCCTATTTAGAGGGGTTCGGGGGTTGTTCCCTTATAAAGTGAGTACATGGGTTTGGTCCCCAAGTAGGCAAGTCACATCCCTAAATGGAATTAGAGATAATGGCACTAAACCAAGGTCCATGATTGACAATCCTCCATTTATTTGTACCTCGGTTTCCAAGGGTGGCAATGGGCCGGGTTGGGTGTATGTCTCGTAAGGTTGATCATTCACATTGTAAGCCTAATGGCAATAAGCCATTATAATCTCTATAAATTATTATTTTTATTTTATCATCATCATCAAATTATAATTGGATTATATCGCTATAAATCTAAATTCGACCCAATTATAAGCGGATTCCATATCTCAAATTCATGAAAGATCTCACAACTCTATTAATAGAATCAAGATTCGGTCTAATTGGTTCGGATTCGGTCAATTGGCAGCCTACAATTTACAATCCTTACACTCACTATTTTCATAAAATAAAAGGGCTACTTAGTGAGAGTATACTTAACTAGGGTCGGAGCCAGGTGGGGGCACGTGCCCCCCCTTTGAGATTTTGTAAAATAGTCTTTATTTATTTATAATTATTAATAAAGCCATGGGGAGACAATCACAGACAATCGCAAAGAATTCTAGGAGAATTCAATTGCACTCACAAGTCAACATGTGTCATTTTTAACTCTTATTAACCATGGTTAAGATTCACTAAGCTATGAGTTCAACAATCTAACCTTGGTTTTTAGAATTTATTTTTAAAAAAATTTAACCCTAGGGTTAAAATTTCATAACCTTAGAGTTAAATTTTTTAAATTTTTTTCTAAAAACCAAAGTTAGATTGTTGACCCCTAAGGGTTAGTGAATCTTAACCACATTTAATAGGGGTTAAAAAGAACACGTGTTGACCTATGCGTGCGATTGAACTCTCTTCAAACTCAATCGTGATTGACTGTGATTTCATTTCAGCCATGGGAATGGAGGCCAGTGCCCCTGAGCTTTGAGTCTGAATCTGTTCAATTGCGAGAACTTGAGATTGAATTCACAACAGAACGGGAATCGAAGCTGGAGAGTTAATATTTTTAAAAGTCAAGGTTAGATTATTGAACCCTAAGGATTAGTGAATCTTAACCATAGTTAATTAGGGTTAAATAAACATTTGTTGACATGTGGGTGTGATTGAACTCTCCCGAGTTTAATCGCAATTGACTATGATCCATTGATCCCAACTTAGAATATAAAAAATATATATCTTTTAAAATAAGTTGATTAATTTTCTAATTGGGCATAATCATGGATAAGGGGTAGTTGTCCCCTAAAAAAATTATATTATATTATTTAACTATTTAATATGGCATAACTATGAGGTAAGGGGACAACTATTACGAACTTTTGAAAACAAAATATCTTTTATATCATATTATTTAATTGTTTAACGGGGCATATCTATAGAGCAAGGAGACAATTGTTTTGTAAGCGAGGAGAAACAATACCCATAAAGATATGTACGAAATGGATGGATGAAGTGCCCCAAGAACTTAGTGATCATCAGGAAAAAAAAATCCGGGGGCTATTCCCTACACCTAATAATTCTCTACAAATATATCAACAGTTACTTCAATTTTCAATTACCCCAACAATTACTTCAATTTTCAATTACCCACCGCATGCCCCACCACAAGAAAATCCTGGCTCCGCCCGTATTTAGCATTCCTCTTTATATACATGTCCAAAACATAATTCTTACGCTAAGAATCTTTCAAAACATAATTCTTACGCTAAGAATCTTTCAAAACATATCTTTCAAAACATAATTCTTACGCTAAGAATCTTTCAAAACATAATTCTTACACCACCAGCATCTTAGTCCAAGAATCTTTTAGACGCCTTTGGTCCTCCATGGCCGGAGCTGTTTCCCGGTTCACCATTTTTTACATCCTCTTTTTCTACCTCAATATCGCCGCCGACGGAACACCCAACAGCTTCTCTAAAGTCCAAACTCCGGCGAAATTCGGGTTCAAGAAAGAGAAGCTAAGCCACCTTCACTTCTACTTCCATGACACCATTAGTGGCCATAACATCAGCTCTATCCGTATCATCTCCGGACCATCGAAGAAAAGTTCTGTCTCAAAGTCTGGTTTCGGTAACGTTTATATGAGCGATGATCCATTGACAGAAGGTCCAGATATAAGATCCAAGCTTGTTGGACGAGCTCAAGGGATGTATGCGTATGCATCTCAAAATGAGTTGGGCTTGTTAATGGTCTTGAACTTTGCTTTCATGGAAGGGAAGTATAATGGGAGTACACTTAGTATGCTAGGGAGGAACATGGCGTTATCGGAGGTGAGGGAGATGCCGGTGGTGGGAGGAAGCGGGCTTTTCCGGTTTGCTCGAGGCTACTTTCAGGCGAAGACTCACACGTTCAACCGTGAAACGGCGGTTGTTGAGTATAATGTCTATGTTCTCCATTATTGATGCTTCTTTTCTTCCTTAGGCTTTCTCATCATCTTTTTTTGTTTTTGTTTTGTTTCATTTGAAGGGAGGATGAGGTAAGTTTGATTTCTGTTTTCTGTCATAAGATAAGAAGGTGTGAATTCAATTTCTGTTTTCTGTCATAAGATAAGAAGGTGTGAACTCAACTGTTATATTTGTGATGATGATGATGATGATGTTCAAAGGGCTATAAAGTAGACATGTTGCAACTCTAATTCTATATCCAAGCTGTTGCTAATTGGCCATGACGAGCCAGATTTTGTCTCCGAGCAATAGAGCCCTTAGAAGTTTCTCTTTGTATTTGGATAATACGTGTGCTGCCTTTTTTTTTATTTTTATTTTAATCAGAGTCCGAATCTTTGGTAGAGACAAATTGTTGATGTATTCGTGGGGGGAGGGATTAGCGGGTATGAAATAATTTGAGTTTAGGGAGATGGGGAATTCCAGGTATAGCACCCAGTTTATTTTTTTTTCCGAATAAGTTGATGAGCAATTCATATATATCCTACATTTCTCTTTGTTTACTAGGCAGCTATCACCTTGCCTTATGATTATGTCATATGTTAAATAATTAAACTAGATAGGACAAATGAAAACACATTTCTTAGTTGGTGTTATTTAATTTGGAAATTGCCATTCACAAGTTAATAAATGTCACACTCTCATGGATTTACAAGGAATTAATCCTTGTTGAGGTCTATACCAATTCAGTTTATAGGCTACCTTTAAGCCATTGTGGGAGCATTAAAATATTTCTCTCGTATTTCTTTTTTATATTCATCGCTTTGCAGAGATTCTCAGTTTTGGTTTCTTTCAAGAGGAGCGGTTATGAGGCTGTAGTGCCACTCGTCCTACTATGAACAAGATTCCTTGCAAGTGTCAAAAGAAGGCCACCAAAGGGCCTAAACCCTAATCTCAACTTGCGTTTTTGAGTGCTATTGACATTTTCTAAAATCCAAGGAGATCAAGCAAGACCTTAGAAAGTTAATGTCGCCAACACGATATGTCGCAGCGAGAAGAGTGTTTTAATGAAGTTTTTGTTTTCAAGGTTTAAACTTTAAACCTAACCCTTAAACACTCTTCCTACTCTAACAATATTATCTCAGCATTGACCCGTAAAATTCATGCCCTCATACTTAGGTTTTCGATGATGTCGATCATGACACCTAAAAAGCAACCAAGGATTAAGGTTTTGGCTCCTTGGCAGCCACCTCCAATGAATCCTTGTACTACTAATATGACTTGTTCAAGACATATTCTGAGCTCCCAAAATTAATCATGCCCAAGTATAGGGGACTTTTGGGATAGGCAAGGGCAGAGCCAAGAATTTTCCACTCTGTGTGTGTGTGTGTGTGTGTGTGTGTGTGTGTGTGTGTGTGTGTGTGTGTGTGTGTGTGTGTGTGTGTGTGTGTGTGTGTGTGTGTGTGTGTGTGGGGGGGGGGGGGGGGGGGGGGGGGGGGGGGGGGGATTTGAGGGTTTGGAACTTGGGGGTTCGGGGTGTAGGCCCTGAGAAAATTTTTTTGGGGTGGCATTTTTATTTTGAGAATTTTTTTTCTCGGTAATGCCCTTGAGGTCGCCATGTGTCCTTCTTAATACTCCTTAACTGGGTTAAAATTCACCCACCTATCCTTGTTTTTTTTCTTTTTAAATATTAAATTTCTTTTCGAAACCTAGTTCAAATTCATGAACTCCTAAGGTTAAAATTTTTAAAATATTTTTTTCTAAAAACTAAGGATAAATAGGTGAACCCTAAGAGTGGGTAAATTTTAACCATAGTTAAGGGACATGTGCTAACCTCAAGGGTATAACCGGACTCCATTGGGTCCCCACAATATATATGAAAAAAAGATTGTGGGGCCACTATATTATATAAGAGAAAAATTTTTGGGGGGCTAACTATACTAAAAAAAACTATAAAAAATTTGAGGGTCCCATTATTTCTTACTACCCCTAGAAGAGATTATAAAAATTTGGGGAGGGGAAGCTTTTTACGGTGAGTATTTCTTTATCACCTATATTTGGAGAGATCTTTTCGTTTGTGCAACTCAGCACACATATCTTGTGTGCCCTATACCAAATGGTGGCATGTGTCCCTAAAGCATCCATTCCATTTTAAGAGAGATTGAGGCTGTCGACCTCCATCCATTCCTTTTCTAATCTAATAAATCAGGAGAAAATGCATTTACACCTCCTGAGAATTGGCGAAAATACACATAGATCTCCATCAGGTTTTAGAAAATACATTAGGTATCCCTATTTTTCAAAATAATGACACTTACACCCCTTCCATCAGTTGATCGTTAGTCAACTGACGGAATAGTGATGTCATGTGATAAAGTGGTAAAAACTACCAAAAATGCCATCATTTTCCACTTTTCTCATATACGAAATTGCCCCCTCATTTTTAAATTAAGCCAAATCCTCTACAGTGATAACCAGATTTGATAAATCCGATTATCACCCCTTAAAGAAGCCACGTGTCCCTTTTGACAACCCTTAACTATGGTTAAGATTCACCCACCCCTAGGGTTCACTCACCCATCCACGTGTCCCTTTTCTACCATATTAATTTTTTTTAAATTAAAAAACTACTTTTAAGGCTTTTTTAGTATTAAAATATTTTTAAAAAGATTTTTTTTTCAAAAAAACCAAGGATGGGCGAGTGAACCCTCAAGGTGGGTGAATCTAACCCCATTTAAGGGGTGTCAAAAAGGACACGTGGTGGGAAGCAAGGCTTGTCACATTGGTGTGTGCGTCATTTGACCACATTGTCGTTCCAGGTCCCAATCCCCTAGAGTGTGCTTAAGTTGAGATATCCACCATGACAGGTAAGTAGCCATACTAACCTACTAACCACTGACTTTTCATCTAGTATAAAAAAAAAACACATGGCTACCTCAAGGGGTGATAACTTTAGAGGATTTGAGAATTTAAAAAGAACTCAAATCCTCTACGGTTATCACCCCTTGAGGTAGCCATGTGTCCTTTTTGACACCTCTTAAATAGGGTTAGATTCATCCACCCTTAGGGTTTACCCGTCCATCCTTGGTTTTTATTTTTTTAAATATTAATTCTTTTTAAAAATATTTTAATATTTAAAAAGCCTTAAAAACAGTTTTTTAATTTAAAAAAAAGAATTAATATGATAGAAAAGGGACACATGGATAGGTGAGTGACCCTATGGGTGGGAGAATCTTAACCACATTTAAGAGCTGTTAAAATGGACATGTGGCTACCTCAAGGGGTGATAACCGTAGAGGATTTGAGTTCTTTTTAAATTCTCAAACCCTCTACGGTTATCAACCCTTGAGGTAGCCACGTGCCCTTTTTGACACCCCTTAAATAGGGTTAGATTCACCCACGCCTAGGGTTCACCCGCCCATCCTTGTTTTTTTGTTTTTCAAATATTAATTCTTTTTAAAAATAATTTAATATTAAAAAAGGCTTAAAAATAGTTTTTTAATTAAAAAAAAAGAATTAATATGGTATAAAATGGACACGTGGATAGGTGAGTAAACACTATGGGTGGGTGAATCTTAACCACAGTTAAGGGGTGTCAAAAGGGACACGTGGCTACTTCAAGGGGTGATAACCAGATTTGACAAATCCTATTATCACCGTAGAGGATTTGGCTTAATTTAAAAATGAGGGGGCAATTTCGTATATAAGAAAAGTGGAAGATGTGGGTATTTTTGGTAGTTTATTCAACCTTATCACATGACATCACTATTCCCTTAGTTAACTAACTAATGGTCAACTGATGAAAGAGGTGTAAGTGTCATTATTTTGAAAAGCAGGGGTACCTAATGTATTTTCTGAAACCTGAGGGGTCTATGTGTATTTTCTTCAAACCTTAGGGGGTGTAAATATATTTTCTCCAATAAATAAAAAAGGAAACTAGTGAAGATAAATCAACGAACAATGGCCAAACTATGAACGTTTCTAATCTTCTTTCTTCTCCATTCCCCCTTTTTTTTTCTCTCTTCCTTCCCTCTTCTAGCTGCAAAGGGTTTACTGCAACGGAATCAGTGGACAAAAAAAAGCCACCTCACCATAAGTCATTTTTTTTCCTACCCATTTTTTAACTTCTTCCCATTAATTTCTTTTTTTTTTCCTTACCAAATGTCCATTGATATGTTACTCAACAGAGTAAACCCTTTGCCTCTTCTAACTCCACGTGTCAGAAAGACAGTTGGAATCAACGTCCGTTAATTTGACATTAATTAAATTATTTGTTGGAATAAAATCCCTCTTTTAAAAGTTGAGCTCTCAACTCTCAAGTATGTTGGCCACCTCTGGAAGTTTTGTGCTTAGTCCTTTTCGTGTTAGTTCATAAGAAGCTTCTTTTCCTAATCATCATGGTGAATAAACTTATTATAAAGATTTTAGGGGCATTGAAATTATTCGAGTGATTTTATACTTAAACTTGGATGCTAGATGTTCTAGGTTTTTTTTTTAAGGTCGTTTTTTCACTCCACGGGCGAGGAAAGGACTATTGCTCTTCGCTCTCACAAAACTGTCCCGTCGTGAACTCAGATTAATTTTTAACCCTATAGTTAAATTTTTTTATATTTTATTTTTCTAAAAACAAAGGATAGAGGGGTGAATCCTATGAAATAGTAAAGCTTAACCACAGTTAAATGAAGTTTAAAGGGGGACACATGGCATGAAAAAGGGACCCAAGATGCCCCTCCTTGCATCACCTATCGAGGAGGTGATTATTTTCTTTTTTTAAAACTAGCAGAGTTAGTTTAGTTTATTTTTTTAAATATTTTCAAGCTTCTTTATTGTAACTTCATAATCTCATTTGTATGCTATTGGGAGCGGTTTAGGTGTCAAGTTACACATGCTTTAAATGGTGGGCACACTTGATGCTTTGCCACAATGTTACCTGGTTTGTTAGTTCTGTTAGTTCCCTCGGTTCGAATTCGGGTTCATGGTTCGCCACTCTAAAGTGAATCTTGTTCCCTAGGGGTATGATGAGATAATTCATTTTTCGATTCACTTAGGTTCTTTAGTTTGGTTCGCTACTTAAGCGTGTAAAACAAATATATATTTTATATTATATTATAAAAAATATATATTTTTTATGCATGTAAATAATATATTACAAATACTTAATTAAAAAACAAAAAAAAATATTTTTGTGAACTGAAAGTATAGAATTTACCAAACCTAAAGAAAAATGTCGATGAATTTAAATAAAAAATTTTACAAATCAAGATTGTTTTGAAACCACTATATGGTTTGCTCAATTTCACGAACTAATCTGAACTGAACCACAAGCTAGTTCACGGTTCACTATAGCATGTAACGAACTTGGTAACCCTATTTTGATATCACTGAATTTTAAATCTAACGGCTCAGCTCTCGATTACCTACTATCGAGAGTTTTAAATCACTTCCAAGAGATAATGTTAGGACGCTGTGTTGATGGTCTACACACCTACTCAGGGGTGGAGCTAAGAATTTTTCATTGGGGGGGGCAAATACATGTATAAAAAAATTTTGATTTGAGTGTATGGAATTTGGGGGTTCGGGGTCGTAGCCCCTGAGAAATTTTTTTTTTGGATAGTTTTTTTATTTTGAGAATTTTTTTTTCCCGGTAATGCCTTTGAGGTTGCCACATGTCCCTATTAATACATCTTAATTGTGGTTAAGATTCACCCAACTATCCTTGGTTTTTTAAAAATTATCAAATTTCTTTTCGAACCTTAGTTTAAAATTTACTAACTCCTAAGGTTAAAATTATTAAATTTTTTTTTTTTTCTAAAAACCAAAGATAAGTGGGTGAACCTTGAGATTGGGTGAATTTTAACCATAGTTAAGGGGTGTCAATAGAGACACGTGGCAACCTCAAGGGCATAAGGGGACTCCATTGGGGGCCCACTATATATATGACAAAAAAAAATTGGGGGAGGGGGGCAAGTACACTAAAAAAAAAGAAATTAATTGAGAGGCCCGCTATTCATACTAAACCAATAAGGGGGGGGGGGGCTGGGCTCTCAATTGGGCTGGTTTAGTATGAATAGTGGGCCTCTCAATTGGGCTCCGCCCCTGCACCTACTAACTGCACCCGATGCCCCCTATCGAGATTTACATCTACGACGGTTGTGGTGGCAATGGGTCGGATTGGGTTATGTCTCGCAAGCCAAATGGCAATAAACCCGACGTGGTGATAAATGCAAACTTGAGCTTCCCGCCAAAAGAACATCAACCAAGACTCATTCCGATTATGGGGGGAATGTTAGTCCAACTCTATCATCATCCATCCACCTTTTGAAGAAATGATAGGAACATTCCTTCTTTTTTACGAAATTACAATGTCATCCCCTCTACTTCCATTCTTGGTAACAGATTCTCCCTCCCAATAGTATACCAATCTTTTTATTTTTTTTGTCACTTGTCTGACGAGAGACCCATAACAGCTGGATTCTAGAACAACCAACCAGATGTCACGCTATTAGGGGCCGTTCATTGAAGGCTTTAATAAACATGACTCTCTTATAAACGTATGATTGAGCTAATATTTTACCATGTATCTCTCGGGATACCCATCTTGACGTCAAACGGTCGAATTCTAGAACAACTAGCCACATGTCACGATATTAGGGACCACTCATTGAAGGCTTTAGTTAGCATGACTCACTTATAAATGTCCAATCAAACTAATATTTTGCCATGAGACCAGTCTTGACATCCAATGGTTTGATTTTGGAATAATATGCCTCGTGAGCCATGCTCCTTAAAGCCTTCAATGAGCAGCCCCCTATAGTAACATGACACATGACGGGTTGTTCTAGAATCTAACCATTAGATGCCAAGAGGGGTCTCCCGATGTACATATAGAAAAAAATTAACTCGATCGGACATTTATAGACCGTCCAATCAAAAATAGGAAAATCAACATAAGTAGAGGCGAGGGCAATGTAATTTTAAAAATAAGAGAGGTTTATGCAATTTCAGCAAACCTCAAGGGAGGTTAGTATAATTTACCCAAGAAATTATGACATGTACTTGTGGGCTCAATTATTTTTATTTTTAATTTTGTTTTATTACATGAAAAGGGGGCGAATGCATTTGAGGGAGAGGATAGCAAAATCCCGAGATTTATCTGTGGGTTGGTGAACTCAGCCCAACCCGACCAAAAGGTTCAAAGATGTCCGCTTATTACTTTTCATGTGTAGCAACTTGACTCGCATGGAGGGTTTGGGCTTCACCGTACAATGGGTTCAAGATCTTCAATTAAATCCCAAGCCATCATTTGAGGGAAGGGAAGTTTCCCTCGGAAATATGACTAGCAGGAAGACCACTCATCTTTTACTAGCCCCAACATCTTCTCTTCCTACTCGAATCCTTTCCCATAAGGTTGATGGCAAACCTTTGTCCCAACAGAGCAAGGGGAGTGGTTACCAACCCCAACATCTATATAATGGTAGATAAGTGATACCAAAATAAATTAAAAAGTTAAATAAATACAAATTTGTAACCATCTAGATTATTCTCATCTTTAGGAATGAGGATAGCCCCCCAAACAATGCGAGAGACATGTACTACGTCCCTAAAAGGGAAAGGGATCCGCATGTGTTGCCTCCTAATCCCTCTTCATATGGTTTTTTGTTTTTTTTATACAAGTCATACGGCTAGGCCGCAACCCAGATAGTTGTGTTAGTATATTCTCTAGGTTGATGGGTTAATGTTTAGCATTTGAAGCTGTGCAAATGATGGATATTACAACCATTGCACTCCTTGGGACTCAATCTTAAAATCTACCCCCAAATGAGAAGATACACTACCACCGGAACAAACCCATGATATGTTTTTCATATGTAGTTAGCACCAAGTGCTTTCACACGGCGACAAAAAGAAAAGCTATTTTCTTGCCATTTTTCATGCTTTTAAAGGAAAACATAACAATTTGTTGAAGACTTAGGATCGTCTATGGCAAGAAAACTGACCCAAGGATATATGAGAAATAATTAAAGTATTATAAATTTTAATTACTTCCAACACATGACATGACATGTTATCATTGCAGCCATAGACGGTCCTAAAATCTTTGTTGAAATGTCGAAATTTTATCAAATTTGACAACATTTCGTTTTAGGATGAACCTCATGGGCTGATCCTGGCCCAAAGTAGGCATATACAAGCCCGGCCCGTTTGCACCCAATAACTATATATTGTTACGTGGTTAATTACTTGCTACAAATCTCGCCGTGGTGCCCTTGCTGGAATTTTGATGGGGACGAGAGAGGCGTACGAGGACGTCGAGGAGAGATTGAGCAACGGGAATCTCTACCAGGACCCCGTAATCTCTCTCTCTCTTTGTGTGTGAATGCAAACTAACTAAGTGTTCGATCTTATTCCGTTTACATGACTTATATTTTATTCTGTTAACTTTGAATCAGGAAAATGGAGAATGGGACTATGACTTCCGTTTTACACTATGCTTCAGTTATGGGGCCAGCAAAATGTGCCACTCTCCAGCATGTAAGTCAATTCCCTTTTGGGTTTCTAATTTTCTTTCTTTTTTCAATTAAAAATAAAGAACCCTTGTGTTTGAAATATCTTGATTCTCTGACTCTTTTGAAAGAAGGGCTTTATCGCCATATGCAACATTACGAAGATTCATACTATCAATAGGTTTATTTGAAATAAGACCATTGATAAGATTTTCAAGAGATATTTTATTTTCCATAAGTAACATAGACTGACAAAGCTGGGTATCCGGGTTAATGTTCAGTAGGAACACACCTTCCAAGATTCAGAAAATGATAAGCCGAATGCTCAAAATTAGAATCTTGAATGGAGTAGGAACTTACCTAGGGCTGCCTTCCATTTTTGGGAAGTCTAAGGTGAATATTTTCTCAGGTCTTAAGGATCGAATTGTGAGTTGGAAAGGAAAATTTTTGAACAAAGCTGGCAGAAATGTTCTTATAAAAGCAGTGGTGCAATCCATCCCCACATACGCTATGAGTTGCTTTAAGCTCCCTATAAAAATTTGCAAGGAGATCAATTCTGCAATTGCAAATTTCTGGTGGGGATAGGATCACACAAGGAGGAAGATTCACTAGATTAACTGGGGGTCAATGTGCACTAACAAAGCTGAAGGCGGTGGAGGATTCAGGGATTTAGTATCATTCAACTTGGCCCTCCTTGCCAAACAAGGTTGGAACTTACTAAAGAACCTGAACTCAATATGGGGTCAACTGGTGAAGAGCATATACTTTCCAAAAACCTCTTATTTGGTTGCAAAAAATTTGGGAGTAGACCTTGATGGTCATGGAGGAGCATACTCGCCAGACGGGAAGCGCTCAATTTGGGATTAAGATGGAATCTAGGCAATGAGAAATCCATTAATCCTTGGGTGAGGCTTGGGTTCCCACCCTTCTGTCTTACAAAGTTAGGTCAAGTCAGCCTCTCCAATGTCCTTGGAACAAGGTAGCCGACTTTATCAATCCTTCAAGCGACCGGGTGGCTATGGGATAGGTTGAGACAAAATTTCAATACAGAGGAAGTCAAGGCCATCACTAAGCTTCCCATCAGCGAACAAAATGGCGAAGATGAAATTATTTGACACTTGGGAAAGAAATCATAAACATTGGGAAGCAACCCAAGCCAAGCGGGGAGATGGAGCGAGCTCCGCTAATGCCATCACTCCTAGAGGATGGAAAAACCTTTGGAAGTTGCCTCTTCCTCCAAAAGTTTGTTGGTTCATCTGGCATGGGTTAAAAGTTGTGCTCCCAACCCAGGAAGCCTTATGCAGAAGGAAGATTCTGATTGACCCGTATTGCCCTTCCTGCAACAACCGGATAAAGACAATTAATCATATTCTCTTTGAGTGCCAAATTGCCCGGAGTGTGTGGTGGGGTTCCTCCCTCTCTATTCGATCAGATCATGAAACGTGCAGAAGCCTAAGAGATTGGTGGCATCTTTGGACTAATTCAGATCTGGAGGAGAGAAGAAAAATCACCAACCTTACTACTTGTGCTTCGATCATGTGGAGTATTTGGAAAGGCAGAAACAAAAGAGTGTTCAGGGCAGCTCCACCTAACCCGAAACATATTATTCAATAAGCTGAAGATCTAGTCAAAAAAAGCCTTAAAGCGCAAATGGATGCTGGCTCCATCAATCAGCTAGGGTCGATAAAGGACAACCAGAATGGAAGCCGATGGACACCTCCCCCTTTTGGATGGATTCGAATAAATTCTGAAGGTGCTTTTGATCCTCGTACCCAATTGGTTGGCACAGGTACTATAGCTCGTAATCACAGGGGTTCTATTATGCAAGGAAGTATATAAGCTCTCCCGGCGGTTCGGTTTTGATAGCGAAGGCAGCTACCCTCCGTAATGCGATCACATTAGGAATCAATCAAGGATGGACTCAGATAAAATTTGCTTTGGACACAGAAGTCCTAATAAAGCTGCTCCATAATCCCCTCATCAAGGAACCATTAGAGATTGCAGCAATAATGGGTGACATCAGAAAAGAGATTATTAAATTTACTTCCCATAGTGTCATTCACATCAGCCGAAACTCTAATTCCTTCGCTCATAAACTTGTGCGCCATAGCATGAGCTTGCATGTAGCAGAAGATTACCGAAATCAGATGTTACCATGAATATCTTTCCACCCAAAAAAAAAAAACATAGACTGACATATCCCATCAAACTCATCGCTTAAACGACTTGTACAGTTGTACTACAAAGTCTGCAATAGTTAATTTGGTAAGTCTGGGGCGGAGTGAGGAATTTTTCTTTGGGGTGAAATACATGCATCAAGAAAATTAATGGATTTGGGGGTATGGGGGCGTACCTAGGGGTGGCAATCGGGCTGGGCTTGGGTTAGCCCAAGCTCAGCCCAGCCCAATCTTAGCCCGAGCAGCCCAGCCCAAGCTCGACTCATAAATAGTATTGGGCTTTGGGTCGAGTTTGGGCTGACCCAAAGTAAGCAGAGTGTGGGCCGAGTTCGAGTTGGCCAAAATTAAGTAGCTTGTGGGCTGTGTATGGGGAGAATTCGTGCTGAGTTTTCGTGTGGTTACTTGTTAACTTTCCCTTAAATACCTATATGCAATGCACAAGAACTTAATTAGTAAACAAATTTAGAGTTTAGTAAAATTAGTCAATCACTGTTCTTGGTACCTAATTATTTTAACTAGTAATCAATTTTGGGAAGTGTTTTCTCCAATATAAAAGAACTAGATTCAAACCCTTGACAAACAAGGCTAAGAATCATTTAAAAAAAAAAAAATACTACCATAACATTCTTAGATAGCAAACACAAAAATAATTTCTCCAAGTGAAACACATCACTTCCAATTCAATGAGAATGAGATTAGCTCGTGAGCCTTCTCTATCTATAGATACTATTTATAAAAACATAAAATATCTTTAGTTTGGGCCGGGCTGAATTCGGGCTGAGCTAAGGGTAGCCCAAGCTTGGCCCAATATTTACACGGGGACTATATTCTTGTCCAAACTCAGCCCAATCCAATATAAGGAAGGCTCAACCCACCCAAACTTCAAGCCGGACAATTGGGCTTCGGGCAGCCCAACCCAATTGTGTGTAGCCCCCAAGATTTGTTATTTTTTTATTTAGTAATAGATTCATCATGGTCATTAAATTCGTTACATGCCTGTTTTGAGAGAGCTCTCATTATATAAATAAAAGGGAAATAGAAAGCGGACTATCCATTTGGTTATGTAGCTGAATGCTGATCATCATTGTTCCAAGCCCCCTTCTTAACACCCACCAGCTGTAGTTAAGATTCACTCACCCCTAGGGTTCATCATCCAACCTTAATTTAGTTAAGCTTAAGGACTGTTAAAAGAGACATGGATCGACATTTAGCTATCTAGCCGAATGCACGGTTCACTAATCAATGCTCTAAATAAAATTAACTATTATTCTAAATAAAATTAATTATATTTTAATTTTTAATATTATAAAAATAAAAAAATTACAAATTTTTAGAGGCCAAGGCCAAACATCCCACATAGTCAACTTACTAAATTTATTTTGGAGGACCACTATATATAGATAATAGTAAAAATATATTTTTAATTCTTTTTAATACTATGTATTAATAAAAATTCAAAAAGTTTGGGAGAGGGCCATGGCCCCCCTTCACCCCCTAGCTTCGCCCCTGGGTAAGTCTATGCAACGTAAGACTCGCCCAAGTTTTACCTGATTTTTAATTATTTATTTCTCAAAAGTTAAAATAATAATAATAATAATAATAATAATAATAATAATGATATTATTATTATTATTATTATTATTATGTTTTGTAATGAAAGACAGCCATAGAATGATGAGATTTGTATTTTTGATGAACCTATTTTAACATGCTTGTTTTTTTTTTATAATGTCAACATGCTTGTTTTTTTTTTTTTCTTTTCGCAATCTTTATGACATGTGAACTTCCGAAAGGTGCAATTCATGACCCGAATTTTCAACCCATCTACTTTTCAATCCATGGTTGGCTTTATAAGATCAATTTGGATGTCCAATTTTTTCCAATTTTTCAATTTTTTTTTTAATGTCCAATTTGGATGTCTCTAATTCCCAGAAAAAGTGGTTGGAGGAACTATATTGGTTTGGAGCTGACCCGAACCCATCCAGTTTAATTAGTGGTCCACCTCGCCGTGACCCAACCTACTCTAGGTTCTCGGAATGGCACATCCCAACACACCTAGGGTTGGGCTAGACCTGACTAAACGAACCAATCATAAAGTTCTATTCCGACTCGTCCTCAAGCAAATTTTTTAAAGCATTATGGGGGGGGGCTTGCAGCTATTATGCGCTATTATCGACCCTTTTGTGGATGATGACGCATTTCACAATGGAATTGTGGACTAACTAATTGTAAATCACAGGTTCAGCATCGTTACTATCTCCCATTGTTTGATCATGGAAAATGTTGGGATTTGCCTAGCATTCTATTTATTGTAAAACTCTATTATATATTATTGAGTTATTTTTAGGATTAGAATTTAGGGAATCTTAGTGGGTTTAGGGTTTGATTTTATGTTTATAAATAGACTTAGGATGTAGGCTTATAAGGTAAGTTGTGGATATGTGAGTGTTTAGGATTCCTAGGGAGAGCGGATTGCTCTCGTGGAGAGTCTTGATAGTTCTCAAGAAGAACGGGCGACTCTTAGAAAGAAGAGTAGTGGCTCTTGGGAGAACGAGAAGCTCTTGAAAAGAAGAGCTGAGTCACGATAAATCCTAGTGGCTCTCTTTAAAGAAAAAACTTTCTGTATTTTAGAGTGGATATCCTTATATCATGTAATCTCTGCATAGTGAAAATTTCAAATTGTCTTTGTGAACAAGGATTTCGGTCCCCGTCCATGAGGAGGGATACTGTCCTGGTGATGTGGTTAGTTGATTTTATATTTAGAGTCGACACTTATTTATTCGGTAGGGATGAGTCTCATGATAATGGATAAGGTCTTGGTCTGCTTAGAGATCTAGGTAAGAGGTTCGGTTAAGCCCAAGGAAGGTGTTAGGCACCCCGGTACTTCTGTTTTACAACGGTTCCCTACTTACTAGGTTTAAACCAATTCAAGTCAAGTTTTAGTCAAATGTCTTAGGTTTTAGTTTATACTAATCCAAAAAGGGAAAAACTAAACTACGGTCAGGCCCGAGCTGGACTGCCTACGTACTCACATTGGGGTGAGATCAGACTGAGTGCAATTCTGACACATAAGCCCGTGCCGAGGCTAAGGGGTGTGTTGTGTGTGTGCTAAGGGTGGCTTAGTGTCTAGTCCGGTAGGGTAGAGTTGAGTTGATTGGGTTGGTTAAGTGCTTGGTTTGATTGATTAAGCCCGGTAGGCCAAGGTTGAAGCCCGATAGGCTTAGGCCCGGTAGGCTGATGAGAAGTCCGGTAGACTAGGATTTGGCCCGGTAGGCTTGAGGTTGGCCCGGTAGGCCAAGGGTTTGGCCTGACAGGCTTGGGTTTATTCCGGTAGACTGGTTATGTCCGCTAGACTAGTGTATGCCCCAGTAGGCCGAGGATAAGCAGGGTAGGCGTAAGGTACGACCCGATAGGCCTAAGTTCGGCCCGGTAGGCCTATGGTAAGCCCGGTAGGCTTGGTTCGGCCCGGTAGGCCTAAGGTTAAGCTCGTTAGGCTTGGTTCGGCCCGGTAGGAATAGGGTTAAGCCCGGTAGGCTTGATTCGGCCCAGTAGACCTAAGTTCGACTCGGTAGGCCTAGTTGGAGGTCCAAGTTTGCATTATGATCCTTAAGTTTGTTTTGATGATTTTTTGAGATTTTTCCTAAATTCCCAAGTTAAATGGGCTAACTATGGTTAAGTTATTGGTTTTAACCATAGTTAGTCCGGAAAACCAAGGTAGGAGCATGTTTTGAACATTTTCTTGCCCTCTTGCATTTTTTATGATCTTTGGGAATTGAACCAAGGTTTAAATAGGCTTAACCATGGTTAGGTATAAGGGTTAACCATAGTTAAACTCATCTAACCATGGTTAGGCAATGAGCACGGTCCAAAAATGATGTTTTCTATCATTTTAGAAAATTTTAGATTTTTCACAAATTTCTGGAATTTTTTCAAGTTGGTTTTGTGGATTAACCATGGTTAACTCTTATTCATGGTAGAGTTAACCATGGTTAAGGCAAGATAATGGTATGGTCAGGTTTGGGATGGACCTTAGGGGTCAAGGCAGGTCCAGTGGAGGGCCCCCATGGGCTGTGGGCCCACTATAGGGCAAAAAAAAAAAAAAATTCAATCTATCAGTAAAGGAATTACCGACAGAATCACTGATTCTTTCCAAACTTTGCCCCCCTGTAACTCAAGTTAGGGGAGGAGTTAAGGGGCCCATAACCTATAGTTTTGAAGCCTAGGATGAGGGGAGTAGAGTGGGCTTGGTTTGGGCCTCAAGGGTGGCTTGGTGTGAGCCCCACACAGTGTCAAAGTGGCACTGCCACTACTTTACATAAAATGTCTGCATGCTTTTCTATTTTTTTTGAGTTTTACCCTAGTTAAGCTCAACTAGGGGTTAGGGTCTCTTCTGATAAATTGTAGGGGAGATCCTGGGGATTAACTTGACCATTGGTTGGGCCCTGGGGATGCTCAGGTGGGGCCCACGAGTCCAAAAATAGTGAGTGTTAGGGGTGTCGGTACTGAGTTTACTGACACCCTGGATTTTTCTTAAAAAATGAAAACGCCCACTAGGGCTGCTATGGGGGGTGGACTAGGGGTTCCCTCATGGTATGAGGAACCCCTAGAACCTACTGTAGATGCTCTTCTTCCCTTAGGGGGTTCCCCATACCATGGTGAAGGTGAGGGAGTCCCCCATTGTGGGTTTTCCTGTAAAACGAAAAAAACACAACCCCCTGGAAGGACCAGGGGGTCACAACTTGATCAAAAGGAATAGAAAGAGGGGTAGGGGGAAGCCCTACCCTAGTACTTTACTCCAGAGGTACTGGTGATCTTCAAGACAGGTGGTGGAGCACGATGGCTCACGGTGGTGCTGCATAGAGGGGTGGTTGAGCTGCTGGGAGCTACGGGGAGCTTACTAGGAGGTCCTAGAAGGCAAAGGGGACGTCTGGACTCGAGCAGGGGTTCAGAGTTGGCTTGAGGAGTCTAGGGAGTGGATCTCATGGCCATGGGGGTGTCTCATTTATAAGGGAGTCCCTTGGGGACACTCCTGGTATAAGGATGATGGTAGGAGGGGGTTATCATGAGTTGGAGAGGGAGTGGCAGGCCGGTGAGGGGCGGTGCAAGGCGTGCCTGAGCCCGCAGGTGGGTGGCGTGCTGCAAACAGGTAAAAACCAGGGTGTCGGTAATTCGATTACCGACATCCCTGAGCCTTTGAAAAAAAAGGATGTCGGTAATCTAATTACCGACACCTACTGGTTTTTAACCACAGGGCCTTGGTCCAGGTGTGCACGCGTATGGGGTTTGGTTTTTTTGAAATTCTTGGCCTGGGCTTGGGCCTAGGCCGAGATGCTTGATACCCAAAGGGGGTTTTGGGTGTTTTAGGGCTTGAGCCCTAGGGACCTAGGGCTTGTCTTAGGACTAGGGTTATGATAGGGCTAAGCTTAACTAGGGCTAGGTTTGGGTTAAGCTCAAGGTAGGGTAGGGCTAGGCTTAACTAGGGTTAAGACCCAAGGTTAGGTGATAAGTGCTTAATTTTGCTTAATTATCCTCATTTAAATAAGCATTATCATACTTCTTTGGTTTATATCTTCATTTTTACACGTAAAGTGGTGTATTTTCTCCTCACCATTGCGTTGTCCTCTTTCTCTTAATTTTCATGATACATTTGCATGTATTTATACATGTCTTGGAAGGCCGCATGCAAAATATTTTTAAGAGAGACTTATTACGTGTATTTATTTTTTGTAGGAATCCTAACCCCAGATTACTCTCGGGATTCAAGAAGTCCAAAGTTTCAAATAGCCCATGTTCAACTCAAAGATCTAAAGGAGTTAGAGCCCAAAGTGCAAAGCCCAAGCCAAAAGTCCAAGAAGCCAAGTCTCAAGTCAAAGAGTCAAAGCCCAAGAGCAAAGCCCAAGACCAAGTATAGAAAGATTCTACAACATGGCTGGAGAATCTTAGGAAGATATGGATTAATATGATTTTGGCATAAAAATGGTGGAATTCTCTTGAATTAGAAAGAAGAAGTGTGCTATATCGATGTTTCTATTTCAGAAAAAAGGAGAAAGCCTATTTTGGTCACAAGAACTCTTTATTTTGGGTGGATTTTGGAATTCAAGTAAGGAGCTTAATGGAGGTCAACTAAATCTACAAGAAATGCAAGAAATTTCGTGGATGGCTAGAGGAGTGCTATTATTTAGCAACCAATCTCAAACAAAGAAGGAGGATTTCCTGGATTCCCGCCTAATCTGGACAGTACTTACTAATTTGGACATAACGTTTGACTCAAAATTCGGATTAAGGCAAGGTTTGATGTTGTGGAAAGAAAACTTAAAGGGGAACAAAATTGTATTTCACAAAGATCCCCTAATTCGGACGTTTAAGGGGTCAAAAAATATTATCAAGAGGAGGGAAGTGCAATTTTGGTTGAAATTTTGGAATTAGAAGTTTCTCTTTTGTTTTTCTTTCCCTTCTCTTCTTCCCTTTAGTCTATATAAACCTAAAGTGAGAGACTTTTGGGGCTCTCTCTGATCTTTTCTCATTCTCTTTTCTCTCTTCTTCTTTTAGTTTTTTTTGGAGTTATTTTATTGTAGTGTTTGGAAAACCATTAAGGAGGATGACAACTCCAAACATGGTTGGCTAAACACCCTTCTAAGGTTAGGGATTTGAAACCTTTTTCCAATTTATGTGGATGATGTGGATGGTTTAATCATTTATTTTAATTGAATAATTTTCTTAGTTTGGTTAATTGTTCCTCTTTATATGTTCTTTGATTTCATATGATCGAATGATATATGGAATGCTTGGATCCCCTGTGAGTTGGATACAAAGTGATTTTTTATTTCTCTAATTATTCAATTGAATTTAATGGTCAGTGGTTTTATCGTATAATTTTTCATCTAGATTAAATTATTATTTAATTCTAGATGTGTTTTCATCCAAATCTAAGCATAAAGAGGGATAGGTGGATTTTCCTGAAACCTTAGACCTCTTTTTCATTGCTTTACAGTAACAGTGATTTTTGCTCCATTCTCATTGAGTGGAAAATTGATTTTAAATCTCTTTTTTTCTCTAGATTTCGTTTCCTTAATTCTTGTTGCACAATAGTCAATCCCTGTGGATTCGACCCTGTGCTCACCAGATACATCAACTGTGTCACTTGTGCACTTGCAAGTATATTATTTTTACTCTTGATTTTATGTCCATTAATTTGGATTAAATTAAGTTGTAACAAGTTTTTGGCGCCGTTGCCGAGGATTGCAACGTGTGACGAGAACACGGGTTACGAAATTCTCCCATTCCCCATTCCCTCTAATTCTAACTCTTAACTTTTACTTTCTGCACCTGACATCTAACTTTTACTTTCTTGCTTCTAACATCTAACTGCTAACTGCTAACTTTTACCTTCTTGCTTCTAACTTCTAACTCTTAACTTCTAACTTCTATTTTTTTGCTTTTTAACTTGATTGAAAAAAAAAAAAAAAGTTTGATTTTTTTTATTTTTTTTAGTGGAAGGTTGGAATTCCGTGCACCCTCCCACGGTAGGAAATCAATTAACTTGCTTGAAGGGATTATATCACATAGGTGGAAGGTTAGAATTCCGTGCACCCTCCCACGGTAGGTAATTAAGCGGATTGATATTGCTTGTTTTAAACAGGTACATCTATTGCTTGCCTACTTGGAAACAGACATTGCTTTGCCTAAGTTCAGGAATTTCTTCACTTCTGGTAAACTCACTCCTTCACTCTCGTTATTCTCCTACTTATCTTGCATCTACTGTCAACTTACAACCTAGTGGGGAAGCTCGGCGTATACTTTGTATACGTGCCTCGTCTGTCGCCCCCTTTAGCTAGCTTGTTCGTATAGAAGACTTATAGGAGATGCATGCATTCTTGTTTGAATCCCTGACTTTCCCTTTGAGTTCTCTTATTTGTATGATCACGTGGAATCGAGATCACACAAGCCGCTTGAGGAGAACAGACTTTGAGATTGAAGACTTGTCTAATAACTTGTTTGAAGATTCTGATCATTCTTATTCATCAGACACTATGACTGACAATGAAAGTGATCAGGGGGATAATGGAGTTCATAATAATCCACCAATGCTGACCTTGTGTGAATATTTGCAACCAACAAGGACGAGTTCTCCGTCTTGTATGGTTTTTCCTACTATTGCAAATACTTTTGACTTAAAACCGGGAGTGATTCAATTACTTCCTAAGTTTCATGGCTTAGACTCAGAAAGTCCTTACCTACACTTGAAAGAATTTGATGAGGTTTGTGCAACCTTGCGCAATCAAAATGTTAGTGATGATGTGGTTAGGTTAAAATTGTTCCCTTTCTCTTTAAAAGAGAAGGCCAAAAATTGGCTAAATTCTCTAAAGCCAAGATCCATTGGCACATGGCAAGAACTGACCAGGGAGTTTCTAAAAAACTTCTTCCCTACACATAAGACTAATACTCTCAGGAGGAACATCATGAATTTCTCCCAAAAGGAGAATGAAACTTTTTTCCAATGTTGGGAACGTTTCAAGGAATTATTGTTGACTTGCCCCCATCATGGCTACGAGACATGGCGCACTGTTAGTTTTTTCTATGAAGGTTTAACTTCTCAAATGCGTCAGTTCGTAGAGATGATGTGCAATGGTGAGTTTTTAAATAAAGATCCCGAAGAGGCTTGGGATTATTTTGACCAATTAGCTGAAAATGCCCAATCTTAGGATAACACTGATAGGTCTGATAAAACCAAGCCTAATGCCATGACTAAGGGAGGTATGTACCTCCTGAAAGAAGAGAATAATGATGTGAATGCCAAAATAGCCAGTTTGACCAGAAAAGTAGAAGCCATGGAACTTATGAAAGTAAACTCAATTAAGGCCACTGAAAAAGTAGAAGATGTTTGTGGCATATGCGAGACTAATGTACACCGAACTCAGGATTGTCCAACAATCCCAGCTTTTCAAGAGGTGTTACATGATCAAGCAAATGTCATGAACACCTATAAATGGCCTTTTGCTTCTCCCTACTCGGAAACTTACAATCCTGGTTGGAGGAACCATCCCAACTTTAGTTGGAAAAATGGTCCTACTGCAAACAACTCTCCTCAGGGGCCTTCCACTCATACTCCTTATGTGCCTCCACATAAGAAGACCCTTGAAGAGACGTTGCAACAATTCATGCAAGGTCAAACAAACATTAATAATCAGACAATGCAAGCTATCAATGATCTGAAGAATTCTGTCAAAGAGTTGACCTCTTCGTTGAGCTTTCAAGAAAAGGGCAAATTTCCTGCTCAACCTCAACCAAATCCTAAAGGTCAATTTGAGGTAAGTAATTTAAATTCTTCAGATTCCCAAGAGGAACATATCAAGTCCATCACCACTCTACGAAATGGAAAAATAATTGATAAAGATATTCCAAAGAAGGTTTACAAACCTGAGGAATCTTTAAAATCAAAGAGTGATGATGAACTTGTTAAGTCCAAATCTGATATGGTTTTGCAATGTCCGATACCTGCTCCTTTTCCCCAAAGGTTACAACCTCCTCAAAAGTTAGTCCATAATGCTGATATATTAGAAATCTTCAAACAGGTAAAGATCAACATCCCCTTGTTAGACGCTATCAAACAAATTCCATCATATGCCAAATTCTTAAAAGATTTATGTACAGTCAAGCGTAGGCTTAATGTACAAAAGAAAGCTTTCTTAACAGAACAAGTGAGTGCAATCATTCAACATAATACCCCACCCAAATACAAAGATCCAGGATGCCCAACAATTTCTTGTATTATTGGGAACTTCAGGATAGAGCAAGCTTTGCTTGACCTTGGGGCTAGTGTTAACCTCTTACCCTACTCGGTGTATGAGCAGTTGGGTCTTGGTGAGCTAAAGCCCACTAAAGTAACACTCCAACTTGCTGACCGTTCAGTGAAAATACCGAGAGGGGTAGTTGAGGATGTGTTGGTCCAAGTAGACAAATTTTACTTTCCTGTTGATTTTATTGTCTTGGACACACAACCTGTGTTGAATGCATGCACTCAAATTCCTGTTATTTTAGGCCGCCCATTTCTTGCAACCTCCAATGCTTTGATCAATTGCATGAATGGTGTCATGAAACTCTCGTTTGGCAACATGACTTTGGAATTAAATATTTTTAATATCTGCAAACAACCGGGGGATGATGATGATGATGTGCATGGAGTAAACTTGATTGAAACTCTTGTGCAAGACCAATTTCTTCAATCTTCTTTTTCTGATCCTCTAGAAGCTTGTTTGACACATTTTAATGATTTTGATGAGGACATTTTAATTAATTCTGTAAACTCTTTGTTGGAATCTGTTCCGGTGTTGGATACTAACAAGTGGAGATCACGTTTTGAGGAATTGCCACCTCGCGATACCCTACCCCTCCCGTCAAGTATCCAAACACCAAAGCTTGAGTTGAAACCTTTGCCAGCTGATCTCAAATATGCTTTTTTGGGACAAGCAGAGACATTCCCAGTGGTCATCTCCTCACAATTGAATGAGACTCAGGATGAAAAATTAATTGATGTTCTTAGAGAACACAAAGGTGCAATAGGGTGGACCATAGCTGATATTAAGGGAATCAATCCCTTAATTTGTACCCATATGATATATTTGGAGGATAATGCTAAACCCTCTAGAGAGATGCAGCGCAGGCTGAATCCCAACATGAAAGATGTGGTTAGAGCAGAGGTCCTAAAACTTTTGGATGTAGGGATCATATACCCTATTTCTGATAGTCAGTGGATAAGTCCTACCCAAGTGGTACCTAAGAAATCCGGTATAACTGTAGTCAAGAATGCTAATGATGAATTAATCCCAACTAGAGTCACAACTGGTTGGCGAGTGTGCATTGACTATAGGAAGTTGAACTCTGTGACTAGGAAAGACCATTTCCCGTTGCCCTTCATGGACCAAATTTTAGAAAGAGTAGCTGGTCATAAATTTTATTGTTTCCTAGATGGGTACTCCGGTTATAATCAGATAGAAATTGCACCTAAGGATCAAGAAAAGACCACTTTTACATGTCCATTCGGCACTTTTGCTTATCGAAGGATGCCATTTGGTTTGTGTAATGCTCCTGCCACATTCCAAAGATGCATGTTGAGTATATTTAGCGATATGGTAGAGCGTTTTCTTGAAGTGTTTATGGATGATTTTTCTGTGTTTGGTGATTCTTTTGATGATTGTCTGTTTCATTTAAAGAATGTTTTGGTTAGATGTGAGGAGAAAAACCTCATTCTGAATTGGGAGAAGTGTCATTTTATGATCTTTAAAGGGATCGTGCTTGGCCACATTGTCTCCTCCCGAGGAATCGAAGTGGATAGAGCCAAAATTGATCTGATAGCCAATTTGCCTACCCCAAAGACCATTAAGGACATTAGATCTTTTCTAGGTCATGCAGGATTTTACAGAAGGTTTATTAAAGACTTTAGTGCAATATCTAGACCATTGTGTAACCTTCTATCAAAGGAAAACTCCTTCGAGTGGACTAAGGCATGCCAGGAAGCTTTTGCAAAGCTGAAAGGCATGTTGACTTCTGCTCCTATAATGCAACCACCTGATTGGAGTTTACCGTTTGAAATCATGTGTGATGCTAGTGATTATGCGGTTGGGGCCGTGCTAGGGCAACGCAAGGATAAGAAGCCTTGTGTCATTTACTATGCAAGTAGGACCTTGAACAGTGCTCAGATGAACTATTCTACTACCGAAAAAGAACTCCTAGCCGTAGTCTTTGCACTTGACAAGTTCCGATCTTACTTGATTGGATCTCGAATTGTTATATTCACTGACCATGCAGCTTTAAAGTACCTTCTTTCTAAGAAGGATGCTAAACCAAGACTCCTTAGGTGGATCCTCCTACTCCAGGAATTTGACTTAGAAATTAAAGATAAAAAAGAAGTAGAAAATGTAGTGGCTGATCATTTATCCCGTCTTGTGCTCTCTGATTCCTTGGAGACAATGCCGATCAAAGACACGTTTCCCGATGAGCAACTTTTTGCTGTCTCCCAATTACCTTGGTTTGCAGATATTGCGAACTATCTTGTTACAGGTAACCTTCCTATTCATTGGAAACAACAAGATAAAAAGAAATTTTTGACCGAGGTACGTAGATTTTTCTGGGATGATCCTTATCTGTTTAAATATTGTTCTGATCAAATTATTCGGAGATGTGTGCCTGATTCTAAACACATGAATGTCATCTCCTTTTGTCACTCTGAAGCATGTGGTGGTCATTTTTCAGCCAAAAAGACTACTGCAAAAATTCTGCAATGTGGTTTTTATTGGCCCACTCTTTTTAAGGACACTCATGAGTTTTGCAAAGCATGTGAGCGCTGCCAAAAATTAGGAGGAATCTCCCGTCGGAATATGATGCCTCTCAACCCAATTTTGATTATTGAAGTCTTTGACTGTTGGGGCATCGATTTCATGGGACCATTCCCTCCTTCTTTTGGGTATCTTTATATCTTAGTAGCCGTTGATTATGTGTCAAAATGGATCGAGGCTGTTCCAAGCAAAACCAATGACCACAAAACGGTCTTGCGATTTTTAAAAGAAAATCTTTTATCAAGGTTTGGAACACCTCGAGCCATTATCAGTGATGGGGGTACACACTTTTGTAATCGGCCTTTTGAAGCCTTGATGAAAAAATATGGGATAACCCATAAAGTTTCTACCCCTTATCACCCACAAACAAGTGGACAAGTGGAGATATCCAATTGAGAGATTAAAAATATTTTACAAAAAACGGTAAATCCAGATCGTAAGGATTGGTCATTACGACTAACCGATGCACTATGGGCTTACCGAACAGCTTTCAAAACCCCGATTGGAATGTCTCCATATCGAATTGTCTTTGGAAGAGCTTGTCACTTGCCTGTTGAATTGGAACACAAGGCTTACTGGGCGATAAAGACACTCAATTTTGATTTGGAGAAAGCAGACTCGCTTCGCAAACTCCAACTGGATGAGTCCACAACTCTAGAAGATCCTGTTTATCCTGATTGATCTTTTCTCTCACTTGAGATGAACTTCTGTGTATACTATGCATTTTTGTTTTTTTACTTGCTTTATTTTCTCTTTTAGTTTGATTGATTAGTTCATATCCCTATGATGTTTCATACCCTCTATCTCTTTTTGATCTCTCAATGTTATGTTTCATATAAATCTCTATTTGAAACATTGAGGACAATGTTCGATTTAGGTTGGGGGGTGTAGATTTGTGCTTTATTGTTGGGATAATCTCTACTAATAGTAGACCATTGCATTCCTCCTTTACAAAAAAAAAAAAAAAAAAAAACTGTGTTTCTGTTTTGGCTACTTTCTATTTCTTCTTTGCCTTCCATCTAGTGAGCTATTGAATTTTGGATTATAAAGGCACACGGTGAAAATTTTTAAGAAGCTCAATTCCAGCTGTTTACAATGAAAAGTCTTTATTACTAAATTCTCAATTAGTGAATATTATAAATTGCTGAATTTTTAAACTTTCACTACACATCTGACTCAATATCTGGAGCTAGGTTGAATTTGGTAGTTATTGACTGGATAATTGTCTGGAATGTAGGGAGAAACCAAGTCTGATGAATTATGACTAAAAAAAAAAAAAAAAAAAAAAAAAAAAAGGAAAAAGGATATGGACATTTGAAAATGTGCTCTCAATGTTGAAATATCAGTTTGATTTGCTATGACCTTGTTTAAACAAGTTGGGTGAAAGCCGTCATTGTAAAAAAACGAATAAACTGGAATATCACAGATAAAGCCCATGAGGTATTAAGGTGAATATCCACAACTTTCGTGATCCTGGACAGATTAGCTTAGTTTTGAATCAGATCCTTAGGCTAACCCGACCATTCTGTGGTGATTAAAAAGTTGACTCTGCTTAAGGAAATCGATACTTTGGATATTTGTCAGATTGCACATGCACTCAAAATTTTCTAAATGGTGACTTAGTGATTTGAACTTTATTTAGAATGCTGGAATATATGGCTGAAATATAATGAAAACCAATGCCCTAATAATTCGAAATTTGATGTTTTGATTAGAATGTGCCACATGAAGAAGTTTATTATGAGTAATTTTTGTTCTTCTTCAATTGTTTTGAAAAGATAAATTTGTTTTGAAAATGAGGATTGTCAGTCATGCTTTATAGTTATTATCCTGATTAATTGATTGATTATATTCTACCTCTTCAATCTAAGTTGAAATCATTGTCACCACAGGGTGATGCTACTGAGAGATGAACTGAGATTCTTTCAAAATTTCTTGGTTATTCTGCATGATGAAAGTTTGCTGTTTGTCTCATGAAATTGAAATGATGATACTTTGATATTGCTTCACATTCTTTTTGCTCGAGGACTAGCAAAATGCTGGTTGGGGGGTGTTGATAAGTGCTTAATTTTGCTTAATTATCCTCATTTAAATAAGCATTATCATACTTCTTTGGTTTATATCTTCATTTTTACACGTAAAGTGGTGTATTTTCTCCTCACCATTGCGTTGTCCTCTTTCTCTTAATTTTCATGATACATTTGCATGTATTTATACATGTCTTGGAAGGCCGCATGCAAAATATTTTTAAGAGAGACTTATTACGTGTATTTATTTTTTGTAGGAATCCTAACCCCAGATTACTCTCGGGATTCAAGAAGTCCAAAGTTTCAAATAGCCCATGTTCAACTCAAAGATCTAAAGGAGTTAGAGCCCAAAGTGCAAAGCCCAAGCCAAAAGTCCAAGAAGCCAAGTTTCAAGTCAAAGAGTCAAAGCCCAAGAGCAAAGCCCAAGACCAAGTATAGAAAGATTCTACAACATGGCTGGAGAATCTTAGGAAGATATGGATTAATATGATTTTGGCATAAAAATGGTGGAATTCTCTTGAATTAGAAAGAAGAAGTGTGCTATATTGATGTTTCTATTTCAGAAAAAAGGAGAAAGCCTATTTTGGTCACAAGAACTCTTTATTTTGAGTGGATTTTGGAATTCAAGTAAGGAGCTTAATGGAGGTCAACTAAATCTACAAGAAAAGCAAGAAATTTCGTAGATGGCTAGAGGAGTACTATTATTTAGCAACCAATCTCAAACAAAGAAGGAGGATTTCCCGGATTCCCGCCTAATCTGGACAGTACTTACTAATTTGGACATAACTTTTGACTCAAAATTCGGATTAAGGCAAGGTTTGATGTTTTGGAAAGAATACTTAAAGGGGAACAAAATTGTATTTCACAAAGATCCCCTAATTCGGACGTTTAAGGGGTCAAAAAATATCATCAAGAGGAGGGAAGTGCAATTTTGGTTGGAATTTTGGAATTAGAAGTTTCTCTTTTGTTTTTCTTTCCCTTCTCTTCTTCCTTTTAGTCTATATAAACCTAAAGTGAGAGACTTTTGGGGCTCTCTCTGATCTTTTCTCATTCTCTTTTCTCTCTTCTTCTTTTAGTTTTTTTTGGAGTTATTTTATTGTAGTGTTTGGAAAACCATTAAGGAGGATGACAACTCCAAACATGGTTGGCTAAACACCCTTCTAAGGTTAGGGATTTGAAACCTTTTTCCAATTTATGTGGATGATGTGGATGGTTTGATCATTTATTTTAATTGAATAATTTTCTTAGTTTGGTTAATTGTTCCTCTCTATATGTTCTTTGATTTCATATGATCGAATGATATATGGAATGCTTGGATCCCCTGTGAGTTGGATACAAAGTGATTTTTTATTTCTCTAATTATTCAATTGAATTTAATGGTCAGTGGTTTTATCGTATAATTTTCCATCTAGATTAAATTATTATTTAATTCTACATGTGTTTTCATCCAAATCTAAGCATAAGGAGGGATAGGTGGATTTTCCTGAAACCTTAGACCTCTTTTTCATTGCTTTACAGTAACAGTGATTTTTGCTCCATTCTCATTGAGTGAAAAACTGATTTTAAATCTCTTTTTTTCTCTAGATTTCGTTTCCTTAATTCTTGTTGCACAATAGTCAATCCCTGTGGATTCGACCCTGTGCTCACCAGATACATCAATTGTGTCACTTGTGCACTTGCAAGTATATTATTTTTACTCTTGATTTTATGTCCATTAATTTGGATTAAATTAAGTTGTAACATTAGGCTAGGGCTAGGCTTAACATGGGTTAAGACTTATGGTTAGGCTAGGGTTACACCTAGGGTTTGCCTGGGGTATATCTATGTCCACTAGGGTTTTGTTCTCTGGTTGATAGGCCCTAACTGGGGATTAATTATGGTTAAGGGACTTAACCGCGGTTAGCTAGAGGTGTAAAAATTGGGTGCTTACAGCTGCCCCTCTTTGTCGGATGATGCCGAGATGGGCGATTCGAACGACAAAGACTGGAATCATTCGATTTTACACCAAGATTGGGTTTTGGGGGATGTAGCAAGGTGTGTGATGCGTGAGCAGTAAGTGCATGTGAAGTTGTCAGGACTACTACTAGGGGATAATGAGTAGTTGGAGAAGATTATTGATGCAGAAAAAAGGCACGACCCGGAGGCACTCAGAGGGGAATGTTTGTTTGGAACGGTATCTCTTAGGGCGGATTAACCGAGTCGGATAGAGGGCACATGGGGTGTCAGGAACACATAGGGTGTCTTGAGAGGAGGACATGTTGGTGAGATTGTGGTGTGACGAGATTGTCACGGAGCACCAGGATGTCTAAGACACACGAGGGTGTCACAAAGGGGATAGACTAGTGAGATTGCGGTGTGATGAGATTGTCACGGAGCACCAGGACATCTAGGACACACGGGGGTGTCACGAGAGAGGGACATGCAGGTGGTGTACACTGTAAAGGTATACACGGGATGTCAAGGACATATGAGGTGTCGAAAGAGAGGACGTGCAGTGAGTATCGGTGTATTGACTTGACATTAATGGAGACTCGTATGTCGAGATCACACATGGATATTTCTAGAGGTACCTGCTAGTAAGACTGCGGTGTGACGATGTTGTCACGGAGCACTAGGGTGTCTAGGACACACGGGGGTGTCACAAAGGAGGACATGCTGGTGAGACCACAGTGTGATGAGGCGTCACGAAGCACACGGGATGTCAAGGACACACGGGGGTGTCGAAAAGAAGGAAAGGCTAGTGAGATTACAGTGTGACGAGATTGTCATGGAGCACTAGGATATTTAGGACACACGGGGGTGTCAAAAAGATTTTAAGCATGATGCCTGAAGCAGTTAAGTTGCCCAAGGTGGACTGAATCTTGATCATGTTGATATGACGCTATGCAGTCATGCATGGATAAAGACGGAAATGTCTTCCCATGACTTTGTGGCGATTTGCAATTGGCGGAGATGCGTGGGATCGACTTCCTTTACTTGCTTGCTGAGGCTGCTTGGTGCAGGCTGGTACAAACAGACTTTAGTACCAAAAGTTTGTTTTTGAAAATCTTTTTAGAAAGCGTAAGAGACTTTTTGCAAAGATTTTTAACAAAATGCTTAGATAGCTTTCAGATTTATCAGTAAATTACCTAGATTAGGGCTTAATAAGGTTGTCTTTCACTCTCGGAGAGAGGGTTATGATTCCGAGCAAGATGTTGCTGGGGATGGACACGCTTGTCCGGATGTTGTGGTAGGCTGACGGCCTTATCTAAGGAGAAGCTTATCTAATGGGCTTCTGAACCCTTGCTGGGGAATGACATTGTTGTGTGTCGTCAGAAGCTTCTGCGGGGAATCCATTGGGGATTGGAGATTGCTTGCTGTTGTGGCTTTCCCGAGGTGTGTTGGGGACTTCCCAATATTTGTACACCTATTAGGGGAGATGCCTTCCGAAGGATTCTCTGCTGGGGAATGCTTAGGACGTTAATCATCTGTTGGGGATATACCCTGTTGGAATCTTTGTTAGGGATACAAGACCGCTGAGAGAGACTGATTACAGGGGATAACTAAGGAAGACCGGTGAGTTTGATTGCTGGCAGACATAATTGTTAAACTGGTTTTTATCTTTTTCTCTATTTTTAACCCTTGGAATGACCAAGTCATGGGGTTCGCATAATTTTTGCGGGATGAGGCCGTTGCCGATTTTCCTCATGCCTGCAAAACTGATGGATTTTGTTCATTTTTTGCCCATAGTCACAAGACTATGTCTGGGAGTCGCGTAATTTTTGCGCAATGAGGCCATTTCTGGTTTTCACTCATACCCGCGATTGGCTGGGGAAGCCTGTGATTTGCTGGGGAAAATAGGTCTTCTCTTGTCATTGCCCTAAGTGACATTCCTTTGGGGAATAAAGGTGATATTTCCGCTGGGGGATGTAGATGTGATATTGCGCTTGCACTCATAGTTTTTAGGTGATCTAGAAGGACTTTAGAGTAGGACGAAGCGTAGGCTAGGAAACCGAAGTTTAGGACACCCTGAGAGATTGTTGATTTACACTCCATTGGAGTTTTTTTTTTTTGGCTCCACTAGGGAATGTCTCTTTGATAGAGGTTGACTCTTCTGGGGAATTTTTCTTCGTTTGTGAGAGAGTTTGATTCCACTGCGGAGTGATTCCGCTAGGGGAATATGGAGAGAAGTGGTCTCAGTCGGGGAGAGATTGTCTCTGCTTGGGTTTGTTTTTGGTTCCACTGGGGATGGAGAAGATGTTCTTCTTGAGAGAAGTCGATTCTGTTGGGTACGAAACCCAGCGAGGGAGTCCTTGATTCTTGGAAATGTTTCTACTTCTATTTTGGGGTTTTCTTAAATGAAAATTTTGTATACTTGAAAGTCATTTGGGGAAGTCAGGAGGATCGACCCTGTGGGGAATGACTTTGTGGGGAGAGTCGGTGAGGCGTCTCTTTCTGTGGAGAAGAGATTCTACTTGGGAAGAGTTGGAGAATAATTATCCCTTTTTGTGACCGCACCTAATTAGTGAGGTTGCCTATGTACCTTTTGTAGGATTAGGTCATGACGTAGTTTAGCAGAATGCCACTGAATGGTAAGGGAGAGTGTCTTTGAAAAGGTTTTATGAAAGGAAGGCCGTTAGGCTTAAGGGGCTAACTAGCAGATTTCATTGATTTTTGTAAAAGGGTTTACAATGTTAGGGAAGAGGAGTGTGCCAAAGATGGCCTCCTGTCATTTCCCGGAGAAGCTAAGAGTGCAAAGCGCCTATCAGATCTAGACCCTAAGCATAATATTTCTTGACTTTGTCCATGTTGACGGGCTCTGGGAGGTCTTCATCGTCCATTTGTCCGAGCCGAAGGGCGCCGCCTGAGAATTTGTCTCTAACAATGTAAGGCCCTTAATAGTTTAGTGTGAATTTGCCCCTCGGGTCAGGGTGGTTTGGCAATACTTTTCGGAGAACCAGGTCACCAACTTCGATGCTACGTGGCTTGACCTTCTTGTTAGATGCCCTACCCATGTGCCTTTGATAGGCTTGTGAGTGATCAATGGCTCTTAGTCACCGTTCTTCAATCAGATTCAGCTGCTCATACCGGGTCTGTGCCCACTCTGCTTCTGACTGCTTTGCTTCTATTAGCACACGGAGTGATGAGATTTGTACTTCGATGGGGAGGACTGCTTACATACCATAAGCCAAAGAAAATGGTGTTGCCCCAGTTGAGGTTCTGATGGATGTTCTATAGGCCATGAATGCACATGGGAGCATCTTATACCAGGCAGAGTAGTTTGTCGCCATCTTCTCAATGATTTTCTTCAGGTTTTTGTTGGCTACTTCCACTACACTATTAGTCTGAGGTCTGTATGGCATGGAGTTGTGATGCTGTATTTTGAATTTCTGGCAGAGATCTGTTATTCTCCTATTGCAAAAATTGAGAGCATTGTCTGTCACAATCTTATATGGGAATCCGTATCGATAGATGATGTCCCTTTTCAGGAAGCTTTGAGCCAAAGAAACTGTAACGTTGACATATGAGGCTGCCTTGACCCATTTTGTGAAGTAGTCGATTACAACCAGATTGAATCGATGTCTGTTCGATGCTTTCGGAGCTATGAGTCCGATGACGTCAATGCCCTAGGCAGAGAATGGCCAAGGAGCAGTCAGATTGTGCAGCCTTGTTGGCGGTATATTGATCCTATCAGCATAGATTGGGCATTGGTGACATTTCTTTACATGCTTACAACAGTCAGCTTCCATTGTAGACCAATAATAGCTTAGCCTGAGAATCTTTTTGGAGAGCATTAACCTGTTCATGTGTGGGCTGCAAGCTCCTCCATGAACCTCCTCAACTACCTGTGCTGCTTCGCTAGCGTCAAGGCATCTGAGCCAGATCAGATTCGACGATCTTTTGTACAAGACTCCTCTTGAGAGGACAAACTGGATAGCCAGTCTTCTGATTGCTCGCCGGTCAATTTTGGTGGCATTGAGGGGTAAAGTCCCATTCTCGAGATATTGCTTGATGTCTGTGTACTAAGGCTTGTTGTCTAACATTGTGTCTAGCTCAAGGTAGTAGGCAGGCTGATCTTGCTGCTGAATTTCAATTGGCCAAAGCATGATGCCCTTGGGGATTTGAACCATGGAGGCAAGGGTAGCCAGTGCATCGGCAAACCTGTTATGATTCCTAGCCCGGTGTCTGAATGTGATTCTTCTGAACTGGTAGATCAGTATGTTAAGATATGCTAAGTACGAGACTAGCCTTGCTTCTCGGATGGCCCAAGACTTGTTTGCTTGACAGATTACTAGAGATGAGTCCCCGTAGATGTCTACCTCTTCAATCCCGATGCCTAAGGCTTCTTTTAGACCGGCTATGCACGCCTCGTATTTCACTTCGTTATTGGAGCATCTGAATTTCAGCTTGATTGAGATAGGGAGGTGTGCTCCCTTTGGTGAGATTAAGACTGCTCCTGTCCCGTGTCTGTGACTGTTGGCAGCTCCATCAAAGTATAACTCCCAGTTGGAGTACTCTTGCTCTTCTGTTTTTGCGTACAGGATGACTTCGTCTGGAAACTGATCATGTACTGAGACATAGTCCTCTGTTGGACTGTGGGCCAAGTGATCTGCTATCGCATGCCCCTTGATTAACTTCTGTGTCATGTACGTGATGTCGAATTCAGACAACATCATAAGCCATCGGACAGTCCTTTCGGTGGTGGCTGGCTTTTCCAGGAGGTACTTAAGTGGATCCATCTGGGAGATCAGGATTACCGAGTATGAAAGCAGATAGTGCCGTAGACGCTGAGTTACCCAGACCAGTGTTAGACATGTCTTCTCAAGAGGGCTGTACCTCTCTTCATACTCCAGCAGGCGTTTGCTGATGTAGTACTTAGCTTGCTCTGTTCTGCCTGTCTCGTCGTGCTGTGCTAGGATGCACCCCATGAAAGTTTCTTTCACTGAGATGTAGAGTAATAGGGGCCGTCCTAGCATAGGAGGCACTTATATTGGAGGATTGAGAATGTACTGCTTTATCTTGTCAAAGGCTTCTTGACACTCATCTGTCCAGACTGTAGGTGTATTCTTCTGGAGAAGCTTGAAGATTGGTTCGTAGATTGGAGTTAACTGAGAGATGAATCGACTAATGTACTGAATTCTATCGAGGAAACCACAGATCTCCTTTTTAGTTTGGGGAGTTAGCATTTCAATGATAGCCATAGCTTTGGCTGGATTAATCTCGATACCTCTCTTGCTGACTATGAAGTCAAGGAGCTTTCCCGATGAAACTCCAAAGACGCATTTGGCCAGATTCAGTCTCAAGTCAAACTCTCTGAGTCTGTCACAGAGTCTTTTTAGGTCTTCCGGGTGTTGCCTGGTAGTAGGCGATTTGATAATCATGTCATCCACATAGACTTCAGTTGTCTTGTAGATCATGTCATGAAATAGTGTCATCATAGCCCTCTGATAGGTTGTCCCTGCATTCTTGAGTTCGAAAGGCATGGCCTTGTAGCAAAATGTGCCCCAGGGCGTGATGAATGAGGTTTTCTCCATGTCTTCTTCCATCATTCTGATCTGGTTGTATCCGGAGAAACCATCCATAAATGAGAGTCTCATGCCCCGTAGTGTTATCAACCAAGATGTCGATGTGTGGGAGGGAGAAATTGTCTTTGGGACTTGCCCTATTCAGATTCCGGTAGTCGATGAACATCCAGACTTTGCTGTCCTTTTTTGGGTACGCTCACGATGTTGGCTAACCATTCAGGATAGGTTGCTACCGTCAGGAAGCCTGCCTTGATCTACTTTTCTACTTCCTTTTTGACTTTCTGTGATCATTCGGGTCTCATCCGTCTCAGCTTCTGCTTAACTGGTCTGACGTCGGGGTTCAGGGGTAGTCTGTGCACTACCAATGCTGGGTCCAGGCCGGGCATGTCTGCATATGACCAGACGAAGACATCACTGTAGTTTTTCAGAAAGCTGATCATATCTGTCCTCTGTTGAGAGTTCATGCTTGTGCCAATCCTGACTAGCTGTGGGTTATCCTCGGATCCAAGGTTTATTGTCTCGGTATCCTCAATGTTTGAGTGCAAAAGTCCCTCACTACGTTCCAGAAGGTCCAGGAGTTCCGGAGGTGGTTTCTCTTCCTGCTCTGAGTCATATTCCACTTCCGTTAGTTTTAAAAGGGTTTTAGGGGTAGCCCTAATGTAGGCAATTTCCTGACAAATCAATTAGCTAAGTTTAGCATGCTTATGATTTTTTTTTTTGTTTTTAATGGCTTCAGGACACTAGGCCTTCTAGGGAAAGAGTCCGTCTGATTTTCATCATTAGTCAAAATATTTTGATGCAAAACATGATTTTGAGTCAAAAGATCATATTTCATTTATAAAACAAGTATGATTGTTTACAAAAGTTGACTCAAGCAAAAGAAAGAAGCCGACAGTGGCCTGACATTTGGATTTTTCAAATGGAAGCAAAGAGAAATAAAAGGAGAAGAATGGTGATGCTTGTTTACTACTTGACCTTTCCTGCACTGCTGCTGCCCCATCCCTGGCTAGCCTCGATCTTGAGAGTCTCAGTCCATCAATGGATTAGTGGCTGGCGGCTGGATGACGCTTCAGTGCTGTTGGAGAGGGTGCAAACCTGCTCTCCCGCTAGATATTCTACTTCTGCTGCAGTATCTTTGACAGTCAGCTCGTCGAACAAAGTGGCCATGTTGAAAATCTCGTGGTCTGGATTCCTTGACAATTCAACCTGGGGCTGAAGGGTTGAGGCAACGGGTGCAGTAGGGTAAGGCTCAAAAGTTCCGATTGGGAAGGTTACAGAAATGTGGGGTTGGGGTTCTGGTTTCATCGACCCATTGTTCTTCTGTGTTAGCTTAGCAAGATAGTCCTCATACGTGGACCTGTAGCCCAGTCCAAACAGTGTGGTGTAGCGCAGAGGGGTGTATTTTTTCTTCATTCCCTGATTTCGGGCTCCCATGCCTGCCCCGGCTTATAGTTCATTTTCGCCATCATCCTGAAAAATGGTGGAATCTGCTGCTGGTTCTATCTGGACGATAGAACTGACTTGCTCAAACTGATAAGTCATGAAGGATGTGCCATGCCCGAGCTCCTGTACGTCCTCGAAGGAACTTGCCAACTCCTCTGAAGGTACAATGACCAGGTGGTCGTCTTGGATGAATTTGATTCTTTAGTGCAAAGAGGAGGGAATGACTCTGGCCGTGTGGATCCACGACCTCCCTAGGAGCAAGGTGAATGAGGCAAGCACATTTACTACTTGAAAGTTTGTAGTAAATTGAGCAGGTTCGACTCTGATAGCCAGATCGATATCGCCCAGATTCTGCCGTGTTGAGTTGTCGAAAGCCCGCATTGTCATGGGTCTCTTTTTCACCTGGCTGAGGTCCATACCCAGGCTTTACAGTGTTGATAGAATGCAGACGTTTAGGCCGGAATCGTTGTCGATTAGCACTGAAGAGAGGGTTCTGTCCAAACACTGTATTGCAATATAGAGGGCCTGGGTATGGTTCCTGTTTCCATCTGGTATCTCTTCTTCTATAAAGGAGATGACACGTGGTTCTAGCACTTGCCCAACCATATGCCCTAGTTTCTCGGGCGTGATGTTTGGTGTCACGTGGGCGCTGTTAAATACTCAGAGGAGCTGCTTCCAATGGTGCTCGAAAGTCAGAAGAAGACCTAAGATCGAAATCTGTACAGGGACTTTACCCAACTGCTAAGTAATGTTGAATTCTTCCACCTTTTCTAAGATTCTTAGCAGAACTGCAGAGTCTGCTGCTTCTTTTTCAGGGTCTGATGCCCTTATTGCTTCTATTTCTTTCTCTTTCCCTTTCCTTTTTGCTAGCTCAGCTGCCGACGGTTGATACACTCGGTCAGATTGGGTGAGGTTGGCTATGCTCTCGCTCTCAATGATGAGAGAGCGGGGAGCAGGTATATGATTGAGGGAGAAAGGCTGAGAAGAGATGAGAGGGATTCGGACTGGGCCGGTTGAAGAAGGGGCTTGGGCTGGAGCTATGGGCCAATTGGGGTGACAAGGGATTCTATAGACAATCTGCTCTCTGTCAGTTTCGAGAGTGGGTATTTGGACTGGAGCCTGGATGGCCTAAATGTTCGATAGAGGGAGGGGGATGATGACTGGTTGTCTGTAGGAGGGTCTGATGATGCCATCGTCTACTGCCGGTGTGAGAGGTCTAGGCTGCCCTACCTTGGGCTCTTCCCACTGTATGAAATTAATATGGTTGTTATGTGGGGCAGTGGTGCCTGGTTGATACTGGCATTTCTTGGAGCCAATTCAACCCTACCTTCATCCAGGAGATCCTGAATGATGCACTTGAGGCTGATGCAGTAGTTTGTTGCATGGCCTGGGCCTTGGTGAAAGGCTCAGTGTTGATTGATATCATAGTTCTTACTTCTCTTATCTGCGGATAAAAGGGAGTAGGGCCCCTGAGAGCAAGGAGAGCCTGTTTGGTCAGAAACTCTAGCAACTGGCTAAGAGTGTAGGGGAGAGAGTGAAGTTTCGAGGGGGCTTGTTCTGGTGTTGGTTTTACCCCTAATTAAGGTAAGTTAGAGTTGCTGGAAGTCGGATGGATGATGTAAGAGCCACCATGTTTACAGTTTCCTCCTTTTTATGGTCCCATGGACCGCTATTCCTGTTGGTTGAGGTTGTTGTTTTTGGAGGATCGAGCCCTAGACTGGAGTAGATTGCCCAACTCTTGATGGTTGTCTCAATGCGGGCACCAGTCTTGACGATGGTGCCGAAATCTACCACAGGCAGTGTGACCATCAAAGTAGAATAGGGCTACTTCAGTGTGCCCATGAACATGCTTTCGAGCTCTTCCTTCGAGATAGGAGTAGAGATTTTAGCTGTCATTTCCCTCCACCGGGTGGCGTACTCCAGGAAAGATTCATTGTTGCGCTGGCTCATTTGCTCGCGCTGACTCCCCTGAGGCCGAAGCTCTTGGTTAAAGGAGTACTGCTCGACAAAGCAGTCCATGGCATCCTGCCATGTCTTGATCCTCTGTTTATCCAAAGACATCCACCAAGTTAGGACTGCCCCTTCAGGCTCTTCTGGAAGTACTGTATGAGGAGAGGCTGGTTCTTCTGGTGTAGGAGCATGTCTCCCAAATATAACTGTAAATGCTGTTTCGGATAGCCTGATCCATCATACTTGTTGAAGTCTAAGACCTTAAAGTCTGCTGGTACAGCCTCTCATGTAGCGAAAGTCAGATCCTTCAGAGACAAACTAGTGTTGGTAGAAGCACCCTTCATCCTTTTCAGTTCTTCTTTCATCTACTTGATCTCTTTGTGCTGATCATGAAGAGCTGACATAGGGTCTGTAGAAGTGGATGCTCTGTCTTGGTTGACGTGTGAAGCCTTGGGCTATTCCGCATCCTCAAACTGCTCATACTCTGCATCTCCTCTGCTTGTAGCAGGTCCAGGGTTAGGGATGATGAACAGGTTTTGGTGAGGCTCAAGGATAGGCTGTTCGGTTGACTCACCGGTCGGGTTTTTGGAAGCGGGTTCTTCGATACGGGTACCCAGGAGAATTGTCAAGGAATCCAGAACCTTGTCTAATTTAGATTGCATGGCCACAATCTTCCTTTCGTGAGACTGTAGGATCTTGTTGGTTCTTTGCTGCTAGTCAGCTGGTTCTACTATTGTGTCTGAACTGCTTTTTGACTGTGCTCTGATGGATACTTGCTCTGTGACCGGAATTTCTGTCAGGACTGCATCTTCTATGTCTATGAGAAGTGTAGTGAAGGATCGAGTCATGGGTCGGCTCATGCAACTGAAAAGAATGCAATGGCTAATCACGATTATGCATGATGTGCAAGCCAGAAAATACAGGAAAGATTTTCATTAATTACGGTGATTGAGTGAAGTGAGTACAGGACTGTAACTCCATAAAAGAAAAGACTCAACCCTAAACAGGTCCATCAGGGATGACAAAGTCAAGTGGCCGGGGCACGCCTTCAAGGTCCATAATCTGTTGCTGGAGGGATGTGATTTCAACCTGCATACACTCAATTGTTTCTGAGGCGTTGATCATGTGAGATCCATACTGACAGATCCGGCTGGTCATCTCTGCCTTTGCACTATCAAGCTGTTCCTGATGGAAGTGCAATTGGGCCCTGATGACGGAGGTCTCTCCTGCATCGTCTCTGCGTTTCTTCTGAAGAGTCTGGACTGTGTGCTCGAGCCAGTCAACCTGTTCTTGCATAGCTAGGAGTTGGCGGTCCCGCTCTGTTTCCTGTTGCCTGAATGCACACTGGGCTTTCCGAAGCCGCTTCTCTTTCTCCTGAATGTACAGCTGCCTTTCCAGGGAGAAGTCTGTCTAGGGAACCACCATTTCAGCTATGGGTATAGTTCATCGGGATGGTGCTGAAACTGGTGTTAGCAGTTCCCTAGGTGCTGGCATACCGGATAGAATGTCAAGGTTTTCTACCCACCATCGGTACGCAGAGTCAGTTGATGGTCCTATTGTGACTACAAAGTCTGGCCACTGGTCTCTCCAGGAGCTTCGTCAATCTACTTGAAATCGGTGGGTGAGGCGTTCAGACTGCATTGTGAAGTCGACGAAGTCTTGTTCCAGGTTGTTTATAACTTGGATGCGCTGAGGGAGCCCAAACTGTCTAAGGACTCGGAGTAGTACGTAGGCTATAGAGCCGGTGACCCCTGCTAGGACCATACATCGTCTTCCTGCTATGACAACGCATGATAGCTATCTGTGAACCAGCCACACACATTCCCATATAATCTGCTCCTCTGTCAAGTTTTGGAAAAGCCGGTAGAGAACCTTGACGTCAGAAATCACAATCTGACCCTGATTCTATAAAATCTTCCTAGGCAGGCTGTATGCATCTCGAGGTATATATGGTACTGGTAAGATGGTAGGCAGGTGTGAAACCAGACACATGTAGAAGCAGTGCACTGGCGTGGAAAACGCCTTTTCTGCGTTCTGCCGCTAGGTTGAGAGCCCTGAGAAGCTCTGCAAGGATGACTGAGACAACCGTCTTTGATTCCCCCATGTCATCGATAATCCCCGTCAGTACTGAGTCAGCGAAGGCGCGACTTTTCGGGAACATCAGTTGCGACATGATGATTAGTGTAAAGACATTCAGACAATGGAGCTCAGCTGCTAGGGAATCATGGTCCCACCTAGGCCGGTACAGTTTATCAAGAAATTGTATGGACATCCTGTTATAAGTGCCACTAGGATAGTACTGTAAGGAGGCAGACTTGATCATAAGAACCTTGAGAGGTCTGCCTAGAAGTTTTCCTTGTAGCGCGGTACTATGACATCACCTTCCATGTTTAAGCTCCGAATGCACTCTATCTCATCTAGTGTTGGACACAGCTCATTCTTACCAAAACGGAATACCATGTAGGTAGGGTTCCAACACTGGATGACAACATTTAAGAGGCACCGGCCTGACTTAACCATGGACAAGTCTAAGATGTTACCCAGTCTGTAGTACTGGGCCCAAGCGAGATGCTGATCCTGAGTCAGGGCCTCAATTGTATCAAAGAGAGTTTTGTCACATGCCCCCTCGGAGGTCAGATGTACGGGACGTGGAGGCTGGCTGTTTAACGGAACAATCCCTGACGTACCTATCATCTACCTGGACAAATTTACAGACTCTGTATAAGTGTACTGTGTATGCAGGTCAATGATCCAAAGATGATGTAAATAATGGAAGATGCATTTTTTATTTTTTTATTTTTTTTATCGGGTGTGACAAGGCACATGTGCTCCGATAGGACAGTCGGACAGAGGTCCGGTATGCTTTACCTGGGCTATTGGGAACCGGGGGCCTATCAGGTCAAGACAAGAAATAAGTTTAAGTGAAAACCTATATGTCGGGGATTTGGACCCCATGTACTATATCAAGATGTGGGTTAGGATGTGTTTTATTACAAGCACAAGTTTGGGTCTTCACATGCCCCTAGGTGGGTGCTTATCCCGGTAGGATGTGCCTGGGTACTCAACCCTAATTGGGGACAAGTATAGGGTGCAAACAAGTTAGGGTTTAGGATATCCCTCCAGGTTTGGCTGCTTGTAGACTATACCCTGGCCTAGGCTACATGTATGCATGTTGGGGTGATGTAAATGTGTTCCTAAGGGTGGGGGATCACTTAACACCGTATATGCGACTCCCTGAAAAATGACAATTGGTGTAAGCGGGATTGTTCAGAATCATTCCCTGAGGGTAATCACCTAACAGGAGTAACTTCGCAGACCTCCAAGACTTTTAAGCCCTTGTCACTGAGGATAATCATTCAGCAGTCGTGAGCGTATTAAGTCTGTCTAAAGGGTTTTGGGTTGTTATCATACTATGACATGAATGCTATACACAGTATACAATACAATCGAAAGATGAAAGAATTAGTATTAGACTAAATCTTCAGGCATTTGAATAATTTTAAGGTTTAATTGGCTTAAACCTAGGTTTCGAGTTGAACCTTAAAAGATACTCTTCCCCAACAAAGTCGCTAGAGCTGTGAATAAGGATTTCGGTCCCCGCCCATGAGGAGGGATGCTGTCCTGGCGATGTGGTCAGTTGATTTTATGTTTAGAGTCGCCACTTATTTATTTGGTAGGGTAAGTCCCATGATAATGGATAAGATCTGTGGTCTGCTTAGAGATCTAGGTAAGAGGTTCGGTTAAGTCCGAGGAAGGTGTTAGGCACCCCGGCACTTCCATTTTACAACGGTTCCCTACTTACTAGGTTTAAACCAATTCAAGTCAAGTTTTAGTCAAATGCCTTAGGTTTTAGTTTATACTAATTCAAGAAGAGAAAAGCTAAACTAGGGTCGGGCCCGAGCTGGGCTGCCTACGTACTCACATTAGGGTGAGATCAGACCGAGCGTAGTTCTGGCACATGAGCCCGTGCCGATGCTAAGGGGTGTGTTGTGTGTGCCAAGGGTGGCTTAGAGTCTAGTCCTGTACACTAGGGTTGAGTTGACTAGGTTGGTCAAGTGCTTGGTTTGATTGATTGGGCCCGGTAGGCCAAGTTTGAAGCCCGGTAGGCTTAGACCCGGTAGGCCGAGGAGAAGTCTGGTAGACCAGGGTTTGGCCCGGTAGGCCTGAGTTGGGCCCGATAGGCCAAGGGTTTGGCCACCCGACAGGCTTGGGTTTAGTCCGGTAGATTAGAGTATGGTCCGGTAGGTCAAGGATAAGCCCGGTAGACTTAGGGTTCGGCCCGGTAGGGTTATGGTAAGCCTGGTAGGCTTGGTTTGGCCTGGTAGGCCTATGGTTCGGCCAGGTAAGCCTAAGTTCGGCCAGGTAAGCCTAAGTTCGGCCAGGTAAGCCTAGTTGGAGGTCCAAGTTTGCATTATAATCCTTGAGTTTGTTTTGATGATTTTTAGGGATTTTTCTTAAATTTTCAAGTTAAATGGGCTAACCATTATTAAGTCATGGGTTTTAACCATGGTTAGTCTTGATAACCAAGGTATGGGCATGTTTTGAACATTTTCTTGCCCTCTTACATTTTTTATGATATTTGAGAATTTAACCAAGGTTTAAATGAGCTTAACCATGGTTAAGTATAAGGGTTAACCATGGTTAAGCTCATCTAACCATGGTTAGGCAATGAGCACGGTCCAAAAATGATGTTTTCTATCATTTTAGAAAATTTGGATTTTTCACAATTTTCTGGAATTTTTCCAAGTTGGTTTTGTGGATTAACCATGGTTAACTCTTATTCATAGTAGAGTAACCATGGTTAAGGCAAGATAATGGTATAGTCAGGCTTGGGATGGACCCCAAGGGTCAAGGCAAGTCCAGTGGAGGGCCCCCATGGACTATGGGCCCACTTTAGGGCCAGAAAAAAGACGAAAATCCAATCTGTCGGTAAAGGAATTACTGACAAAAACATTGATTTTTACTAAAACTTTGGCCCCCGTAACTCAAGTTAGGGGAGGAGTTGAGGGGCCCACAACCTATGGTTTTGAAGCCTGGGAAGAGGGGAGCAGAGTGGGCCTAGTTTGAGCCTCAGGGGTGGCTTGGTGTGGGCCGCACACAATGTCAAAGTGGCACTGCCACTGCTTTACATAAAATGATGAATGTCGGCATTGGTATTGCCGACATTCTGGATGCTTTTTTTTTTTTTTTGAGTTTTACCCTAGTTTAGCTCAACTAGGGGTTAGGGTCTCTTCTGATGAATTGTAGGGGAGATCCTGGGGATCAACCCTGGCCCTTGGTTGGGCCCTAGGGATTCTCAGGTGGGGCCCACGATCCCAAAAACAGTGAGTGTTAGGGGTGTCAGTACTGAGTTTACCGACACCCTAGATTTTTCGTAAAAAATGAAAACGCCCACTAGGGCTGCTACAGGGGGTGGACTAGGGGTTCCCTCATGGCATGAGGAACCCCCAGAACCTACTGTAGATGCTCTTGTGCCCTTAGGGGGTTCCCTATACTATGGTGAAGGTGGGGGAGTCCCCTATTGTGGGTTTTCCTGCAAAACAAAAAAACACAGTCCCCTCGGAGAACCAGGGGCTCACAACTTGATCAATAGGAATAAAAAGAGGGGTAGGGGGAAGCCCTACCCTAATGCTTTATTCTAGAGGTACTGGTGATCTTCGAGACAGGTGGTGGAGCACGGTGGCTCGTTGTGGTGTGGCATTGCATAGGGGGGTGGCTGAGCTGCTAGGAGCTATGGGGAGCTTACTCGGAGATCCTAGAAGGCAGAGGAGACGTCTGGACTCGAGCAGGGGTTCGGGGTTTGCTTGAGGAATCTGGGGAGTGGATCTCATGGCCTTGGGGGTGTATCATTTATAGGGAAGTCCCTTGGAGAGGGAGTGGTAGGCCGGTGAGGGGTGGTGCGGGCCATGCCTAAGCCCTCAAGTGGGTGGCGTGCTGGAAACAGGTAAAAACCAAGGTGTTGGTAATTCGATTACCTACATCCCTGAGCCTTTGAAAAAAAGGAATGTCAGTAATCTGATTACCGACACCTACTGGTTTTTAACCACAAGGCCTTGGCCCAGGCGTGCACGCTTACGGGGTTTGGTTTTTTTGAAATTCTGGGCCTGGGCTTGGGCCAAGCCGAGATGCTTGATACCCAAAGGGGGTTTTGGGTTTTAGGGCTTAAGCCCTAGGGACCTAGGGCTTGTCTTAGGGCTAGGGTTATGCTAGGGCTAAGCTTAACTAGGGTTAGGTTAGGGCTAGGTTTGGGTTAAGCTCAGGCTAGGGTAGGGCTAGGCTTAACTAGGGTTAAGACCCAGGGTTAGGCTAGGGCTAGGCTTAACAAGGGTTAAGACCCAGGGTTAGGCTAGGGTTACACCTAGGGTTTCCTTGGGGTGTATCTAAGTCCACTAGGGGTCTGTTCTATGGTTGATAGGCCTTGACTGGGGATTAATTATGGTTAAGAGACTTAACCGTGGTTAGCTAGGGGTGTAAAAATTGGGTGCTTACAGTCTTCTCCATGGATGTAGCCTTATTGGGGTGAATCGCTTATATCTTGTGTTGTGCTTTTGCATAGTTTTCATATTTATTTCTCACATTATCTTTGAACCCCAAGATTGCATTTTTCCGCAAAATAGAAGGAATAAATACTATATGTTCAATCATTTTATAAAAGTCCCTATAACACCAATTCATATAGTATTGCCATTTATATATATAAAAAAAAATCATATAAGAGGACTAAACAAGTAATTTGTGAATTAGTAAAAACATGTCCATTACTTCACGTGGTCAATAGATGCTCAAGTGGAAGCAAAGCAAATGATTGAGGTTTTCGGAAGGTTGGTTTGGACTATAGTAACAAAATTCTCCGAATTTTTAAAAAATTCATGAATTTTAGGTGTGCTGAATTATTCACGAATTTTAAGTTTGTCAAATTATTCGCAGATTTTGTGAATTATTTATGATTTATTCGCGAATTTTGCAATAATTAGTTTAGTTCAACAAAGTAAATTGCTTATTTTATATATTATTAAATCAAATTGTTGAATATCTTTTTATAATTATTATTTTATTCCTGAATTATTCTCGAATATTTCCTAAATTTTTTTGAACTTAACCCTTCTTAAAATATTTCCTAACCTCAACTTTGTCACTATGGTTTGGACTTGAGATCTGCATATTAAAAACAAAAGGTAGGTGTACTGCTAAAATATGTTGGACTTTGATACTTTTTAAATTGATTTGGAGCATACACGGTATACCTTTGTGCTCGTTTGCATGCTTCATGATATATAGTTTCTCTCTTGTCTCTTTTTTAAAAAACCCAAAAACTCGATTCGACTCGACTCAAAAGTGAGCCGGGTCGAGTAACTCGAAAAAAACTCGACTCAATCTAACTCGGAATATATATATATATATATATATATACAACTTAAGCAATTACCAATTTCTTGGCATTTTATTGAAAATTAAACCACAAATAACTTGAAAACCTAGGTTAAAAAAAACCAATTCAAACCTAAAAATCAGGTTTCATAGAACCTATGTAAGTTAGTTTTGTATGCCCCAAAAAATATGATGCAAAAACAGTGTGACGTTCGAGTTTAGGTTTTTTAAAAAATAAAAATGATAAAAATAACCTTCTATGACTCGACCTAGTATGGTGAGTCAAAAAACTCGACTCAACTAGACCGAGTCACCCGAATTACGTGAAAAAGAGCAAAATAAGACACCTTTTAGTCGGAAGAAACGACGACCTAAGCAGTCGTTAAATACACGACAGTTATTTTCCATAACCCACGGCTTATAAGAGTGGGGAGTAATTTGCGCTAACAACTAAGTTTAATGACTGTCGTTTAATTTTCAATTCACAAAAAGAGGGGGTTACGGTTAGGTCACAATCTCTTCTATCGTTCTTCGAAGGGGTTACTGCTGTTGAAATCTTCCCCTCTTCGAAGTGGTTACAGCTGGAATCTTCCCCTCTCTTCAGCGGTGGCTTAAATATCAGGTGATCGTTCCTTCCAATCTCTCTCTTTCTCTATATGCAAAACCTTAGCATACTACCATTCTCAATCAACCTTCGATTTTTCCCTTCCGTGAGACGGCGTAGTGTACTGTGGCAGAGAAGGGCTATCTCGATGTGGTGAATGAGTTGTTGAAGTATTCAACTAAGGAAAGCATCTTAGGGAGAATCGTTCTGGTTTTGATCCATTGCATATCACTGTGAGTAAAGTTCACCAAGGTGATGGTTTAGATTCGACATTATACATCATTATTATTTCATTTAAAGTGATTATTTTTGCAACATGATATAATGCCGATTTCGCTGGTCCAAAACCCAGCCATGATCGTCCTGTTTGTTATCATACCTATTGCATACTTCAAATCCTTGTGGCTAAAGAAATATCACTCGTTCTGCACCTCATACCCATTCCGATTGCAAAAAACATTTATTTAATTTTCTAAGATAGGTTCAGGTTTGTTGTCTGGAAGTTAGGGTTTCTAATTTGAGTTGATCCAAAATAATTTGAGAATTAAGTCTTAGAAAATATGATCGTGTCCTAGTAAGAGATTTTCCACTTTAAATTGCTTGCAATTTTTTAATGGCAGGTTGTTTGGTACAGGGTTTCTAAGGTTTGGTGGGGGAAGTAGAAATACATGAGCTATTGCCTTTCCCTTTTCTTTTCTTTTTTAATCTTTTGATCCCTTCTATTGTAAGAGATCGAGTCACTAGTCTGCCCATGGTGCCTATTATATTCTCCGTTGGTTGGAATTTTTTTTATTATTTGTTTTTTTTTTCTTACTTTAAACCATTATCCATATATCTATTTACCTTTATTTTGGGACTACTAAAATATCATGCTTTGAAGTTTCATGTGTGCATGATTCGGGACATGCAGGGGCGGGGCGAGGCCCCCCCCCCCCCCCCCCTCCAAACTTTTTTGTCTTATATATAGTGGTCCCCCCAATTTTTTTTTGTCATATATATGGTCAGGCCCCAATGCAGTCCAGTTATGCCCTTTTTGGTTGCCACATGTCCCTTTTGACACCCCTTAACTATGGTTAAAATTCACCCACTCTTAGGGTTCACCTACTTATCATTGGGTTTTTAGAAAAAATATTAAATTTTTTTAACCTTAGGAGTTAGTGAATTTTAATTAGGGTTTGAAAAAAATTGATATATTTCTTTTAAACCAATGATTGGTGGGTGAATCTTAGCCACAGTTAAGGAGTATCAATAGGGACACGTGGCAACATTAAGGATATTACCGGAAAAAATTCTCAAAATAAAAAAATTATCCCAAAAAAAAATTTCTCGGGGGCTACACCCAAAACCCCCGAGTTCCATTAGTTTTTTTATACATGTATTTTGCCCCCCCCCCCCCCCCCCCCCAATGAAAAATTCCTAGCTCCGCCCATGGGGACATGTATGCAATTATCTTTTACTTTAAAATGAAAAACTACTTTCTTTCTTTGAAGTTTTCTGGATACGTGCATTTTTTTTTTCTCTCGTTTGATCATTTGATAGCTCTATGCCATTTTAGGAACATGGGTATTGGGAAAATTTGCTTCCATCTAATGTTAGTTATGTTCGGTGGAGGTGTTTTTAATGGAAATGTACAGTTTTAGAACATGGGGTAAAGTCTACAATTAGGGTTGTATTTGGGCCGGGCTTTTCCGGGCTTGGCCAAGTCCGGCTCGGTTTGAAAGGGTTTGTTCTAGGCCCGACCCGAAGCCTGGCTCGGCCCGAAATCAAGCTTGAAAGCTCGGCCCGAAATCAAGCTTGAAAGTTCAGCCTGAATTCAAAAGCCTGGCTCGAAGCTCGGCCCGAATTGATTCAAGCTCGAGTCGGGCTTGGCTTGGCTCGAGCTCGGCTTGAATACTTTAAACAATAATAATAATAATAATTTCTATTATATATATATATATATATAATAATGATATATATAAATAATATATTTATTTTTTTTAATAATATTCGAGCCGAGCTCGGGTCGAATCGAGCCTCAATCAAGTCGGGCTTCGAGCCGGGCCGAATCAAACATGGGTTGGCCTAAGCTCGGCTTCATTGAATTTTCAAAAAAAAAATTAGGCTTGGGTCGGTCCGATCGAGCCTAAGATTCTAGCCAATCTCGGGCTGAACCGGGCTGAGCCAAGCCACACAAACTGGCTGATCAGGCTTTGTGCAGCCCTATCTACAATAGTCTCTTTATTTGTGAGTTATTTATGTTGCAACTGAAGTTTTTTTCATAGAGAGGAATCTTATTTAATGTTCTTATTTTCTTCAAGGTACTGGTGGTAAGAAAAAATATCAAATTTTATTTTTGGTAAAATTTATGTAAATTTTGGGCATTATAGGATTTGGGTGGTAAGAAAAATTATAAAAATATATATTTTGGTAAAATTTATTTAAATTCTGGGCATTATAGGATTTGGATCTCATTTGCCTTATTACCCTTACTTGCTTTGCTTTGGTTTCTATTTGGTTCTACCTAGTGCAATAGTGTAATTCTGTTGATATGTGTTAACAATAAGAGAGGGAACTGATTTAATGTTCTTATTTCTTCAAGGTTCTCTTGTAAAGTAAAAAAAGAGGTAGCTTATACTATTTATCCATTGCATATCGCTGCAGATGCTTCTCCTTTTCTGTATCTTTTCCTTAAGGAAGGAGAGTCATCTTTATACTAATTGATTTTTTTTAAAAAAAGAAAAAGGTGAATCATCTTTTTTTGGGGTTGTCCTCACATCTTATTGTATTGACTATTAGAATTTGGCTTTGACATGTTTATGTGTGGGTGCAAGACCTTCCTTATTCCTTGCCACACAATTCCAGTATATATGGTACAGTTGCAACACTACGTGAAAAAGGTGAAAATAAGACAGCAGGATGTCGCTAAGAACGACTGCATTTGACAGTCCTTAATTAAACGACGACTATTTTGATATAAAGAACAGCTGATAACAATGGGGAACGGTTTGTTCCAACAAGGACTGTTAATTAAATTAAAGTCGTGTTATTTTCGACTTACAAAAATGAAGGGATTATATAGGTACGGCACGATCTCCTCTCTCCTTCTCTTTTTCTCTCGCAGTTCTCCTAAATAGAAATCTTCCCCTCTTCGAAAGGGGTTAGGGCTAGATCTTCCCCTCTCCTCACCGGTGGCTGAAATCTCAGGTGAGTGGTTCCTATCCTGCTACTCCCAATCTCTTAATCCAATTCTACAGAGTTCATCCCTTCCTTATTTTGAGGGTTTTTTCCAGACCAAAATAAAGTCGACGGAATGTTCTGTTTAATTCGTCTGTAAGGTCGACCGAATGTTCATCCCTCTGTAGAAGATGGAAAGAGAATCCATCATAATTTCGTCTATAACATCTCTGTTTGATTCTTATGTAATGTTTCTAAATTTCTCCCCTCATTTGAATCCAACGATTTTAGGGTATTTGGTTGTGTAGCTCTACACAAATAGCATTTGGTCGATCCATTGATCGATTAGAGAAGTTTGAATTTTAAGTTTACTTTTTTTTTTTTGATTTGCTCGAAATTTTGGTTCTTTTGTTAACTTTTTATGATTCAATGATTTTTTAGGGCAACATTTCCCCTCTTTTCTGAACGAGAATTGAACGATTAGATGAGCGAGACATAGTTAGGCTTCGATTTCGTGTTTTTTCTTGTTCGTTATCATTTTCGTAAGGTTTATGTTTTATCTTTTGGGTTTTCTCATTATAGTTAGAATCCTCTTGAAAAAAAATGGACGAGAAGCCTTTCACTCGGTGATCGCACCCGTGGTATTCAGAGTTTGATCTGACGGGGTTTTCCTAATTTGGGGTTTCTTTTGTGGGTTGATATTGGTTAGGTTATCCATCGTTATTATTTATGGATTTTCCTGATTATTTGATAATGTTACTGTTTTCTTCAACCAAGTCCTCGGCTATCTGATTGTTTCTTATGATTAAGGACATCTTTGCTGAGCAATCATTTTTTCTTTGCGAAATTTCCTAACAGATTTCTTAATTTCGTTCCTTCTTTCTTGATCTGTAAAGTTGAAATTTGAACTTAGTAGGGAGTAGTGGAGCAGTTTCTCTCTTAACCTTTTGGGTGCATCCTTGGATCAGGTCCCTGGCCTCAAGCAAGGACTAAACAGCTACATATTCATCTCCTCTGGAAAACCAGACCTCGACAGTAATCCTCTACACACCACTGTAATAAAAAAAAAAATGAAAAACATGTATTTGCATATGTGTTTTCTATTATATTTCTGTATAATCTGTTTTTTAGGAATTTGGGTTGTTTAACTGCGATTTGTAGAGCTTTTAGGGGGTGGGTTTCCTTTAAGTAGCCTATAATAATAATTTTTTAATTAAAAATACCGAGTTAGTTTTATTTCGAAACAATTTGGATGCATTAATGCTAATGTTGTGTAAATTGTGGAAATTTTTTGAGATGGTTGGTATTGGGAATTATAGAAATTTGTAATAAATTTGGAATTTCTATAAGGTTTGGATGCAAAACTAGATTAGAATGATTTTTTCCCTATTAGGTTGTTGTTATCCATATTAGTTATTTTGTAATCTCTATAAAAAGACATGTTTAGGGTCTATATTTGTGAAGCAGCTTCTCTGTGTTTTTTGTTTTTAAATCTCATTCCAAATTTTGGTCCAAACATCTTGAGAGCACTGCTTGAAACTACAGTGTTATTATTTCTCCAATCCTGAAGGAATTCCTCAAGCTATTTTATCATCATTTTTCTTTAAAAATGCTTCTTGTGAGATAATTGTGCATTTGAGTTTAAAATTAAAACAAGTTTTAAAGGCTAAGAAAAGTTGCAGATACATTCATGATGGTAATAAATGGATTTTGTTATATTTTAATTGTTGAAATGATTTCTGGAGGTGCAGGATCTATATTTAGGTCAATTTTTGAGCTGGTAAATAAAATTAATGTCAAGATGTTTATTTTGTCATGATTTGGCTATACCATAATGAACTTGTATACGGCGTACTTTGATTACAAACTTTTGAATCTTTCTTCATTATTACTCAAGAATTATATGGTGTGTTGTGAAACATCTGCAATAGAATTAGAACAAAAATATATGTTGTCCAAAATTTGGATTAATACCTACACTTGTGTGAACACTAAAGGTGCCTTATTCAACATTTCTAGATCGTCATTATAATCCTCACACATCTAAAAGATTTTTTCTTAACCATTAGCCAAGTAAAAATAAATTCACATTCCACAAAGACTTTTCATTAATTGGGACGATTATTTGTTGAGTCGTCTAAAAGTATGGTGCATTTCAGTCCATATCTAGCAATTTTGATTAATATTAAAGTGGGGTCACTAGTGCAGTTCAAGTGCTCTCTGACCAAAAAAATTAACATCATTCTTTTAGAAAGAAGATATAAAGCTATAATGCCTAACAATGGTTGGAAGACACAAACTGGTTCATAGACAAGCATCTTCTCAGGTCCTTCGATACAACATCCCAACAACTTGACCAAGTTCTTGTGTTGAAGTTTCAATAAAAGTTTCACTTCATTTGTGAATTCTCTCAGTCATTGTCTTGAAGTCAAGAACAACTTCTTCATCGCTACTTCTTGACCATTTGGCATCAGTCCCTGTAAAGGATTTACTAGTTCATTGATACACATGCTTGAATTTTAAGAAACCACTGGATGCTTTTGTAATAGTATTTGATAAAGCTATGAAGGTTTAGTGGTATTGTTGAAGATGCTTGTAAAATAAATATGCCATTTGTATTAGGGGTACGAACCGGGACTATTATTTTAAGAGGTTGAAATCTATTTTCTAGGATTTTTTTACAGGGATCATCTCGAATCAGTGATGCGTTAGAGCTAGTTTTTGTTGGAGGTTGGACTGGGTATGGTGATACCCTGTCCTATAGGTTCCATTTTTGTGCCGATCTATTTATTGCGGTTTGGAGTATTAAAGGTTCTATTTGTCTAACTCTCCATCTGTAGGTGTTTGTGTGGAGAGTAGATAGCATAAGAGATGGAATCTGATTAGATTAAAATTTGACTTAGGCGAGCTATAAGATTTAAGCTATCAAATGGTGGGTCCCTAATTGTGTGCATCTAATTAATAGATTTTGTGCATCTAATTCATAGATATATGCTATCAAATGCTAGGACAAAGCTGTCGGATCTCCATATCATTGAGAACATCAGATTCCAACTTTCTTATATCAATGTCTTTTTTCTCAGCTAACTAGAAGATGTCTTCTTCGACACCCCCAAGCAAGACGTGGATGACAGCACCCAGGGTGTCTGTTGAATACCTCGAAGGTGTCGCATCATTCCTTTCATTCGCCAAACAAAATTGTGGGGGTATTGATTGGCATTGTTGTCCTTGTGTTAAATGCCATAATGTACAAGGGAAGAAAACCCTAGAAGTTATTTCAGAGCATTTAATTTGTGATGGAATAGATGAGTCGTACACGAGATGGATCCACCATGGGGAACCATTTTTCAAAAGTCATGTCAATGTTGAGGTTCCTAGTACGTCAGCTAGAAATCAAGATGAAGATTTGTACCCAACAATGACAGGTATGTTGAATAACACATTTGGACGTGTTAGTCCCAATGACCTGGATACATGCCTGAATGAAGCTCATGATGAAGATGACGGTCAAGATTCAGGTGATTCACAAGAGGATATTCAGTATAAGAAGTTGATGGAGGATGCGATACAACCCCTATATCCCTCGTGTCGAGGTGAGCACACAAAATTATCGGTCACAGTTCAATTGTTGAGTATGAAGGCTAGACATCAGTGGTCTAATAATAGCTTCACAGAGTTGTTGGAAATAATCAAAAAGATTTTGCCAGATGAGAACACTTTGCCGGATAGCACCTACATTGCTAAGAAGTTGATCAAGTCTTTGCGTATGGATTACCAAATTATCCATGCATGCCGTAATGATTGCATACTATACTGGAGAGAGCATGCGAGTAAGGATAGTTGTCCTACGTGTGGTGAAAGTAGATGGAAACCGGTGGACGACTCGAAACCGAGGGCTAAACCTTTACCATGGAAGAAGCTAAGATATTTTCCATTGACACAGAGGTTGCAAAGAATGTACAGTGTACCGTGGATTGCGGAGAGTATGAAATGGCATGCAAATTCAGTTGAAAATGATAGCCACATGCGTCATCCGGTGGATTCTTCATGTTGGAAATCATTAAATATTAGGTGGAGTGACTTTGCTGCCGAGCCACGTAATGTTCGGTTAGGACTTGCTACGGATGGATTCAATCCTTTTGGGAACAAGAGCAATTCGTATAGTTGTTGGCCTGTTATGATTGTTCCTTACAATCTCCCTCCATCTTTATGCATGCGTAAAGAGTTTACCATGTTAACACTATTAATTCCGGGCCCAAATGGTCCAGGACATGACATTGATGTCTACTTGCAGCCATTGGTTGCAGAGTTGAATGAATTGTGGTCTACCGGAACTATAACATATGACTCCCACACTAAGAATAGGTTTATAATGAAAGCAATTTTGTTGTGGGCTATACATGATTTTCCAGCATACGGCCATCTTTCGGGATGTAGGACTGCAGGAAAGTATGGTTGTCCTGTTTGCAGTGAAGGGATAGACTCAGTGTGGCTGTCACATGGAAAAAAATTTGCTTACATGGGACACAGAAGATTCCTAACAAATTCAAGTCATCCTTTAGGAGTCAAAAGTCACAATTTAATGGGAAAGAAAAACTTAGGAAGCATCCCTGTCGTTTGAGTGGGTCTGAAGTATTATGCAAAATGGAAACCATTCAGACCAAGTTTGGAAAGGTAGCAGGAAAGAAGAGGAAGAGGTCTACAGATGAGGAAAGCACTGCATGGTTAAAGAGATCAATCATGTTTGACTTACCGTATTGGAAGGTGATTAATTACAAGATATTTTATAACATTATGTGATGCGGTATACATAGCATTGATAATAACATATCTCGTTCATCTGTACAGGATTTGCCTATTCGTCATAATTTGGATGTGATGCACGTGGAAAAAAATATTACAGAGAATTTAATTGCAACAATTATGGACACGAAGGGTAAGACGAAGGATGATATTGAAGCTCGTAAGGACCTTAAGGCTATGAAGATAAGAAGAAATCTATGGCCGATCGAAAAGAATGACAAATTGTCTTGTCTCAAAGCTCCTTTCTCTTTATCTCGATTGGAGAAAGAAATAATTTGTAAAACCTTGCATAAGTTGAAGGTTCCAATCGGATACAGTGCAAACTGGAAGCATAATGTTAGTTTGGAAGATTTTCAACTCAAGGGTTTGAAGAGTCATGATTATCACATCCTCATGCAACAACTACTACCAGTGTTACTGATGCACGCATTCAAGAAACATAAGCCATTGCGTGCTGCTATTCAGCAATTGTCAATATTTTTCAATATCCTGTGTTCCAAGGTTATTATCCGTATAGAGCTTTCAGACATGAGAAAACGAATTGTGGAAACACTATGTGTGTTTGAAAAGTATTTCCCGCCTTCATTTTTTGTTTCCATGACACACCTTGTTGTGCACCTGGCGGAGGAGGCGCAAGTTTGCGGACCTGTTAGATATCGATGGATGTATCCTTTTGAGAGGTAAATAAAATTTGAATTAATTAGTTTTTTTAATTAATTAGTTTCACATTAATGTTTTTATTTACAGGATGATGAAAACATACAAACGATATGTAGTGAATCAGACTTATCCAGAGGGTTCTATTACAGAGCAGTACCTCATGGAAGAATCAATGAGGTTTTGTATGGAATACATTCCTGATGGTAGAGAAGGAAGCCATAAGCGAGGACAAAGGACATTCATGGATGATGAAGTTGAATGTGCTTATCCTATTGATAAAAAGGGGAAGGTCTACCGTCTTCCAAATTTGCCTTACCAACAAGCACGTAGATGGGTTCTACAACAGTCTCCTGAAAATGCTGAGTGGGAAAAGTAAGCAAAACATGATCTTTATATTTTTATAATTATTAATCTAAATATGTCCTTAATTTAATATATATTACTTGCATTCACAGGAAGTATCAGACATACCTTCAATCCCACAAATCTATTGATAAAAGTAGAAGGGGCAATCAACCAACAAAAAGGGCGATGGATTATATTCCTTGGTTAAGACAACAACTAGAAAAAGAACCTATATCTACCCTAAAGAGGCTTGCTGATGGTCCAGACTTTAATACTTTGTCATATAATGCATATGCGGTAAATGGATATGTTTTTTGCACAGCGGATTGGGAAATGAGCACAACGACACAAAATAGTGGGGTCTCCATGAAGGCTGTTACTAGTTTCAGGGCAAGTGCCAAGGATAAGAACCTTGTGGAAGAAGAAGTCACTTATTATGGCATCGTCAAACAAATTCTTGAATTAGATTACTATGACTTCAAAGAAATAGTCTTCTTTTGTGATTGGGTGTGTATAGAAGATAAATCAAATGGATGTTATGTTGATCCAGAAACAAACTTGGTATTTGTTAATTTGGGGAGATTCAAAAAAAATTTAATTGAAGACGATGAGCCGCTTATTCTTGCATCTCAAGCCACACAGGTCTTTTATTGCAAGGATCAAACTAGGGATAATTGGTATGTTGTCTTAGATGCTCCAAAGAGATTGCATCAAGATGTGGATGCTTATTAAGATCCATTAGTCTTTGAATCAAGAATGGAAGCAGATGCTTTAATATCTACATTAGTTGCTGATATAGTAGAAGATGATGAAAATTAATGTATCTAGCATGAACTAGCATTTGATTATGTGAGACATTCTTTTCTTTGATGGGATGAAAACTCTATGCTTATTTTGAATGTAAATATATTTGACTGAAATTATCAATGAAATGAGATTATTCAACTTCAGTTTTGTGTTTGTTTATGTACTTTCTTGCTTCCAGCATATGAAGTTTGTTCATATATCATTTAATGTAATGGAATTTAAGTACTTGTTAATCTCATAGTGTTCGATCTTCTATTTTTGTATTAGTTGTGTTATAAAAGATTGATTCTATGAGTGAGCATCAGCCTAGTGGGTCTCAGCCTAGTGGGTCTCGACAGAATGGGACTCCACCAAGTGGTGAGTTTATTATATTAATTTGTTTTTGCTCTTGTTATCAATGGTTAACTAATAATATGTTATTTGTTTAGATGAGCGTCGAAAAGTAAAATTTAATGACAAAGGGCAGCCGATTAGGGAAGGTTTGGCACAATTTTCGATGTATGTAGGACGGATCACGAGGACACATTGTCAACCTACATACCCTAGTTGGCTTGTTGTGCCAGATGCTATTAAGGAACTTATTTGGGGCATTATCTTGGTTAGTGCACATAGTTTTAATTAGAATTTACCTTTTTTTATACTAATAAATTTGATTTATTTTCTAATGTTTATCACAGTCTGAGTATAGTGTTCCTGTAATATATAAAGCTTCAATAATGTTAAAAGCCAACATAGCCTGGAAGGGATGGAAAAGCCAACTCCGCTTACATTACGACATATTTCAAACAGACGCAGAACGAAAAAGAAATCTGCCTCCCAAAGTGAAGAGAGAAGATTGGGAGAGCTTTGTTGATATATGTTCAACTGTAGATGACCAGGCTCGCCGGAAGAAGGGCTAGGCTGCCAGGAAAAAGATGAAGAGCCCGCACACTTCTGGTAGACGAGGAGCAGCTAGGACTGCCGAGGAGTTGGTAATATATATCCCAATTTATGAGTTTCTTATAATTCATTGAAATGTTCTTATAATTCATTGAAATGTTAATGTTTGCTTATTTTATTTTACAGAAAAAGGGGAGTTCTAGTGGTACAATAACAAGGACAGAAGTATACTTGGCCACCCACACCAAGAAGGATGGGACTTGCCCTTTTCCTACCTCAAGCCAACAGATAGTGAGAATTAACTGATTTAATTATTCTTTTTCAGTCACTAAGTAATATAAGTTTTCCTTGCTAATTATGTATTTGAATATTATTTATTTTGTAGGATGAAATCAAAAGAATTAATAACATGGATCCATCATTAGGACATGCAGATTTAGATAATGACCCTGTTGCATTGGTATGTGATGTCTTCATCCCCTCTTGTATTTTGTTCCTTCTAGTGAAATTCCTCATTTAATATAAATTTTTGTTACTCAATCAGGTTTGTGGTCGTGATGGAAGGGGCTGTGTACGGGGTATGGGTCGGGGTGTCTCAAAGACCACTATTCGTGTGTCAGCTCCTTACATAGAAACTGCTAAATGGGAGAAGAAAGCACGTGAAAGCCTAAAGTCGAAAGTTGACACCCTGAGCAAGCAGCTCGAAGAAGAGTCTATGGCTCGGAGGAGTTTTGAGGAAAAAATGATGGCTTCGTCAGGCCAATTTTCTACTCATGGGGCACATATGCAGGATTCTTCAGAGTTTTGTACTACTTCTCAGGTCTGAAACTATTTATAACTTCAAACTTAAGTGCACATTAGATTTATTACTTCCTAGATAATATAATTTGGATAGTAAATGTACATTCTTGTTAGTCTATATGGCCTGTCTGCCCCCCCCCCCCCCTCTCTTCCTCCATGTTTGTTTGCATATGTGTGGACTTAGACCGATTTGTTTCATTGCCTTGTATAGCAGCATGTTCCGTAATTTGTTATAAATCAACTCTGTTATAAAGTTAGATCTATGATCAGTATGATGAAAATAGTAGGAGGATGTTGTAGGTCATAACTGAATGTGTTTACATTCTTTTGTTTCGTGATTTGTATTCTGATTGACTCAAAAGGGTATCCTCCTTTTTGGGATTGTGATTGAATCTAGTGTAACCACCTCTTTTCCATCCATCTCAATTGACAAAACCTCACCTTCTCAAACAGATGATCATGTGCTTGGGATTGTTGTGATCTATTATTTCCAAATGATCAAGAAAAAAACATGTCTCAGATCAAGAACAATTTTCTTGGAAAAATCAATCTAGAGATCAAATGGCTACAATCATCCATTCAAGTTTGTTTTTGAATTTTGACCAAGGAAATTTTAGGTGGGAAATATCAAATAATTGATCCTGACATGTATTCACCATCCACCCATCCATCCATCCAGGTTTTGCACATAGAAAGGGAACAGGCTTTTGGAATCTACTAGTTTCCTCCAGTTGTGATCTATTTCAGAGAAAATTAGTTAAAGAAAATCGTATTAATGTAATTTATAGTTGATTTTATGAGTTCCATCCCTCACATATACGCGGTTACACACATACACGGCTCTCTTTTCCCCTAAATTAGGAAACTAACACACGTCTCCTCTCTCCCTCAAATGTCTATCTCTAACCACCCCCAACTCCCCCTTCTCCATCTATCTAACCACCCCACTCCTCCATTCCCATGCCTATACACCCCTTTATATTCATTTCAAGATTTCATCTTTCTTTCACCTTACGCTGAGGTTCATTAATATTGCATGAGCGGGAGGTACGAGGGGATTGGGACGATGAGAAGTATGATGGGTAAGAGGGAGTTGAAAATGCGGCCAAGATAGTGAAACACTACTTTGTAACTGGTGCTGATCTTGCTATTGCGATGGTTGGGGACGTTTACGACTTTATTGGTTTAGATGAAGATTCCAGTAGATCCCGGCTTCTCCTTCTGTTGGATGTCTTATTATTTTGTTTATTTGCTACTGTCTATCTCTGTTTGATTCTCTCCATCCCAAGACAAGCCCCCATCTCCCTTTCAAATCTTATGAGCTCTCATTAGGAAAGAGCCTTGCAAATGGTTGATGCTCTTAACAACTCAATCAATTCGAATTATGTATAGGCTACACTGTATTATTTGTTTCTTTTTCATAAAGGGTAAAGAATAGCAGCATCCAATGAATCTATTCAATCAGGTAAAGTCGGCAATGGCAAGATGTATTTTAATGTAGAGGTTCCACAGGTCATTTGCTGACTCCTAACTTTGTTCAAATAAAAGTCAATTTTACTATAATATAGGAGAACTTTTAACTATGCTGAATTTTGTGACTGTAAAAGCCATGGTTTAGGCAACCAATTGAGTGATCATATGCAGTTGGAAGTGGAGGCATGACCGCATGAGATTAGGAGATTGGGTTAAGTGATTGTAGTTATTAGCTGAATCACGTTTGTGAGGTTGAACTAAGGTAGTTATTTTAGTGGTTGTTATGTTAGTGGGTGTGTTAATTAAGAGTGGTAGAAGGAAGTGCATCGAGTTTGTTGTTTGTGGGAGTTTTGTTCCTTAGAAAGTAGAGGTGTCTACTAAAAGACTTCAAATTCTCTGTGGTTATAACTGCACTCCTTGGAGCCCGGTTATGCCCTTTAGGTCACCACGTGTCTCTAACATATAGCACACGACAAAGCAAAGGAATGCCATGGGGTGGGCCCTATTGAATGGGCTCACTAACTGATCCTTTCACGATCATGATTGAATGAGCACTAGACTCCAATTCCTAGATAAGCCAACCCTGTTTCTCACGAACTCTCCACTGCTTATCATCTCTAAGACCACCTGATCTGTCTTCACGAGTTATAGAACTCACCTTATGGGCTTTTTGTATATTGAGTCAGGACCAGCACATCCCTCTCTCTAATAATGATGCAGAAGAATCAAACAACAGTGAGCTCAAAAATGATGCAGAAGAACACCATCCCTCTGTCTTCTGGTTCTCTTACCATCTAAAGGACACCATCCCTCTCTCTAATAATGATGCAGAAGAATCAAACAACAGTGAGCTCAAAAACCTGTAATAAAGTTCAAATTAACTGTTTTTTTTTTTAAGAAAAATGCACGCACACAACCCTCAATCTCTACTTGAAGTCTTTAACCACACACACCCCTCAAGAAGGACCCTACCATCGTTAGTTGATGTGGGATAAATGGGCTACTCAAGCTTTTGCTTGTACACAACTCACACACACCCGAACACAACACACCCAAGCTTTTGTTGAAAGTTTAGGAACGGAAATTTCATGTCAATCTAAAAATACTCTGAAATCTTTACAAACGTAGGACATGTATAAACTAATCCAAGCATATGAGTAAGAGTATACCAATACCGAGCATACAAACTAAGTGGTAATGAAACCCCACTTTACACTCTATCCAACTTCTGTGGTGTGACAATGATGTGTTGCATCAGTTTACATAGTATTGATTAAGTTAGGACTTTGCTACTGATAGTGTGTTGCATCAGGGTGTGTAACTCTCTTACTGTACCTTATTCAAGGCTAAACACGTCAGGTGTATTGATAGTGTGTTGCATCCATATTATACACGGAAGAAAAAAAAAAGAGAACCATGTAAGTAGTGCCACTCCCTTGCCGAGTTGAGTTGGATCCAACCTGATGGGTTGCAGACTGCTAAACACCCTAACATTATAGAAACAAAAGGAAAATAAAACAAAATAACAGTAATTGACAACCAAAACAAGTGGAAAAAAAAAGTGAACATTATAAAATTTGGAGATAAGTTGAAAATTCATCTGTAATACTAAATCAAAGTTCAAAAAAATTTGTAATTGGTTTCAATAGAATTTGCTAGAATGACTTACATATAAAACAAACAAATAGTGTGAACTAAAATAGATATGTCATTGTTATAGACATCTTAAGTTGAAGATGTCCTCAACCCAAACCCCAACTCCCAACGCATGGTCTATTAAAGAGAAAAGTTTTTGTCTTTTCCTCTACAGTTTTTTCTTCTATAATCTTCGGCATGCCATCAACGCAACAGCACCATTGATACTCTGATCAAAGCCAGACTTCAAAAGCAATATATAGTATCCAAGAACCGTCATCGACCCAGCAACCTGCCCCTGCTGACAGCAACCCTATTCATCCCCAGCCTGACAACAACCCTCTTCATCCACAGTCACAGCTTTTTTCTCCAACTTACCTAGATGTTAGATTAGTATCCAAGTAAGAAGGACGATGTTCGCATAGGTAGCTACATTTATCAGGATCTCATGAAGAGAGTGCCCCTTTTTTTCTTTGTATATGGTAGATAATGAACAATGATGGAAACCCCTTCTTGCATCCCACTTTCTAAAACCAGTAGATCTCTTAAGCACAAAGAGAGACAAAACGCCACAGAACAACCAAATAAAAGTGGGAGGAAATGGGGGGATTAAATATGGAAGATGCTATGTAAAGGATTGTAGAAGCTTTTAAGAGAACTGAAGGGTTGCAATGATTTGAGTAGTTGGGATGGATTGAGGGAAGATCAAGGGTTGCAACTCTTGGGGGTGGATACACAGTCTCTACACTCACCGCTGAGAGACGAATCTATGAAAGAGTTGTGGTCTGCCTCCCAATTTGGAAGAGTTGAGGTAACTGCCTCTTTTGAAGGAGTCGTGTCCTATCAAAGCACCTAAAGTGAAGAGTTGTGACTCATTTTAGAAACTCGATGAGTTAAGTTCCAAAAACGTGAAAAGTTGTTACAACAGGGAATCTCTTGTCTCCCTAAAAAGGCTCCCGGATCGCCATGTGGACCTTTCCCTCCCTGGCTTTCATGTAGTATAATTAGAGTCAAATGTGGACTATGTTTTTGGCCACGACATATATGGAGTAGTAGTGATCCAGTTCTTATCTTCCTTGATAAATTTTGGCCATCCTAGATGAGGGAGTACTATAGTAATGTGGTGAATCAACCAGCATGCAAGCGTGTTGCTTGCCCTCACACATTTAACTTTCTTTGAACTATGATTAATAATCTTTTACTCCTGTAGTTAAAAAAATTTATATCATTTGTTAAAAAATAAAGGTTGCCATATGCACTATTAACCGTCTGTTACTTTGTGAATCGCGAATAGTTACATTCAAAATGATTTTTGCTTATGTCTTTTGTCTTGCTTTATTCTTTTTTGCTATAAGGAGAGAGATTTACTTAATCTACATCACCAAATATGCATGTATCAAGAATTTTGACACCATCACAACCTTACCAAATATGCATATGCACACGCATACTTTGAATTAACATTTTATTACTATGTTAGACACTAGCATATAATCAAAATAAATTTTGAAATCTTTTGTTATATGTATTGCATTTTATATGTATTCAAATCATTCTTTTAATTTCATCCTATCATTGAATATGTATTAAATCATTCTTTTAATTTCATCCTGTTATTGGGTTTATTTTTTGTAATCATTAGAATTGCTCACTTACGTGCAACGCACGTGCATTCCACTAGTTAAGGAATAATATTAATTAAAAAAATTGAATTAGAGCATGTAATGGATTATATTGACTACTTTTAGATTGATTTTATTTTATTTTATTGCTAAATGAACTATTCTTAATGTTTGTAGGTAAGGCAACATTCTCCAACTCTCCCTGAGTCACTCTCAACATCTACACATTGCTTATTAAAGAATTTCAGGGGAAACATTGTTGCACTTGGACGGATCAATAGAGATGGAGCACCACATCCTGAACTATATAACATCATAGTAGATGACATTTATGAGCCAAATACAGATTTGTCTAAAAAAGAGGGAACACTTAGAGATCTTACACTTGGAGATATTATTACTTGGCCCAAATATTTTGTAAATTTCATTAATTGACTTTTGTTGAGATGCAAAATTTTATTTGATTTTTGTTGAAATGCACAATGTATTGACATGTTAATTGACTAAGTACTTATGATTTTGTGGTTAAATTATAAGTGACTTAGTATTTTGATTGATAGAGAAGAAGTTAGTTTTCAAATGTATTCTATTGTGTATAGAAGAAAGTTGGGATGTGATGACTTGGATTAAATATTTTAGAAGTGAATTTGCAGGTAAAAGGTAATGACAGGTATATTTGAGTAAATAAGACATTATTTTTTCCCTAATTTTCTTGAAAAACGACGGCCATCGACTGTCATTTAGATACGTATATAAGTACTAAAAAAAAATTAAATGATGGAAAGAACGACTGCTATAGACTGTCGTTGATGGAAAAAAAAAAACGACTGTCCATGATTGTCGTATATCCCGATATATAATCGACACTTACGGGCTGTCATCTTTGATAAATGACGTCAATTTTCTCGACAGCCCACTCGACAGCCAGAAGCTGTCGTATTTGATCAAAAACGACAGTTTTGGGCAGTCGTTTTTAGCGACTTTTCACGTAGTCGAGTAACTCGCCTAATAGTGTCCCCTTTGAGTGTTGAGGCGAGTCAACTTGGAACTTTGTCGAGTTGAGTAACTCAGCCGAATTACTTAGTTGACTCGCTGAATTTTTGAACTATGGATGAAATAATTAGTTATGACTAGTGATTTTTCTGGTTGGAGTAGGGTGGCAGCTATTATAAAGCCCAACTTATCAAATTGTAGCCTACCTCTAGCTTTATATGTTGGGTTTTTCTAGCCCCCTCTATTGCACTCTCCCATTTTCAGGGAAAAAAAGCAAGGATTTTATGGTGGGTCGGCTGGAGTGAAGTTTTGGCTCGAAGTGAGCAGTTTCAGAAGTTGGCGATTGATTGGTGGCCTTGGGTGATCGATCGGCCACTGATGGCCGATCGATCGGTGGGCGCTGTTTTGGTTTCCGGGAAATTCTTAAATATCATTTTTGGAGAGTTTTAAGTATTGGAAAACTCCTATTTTGATAGTGTTTCGTTTCCCCCTTGTTTTGGGTCTCTTTTGGGATATAAAAGAAAGGCTTGAGGGTTAGGGTTTGTAAGCAAAGTAAAAGGGCTAAAGTATTAGCAAGTTTGGCAAAAAGGTTGTTATAGTTAGGGTTTGGGTTGAGAGAACAAGAAGACTTGTGTGAGAGAGAGTATTGTGGGTTTTCCTTGGGTTTGATCTTCGAAGTAGGTTCTTCTCTTCTCTTTTGTATTCTTCTCTTGGATTAGTGAAGATATTTAGTGTGCTTTGACCGTGGACATAGGCATTTAGGCCGAACCACGTAAATCCTGTTTTGTGGTGTGTTTACTTGCTTGCTATTATTTTCTTCTCTATTATCGTTGATTCTATCCTAAAGGGGTTCCCGCACAACAGCTGAGGCCCACAAGGACCTAACACAGTCCATGTCTTTTTGCTAAAAGGGGGAGAGTGCATCAGAGCGTGACTGTAACTAGCACTCCTCTAATATGTTGTTGGCATTCAATACAGGTTATGCAGCTCCAAAGTTTGCTCAACTCATCGTGACATCCTATTATGCTGCCTCATGTGCTTCACATTATGGGATTTCACAGCTCAACAGAAATACCGAGAGGCCCACACTTCTCGTATTCAACATCGAAGATTTAATTGATCCCTTGCAGGTGTAGTAAAGTCAGAATGACCTTTATTTATTTCAATTTTATAAACGGGTTTAAGGATTTGTTAGAACCTATTGCATTTTTAAGTTATTCATTAATTAGCAGATAAGATTTGTTAAACTTAATTTGACAAATCATTCTATTCTGGTTGCTATCAGATAATACTTCCATTTAAGGGAGTGACACAAATAGAGAAATGAGGTTTGTGAAAGATGATGTAGATGCCATCACCATCACAAATCAGTGGAAAAGATAGATAATGAGGACAGCTTATCTTACGCCATCAATTTGTGGTAAGTGAAGGGCAATTACAGCCAATTAGAAATAAGCAAGTGATTCTAACAATGTGAAATTGATGTATAGCTTTAGTTTTGCTAAACTGTACTCTGATTAGCCTTGTAGTAGTACCATAGTTACCAAACCGAAAAGAGAAAGCGAGATGCAAAACGAAAGCGAGAAACGGGAAGCAAGGCTTAAAAAATCATTGGGAAATAGAAAGCGAGAAATTGATATAGGTGTCTCGTTCCCATTATATTATGATGGTTAATCATACTTTAAAATTTATCTTATATAGGAGAAGTAGGTGTCATACAACCTTAGGTTTCAATCTAACGATACTTGTTTAGATTTATGTCGTAGGCTTTAGACTCAAGTCTATTTCATTACTTCCTAGATATATAGTCCTCTTTGACTACTAAATAGGACTTGATGGAAGCGAGCCTGGAAACGAGCTTCCACCTTGTACATAGCTTCCCGGCAACTATGAGTAGTGCCCATCAACAGTAGTGATGTTTTCTCTTTCCCATCTTTCTTGAGACACTAGTTGAATGATCAGTAGGTGCTAAAATCTTCCATATTCGACATTGCTTTGAATTGGGTTCCTTACAGACAGCTTCAATTTCTAGCTACTACTGACTCACTCGATGGTACGGCAAGAGCGGCAATGGGCCAGGGTGGTCCCCGACTCGACCAAGGTTGGTTCGAACTACCCTCAACTCGGTGGATTATTTGGTTGGCCAGTACCGAACCCACTAATTGCTAGAATTAAGCCGTTGGATAGCTGATGGAATGATCCAAATCAGTTCATTTATATGATGTTGGGTGCCCCGACTCGTTTAGCCTGGTAAAGATGAATCCACATTGTGCATTTGTTTGAATCAGAGTATACAAGAGATTGGTCGGTGCATCAACCATACAATTATGGTTAGTTATGAGTAGGTGAAATGTGTATAGTGTGGAATGGCCTCGCTTCACCTTGTGCGATGGAGCTGGCTCCACATCATGCCATAGCTGCAGCTGTTCTGGTTTTTATATCTATGCCCCATTGAAGAGATAGCTGATCAGTTGGGTACTAAAAGTTCAAAATAGAGCCCACAGATCCGACCACAAAGCTCTATAATTTTGGTGGCATTTACTTCTACAGTACTACCACCATGGCCAACGGACTGAAATTTACCCCACATTGTACCAACAGCGCAAGTTAGCATTTCAACACTTTATAAACTGTCTTCCTCGTTTGCAACTTTATAGTGGTGTGGGTCGATGTTTCTTAAATTCGGCAGGTCTAGGAAGTGGTCCAAAATGATAATATGTGTACTCTTCAAACACCTTTATTGTATCTTTTGCATCAGATGCCCCTAAAATACATTGGTTGGTGGGCCCTTAAAAAGTTACTAGTTTGTTGTGCTGTATTTACTCCAAAGCTAAGTTGCAATGCTTTTATATATGTGTTTATGATATATATGCAAGTATCCAAAGTACACCCCATCAATGGGGTCTCAAGCTAAATTAATTCTCCTTCTTACTATTGCCCTTTTGATGATTTAAAAAAAAATCTTCTAAATTATAATTTCATAGCAACAATTAGAGGGCAAAAGTGTCCCAATTTGGTTTGGAAACAGAACTCCCACCTAAGTGGTATTGAATATGTGAATCGAAATTGAAATTACTCATCCTCCTTTGTCGTTGTTGAGGAATTTGCAGAGCTTTTGATCGTTAAGAAACTGTATGTTAATTCATATTACGAAGGCTTCTCATTAGTAGATACCCTCTTGTAAGATATAATAACTAGATATCAAGTTTTGGAGGGAAAACTTTCTCAATTTGGTTTGAACTCAAAACTCCCCATCTAACTGGTACTGAATATGTGAATCTAAATCAAAATTGCTCATCTGCGTTTGTCATTGTTGAGGCCACTCAGCAGAACTTTTGATCTTTAAGGAACTGTAAAATCATATTACAACCAGGCTTCTCTTCATTATTGATCTTTGATGCTCTACAGTTTTAAAGCATAAAAAAATATCTCAATATCCTCTTCCAAGATATAATTAGATAGCAAGGTTTGGATTGAAAACAAAACTCCCACCTAACTGGAATTATATAGGTGATGAACATTCAAATCCGTTGTCCCTTTGTTGTTGTTGAGGTGACTTGCAGAACTTATGATCATTTAAGGAACTGTTAAGTAATATTTCTATAAGAAACCCCAATTGGGTTACTAAATGTGGTATTGTATAATTTTCATGATGTCATTTGTGTGGCCTAGCAAAACATATTTGCTTATTGCTTGGTATGTAATTTGTTCTTTGTTTGTTATTAGTAGATAATATGCATATAATGCAATTACTTGTCAAAAATGTGGCCTAGTATAAAGCGACAGCGGTGGATGCTTATTTGATTATGTGAACATTAACTATTTTTACCTAGTAAAGGACCCCATCAAATTATGCTTCATACCATATTAACAACAGCATTAGGTCTGATGATTAGTCAGTTAAGAGCATGGAGTTCATCTTCCATTAATAGCTTTTCTTAAACATTTATGATAATTGATGTGAATCAACTTAGTTAAGACATTGGTTCAGGGAAAAAACAAATAATTCCTCCGTAGCGACAAGTGATGATGCTTATTTGAAAGGGAAAAGCTTCTGAGACCACACAATAGCAGACCAATCCGAGACCGCAAACCAAAATCTGGGATTTTAAGGTTTTGGTAAAAAAAAATGCCTAAGATTTTTTTTTTTTACAAAAAAAATTCACCAAAACCCTAAAATTCCCGGTTTTGGTGTGCGGTCTCAGAAGCTTTTTCCTATTCGAAATTTCATAATGTGAAGATTAAAACTTTGTTTACCTAGTAAAGAACAAAATCAAGATAAGCGTCATACCGTGTTAACAACACTGTTTACCCTAAACATCAATGGTAATTAAGTGAGGTGGATCAATTTTGGTTAAGACATAGGTAAAGGGATGGGTATGTGTAGGGAAAAACTAAGCACAAATGGCTTGTCGCGACATTGAACCATGGCCAAAGGGATTCTCTACCTTGCTGTTGTTCACTGGTTATGAACGCAAAGCAGTGCGATTCCCACTTGCACTACAAGTTCTCTAGCCAAGAACAACGTTTTAGCTAATAATTTGATTCTTAGTGGTTTTTAAGATCAGTTTAAGGAATTCACACATTATCATCTAACCAAGACATGTTAGAATTACTGTGCTACCACAAGAAGTCAAGAACAAGTAGATTAGACAAGAAGACACATTCACCAGGAGTACTATCTTCACTGAACTGCCCAACTGAGTAATGAGAAAAGGGATCTTTTCTCACAACACAGCGTTATTAAAGACAGTGTCATCTTCTTGCCTTCAGATACAGAACCCAACACCTTAACTCACCTAAAACTGGTGCTCCGACTTACTCACCCATGACCCACCTATGACCTAACTACTTACATCTCTCTCTCTCTCTCTCTCTCTCTCTCTGAGACACACAAAAGGAAAGGTACAAAAGATGAGGAAAGAAAGATAATAGTCTAACTACCATGTTCATATATTTCTTCAAGTCCCTTAGTGCCAAGGACACATCTTTTTCAGGGTTGGTTTTGCCATTTGGAAGCCTTGAAAGCTTTGGTACCAGTCTCGGTGCAGTGAACGATGTGTTTGAAAACAGAAAGCGAAATGACCCATGCTCCCTAGGCCTCACCAACAAAGTCACCAGTCATGATACTTTACAGCTGAGTGTTCCCATTGTGAGTCCACCACTGAAACATTTTGGATGCCTTGAGATCATGACCATCCGATTTTCGATTAGTCAATTGTCAAACTAAGGGCCCACAACCTGATACCAATCAGGTTTATGGATCATCATCACCCTAGTAACTTTTCTTTCAGATCATGGTGATTAATGGGATCATTGATCCTTCTATTGTATTGGTTAGTTTCAAATAGTGACCTGTACTCTAAACTGCCATCTTTGTGTCCTCAACCTCAGTATCATGAAACCAGGCTGCACCTCTATTTGCAGAAAATGTTAGATATTAATTCTTTCTCTCTCTCTCTCTCTCACTATATATATATATATATATTTTTTTTTGTGAAGAAACTTAAATCCATGATAAAGGGGAATGTACATTTAAAGTGGGGGCAAGCTATGCTACCTGCAACACCCATGGAAAAATCAGCTTCTTTCTGTATTAAACAGAGTATCAGACATTACTACCTTTCTCTTTAAATTAGCAATAGGTGCCTATCACCTGATCTTTCTCTTTTCTATTGCACTGAATAAAAGCCCAGAACTCTCATCATCCAATATCAATGTCTACAAAAGTTAAAATTTTGTATGTATAATGTATGTATAAATACATGTATACATATACCCACTTGGAATAGTGATACCCACATGATCATTACATATTTCACACGTGTAGAAGGTTTTGAGGACAGAGAGATTGCACTTACATGGTTTTGCTCATAAACCCTAAATGTTCATGGAATTTGATCATGAAGCTCTTTATGACTTACAGATTGGGGGTGTAACTTGAAATGAGGCTTAATGTACGCATCAATTGTGTATGATATATTCGATACGAGGTGAATTCTCATGCACTCATACACCTAAAAAACTTGTACTTATACGTTAAATTCCCACTAAAGATAAGGATATTTCCGTTAAACAGTGATGGGTATGCTTAGATCCGCCTCACGCGCATAATAGTAGATGCAATCGATGAGAAAAACTTGAAGTTTTCTTATTAAAATGAACGAATTACAGATGAAGATCCAGACTCACATGATCTTGTACACGCAGCTTCGATTCGCAGAGATGTCGGCTGTGAGAGCTAGAACCGCCGACCGGAGCCGGCTTCAAGCCGTCGCCTGAGAACAACGGCAGCGGCATCAAGGAACGGTCGCGATTAAAGCTGGGGTTAGTTTGAAGAGCTGGGATTCTCCACAAAGCTAAAGGACTACCGTTAATGGGCGGTTGAGAAGCAAAAGAGACATGGCTTCCATAAACCCTGTTGCTACTAGAAATAGTGGCGCCGTTGCCGTGCCAAGATGGGTAAGTCAGTGCCGGCGTCGGCACGGAGCTGAGCCGGTAATTCACGAGCCCGTACACGTGCGCGTCCTGGTGCGCCATGGCTGACTGGAGGTGCGCACGTTTAGCATGCTGACGCTCACGTTTGTGGGCATTCTGGTGACCCCCCAAAGCTTGAGAAGTAGGAAAGTTTCTGCAACAGTAGTGGCACTCGAATTTTCGACCGCTCTCGTTATCCTTGACATCCTCGCACACGTTAGTCTCACCGGACCCGGACTCATCAGTAACGGCGACATCACCACCGAATTCGATACCGAAGAGTCGGATACCCTTTTCTCTAACAGGCGCCGGGCGCATAAAGGGCAGCTGAGAGAAGGAGTCCACGTTCATGAAGTCGTGAGTCTCTCTCTCTGTATTCTCCATGGAAGGAGAAGTAGGATATCTATATATTATGAGGCGTAAGTTAGAAGGAAGTACACTTAGACTTTGGAGGAGGAGAAGGAGGAGGAGGAAGAACAAGAAGAATGGAAGGGGAAGGAGGAGAGAAAGGGGTGTTTTTGGGGATGGAAAGAGAGGGTGTGGTGGGGCCTACAAATACAAAGGGGTCTGATCCATGGACAATTGGTGCTGACCCATCTGAGAGTAAGACCTGACAAGGCCACCAATGCTGGTGTGGGAGAGGGCTTTTGGCTTCACAAAGTACCACCATTGGCATTGCTTGCTTTCTCAAGTACTATCACTGCTTTCTTTCGTTTTTTCTTTTTTTTTTTAAAGGGATTTTTCATACATTCCCGTTTGGTGTTTTTGTAACAACCCATCTAGTACTTATTACTGTATTCTTCAATTTCAAATATCCCCCGAACAAAATCTTATCTATACTGTATGCCACTCCTGTTCCGGAATTCCATTCGGTGATTCATCAAAAGCTAAGCCTTCTTTAAACCTAGCTAGTTACATAAATGAAACTTAGGACCACGGTTCCATTCTATCTAACTCACTCTCTTGGTGAAAAGCAAGGTCTTTTCTCTCTCTAACACCCAATGAATAAGGGGTTAATTATACTTACCAGACTTGGACGGTTGGTGTACTCAATTTAGTCACACAGTTAGCCCTTGCTAATGTTGAGTCCATATGAGGTTCGTTTCTTATCACCAAGAGATAAGCCATTTTGGTGAGATGGGTTAGGTTTAGTCTTGTGTGGACGGAATGTGTGTGTGTTGGCCAATGCGAGTATGAGTGTGTTTTCTACCCAAAAAAAATACCCGAAGAATAGGTCCTTGCTTAAAGAAGGATAATTGAGAGGTTAGAGGTATCCTATGATTAGAGGAGCAGATGAGCAACAGCCCTGCAGGCTATTGGCTCACTCTGAGAAAAAAAAAACAAATTTCTGGCATCAAATCATCACGTCCTTTCAAAAATATTAAATTTCTTTGTTTTTGTTTTTGTTTTTATTATTATTGGAGTTAACCAATAGACTGCCTACTGTATCCCCTTCAACAATAGGGGTTGCTGCTCATCAGCTCTTCATGACTAGACAAGATATATAAGTTATTAAATGAGATTAATTTCTTAAGTAATGCATGCCATCCAATTAAATGTTGTTTGGGGATATGAAAAAAATAGGTAAAATACTATATATTGAGCTGCAAACATGTGAAATCGATCGATTTCACATTGGTCTGCTGCATTATTGGCAAAAATTCAAACACTTGGGGGATAGCCCCATTCCAAAGTGTTATCAACGTCTACGATTTGTCTCCCAGTGAAATCATTTACATAGGAAAGAGGTGAAGGAATATTAGTCTACGTTCAAATGGGGGAGTAGAAAAAGTTGTTGTTTCTTATAAATGCATATAAAAAATTTAAACAATACAAATATTTGGGTGAAAAATTCAGTCGAAGTTAAGGGGCAAACTTGGGCAACAATGGTCTTTATAACCTAGAGCTATAAGGACCAATGGAATGTTGACATATTCAAAAAATTGCCGGATACAAATATTATAAATAATAAAAATAAATATAACCTTTTTAAAAAGTGTGCATATTTAATATTTTCTCATTTGTCATTATCCAATTAGTTTTTGGAGCCGTGAGTTACAAAGATCATTATTGCTAAATTTCACTGGAGCTAAAGAGGGATGAAAGGGTACCTACTCTTTTTTTTGGTATCGTGATATAGTTAGGCAGAAATTAGGCAGAAACCCTGTTTATCTGGGTTAGTATGTGTTCTTAGGTAAGTAATTAGATGCCTAGCATGTTAGCTTGGGCATTAATAACGGCCACACCTCATCGGACTTATTCTTAGGCCTCACACTTGGAGGATATCTAATTAGTAACACAAACCGCCTCACACTTGGAGAATATCTTAGTAACACAAACCTCTAAACCCGATATTCGCTCCCACTCTCAAACTCACTCTCACGGTTTGAGAGTGAAATCACCTCGGTAGCGCGATTGTTATGTAAAGTTTTATTTTTCATGTTAAGAGTGGTGTATTTTTATCATTTTTCTTTGTATGGTACAACAATATTCTTGTAAGGTTTGTTAAATTAATGTTGATCTTGTAATTGTTGGAAGTTGTCATGAATTCTACCCGGATTCATGATGACCCGTTGGCGACCCGGATGACCCGCTTAATGGGATATTGGCCCGACCATTTTACCCATATTTTCTTTATGTTGTAACCTTAATTATATAAGTTATTTTTAGGGTTTATTTCAGAGGGGAGAAGGAGAACCGTTTTTAGGTGTAATGGGAAGAGGGTTTCCAAGATTGTTTGAGAGTAATCTCATTGTTGAATAAATGAAATCATCTTTGCCCGTGGATGTAGGCATCTTGCCGAACCACGTAAATCATGTCTTCTCCGTTTGGTTAGTTTCTCTATTTTGTTTGGTTTTGATTTGCTGTTTTTTGGATTAGTTTCACTGTTATTTGCACGCTTTCGCTCAACAGTAATTGTAACGACTCCAAAACCTCACCTTAGACATAATGGGACTTTGAGTCCACTACATTATTTATCCCTGCTTGATTTCAATAGCAATAAGGCAACACTAAAAGATAATTATTCCAAAATAACAACTATAAAATTTTTCCGACATATACAATCCAAACCATCCTGAACAACTGAAATAAGCCCAACATAACCCACCACGATCGAGTAGAATAAAGTTATCAAATAAAAGCACACAGTCTAAATAACATCCTGAAATAACATAAGTCTAAAATAATATTACTCAGAAAGTAAACTATGATCTACTAATAGGGATAACTATCAAAATTTTTGGCTCTCTCCTCTGGAAGCTCACCTACTTCTCATTCTTCAAAGTACTGCTCTTCAATCCACGGCTTCGTCGTATGCTCCCGCACTGAACGTGACAATAACAACAGGTCGACTGAGCATTGAAAACACTCAGTAGATATCCAAACTAACCAACAATAGCAATAACACATATACATGCTCAATATCTAGTTCATACGATAATTACATAATTAGTAACAGTTCCATATAACAAATACATAATCAGAGTACGGAAACATGTGAACATATCAGGACATCATCTTGAATCATGTACTTGTGTGACTCTTGGACTTGTAGTATGAGTTTCATGCATGCTTGTTTTCTCATAAAAATAGTCATCGATGTCTTGGTACGTATTTAAGTCTAAGGAGATGCATCGATAGAAACGTAAGCCCCTAGAGCTCTTAGATATCAAATGTTCATGATAATTATTCAGTACTTGAAATCTTATCAATTGAGAGCATCCGCGATTACTGGAGCTACTTGAGATATCAGGGTGTGTACTTGTTCTTGTTACTCATTTATGGTATTCTTGTTTTTGTATTTCAATGTTCAGTGTTCAATGTCCATATAATGTTTGTGTCATGGTTGTATACACGTGAGACTTGTAATCTACCACACATGTGAACTTGTGCTCGTGTGTCATGATTAATATCTGAACTCGGTCATTACCTAGATTACCATCTTCCGCCAAGAAACTTCGCTAGGTTACATCTCCCTAGTTAGAGAATTCTCGATGTGGAGGACTTCTTCTAGGCTTTGGCCTATCCGAATGTCAATCACCATGCAGTATAAATATGACATGATTTATTATGACATGCATTGATATTTCGTGAATATACTTAAACAATTTCAATTACATCATTTCTACATTTTACAATTCAAAGCATCCATATTAATATATTTAATCCATTATTCATGAACCATTGTCTTTCCTCCATTATTCACACTCCATCATCCATTCATGTCCATCCACAAAATCATAGTCATACAATCAAAATTCATCCATTATAATTTCTCTTCCTGCACAAACCATATCCATGTCATTCAACTTATCCATTATCATTTGCATGTATTCAATTCAATATAAACATCATCACATACTTTAATACAATATTCATTTCATTTATCATGTTTCACAAAATCATCAAATACATTTAATAGCTCATTTTAAATCTCAAGCATAGTAATCAACTCATTTTCATAATAAAAATTCAATAATCTTATCTAATTATGTGAAATCATACAATAGATCAATAATAGAGTTAGATTAGAAGGGATATCGACCTTTGGGGCCCTTCCCGTGGATCCAAATCACAAGATGAAGCTCCTTGAAGCTTTAGGGATGATCTCCAAGCTAAGCTTCTTCTTCTTCAAGCTAAACCTCTCTTAGAATCCTAGGTTTTCTCTCTTCCTTTGCAAAATTAAGTTAGAAATGATTAGGACATTCTAAAATCTCGAAATAGAATCCTATTTATAGTCTCATGGGTTAAAAACCCTAAAACCTGCAATTTGGGGAGTTTTTAAAAACCAAAATCGTGCACTCCGATCGATCGAGGGTTAGTTCCGATCGATCGGGGCTTATACAGGCAAAATTGGATATTTTTTCTAGTGAAGACCGATCGATCGATCTGCAAGGGCCGATCGATCAGCCCGGGACAGAATGCTTGGGCTGATTTTTGAAATCCTCCGATCGATCGGTCTTTGAGGTCTGATCGATCGGTGATCCTAAATTTGGGGTTTTTCATCGATTTTCACCCCCAACTTGCTTAACTTTACACACACACTAGCATAGGACACCAAAATGACAATAAAACTTCTACCAAACAAGATTTAAAATAAGAAAAAAGGTTCAGGACTCTATAGTAATTGAATTTTGAAATGATACATTTAATATATCAATAGTCATCTTGTTCATATGAGTACAAATTTGAATGGTGATCGAATGAATTTATCAATTCTTTATTACAGTTTAGAAAGTGAAAATGATAAATTTTCACCTACAATTAATTTTCAAGAACCATCAAATATATATATATATATATATACACACACACACACACACACACACACGACGCTCTAGAGGCGCTTTCAACCCTATCCTTGACATTTGACGTTCTTTCACTTCCGCTCATGAGCCGCGGTTACTTAAGAAGATTGATACAATGTCTGCCATCCACTCGAAGGGCAAGTGTGTTATAGGGTACCTATTCGAAAAACTTGAAAGTTGAGGGGTGAAGTGATCCCAAAAAATAGCTTAAATTGAGAGAACCATATTGGTTACTGGGAAGGGGTCGAGAGAGAGTGGTGGAGGGCAAAGGGAGAGCACAACGAGAGATGGTGAAAGTTATAGAGATCCAACCAGTAAGGGAGTGGAAAAGGGCTTAGTGTTGGGGACTTGAGTAAGTGGCCAAGTGGAAAAGGACTTAGTGTTGGGGACTTGAGTAAGTAGCCAAAATCCAGGGAGAGAGAGTAAATCTTTTACTTGAGGGATCAGGTTCATTATTAGAAACTTAATTCCCTTGAGGGAGTGAGCATAGGAGCAGCCCATGTGGTGTTCTTGAGAAACGACCTATGTGCACACATTGATGTTGTCATTACCCAAAGGTCTTTATAGTTAATGAAACAATGGTCTTGATAGCTGAGAACTACAAAGGATCAATGACAACATCAGAAAAAATGTCGGACATATGCATCAAGAAAATTTTACATACTATGATGTAGCCCCATTGTCAAATTAAGGAATGGTAAGCATACTCTCACAATTTAAAAAGTTACCATAGTCACCCCTCTTTTGTTGATAAAAAAAAAAAATTTATGTCAACCTACTTGTAGGCCTCACACAAAGTCATTCCTTTTATTAGCTTAAAAACTAGTTGAGGCCATAACTTCATCTTTAAGGAAAAAAAAATATTTCCCAACCAGTTAAAGGGGTAGTAATGACCATCAGAAAGAGTTTGAAAATATTTTAAAATCTACAACTAAGTCTAACACTCCTCTATGCATAAATACATACACTCTAGAAGCACCCCATACCATAGTCTATTTCTTAATTTCTCATGAGCGCGGTCTCCAGCTCAGGGTTTTTACAAATATATTAAATCAAAATAAGGGATGTTGGTAGAATTCTTTATCATTTTTTTTTAGTGCTAGCTATATTCCTACTCTTAACCTGATCCAACCACTTGCCCAATTCTCATGTTAAAGCATGTTAAAGTATTGCAATCATTAAAAAGTGTAAAGGGTGTGTTTTGAACCGTGAGAATGGACAGGTAATTGGCTAATGCTAGAGTAGGAAGGTTAGTACTCCTCTGTTTTTGATTGAGAGCATCTCCTATCCAAAACTTTATATCTCGCCTCTATTTCGGCATCTCCTCTATCTTTTGAGGAGATGGCCCCACTTTTGAGTCTTTGGCTCCAACCGTGTTCAACTCTAAATCATTATTCCTACTCTATAACACTATTCTTTGGCTCCAACCACGGTAGCCACGTGTCCCTTTTGACACCCCTTAACCGTGGTTAAGATTCACCGACCCATCCTTGGTTTTTTTAAAAAATATTAATTCATTTTTTAAAATTAAAAAACTGTTTTTTGAGTTTTTTAATATTAAAAACAAATTTTAATTTTAAAAAATAATTAATATTTAAAACAAACCAAGGATGGGTGGATGAATCTTAACCCCGGTTAAGGGGGTGTCAAAAGGTAAAATGATACAATCGACATTTTAATAAAGATTGAAAGACAAAAAGAAGACACAAGTGGTATTGCAAGAACATGAATAGGGTTATAGAGGCCATCTCTATCTTCTCTCCCGGTCTCTAAACATAGAGACTCACTGTAGCAATATAGAGGCCGGCCTCTAAATATTTAGAGTTATAGAACCCGGTTGGAGTTGGATTTTTCAACAAGTCTCTCTATTTAGAGTTATAGAGCCCGGTTGGAGATGCTCCGGAGGGGTGCGCAGGATAACGCAGGTTCACTCCGCATCTCTATGGTTGCCATGTACGTGTATCCATCAGTCAACACCACGGTTTTAAGTTGTAAGAGTGAGAGAGAAATGACGAACTTCGTTGGTGGGTCTCTCTCTGTAAAGTCTTTGTTTCTCTCTCTTCAGGTACTAGTAGTTGGTGCTGCTTCTTTATAGCTGTTGGCTGTTTTATATCTGTTGCTGGGATTCTGCAAAGTGGTCCTGAAAATGTTCACCATATTACACGAATGTGTGTTTGAGAAAGAGAGAAATAATTATCATCGGCTTAGGATTGTCTCTGGCAAAGCCAGAAAGGTGGTCTCGGGCAACCACAAAATAAGGGACATGTGGCGATAAAAAGGGAAGAAGTCATTCCATTTTCTCGTCATGATTTTGACTTCTCCCTACTTGATATCTCTCCTCCTTTATCTCACCACTTTATCACCATATGTCAAATAATGTGTGGAGAAGTCAAAATCATGGGGCCTATGTAATGACCTCTCCATCCACATGTCCCTTATTTTGTGGTTGCCCGAGAGGAGCCTTTCTAGCTTCACCAGAGAGAATCTGAGGCCATCATCATAACCCTCCTCTAGGTAACAAAGTACCAAGTCTTTCTTTTTTTACATGCATCCATGCTTTGTTTGTTAGAAGATAGTTACATGCAAGAGACAACCGAAGCTCCTCATTTCCGGTATAAGTTACGATGGCTTTTTTTATTTTCTATTCTGTTTTGGGGTAATTATTGGGCAGTAGAGTGGCAATTTTGCAAGGACTTGCCGTATAACTACAAAACTAAGCATCACCATGTTTAGTGGCCAAGACCACGCCTCAAGAAGCAGAGGTCTTGAGCTCGAGTCCCTTTCCCTTGTTGACCAACTTTCAGGATTTATCTTTCATGGTTGTGTGGTATAAGGGGATCTGCATGGCCCGGCCAGGGACTTAGCCAATGTTCTAAGAGGCCTGGATACCCTTGTTCCAAAAAAATAATGTTTACAACGAAAATGGGGAGCTCCGGCTCTTGTTCATATTCACCCTTTTTTTTTTTTGCTTTTTGTTTGTTTGAAGGGGTTTTGGAATTTGGGTATCTCTGAATTTACATGAGTTCTAGCTGAAATAGTAACTTAATGATATATTGTGAGACTCTCTGCAACACAGGCTGCTTTATTTGTGCATGCTTGACCCGTTTTGCAATTATTCCCGGCCTCAACTGTACACATCCTCATAATAATTCTACCCTTCTTTGCCATTCCAAGACAAGTCGCTTTCCCTAGCTCTCCCCTTCATCTAACACCTTGGGCTTTTGTGATTCAGAAGAGCTTAGGAAGACTTGGGGTGGAGCCCCATTTGCTCATTTGTCTTAATGGAAGTATCCTTGAGAGGTGGGCCCCACACCATGTCCAAAATGGGCCCCACATCTCCTAACCCAGCCCTCACAAGTAACAACAATTACCATTCATTCATGCAAACCCGCTTTGCCATTAAAGTCACAAATGTAGAGGTTGTGGGGGACCATAATGGGGATGAATTGAATTCCACCACTTATGGGATACTACTCTTAAATGTCCTCTTCTCACCCACTAGAGGGTCACCATCTTTGGAAACCCTTATTGCTCTTAGGATGGGTTTGGTTTGGTTTGGCTCGATCAACATGGCATGGTCTACTCTCTCCAAACGCCGCATTGGCTCTTTTCTGGCTCGCGGAGAGCGATTTATATCGTTGTTGTCTCGTCGTTCCTCATTCATCATCTTCCCATTAGGTGGCTTGAACGCGACGTTGCATCTCGAACTGATATCATGATGGGTTCAGATACCTATCCGCGCTAGTGGAACATTTGTTCCGATGAGTGGACGACATTGATAGATGGAGAAGCTTTTGTTAGATGAGATATCTTAACAAAAGATAACGGAATGAAAGAATGTGGAGGTAAGAAAACCATGCAAATGGAGATGATAACATCAGGGCCCACCACTGGAGGATAATATCATCATCAACATGTGTGTGTGAGACACGCGTTCTCCTTTAATTGTTGCTGGCGAGGAGGCTGTTAGCATCAACTTGGGAGTTGCAACATACCCTTTTGTGTGCTAACCAAGGTTTTGATTTGCATACACCATGCTCGATTGACACCTACAAAGGTATGTTGTGCCTCTCGACTGTTGCTAGCTGTATCCTCACCGACAACAATTAGAGAGGATCCCAAGTATATATCTCTATATATATATATATTGAGAGAGGGAGAGAGGGTAATGGTAGATCCACTTCTTTTAAAAGTCACTCTTTTTTTAGGGAAAGACGTGTTGGTTAAAAACATGTCTCTCTAATCAATGAAAGAGAATAACGCATATCTTTCTCTTGAAGAAAGTGATTTTAAAATAAAGTGGATCTAGTTGTTGGATATTTGAAAAGAAAATGGGTTTGTTTTGTGGGTGTTGTATTCAATGCAAAAGTTTAGTCTCACATCGGAAATTTACTAATACTTTACCAAGTATATATAAGTTAATGTTGAAAGAAGGCTTGGCCCTTCAAGGGGTATTGAAATTTATTGTCCATGTGCCATTAGTATGTTGTCGTCCTGAGCCGAGCCGGGTTGGGTTGAGTTGAGTTGGGTTGGGTTATAAGATAATATATAATTATCTTTTTAGTCCTTCTTCAAACATTTTACACAAGTCCTAAAACAGTTTTGATTTCGAATTTCAAACTGTTGGTGGTGTTTGATTATTGGACTTTTTTGTTTGTTTGAAACATTTCTCTAATCATTGTGTCTTTTTGAAAAGGTGTGTTAATCTTTATAAATAGGAGTTATTTCAAAGGTTTTAAGCACTTCATTTTTTACATTATGTCTGAGCAAATTTTGAAGGTATTCTTTATTCTGGAACATAGTTTAGTACAACAAACTAATTTTGTTAAACAACTTTCAAGTAGTGTCCGTTATATACTGGAACTGATATGTTAGGCTTGTAAGCACCCAATTTTTACACCCTTCTTTAACCGTAGCTAGGTCCTCTAACCATTGTTACCCCTAGATCCAACTCTAGTTAAACCATAAGAAAACCCTAGGTCTAACCCCAGGTCCACCCTAAGTCAAACCTAGACCTAACCTTGGTTAAAAAATAGATAAACCCTAGGTGAACCCTAACCTAGCCCTACAAACCTAGGGCATGGGCCCAAGGCCCATGCAAAACCAACCCAAGGCCCCTAGGACCCAGAACCCGTAGAAAAACTTTCCCTGGGCCCACACAGGGCCCACAAACCCTAGCCAAACCCTAGGAAGGGGCCCCATGCCCTCAAAATTCAAAAATCTTGGAGTATCGGTAATCCAATTACCGACATTCCCTTTGTGGTAAAATCTGTACCGCGTGGGGTGCATATAACCCAATCCAGGCCCATTTCTAAAAAAAATCTCTAAAAGGTATTAGACCCTCTATCGCCATTAAAATATAGCCTAGAATAGGAATGACAGTACTTGTTCTACCGTCATTCCCTGATTTTTGCATATTTGCAATCTACCTACCCCTTGCGCACTCCAGGCATGCCCCTGAGCCCTCCATGCTACCTCCCATGTCTCTGGGCCTCCGCCTACCCTGGTACCAATCCCAACCATGTCCCAAACCTCCTATCCTATAAATCCTAAGCTCCCTCAACTTTCACCCCCCATGCCAACTCTCCCCTGTAGAAATTCTGAAACCCGAAATTTCTAGGAGAAGAACCCCTGCCACACCTTTGTTCCAGCCTTATTTTCCACCAAGGGAGAGATCAAAAGTACTTGAAGTCCTCAAAGACCGTCCCAAACCCTCCCAGGCGTGCCACCACCACAGCCACTATCACTATCTTCTTGGAAATCAGAGCTGAGGATAGGGTCATCCCCCACCTCATTTTACTTCTTTTGGAGCACTTGTAAGCCCCTGGTCATCTCCAGGGGGTCTTAGCTCATTGCAAAATAGAGAGTAAGGGGGCCCTTGCCTCTCCTATAGGCAAAAAGGGGTCCCCACCCATGAATTCTCAAGCTTGTTCACTTTCACACACATTCACGTATTGTGCTAGGTGTTTAGGTATCCTCTTAATCTTCTGGGGGACCCTCAGCCCATGAAGGATCCCCTAGAAGCAGTGTGGTACAAACCTAGAGGGTACAATTTGATTTCTAGAAAAATCTAGAAATTGCGGTAAATACAGTACCGCCATTTCTGGTCTTCTCCATTCCAGTAGCTGTAGGCCCCAGTTGGTTGAGCCCTGCTCCATTTCAGGGTCTGGACTAAGTCCCTAGGCCCCCCCTCTACCTACCCTGGTCCTTCCAGGCTCACCAGGTTAGCCTAACCATAGTTAAAATGCATTAAATTAAAAAACTGCCCAGAATGTCGGTAATCACTTTGCCGACATTCTAGATTTTTGAGCACAGTGCAAACTTGGCTACTGTGGGCCCATCTTAGACCAAATCCAAGGCCCATAATAGGCCCAGAGCACATGGTAGAGGCCCCTAATCACCCTTATGGGCCCAGGATCCCCTGAGATTCGCCCCTGACCCTCTTCATTGGCTGCAAAGCCACTATTCCTGGAAAACCAGGAATGACGGTAGTTATCCTACCGACATTTTCAATTTATACAAGATTAGAAATGGTGGTAGAATAATTACCGTCATTTCTAGTCTTCCCTGAAACAATGGTTTTGCATGACCCAGACCAGGTAGGAGGTCATTCTATGTCCTGCCAATCTGTTTGAGCCTACCTTGACCAGACTAGACTCTTAACTGGATTAAACTTAACCTCAGTTAACTTATAACCATGGTTAAGGTCATTCAACCTTGGGAAAAATCCTGAAAATTCCTAAAAGATCTAAAAAATATAAAGAGACTATAAAACTGACTTTGAACCTTACCAACCATGGTTAGCAATCCTAACCATGGTTAACCCATCTCTTAACCGCGGTTAATCGACTTAACCCATGGTTAAGGTAACCCTTAGCCTACCATGCTAAACCTTGGCCTCTGGACCTAAACCTTGGCATCCAAGCCCAACCTTAGCCTCCAGGCTCCAACCTTTGGCCTCTGGGTACAATCCCTTAGCCTCCGAGCCGAAACCTATTAGACCATGCACTTGACTAACCCGGTCAACCCAAACCCTAGCCCCCAGGCTAGACCGTTCAGCCACCTCGGTGCACACACACGCTCTCCTTAGCCTTAGCACAGACTCATGTGCCAGAACTAGGCTCGGTCTGATCTCACCCTATGTGAGTACGTAGGCAACCCAACTCGGGTTCGAGCCTAGTTAGCTTTTCACTTTCTTGAGTTAGTATAGTCTAAAAACTAAGGCATTTGAATAAAATTTTACATTAATTTGGCTTATACCTAGGGAGTATTCAACCATTGCAAAATGGAGGTACCAGGGTGCCTAACACCTTCCTTGGGACTTAATCGAACCTCTTACTTACAAATCTCATGTAGACTAAGACCTTATCCATACTCCTGGGAACTATCCTTAAAATAAATTGGTGGCGACTCCTAATCAAATCTCAAACCAGTAAGTGGGTGACGAAATCTATGCTCACAGCTCTAACGACTCCGCTAGAAAAACTATTCTAAGGTTCAACCCGGAACCTAGGTTTAAGCCAAATAAACCTTAAAATTATTCAAATGCCTAAGTATTTAGCCTAATACTAATTCTTGTATCTCTTTAGGTATATTGTGTATTGTGCATATCATACATATCATAGTAGTGTAATGACCCATGAAAACCCAGTAGACAAGCTTATTACGCTTACGGCTGCTGGATGATTATCCTCAGTGTTTGAAGCTTAAAAGTCTTGGAGGTCCACAGAATTACACCTGCTAGGTGATTACCCTCAGGGAATGATTCTGAACGCTCCCACTTACACCAATCGTCTATTTTCAAGTAATGTTCTATACCGGAGAGTCGCATATACGGTGTTAAGTGATCCTAAACCTTTAAGGAACACCCGCATTACCCCACCATTCAGCATATAGAATAGGATAAGGTATAGTCTACAAGCAGCCCACCTGGAGGATACTCTAAACCCTAATTTGCTTACACCCTATACCTATTTTTAATCATAATTGACTATCAGGGCAGTTTACTCTGGTGAGGACCCACCTAGGGGCATGTAATGAGACATTCCTATGCTTGTAATAAAACACATCTAACCCTGTGTCTCGACATCACATATAGGGTTCAAATCCTAGGAAGACGGGTCTTCACCAAGACCTATCCCCAGCAATGACTTGATAACGCCTCGGTTCCGAACAACCCTGGTAAAGCTTGTCGGATCTCTGTCCGACTGCCCTATCGAAACACATGTGCCTTGTCGCACCCAATCAAAATAAAAAAATTAAAAAAATGATACAGTCATCATCATTAGCATCTTTGTATTTGCAGCTGCATACATAGTACACTCACACAGAGTCTGTCTTTGTCCAGGTTGATGACAGGACCTTCATGGATCGTTAAGTCAATAAGTCAACCGTCACGACCCGTGCATTTGACCTCTTGGCAGCATGTCAGCGACTCACTTGGGTTCAGTACTACAAAATGGGGTCCATCTTAGACCTATCCATGGCTAAACCAGATTGGCGTCTCTTAAATGCTGCTATCCAGTGTTGAAACCCATCATACATGGTATTTCATTTTGGTAAAAATGAGTTGTGTCCAACACTGGAAGAAATCTAACCCATTCTAGGCTTAACCATGGAAGGCGAAGCCATAGTACCACGCAACAAGACAACATACCAGGCAAACCTCTCAAGGTTTTTGCATATCAAGTCTGCCTTCTTACAGCATGGTCCTAACGGCTCTAACGATGAGATACCCATAAGTTATCTTGAGAAACAGTACAGTCGCAAATGGAACCCTGACACCATAATAGCAGAACTTGCCGGTCTCAATGCCTTTGCACTGATAGTCATGTCTCAGTTGGTGTTCCTGAAGTACCGCACCCTCACCAACTCAATACTGGTAGGGGTTATCAAAGACATACGCCGCTTCGGAATAGTTGTCCCAGCCATCCTTGCAGAGCTTCTCAGGGCTCTCAACCAAGCTGTAGACTGTCGAAGGGGCATCTTCTATGCCAGTGCACCACTGTTGCACCTATAGTTGGTAGGACACCTGCCTATAATCATCTCGGTACCTACCGATCTCTGTGATGCTTATAGTTTACCTAGGAAGATTTCTCAGAATCAGGGCCAGATTGTGTCTATAGATGTCAGAACTCTCTACCAGCTTCTCCAAAGCCTGACAGATGAACATATCACATTGAAATGCGAATGGCTAATCCAGAAACAGCTACCTCATGTTGTCATAACAAGAAGGCGATGCATGATCCTCGCTGGTCTAACTGGCTTAGCGGCATATGTACCACTCCGAGTCCTTCACCGGTTTGGACTCCCTCAGCGTATCCTAGTAATAGACAAGTTAGGAAATGATTGTGTTAACTTCACTGTACAATTTGAATACCTCACTCGCTGCTTCCAGGTAGATTGGCGAAGCTCTAAAACAGAACAGTGGCCAGACTTTATGGTTACAACAAGACCACCTACTGATTCAGCATACCAACTCTGAGTGGAAGATCTTGACATTCCATCCAGTATGCCAGCACTAAGGGAACTGTCCACACCAGTTTCAACTCCATCAAAAGGAACCATCCTCATAGCTGAAATGGTGGTTCTCTGGAGAGATAAATTCCTGGAGAGACAGCTACAGATCCAGGAGAAGGAGAAAAGGTTATGAAAAGCCCAGTAAACATTTAGGCAGCAAGAAGCAGAGCGAGACCACAAACTTCAAGCAATGCAGGGACAGGTCGGGCAGCTCGAGCAGACAGTCCAATCTCTCCAGAAGAGACGCAAAGGCGATGCTAGAGAGACAACCGTTGTCAGGGCCCAACTGTATTTCTACAAAAAGCAACTAGACAGCGCAAAGGTTGAGATGACCACCCGGATCCGACAATTCAGATCCCGAATGTTCAATGCTACTTACACAATTGACAACATGGAGGTTGAGATCACATCCCTCCAACAACAAATCATGGACCTCAACGGTGTGCCCCGACCGCTTGAGTTTTCCATCCCTGACGGACCTACATACGATCGAGTCTTTTTCTTTTTTGAGTCACACAGTCCTGTACTCACCAAGCATGCATCAATAAAAAAATCTTTTCTAAGCATCCTCTTTCTTATAAATCATGCATATTTATGTTTAACCGTTGCATTCTTTTCAGTTGCATGAGCCGACCCATGACTTGCTTAATGATTGTAATTCTCATAGAAGCAATAACCTTAGACGCAGTCCTAACAAAAGTATCAATCACAAAAGAAGTACCTAGCATCCCCTACGTGAGAATCGATCAGATTTAATGGCAGAACCGTCGAATCAGCATCAGAGAACCAGTGAAATCCTGCAATCTCACGAGTGAGAGATTGCAGCCATACAAGCCAAGCTTGATAGTGTTTTGGAATCCCTGAAGATCTTATTAGTGTCCAAACCGATGACCCTTCCATCCGAAATCCCACAAGAGAATCCCCTGAACAGCCACACCTGGAACCACAACCTACTCCAATTATCATTCCTAATCCAGGACCCACACCAGACGGAGGTGAAGTACAATATGAACAATTTGATAGGGCAGAGTAGCCCAAGTCCTCTCATGTCAACCAAGACAAGCCATCTTCTTCAGATCCTATGTTGTCCCTTAGGGACCAACATGAAGATATCAAGCAGATGAAAGAAGAAATGAGACGTATGAAAAGGAGCATCTACTAGTTCCAATTTATTTCTAGAGGATCTGACATTCTCGTCTGGGGACACTGTTCCCCCAGGTTTTAAAGTATCAGACTTTGACAAATATGATAGCACAGGTTGTCCTAAGCAACACCTGCAACTATACCTGGGGGGCATGCTCTAACATAACAAGAACCGGTCTCTTCTCATTCAAAACTTCTAGAAAAGTCTGAAGGGAGCAACCTTCACCCGATGGATGTCAGTGGAAAAGTAACGGGCCAAGACTTAGCAAGATGCCATGGATATCTTTATTGAGCAGTACTCTTTCAATGAGGAGCTCCAACCTCAGAGGAGCCAATTAGAATAGATGAGCCAACATAATAACGAGTCCTTCTTAGAATATACCACCCGATGGAGGAAGATGACAGCAAACATCCCTACGTCGATCCCCAATGAGAAGTTAGCAAGCATGCTCATGGGCACCCTGAAGCAGCCCTATTCTATTTTGATGGTAATATTACCAGTGATAGACTTTGGCACCATTGCAAAACAGGTGCCCATATCGAGACAGCCATCAAGAGTGGTGTTATGCACTCTAATTTGGAACTTGCTCCCCCCAAAACGACAGCTCTAGTCAGCCGGAACAGCGGTCCCAGGGACCAGAGAAAGAAAGAAGATGTACAGATGGGGCTCCCGTAGCACCAATTAGATTACCGGCTCCGGCCACTCAGCAACAGCCAATATCCGGAAACACCCTGCTAGCCCAACCAAACCAGGGGCAAAATCGTCAACATGACAAACCCCCCAGAAACTTCACCCCTCTGCCTTACACCCTCAGTCAGTTATTAAAATTTCTAACCAAGCAAGGCCTTCTTACCCTAAGAGGTCTTACCCCTCTTTTACTCCCCGACAAAAGAAATAAGAACTATATAACCAATCACCACTACACCTTTCATCAAGGTTCACGTCATGCTACTGACTATTGCATTGGCGTAAAGTGCCACATCCAAGATCTCTTGTATGAGGGAAAGGTTAAGCTAGCCCCCAATAACACCAGCATCAACCAGGCACTATTTCCCCTACACAACAGTCAAGTAAATTTTATTAAGTAAGAAGAGCCCGGGGCAGGGCAGCCAAGACCCAACGCATCGGCAGTGGATAAAAGCGTAGTCAGACCCTCCTACCAACCACCTGTCATAATCTCCCTCCCTCAATCAAATATCCAGGTTATTCTACCACCCGTGCAGATCCCTGTTCTTGAATCAGACAAAGAGTAAATCATCTGCACTATCCCTTGCCCAACAAATTGGCCCGTATCACCAGCTCAAGCCTCCACCTCTTCTGGCCCCATCAGAATATCATACATCCTCTCTCAACCTTTTAACCTTGACCGTGTACCTACTCCTAACTCTCTTATCCTTGAGAATGAAAGTATAGCCAACCTCACCCGATCTAGCAGGGTATATCAACCACCAGTGGCTGAGCTGGCAAAAGAAAAGAGATAAGAGAAAGAAAAAGCAAGGGTATCAGACCCAAAAAAAGAAGCAGTAGACTCCGCAGTTCTACTAAAAATTTTAGAAAAGAAAAAAAGTTCAATATCACCTAGCAGTTGAGCAAAACTCAACAACTTGTGAAAATCACATGTCAGCTTCCTCCGAAAGGTATGAAATCAACTAAATCTGAGGGTAAAATTCGTGCAGAACTAGGGTTCTATGGATGCTTCAATGGCCGCCGGCCATATGGGAGGGGGATTTCTTCTAGACCCCCTGATAAACCTTCTTACACTAATGTGGTCGGATCCTCCTCTTCCTATGCTGAAGTTGCATCAAAGACTTTGATCCCAGAAGTTGTTGAAATATCAAAATCTCTGTCTACGTTTTAAGGGGAACCAGCCCTCTTTTTCACTCCAGATGAATTTGGTAAGTTAGCAAATCCTCTCAAGCTTTCCTTGGTTGCTAAGTGTTCATATGGTCGTTCCTCCTTCCCAGCAATCCGAGAGTTCTTTAAGAAGAACTTCCATCTACGACATGTATACTCCATTGGAATCTTAGACCCCTGGCACCTTCTTATCAGGTTTACTTCTGAAGATGATTATATTACCGTTTACTTAAAGGAATACTGCTACATTCAAGGACTTCTCCTTAGATTTATCAAATGGACGCCGACCTTTTGCTCTGGAATGGAACATTGATTGTCCCAATGTGGATATCTCTACCAAATCTTCCAATCCATCTTTTCCAAGAAACTATTTTAAAATCTATTGGATCTACGATAGGAAGAGTTCTTTGTATTGATGGTCCTACCAAGTTATTATCTCGGCTAAACAAGGCCAGGATACGTGTTGATATAGACATTACTAAAGCTAAACCCCAAAGGATTTGGTTAGGCATCGGAAGTTCTGGTCGATGGCAGAAAATAGTTTATGAAAAAGACATATCCTACTGTGCTCATTGCTGTAAACAAGGGCATGAGATCTCAAATTGTCGTATTGTATCTAAAAAGAAATTAATTCAAACTAATAAGGAAGAAGGTTTTCTGAAGAACCCTAAGAAGTGTGAAGAAAAGAAAATCTGGGTACAGAAGGACTCCAGTAATGGAGTTGATGACAGTTTGAAGGTTACTCATGAAGCAGAGAAAGTCCTCAATTTAGAGATGAAGACAGAATTCTCAGATCCGATGGGAATGAAGATCTTAATTCTGAACTGAACCAGCAGAAATTTCTGTATATGATGACCACAATACTCCTTTTAAAGTTCTAAACAAGATAGATTCTTATAACAAGCAGAACGAGGACTAGTATATTCAGCCCAGAAGATTTGATGTTTCTTCCCCATCTTTGGAGGATTATCTTAACAATGAAAGTCTTCCTCTTGAATACCTATCAAGCAAACCTCCAGCGGTTCAAAATTTGTACGCAAGGAATATATATGATTTGACCATTCTTTTGAGCAATCGAGACCATGATTCTCTTTATCCTTCGTTGGCAGTTCGTTTAAACAATGATTATGAAGAGCAGAATTTGCAGAATATTGAAGTTGCTGCCATTCCTTCGGAGGTATGTGTGAGCACCAAAATTTACCGCCTTTCCTCCCCTCTCAACTCTAAGTGTCGAGATAAGGTCCGAGAGTAGAGGAATAACGCTAAATTTATTCTAAGAGTCGCCACCTACTTAGGGGAAGTAGGATCCCGAGATAATCCAAATAAGGGGGTCTACGGTCCAGAGTAGTCTAGGTAAGAGATCCCTTTATTTAGATTATCTTGGGATCCTACTTCCCCTAAGTAGGTGGCGACTCTTAGAATAAATTTAGCGTTATTCCTCTACTCTCGGACCTTATCTCGACACTTAGAGTTGAGAGGGGAGGAAAGGCGGTAAATTTATGTGCTCACAGCTTTGGCGACTCTGCTGGGGAAAATGAGTGATCCAACCTGAAAATTAGGTAAAAGCCAAACATTTTTTTAAAAAAAATCACTAATCATTTCCTAAATCAATTATTATTTTTGCTAATTCTTTCTATATTGTGGGTATGTCCTTATTCATGTTCTTATTCTTTCTTATGTGCATATCATATTCATTGCATATTAGTGTAATAACCCTTAAACCCTCTAGTTTGACTTATTACGCCTACAACTGTTTGATGATTATCTTCAGTGCTGGGGCTTAACAGTCATGGTTTAGCTGTATCACCCCTGTGGGACGATTATTCTCAGGAAGGGATATAGACTAAACCCACTTGCGCCAATCGGCCCATTTTTGGGAGTCGCATATACGGCCAAGTGTCCCCCAACCACCTTAGGAACACCTTGCATTACCCCAGCATATGTATATAGTAGAGATATTGTGGGTATGTTCTTATTCTCTCTTATGTGCATATCATATTCATTGCATAATAGTGTAATAACCCTTAAACCCTTTAGTTTGACTTATTACGCCTACAACTGTTTGATGATTATCTTCAGTGTTGGGGCTTAACAGTCATGGTTTAGCTGTATCACCTCTGTGGGACGATTATTCTCAGGAAGGGATATAGACTAAACCCACTTGCGCCAATCGGCCCATTTTTGGGAGTCGCATATACGGCCAAGCGTCCCCCAACCACCTTAGGAACACCTTGCATTACCCCAGCATATGCATATAGTTTAGATAGAGGTATAGTCTATAAGCATCTGTTTAGGAAGGTTTCCCCTAATCCTACTTTGCTTATAGCCTATACCCGCCCTGCCTTTTGATTGAACATGAAGGTACCCCTGTGTACCCATATGTTCATTTAAAAAAGGGGCCTGTGTGAGCCATTGTTGAATAAACTCCCAACCCATCTCTAGACTTTGCATATGGGGTTCAAAAACCCAGATTTTACTGGATATTCATATCCATATTCTATCTTAAATCCATTGGGCCTTGGTTTCCAATAACCCAACTTAGTAGGTAGACCCCTATCTACCTACCCCATTGGTTTACATATGTCAAGGATCACCCCTTTTAACAAAATAATTGGTGAAAAAAAAATCAAAATTCAATAAAAACAAAATCAAAAATTCAAAACTCAGAAAAAGAAAAAAAAAAGATGAAGTTAAAATTTGAAACCTTAAACAAAATCAGAAATTCAAAATCCAAAAAAGGAGAAGGTTCAAAATTCAAAAAAAAAAACAAAAAAATGAAATGAGAAATTCAAAGTCCAAATAAAATCAAAAGTCAAAAAAAAAAAAGAGTCAAAATTCAAACATAAAAAAAAAAAAATGGAAGCTCAAAATTCAAATAAGTCAAAATTTCAAAAAAAAAAATCATTAATTCAAAATTCCAAAAAAAAAATGAAAACTCAAAATCCGAAAATAAATAAATAAATCTGAACTTCAATTAAAAAAAAAAATGTCATTAACTCATAGTTCAAGAAAAATAAACAAATCAAAAGTTCAAAATTCAGAAGGAACAAAAATTTAAAATTTGAAAAATTCAAAGATCCAAATGTGTTGAAAAAAATTCAAAAATCCAAATTGAAAAAAATCAAAAAAATATCAAAATTCCAAAAAAAGAATTCCAAAAAAAAAAAAAAAAAAATCAAATATTCAAAATTCAAAAAAAAATATAAAGTTGAAAATCCAAAAAAAAAAAAAAAATAAAAAAAATTCATCCTCTTCATGGCACTATCCGTAATTGCACATTCACCTGCTAGTATAGCATTTTCACTGCACTACCAGTACATCTACACTGACTGCATGCCCCTGTGGCACTGTGTTTCATCATGGCATTGTACTGCACTTCATCATTGCACTACACTCACACTATCTTTGCACCGTGCTCACTTTATCACTGCACTCCGCTCACTTTAACATTGCATTGGCTAGGTCAAGCATAGTCTCCGTCATGCATCATCTAGTTGGCAACACCCCCAGAGGTAGCACAACCATGAAGTCCAATTCCAAAAGTCTACCATTCAAAACATGTCCTGACCCTTAATTTGGCACATCTCATTTAGGAAGTTGCTTAATAGGCCATTCATTTTGAGTCTCACATAGCACTCACCTCATTCATAATTCATCCATGCATACTCATGCAGCATCATAATCCAATCACCCCAGTCTGGTAGTGACTCGCTCTTTACTTTCATCTTTGGACTTGCCTAAACAGTTGGAGCAGAAGCAGAAAATATGGAGCACGGAGACACATCGAGTGACCAAAAGATCATCACGATAACTCTCCTTAATCATGAGCAAGACATCAGAGAAATTAAATTTGTACTCAAAGATGTTACTCTGGCTCTCAACAAACTCTTGGTGGCACGGAGGCAAACCCAGATTCACCCATCAACCATCCTAACAAACACCCGCTCATTATCTTAATGACACAACCACAATCTTCTCTTACTCAACATATCATTTCATGCCCACCCTCCGCACCGTAAAAGTGCGGGCACCACCCAAAACTTGACGGATGTGGCCAAACTTAATTTCGAACTTGAGACCCCTGAAACATCTGTCTCCATACATCCCATACATCATCCTGTTATATCAACAAATCACCCTTGTGCCATCCAAGAAAGCCAAGCAGAACATCTTCGAGCCCCGTCAAAAAGGAGTTCCAAGAGCAAGATGTCGAGCGAGATTGATCGAAATCAAGCCAGGTCTGAGTCAATCTTAGCTAGGTTTTCTTTTCGTCAGAGTCGGCCACAGTGGCCCATGTATATATCCAGTTTGCAATAATCGAGTCATCTCCACTTTTCAATTCCTTGAAATCTCTCTTCCTTTCAAGAGTCTCAATGAAGGCGTGACCTAGTACTTCTCAAAGAGTCTAGCGATCTGAAGCTATCAAAAATCCAAAAATATCTTTCTCCCAATAAAAAATGCTAGCTAAGCTTATTGGTTTAAATAAGGGATCACTCAAACAAAAGTCAAACTCATAACCCTCGGGGGCAGAGCATGATGAAGAGCATAGAGAGGGATACCTAACAGGAAACCCTCAATCCCGTGCGAGTGGTACAAAGCAGAACAAAGTTGGGTAATGATCCTACGTGTGCAAAAATTAGAACCTTGCTACGCCAGGGGCAGGGGGATCAAGGTCAAGACCGATAAGGCAAAAGGCAAGTTCACCTCCTGTTGTTCGCTGAACCCTCCAAGACACATTTCAAAGGAAAAATTACAGGATCCTAATTGTTGTACAGATAAAGCTCCTGACTATGACAAGGATGATCAAATGCAAAATTGTCAGACTCAGTCAATACATGAAGTACATCTACTACACGCAGAGGGGCAAGAGGAAAGATTCGCTTGAGGTGAGATTCAAAACCCCCTAAGATCACGATATAAGTTGGGGCAACAGATTCACCACAACAGTACCCTCACCGATGCTTGGGGGCAGGAATAGTGTGGTTGCTCAAGATCCAAATTTGAGAAATGCCGTGGAGCAACTATCATAGACAAGCAAGAAAGCGGATCTAAATCAAGATTTGTCCATGCCGAGGGAAAGCCACTCTCATTAAGATCTGAGATTTTTCTTCAAGTGACACATCTCATCAGAGCACTCACTCAGAGTAAAAGTGGTCAAACTCTTCACACAGCTGTGCAGATCAACAAGCCAGAGCAAATGATTCGTTTTCACCAAGGCATCATCGAGTTATGCGATGCAAGGGGCAAACTCAACATTTGTACAAGGAACCCTGAGCCAATCAACATGGATAAGGTTAAAAAGTATTATGCTTAGGGTCTTATTTGATAAATGCTTGCACTTTAAGCCTCTTCGGGAAAGGACAGGAGGCCATGTTTGTCACCTACTTCCCTTATGATTCATGTAACACCCTCGATATATCATCAAATTCCGATAGTTAGCCATCTCGAGCCTAATAGCCCTTCTTTCAAAAAACTTTCGACGGGACACCCTGTACTATGTCTGCTTGAACTACGTCAATGACCTGATCCTGTAAAAGGGTACGTAGGCAGCCTAGAAAATTAGGTTCGGTCATAACATTCAATCTATTGAGCAAAAAAATCAGCCTCAATCAAAAAAGGCTCGTAAAAAAAAATATAGAAAGACAAAATGTCAAAAGAAAAAAAATGGGCAAGAAAAAAAAAGTCAAGAGGCGCTCAAGTAGATGAATTTTCAATGGAAATTTTTATCTTCTATCAGAAGCAAAAGAATCAAGATTCTTCTCCCCATAGCTGAAAATGATTTCTCAAGTAGAAGGGTGTCCCAAATATTCGGTCCCTTCAACCTACATTTCGTCCTATCTTAAGTCCACCTCGATCCCCTAGAGATTAAGAGTGCAGACAATTTATTAGACAATATTCAAAAGCAGAATGCAAGCATCCAAGGCAATGAAGGGAGCAAAACCCAACTTGAAACAAATCGCGGGCATGAGTGAAAACCTGAAACGGCCTCATTGCGCAAAAATTACGCGAACCCCATGCCTAGTCTTGCGACTAGGGGCAAAAAAGGGAAATATAAAATTGATCAACTTCGCAGGCATGAGTGAAAACCGGCAACGGCCTCATTGCGCAAAAATTATGCGACCCCACAACTTGGTCATTCCAAGGGTAAAAAAGGGAAAGTTGAAAACATCAAGCGTTCAACAGCAGTTTCCTTGAGACCAGTTCGAAGGAACTTCAAGCACCAATTGAAGGATTTTATGGTCGAGACAGAGCTTTACCTCAAGCAAATCGCGGGCATGAGTAAACACCGGAAACGGCCTCATTGCGCAAAATTATGCAAACCCTAGGCCTAGTCTTGTGACTAGGGGCAAAAAAAGAAAAAAAATTTGATCAAACTCGTAGGCATGAGTGAAAACCGGAAACGGTCTCATTGCGCAAAAACTACGTGAACCCCAGTCCTAGTCTTGTGACTAGAGGCAAAAAAGGGAAATACAAAAATTGATCAACTTCGCATGCATGAGTGAAAACCGGCAACAGCCTCATTGCGTAAAAATTATGCGATCCCCAGACTTGGTCATTCCAAGGGTAAAAAAGGGAAAAGTTGAAAGCAACAAGCATTCACTAGGAGCATCATCGAGATCAAGACAAAGCACTTTCGGGCATCATCTGAAGAATCTTATCGTCAGAGTGGACTAAGTGTCTCTTGTTCGTAGCAAGGCCCAATTCAGCATATGTCAAGGATTAAAGATCAACTTTACCACTGACACAGCATGACGGGTCATATTTGCTTAGCATCATGTTCTACCCTTGAGGACAAAATTCAATCGCCTTGTGAATGTGATCACCTTATTAAATCCAATGAGCAAAGAAAGCATTTGCATTCGAAAAATTTCGGTTGTCTTCAAAATAACCAACCAAAATCAGGATCTTGATAGTTGAAATCAATCTCATTCAAACCGTAGGGCATTTCCAAGAAATATCTAATCATCCTCAATTTGGTCATTAAGGTCTTAATGTCAGTCATGTCTCTTGGCTTGATCAGATCAATCTCATCTCAACAACTGTTCAAGGCGCCAAACAACCTCGGATTAGAAGCAGGAGCAAGGTCAAGAACATCTGAAATCTCTGACAAGCATGAGACTGGTATCTAAGAGCGAGTCATATACTTAGCCTATCATCAATCTGTATCGTCCATTAGTACTGCATTGGTTCAATCCAGGTCTAGTCGCATCATCCGCGCATTTGCATAAGTTGAGTCTTGCATTGTCCTGCTTCTCATACATGTTATACATGCATACCATTCAAGTCCAGTCAATACACATTCAACACACTACACTCTAGTTAACACTAGTTGCACATATCGCACTAGTTGCACCCATCTTGCACACTCAAGTTGCACACACTCAATCGAGTCGCACACATCACACTTTTACTACACTTGTACACACTCATTTGAGTTACACATTTTGCACTCTTGTAGCACTCAGTTGCACATATTTGATGGGGTCGCACACATTACACTCTAGTTGCACCCATCTTGTACACACTCATTTGAGTTACACATTTTGCACTCTTGCTGCACTCAATCGCACACATTTAATGGGGTCGCACACATTTTGCACTCTTGCTGCACTCAATCGCACACATTTAATGGGGTCGCACACATTTTGCACTCTTGCTGCACTCAATCGCACACATTTAATGGAGTCGCACACATTTTGCACTCTTGCTGCACTCAGTTGCACACACTTAATCGAGTCACACATATTGCACTTTAGGTGCACACAGATTGCTCATACTCATTTGTACACTCAAGTTGCACACACTCAATCGAGTCACACATATTGTACCTAACTGCATTCCAGTTGCACACACTCAGTCGAGTCATATTTCAGCCACTTTTTCACTTAGCACACATGTAACTCCACATATACCTCACCATATTTGCATCATCATGCATTTCTCTCAAGTCGCGTACATGCCAAGCTAGGTAGGACCGCGAAGTCTCTAGCGCAAGGCTCGCACCAAACACTTTTCATCAGTCAGACTACCTTCATCCATCTTGTTGGTTGACATTCAAGGCGATGTCACCATCAATCCTTTCGGTTGACATTCAAGGCGATGTCACTCTCTCATCCTGTTGGTTGACATTTAAGGCGATGTCACCATCAATCCTTTCGGTTGACATTGAAGGCGATGTCACCCTCCCATCTTGTTGGTTGACATTCAAGGTGATGTCACCATCAATCCTTTCGGTTGACATTGAAGGCGATGTCACCCTCCCATCTTGTTGGTTGATATTCAAGGCGATGTCACCATCAATCCTTTCAGTTGACATTGAAGGCGATGTCACTCTCTCATCCTGTTGGTCGACATTCAAGGCGATGTCACCATTAATCCTTTCGGTTGACATTCAAGGCGATGTCACCCTCCCATCTTGTTGGTTGACATTCAAGGCGATGTCACCATCAATCCTTTCGGTTGACATTGAAGGCGATGTCACCCTCCCATCTTGTTGGTTGACATTCAAGGCGATGTCACCATCAATCCTTTCGGTTGACATTGAAGGCGATGTCACCCTCCCATCTTGTTGGTTGACATTCAAGGCGATGTCACCATCAATCATTTCGATTGACATTGAAGGCGATGTCACCCTCCCATCTTGTTGGTTGATATTCAAGGCGATGTCACCATCAATCCTTTCAGTTGACATTGAAGGCGATGTCACTCTCTCATCCTGTTGGTCGACATTCAAGGCGATGTCACCATTAATCCTTTCGGTTGACATTCAAGGCGATGTCACCCTCCATCTTGTTGGTGGACATTCAAGGCGATGTCACCATCAATCATTTCGGTTGACATTGAAGGCGATGTCATCCTCCCATCTCGTTGGTTGACATTCAAGGCGATGTCACTCTCTCATCCTGTTGGTTGACATTCAAGGCGATGTGACCATCAATCCTTTCGGTTGACATTCAAGGCGATGTCACCCTCCCATCTTGTTGGTTGACATTCAAGGCGATGTCACCATCAATCCTTTCGGTTGACATTGAAGGCGATGTCACCCTCCCATCTTGTTGGTTGACATTGAAGGCGATGTCACCCTCCTATCTTGTTGGTTGATATTGAAGGCGATGTCACCATCAATCCTTTCAGTTGACATTGAAGGCGATGTCACTCTCTCATCCTGTTGGTTGACATTCAAGGCGATGTCACCATCAATCCTTTCGGTTGACATTCAAGGCGATGTCACCTCCCATCTTGTTAGTTGACATTCAAGGCGATGTCACCTTCTCATCTTGTTGGTTGATATTCAAGGCGATGTCACCATCAATCCTTTTGGTTGACATTCAAGGCGATGTCACCATCAATCCTTTCAGTTGACATTGAAGGCGATGTCACTCTCTCATCCTGTTGGTTGATATTCAAGGCGATGTCACCATCAATCATTTCGGTTGACATTCAAGGCGATGTCACCCTCCCATCTTGTTGGTTGACATTTAAGGCGATGTCACCCTCCCATCTTGTTGGTTGACATTTAAGGCGATGTCACCATCAATCCGTTTGTTTGGCATTCAAAGCGATGTCATTCATCACATTCATTCCATCCTCGACTTTCATGCCATAGTATTCTTGCTCTAAACACTATATCAGTCTCCATGCAATAGTGTTCATGAGCTCCCTTCAATCCATCATATCCATTTCGTCCTCAACCTTCATGCCATAGTGCTCTCGCTCCGAACACTATATCAGTCTCCATGCAGTAGTGTACGCGAGCTCCCTTCAGTCCATGTTTCATTTACACTCATTTTCCCAGCAGTCCTCCGCAATGAGGCTATAAACTATTATCCATCACTCCATCTTTTTGTTTCAGGCAAGTTTTCTAGGGTTAGAGTTTAGCATTTCTTTATTCTATTTTTTAAGCTTTTTCAGGATTTTTGTGTGTAAAAATGACGATGTTTCAGTCTTTGCCGTTCAATTGCCAGCATTCTCCGACAAAGAGGGGCAACTGTGAACACCCCATTTTTACACCCATAAATCCCTATTTTTTTTTTATTTTTTATTTTTTAAAAAAAATTTTAATTTAATTTTAAGTTTGTTCCGTGAATGTTGAGCTAGAGAGAGAGAGAGAGTGAAACCCCCATAACCCTAAGCCTATCTCTTAATCCACTTCACTAAACCCATTTGTTCAAATCCATAACCAAAATCCAAATCCATGTTCAAAACCCCAAAGTATCAAGTCCAAACCCTTGTTCTAAAGCCCATGTGCTTATTCCAAGACCTTGTTTCTAAAACTTTCAAAGGTCCTAGCCCATTTCAAAACCCTAAGCCCAAATGCAATTAATCCAAATCGTTTAAAGGCTTTAAACCCTAAGGCCCAAAGCCCATTGAAGATCCCTAAAACCCAAGAGAAGGGTTTAAAGCACTTTTCATTTTCAGTAAAGGGGGAAACTAGCTGCCTCCCTCCTCTTTTCCCTTTCTCAACTCATCTCTCTGGGTCTCTCTTATCCTCATCCTTGCGGCAGCACAACTAGGACCTCCATTGTCGGCATCGTAGAGCTCCAGCGAGCTTCATCAATAGCAGCACTTCGCTCACAGCCATGGAGATCACTCTCTCTCTCCCCCTTCCATTCTCTTTGATCGCCGGCGATAGTAGCATCTACAGCTCCACCACAGCAGCTCCATCATCGGTTTCTTCCCCAAGATCTTCTTCAAACAGCAGCTCCGGCGACGTCCATTCCTGTTGGAAAACCAGTCACTGCATGCTTGAACCACCGCATCAGATCGTGCCTCCGATCAGACCAGCGGCTCCACCATGCTTCATCACCGGCGTTAGATTGATGGCAGCTCTGATCTCCATTGCTTATTTGCAATTCGTCCCTCCTTCTCTTTAATCTCAGGTAATCCTAATCCAATCCTCTCCTCTAGATCTAGATCTTCCTATTCTGTTTTTTTTCTTCCTCCTTTTATTTTGTTTTCTTCTCGGTTTCAGATTAGCAGGAGCAGAGTGGATTTCCATCCACAAATCCACTCCCTACGCCTTTCTCCTCTCTAGTCTGATCGTATCCGGCCAATTCCTCCATCAGATCCAATGGCACATCTCCTCATTTTCAGGATCAAATATGTGGATTTCGAGCCAGTAGCTTCTCTTCAATTCTTAACAGAAAGGAGACTATCCAATCCGTGTTTCTTCCTTCTTCTTCACCCGAGGCAGCAACCCCTTCATCATCGTCGACCTCCGAATCCTCATCATCATCAGCCACTCTAACTCAGTATTTTTTTTTCCCCTACTCTCTTAATTTTAAAACCAGACTTCTACATTTTTTTGAGGTTTGGTTTTATTTGAAAACCAGAGCAGCCGGTCCCTTTCCTCGTTTGTGTCTGCTTGGTACGAGGGAAGGCTCTTTTGGATAATAAACAGAGGAGTGTTTTGGCCGGCCCAATGAATGAGAGACCTATTTTGGAACAGGCTCGACCATAACAATCCCTTGTTTATTGTTCTTTTCTTTACTGTATGAGTGTGTTATTTTAGCCCATAATTTCTTAAATTTGCCAGATTTAAGCCCTTTTAGTTATGGAATTAAAGTGGCTTGAGAGCTTCCTCAGAATATGCTATTGAACCAAGGCCAATTGACCATTATTGGACAATGGGCCTTGGCTCATTAGCTTTATTTTGGCCCTCATTGATTTTAAACTATATTTGGGCCCTATCTAATTTGTTTCTAATTTATGCATGTGAACAATTGCAACTTATAGGATTAGGCCGTAGCTTTTTTTTTCCTTTTTGCCTACCTTGGGCGCTTAGGTGATTTTTTACCCTAAACAACTTGCCTACTCCGTTAGTTAAAAAATACAAAAAAAAATCAAAAAAATGCAAAACAACAAAAACATTCAAAAAACTCACAAAATTCAAAAAGGACCTACCCTAATAAATGAACGCCCCCTAGAGCTCCCCCACGAGCACCTAGCCACGCAACCGTCGCCCGGAATGAGATTCATAAATCTCAATTCCGCATCCCCCAACTCAAACACGAGTTGGAAGTGACCACACTCCGAAACGAGTATAAAAACAGTCACGGACCCCGAACTACTATGAGGGTCTGATTCCGACTAACCGGATAAGTAGGCAGCCCAATCAGGGTTCGACCCTAACCAAAAATAAACTTTTTACACCCCATTTTGATTTGTACTCGATTAGCAAAATTAATAATTGTTTTAGGAAATGTTAAGTGATTTTTAAATGTTTAATTTGGACCTAATGAGTAGGTTACCATCATTGGATGGAGGTCCTGGGGTGCCTAACCCCTTCCCCAGGACCTAAAGGGATCTCTTACCTAGACTACTCTGGACCGTAGACCCCCTTATTTAGATTATCTTGGGATCCTACTTCCCCTAAGTAGGTGGCGACTCTTAGAATAAATTTAGCGTTATTCCTCTACTCTCGGACCTTATCTCGACACTTAGAGTTGAGAGGGGAGGAAAGGCGGTAAATTTATGTGCTCACAGTATGTATTGCAGAAAACCATATCAATCCAACTGATAATTCAACCATGTTGATCCCTTTCCGAACCAATTTAAGTCTTATAGAGAAGAGAGGCCTCACGCCAGGTTGCTCTCCAAAGTCCTACAAAGATATAAACTGGTCTTCTTCAGCAACTACTGAATTTCATAATGATGTTGAACTATTGTCTTTTGATAAGAAACATAACTTCATTGCTAATGCTAAGGAGTTCCTTGCTGCATGTCCTAAGTTTCGGAATAGCACTGTGTCAAGTATTGAAGGTGAATCTACTAAAAAGCCAAAGAAAAGTATCCCTCCTTCCGATAGAGTCACTCGATCTAGAGCTCTTACTCCTATCTATATGGTTCAAAATCCTACTGTTTATCATGATTAATATTCTTTCATGGAATATTAGAGGTGTTGGAAATATAGCTTCTAAAGCTAGATTGAAAAAGTTAAAGGAATTGCATAACCTTTCTATTATTGCTATAATGGAACCTATGCTAGCTTCTAGGAAAATAGAATCCCTTAGTAAGATGCTTACTATACATGGTTATTTAGCTCACCCGAAGATCTGGGTTCGTTGGAAACATGGACTGAATATTACATGCTTTGCTTCTCTTGATCAAGCCTTGATAGTTGATGTGCACATGCCTAGTCAGGATAATTTCAGATGTGGTTTTATTTATGCTAAGTGCTTGAGGGAAGATAGAATGAGTTTATGGAATGATATTTCTTTACTTCTTTCTAACTTCAATAGTCATCTCTTACTTGCTGGTGATTTTAATGCGATCTCTAATGTTGAAGAAAAATTTGGTGGTCGTGACCCTAATATTCAATCCATGGAAGATTTCAATTCATTTTCTAATGAGATGGGCCTCCTTGATGCGGGCTTTGTCGGAAATAAATTCACTTGGTGCAACGATCAGAGAGGACAAAGAAGAATTTATGCCAGGTTGGACCGGATTTTATATAATGCAGCGTAGAGCAATAAATTTCCGAATTCTAAGGTATCTCATTTATCTAGATTGAATTCTGACCATGCGCCTCTCATTTGTAATGTTGACAATGGTGTAGTGCGAAGACCTTCACAATTGCTCTTATTGCTAAGAGAGATAATCCTTCATCTTTTGTCGATTATAGACCTATCAGCTTGTGCAATTTCTTCTACAAGATTTTCTCCTGTGTGTTAACGGCTCATCTTGCTAAAATTCTGCCCAAAATAATTTCAGAAGAACAGTCTAGTTTTATCAAAGGTAGGAACATCACTAATAATATATCCATTCCTCAAGTGATGGTGAATGACATTGATAAGAAATCCTTCAGAGGAAATATTATTATCAAGCTTGATATGGCTAAGGCGTATGATCGTATGGAGTGGAAGTTCATTCTTGCTGTATTGAAGAAATTTGGCTTCTGTGACTTCTTTATTCGGCTTATTTAGGGGTGTTTACAGAATCAATATTTCTCAATGATTATAAATGGCTCGTTACATGGTTTCTTCCCTAGTACGTGAGGCTTAAGGCAAGGTGACCCTCTATCCCCAGCTCTCTTTTTTTTGGCTGAAGAGGTCCTTAGTAGAGGACTTTCTAGTATTTCTTCTATTCAGACGACTGGTTATAATATTGAGAGAAATGGGTTTGCAGTATCTCACCTGTTATTTGCAGATGATTCACTCATTTTTTGCAATGGTAGTCACAGAAGTATTAAAAAAATCTTAGATTTCCTATCTAAGTATGTAGATTCCTCTGGGCAAAAGATTAATAAAGATAAAAGCTCTCTCTATTGCTCTGAGAAAATGGCTCCTGCTAGGAAAAGATCCATTTCAAGATATACGGGATTTCAATTTAAAAATTTTCCCTTTTACATATTTGGGAGCTCCCTTGATCAAAGGAAGGCGAAAAATTGCTCACTTTTTCCCTCTTGTAGAAAAAATCCAAAGGAGGATAGACGGCTAGACTAGCAAATTTTTGTCTGTTGGTGGGCGTCTAATGTTGATCAAGCATGTTCTCTCTTCTCTCTCTTCTATCCCATTTCATATTATCTCAGGTATCAATGTTCCTTCTACAATTACTTTAAATATTGACAAAATGATGGCCAGATTCTTTTGGAATAACTGAGATTCTCACAAGAGGCGTCACTGGGTCAGCTGGAATATGTGTACTCTTCCATCTTTGGAGGGAGGGCTTGGTATTAGAAAGATGGCAGATTTCTCTAAGGCCTTTCGGTTCAAACAAGCTTGGAAAATTTATACTTCAGATTGCCTTTGGGTTCACTTTTTCAAGGCTAAATACAGTGTAACTCATGTGTGGAATGCTATCCCTACCCGGGGATCTTCGGAGCTTTGGAATGTTATTTGTGGTGTTTCTCAGGATATGCTTTCTAACACAACAGTCTTGATTGGGAATGGTTTCAAAGTGAATTTTTGGTTTGATCGCTGGTTAAAGGATGATGCTCTTATTAACTTAGCATTGGAAAATCCTACTTATAGCCCTGTTATTGCTAATATTCTTCATACGGATGGTGAATGGGACCTACCTCAGGTGAGCAATATTTTTTCCCTCTCTACTATTGATGATAATAAAGCTGGAAATTTTACTATTTCCGATGAAGAAGATAAATATATTTGGAATAAATCTCCCTCTGGAGATTTTTCGGTTCAATCTGCTTGGAATTATGTGAGATCATCTAGAAATCAGTTGGATTGGGCTAAAGCTGCTTGGCTCCCAATAGTGCCTACCAAAGTCCGAGTTTTGTGTTGGAAAATTATGCATCATGCTATTTCTACAAATATAGCCATCCAAAATCTGGGCATTCATCTAGCTAGTAAATGTTGTTGCTGCAATTCATCTTCCTTGAAAGCATGAACCATCTTTTTGTTAGTAGTGAGATTGCTTCTAACATATGGCGTTACTTCTCATCTCAGTGCTTTATCCCATTCAATGATTATGACAATATTCAGTGCACTTTAACTCGTTGGTTTAGAGTTGCCTCATCTAGAAAGAACGATCTTTTCATCCTTGTGGCGAGTTTGATAGTATGAGAAATTTGGATGGAAAGATGTCGAAGAAAATATGATTCTATTTCGCATCATGAGGAAGGCCTTATTCTGAATATTAAAAATAAGATTTGCGACATTGATTCTTTTTGTGAGAAGAAAAGTTTTGACTTATCTCTTATTTTCCCCTTGAGACCTTTGTCTCATAATAGGTCAAAGATGTTTCATGTGAAATGGTTGTGTCCTCCTCGGGGTAGGTATAAATTGAATATTGATGGAGCCTCCAAAGGTAACCCTGGTATTGCTGGAGGGGGTGGAATTATCAGAGATTATACTGGAAATTTTATAGCTTGCTTCCATTCTCACTATGGTAATTGCAGTAATTATGTGGCTGAAACTCGTGCTCTCTTAGATGGTTTATCTATGTATTCTGTCCTTCATATTAAAGATATTGATATTGAATCTGATTCAAAAAGTCTAGTTGATTCTTGGAATGGGATAAATGTAGCATCTTGGAAGACTTGGTATTGGGATAAAAAAATCAAAGCTTTGTTGCAGGAAGGAATATCTCTCAACCATATTTTTCGCGAAGCTAATGCTGTGACTGATTTTTTGGCTAACTCTGGGTGTGATTCTATGGAGGATCTCTATTTTACTTCTCTAAATAGAATTCCGAGGCAAGCCCAAACTTTGATATACCTTGATAAAATAGGGATAGGAAATCTTAGGAAAAAACACTAGTAGCCAGTTTCTTATGGTTTTGTTGTTTCTTTTAACGGGGTAAGGTTTTATGTCCCCCCCCCCCCCCCCCCCCCCTATTTTGTGTCCTTGTAGGGGTAAGGTTTTATGTCCCTCCCTTTTTTGGTTTTTAGAAGGGGTAAGGTTTTATGTCCCCCCCTCTCTAGGGTTTTTTGTAGGGGTTTGGTTTTATGTCCACCCTTTTTTGGTGTCTTTGTAAGGGTAAGGTTTTATATTCCCCCCATATTTTTTCTATATTAAAAAACCGGTAGAGGTCTGCCAAACCCCCCACTCCTTCTAAGTGGATTTTCTTTTTAAAAAAAAAAAAGTTGAGCAAAACTCCAGCCCAAATATCCATCATGGGTCTTCTCCTGACTTTTGAGCATCACCGGAAGCAGCAACTCCAGGTATTTAACAACGCCCATGGGACACCAAGTATCATGCCCGAGAAACTGGGGCACATGGTGGGGCAAGTGCTAGAATCAAGAATCATCTCCTTTACAAAAGAAGATATACCAGATGGCGACAAGGACCATACCCGGGCTCTCTACATTGCAGTACAGTGCATGGATAAAACTTTATTATCAGTACCGATCGACAACGGCTCCGGCCTAAATGTCTGCACACTATCTACGTTGTAAAGTCTAGGTTTGAATCTCAGTCAGGTGAAGAAGAGACTCATGACCATCAGAGATTTGACAATTCAACCAGGCAGAATTTGGGCGACATCGATCTAACCATCGGGGTCAGACCTGCTTAGTTTACAACCAACTTTCAAGTTGTGAATGTGCCAGACTCGTTCACTTTGCTCCTCGGGAGGCCATGGATCCACCTGGCCTAAACCATTCCCTCCTCTCTTCATCAAAGAATCAAGTTCATTCAGAATGACCATATGGTCGTGATCCCTTCAGAGGAGTTGACGAGTTTCTTCGGGGGCTTCTAAGAGCTAGGGCAAGGCACTGCCTACATAATATACCAGTTCGATCAGGTCAGTTCTATCGTTCAGATAAAAGAGCAGAGCAAATAGGAAGTACCGCCATTTGTCAGGATGATGATCAGAATGAACTACCAGCCAGGGCTAGCCCTGGGAGTCAGAAACAAGTGAATGAAATAAGGGGTAGTCCGGTAGGCCAAGAAAGGAGCTCGGTAGGCTAAGGTAAAGTTTGACCAAGGTTAGGGGTGCTAACTGGGGTTAGGTCAAACTAACCATAGTTAAGATTGTTAACCACAGTAAAAAAGGTCTAGAAGTTGTATTTTTGGTCTTTTGGATTTTTTGGATGTTTTTGGGATTTTTTTCATATTTTTTCTAGGGTTAAGGATTGCTCAACCATGGTTAAGGAGAGGTTACCATGGTTAGGGCTGCTAACTAGGGTTAAATGACTTAAACAGAGCATTTTGAGGCATCTCAAAATATTTTTGAATTTCTGAGTATTTTTTCAGAATTTTGTGGGTTAAGGACTGTTTAACCATGGTTAAGGATTCCTAATCAAGGTAAAAATGATCACAGAGGATTATTCTGAAATCCTGAGAATATTTATGATTTTTTAATTATTTTTTCAAAATTTTGTGGGTTAAGAAGTGCTTAACCATGGTTAAATATTAACCAAATATAGATTTAACCTTGGTAAAAGGTCTGGTCAGGTCAGAATTGGGCCCAGAGAGTATGGTAGGACCTAGACTGGCCTCCTACCTGATTTGGGCCTTGTGCAAAGCCCAAGAAATCAGAGATATGGTAATAACGGTAAAGGGATTACCCTCATTACAGTATATCAACTGACCCTGGTTTGCAGGTCTGTAACTCGGGTTAGGGACTGACCCCGGGGGTTCTAAACCCCTAGGGGTGAAGCTTGAAGTCTAAAGAGTGTTCTGGGCCTTTGGTGGGCAAGGGAAAGGTCAGGACTGGGCCCAAAGAGAGCCCAAACCCATTGTGTTTGGTACACTGAAATGGCAGTAGACGGACTACCGCCATTCTGCCAGTTTGTTTTTAAAGCAAAACTAACCATGGTTAGGCCACTAGATAAGGTCTGGAATGACCAAAAGAGGTAGCCAAGGTTCTGGGGTTCCTAACCATGGACCAGGGCCTGAACTAACTAGGGTTAGAGGGCCTGCAACTGAAAAGCCAATAATGGCGGTAATTATACTACCGTCATTATTGATTTTACCCAGAAAATCATTTTTCCCCACTGGGAGTTGGACCAGCTAGGTTCCAGGGGTTTCGTCATGATATGAGGGACCCCCAGAACCTTAAGGGAGAAACCATGCAAGATGGGGGTGTTGCACCCGAGATGTAAGCCTTAAGGAACTCCCCCATGCCTATGAGGAAGGCTAGGGGGCCTGTCTTGGGCTGGAAGCTGCTCTAAGATGATGACAATAGAAAATAAGGACCCCTTGGAGTAGGACTAGGGGCTCTTACAATGGTTTTACCACGAAAGACAAGAGGTAGGGGGGTTACCCTTCGATAGTGGCTGCAGACAACTGAGTAGCATGGTGAAGAGCTAGAGCAGGCCTAGGATAGCTGGCAGTGGTGCGAGGTGGTGTCTAGGTTGGTCTGAGACCTAGCTAGGTGAGAGTCAGAGGTTTATGAAGATGGAGTAGGGCTGGCCGAATACGAGTAGGGTATCCCTATGGATTTTCGGAGTGATTTTGAACCTAGGGGATGTGGGGTATTTATAGGAGCTGAAGGAAGGTCAGGGGCATTCTGGGGATTCTAACAGGTGTGAGGAACCAACTGGAGGTGAGCCAGGGTGGCCAGGTGGGTGCTGATACGTGATCTGCAGAAATCAGGAAATGGCAGTAATTAGATTACCGCCATTCCTGAACACAATAAGAATGAGAATGGTGGTAATCCAATTGCCGCCACACTTGGGTTGTGTCATTTTGGGCCCATCTCCCACACACTTAAGCCGTGGGTCACTATTCATTTGCCAAAATGGGGAAGGCCGTAATTTGATTACCGTCATTCCAAGAATTTGATTTTTAGGGCATGTGGGACCCACCCTAACTGTCCTAAAGCTTTGTGGGCCTATGTTTGGGCCCACAGAGGTTCTGGGCTCCGGTTTTGAGGATTTTTGGGCCTGGAGTGGGCTTGGGTGGTCCCTAGGGTTAGGTCTAAGGTTTGGGGTTTTACCTAGGGTTAGGTTTAGGGTTTTACCTAGGGCTACTAAGGTTTAAGGTTTTACCTAGGTCTCGGAGGTAATACAGCAAAGAATAATATCTGTTAAGATGAAGGTTCTTCGTTTGAGAAATCAAAAACTATTACTCAACTACGAGAAAAGCCTGACTTAACTCGTGAAAAGGTTTAAATCTAAGAGATTCAATTGAAAGATAGATTAAACAAAAAGAACAATTAATATAGAAATCATAAACATTAAAAACACTAATTTGATTAAATCAATCTAATATCATCTCATTAAGAGAATTCTACTCTAGCCAATGCTAGGAATTTAGCAATCCATACAAAAGGAAAACTAAAACAATAAGAGAAGAGAGGATTCCAGGATCAAAGAGCATCTCATAACCCCTCTCTCTGAGTTTATGTAACTAAAAGGGAAAAAGAAAAGGGAAAATAATCAAAAATGGAAACTTCTTAACATAGAATCCACTCAAAATATTCTTCACATAGCTAACACAGCGAAATCCTGCGACTACCGATCGATCGGATGCTCCTAGCCGATTGATCTGACAAACGATCAAAAAATCTGGAAAATAACACCTCCATCCGATCAATCGGCAGGTTCTGGCCGATCGATCAGTCCTCCACCGATCGATCGGCTAGTGGTTGCCGATTGATCGGCTGACGCCGATTTTTCACTCTTTGTTTCTTCTTTCCTTTTGAATTTTGACTCTTTTTCTTCTGACTTTTGACTCCTTTTTCTTTCATTGATTTGCACTAAACTTCTTTACTCAAATTCCCTGCATAAAATAACAGAAAAATTGTTTAAAATTCATAATCAATAAATGGGGAACAAGTTTATAATATAGGCTTTAAATCCTGGATTCAGACTAGAAGAGTCTATAAAGGGTTACAAAATAACTAGTTTTGAGTGTACTTTTGCACACTCATCAGTGTGGAAGTTTGACCGCTTCTAAAGAAAGAAACAACTTTCTCATTAAACACTTATAGAAATCGGGATTAAAGCACATGGTTGTTAAAGTGCTAACGTAAATGAAATCTAGAACCTTTTGAGAAAAGTATATGTATACATAGTCCAGTTCACCAACAAGTGTAAGTAGTTCAAGACTAAGGTCAAGAAAACATTGGTGAATTTTGACTTTCTATACTTATGTGATGGTTAAAATCTGGAAGACACCATTCACTGAAATATAATTTCTCCTAGTTTGCTTTGAATTTTTTTTTGTTTAATAATGGGAGATTGTTAGATATTTTTAAAGAAAAGAGGTTTGTTTTGTGGGTGTTGTTTTCAATGCAAAAGTTTAGTCCCACATCAGAAAACTACTAATACTTTGTTAAGTATATATAAGGTAGTGTTGGAAGAAGGCTTGAGCCTTCAAGGGGCATTGGAATTTATTACACATCCCCCCTATACTCATGTGCCATTACTATGCTCAAACCACACACACGTGCACTCCATGCCTCGCCGCACTGTGCCGTGTCGAGTCGGGTGGGCCGGGTTGGGTTGAGTTGGATTATAAGATAATATATAATTATATTTTTAATCCTTCTTATTTAAACAAGTCCTAAAACAATTTTGATTTCGAATTTCAAACTCTTTTATAATTGTTGGGTGGTTTATGACTGATGGGCTTTTCTGACTGTTTGAAACATTTCTCTAATCATTGTACCTTTTTGAAAAGATGTTTTAATCTATATAAATATGAGTTCTTTCAAGGGTTTTAAGTACTTCATTTTTTTACATTTTTTCTGAGCAAATTCTGAAGGTATTCTGTGTTTTGGAATAGAGTTTAGTACAACAAACTAACCCTATTAAACAACTTTCAAGCAGTGTCAATTGTATCTTGGAACTGATTCGTTGAGCCCATTTGCTGACCTTGTGTAGGGACAAACACAGTTTAAAGATAGTATTGCCTACGCCTCAGATATGTTTGTTGTATTTCTTCAATTTTTGGAACCAATTTTCCAACACTAGCATCTCTCTCTCTCTCTCTCTCTCTCTCTCTATATATATATATATATAGTTAATGTAAGGACATTTCTATCCATAAATTATTATATTCACCAATATTTTGGGAACTCAATTTCCTGAGCTCTAGTTCTTATATGTGAATAGGCAACCTTGTTACGTCACATTTGAGCAACATATGATACTCATTTGGGTCCATACACAAAAAAAACTCAATGTGTTGGTCCTCCTTCATTAATACATGCATGTGGCAGAAACTTAACCTAACCGGAGATAGCCGTTCGATTGGATTCCAAAAATATCCACTATCAACCCTAGTTTGTTTGCATTGACATAGGGTTAATACAATCCAATCTAGGTTATAGTTTTCACCATTTGATCGAATGATTCGAAACAAAGCTTAGTACAACAAACTAACTCTGTTAAATAGCTTTCAAGCAGTGCCCGTTGTATCCTAGAACTAATTCGTTGGACCCATTTGCTAACCTTGTGTGGGGACGAATACAGTTTAAAAACTGCACGTATTGCCTACGCCTCAGATCTATTTACTGTATCTCTTGAATTTCTGGAACCATTTTTCCAACACTAGCATTACTCCCTCTATATATATATATAGTTAATGTTAGGACATTTTCATCCATAAATTACTATATTTACCAATATTTTGAGAACTCAAATTCCTCAGCTATAGTTCTTATATGTGCATAGGCAACCTTGTTGCGTCACATTTGAGCAACATAATACACTCATTTGGGTCCACACACACAAAAACTCAATGTGTTGGTCCTCCTTCATTAACGCATGTATTTGGCAAAAAATTAACGTAATCGGAGATGTCTAGGTCGTTTGATTAGATTCCAAAAATATCCACTATTAACCCTAGTTTGTTTGCATTGACCTAGGGCAATCCAACCGAGGTTAAAGTTTTCAACATCTGATCAAACGATCTAGACTTCTTAGATTAGGCTAATTTTTTTCCACATCTTAGGGAATGGAGAATCACACATTATATTTTTTTTGCGAGTCCAAAGGAGTGTCACATGTGGCTCAAACGCTAAAATGCCCCATATATATAGGAAAAAACTTACTTTATGCGTGCGTATTCACTTGACGCTCCTCAAAGCCAACACGTGTCCTTTTTAACTACCTTAACTATGGTTAAGATTCTCTAACCAGTTGGGTCAAATAATCTAACCTTAGTATTTAGAAGAACCAGTAGACTTGGCCGTGCATTTGCACGTGTAGCCTATGTTTCCTAATTACATGTATAAAAGTAGAAGAACTAGTAGACTTGGCCGTGCATTTGCACGTGTAGCCTATGTTTCCTAATTACATATATAAAAGAATATAAAAAATTAAGTAAAAAAAAATCACCAACAACTATTCAGCTGAAAAATGTGTAAAATTATTTATTAATTTCGTATAGAAAACAACAACCCATCAACTGAAAAAATGTAGCAGATAAGTGCTACAAGGAATTAGAGAAAAAAGTTGGATATGTTATACAAGTGTTCGGATCATATTCAATATCAATTGAACTTCACATGTCAACCCTATCCCTTTTAACCCATGTTAACTGTGGTTAAGATTCATTAATCCTTAGGATTAAACAATTTAACTTTGACTTTTACAAAAAAAAAATATTAATCTTAAGACTTAAAATCTCTTAACCAGAGTTAAATTAGTTAAAAGGGCTTTGTACAGCTGGGCTATTTTAAAGGATATAGAACAGTTACAAGGAATAACTGTAAAAGAAGGCACTTGGATAGAAACACAAGGTTAAAGAGGGGGGGGGGGGGGCGACAAAAAATTTTGTCAGTTAGCGGCTTTTTATAAGGGGATATGGATATGGTCCAAGGTTAGATTATTGAAGTACCCTAAGACTTGGTGAATCTTAACCACAATTAATAGTGATTAAAAGGGACACATGTTGACATATGGGTGTGATTGAACTCAGAGAGTTCAATCGTAATTAGATGTGATTGGATCTCGGTTTTACCTGATTTGGATTAAGAAGTAAAAAACCTATTTTTAGGAGGGTATTGTTGGAATAAAAAGATGTTGGTTGACACCAGCTTGTATCTCTTTTATTGTACTGTAATAGAAAAATGTTAATCATACGTAGCGGTTAAAACTTTTTAACCATAGTTAAGAATTTCAAAGGGACACATGACGACTTTGGGGAGCATGTGCGTTCCATTTTATACTTTTTTTTTTATATGTATGCATAATATAAAATATTAAAGATATAATTAATTTTATTTATATAATGATTCTCAAAATGGATGACCCTTGTTTTTCTTGTGTACTGGATATTTATTGAAATGCAACATTAACAAATTTTATGACTGCCATAGACTCATTACTCCAAAAACAAATATCGGGGGCTACGCCCTTGAACCCCAAGTCCCATAATATTTAATGCACATTAGATCATTCTTTACAAAACTCATTAATTTTCTTGATACATGTACTTCGACCCCAACCAAAAATTCTTGGTCTCCCCCTATATATACTAGTGGATTGCACGTGCAATGCAAGTGAGTGAGAGGGGAAAGGGAGAGAGACTGAGAAGAGGGACCCTATTGAGGGGTATTTTGGGAAAAAATTAAAGAATATTTTGGATATAGATACTTGAGGGACATTTTGGATTATAAAAATTGTCAGGGACGCGTTAGGTATAGAACCATCATGTAAGGACATTTCGAGAACCAAAAATCTTTTGGGGCATTTGGATATAGAAAATATTTAGGGCATTTTGGGTATATAAACTTGAGGGACATTTTATAAATATAGAAAATAAAATATGGGCAAACTTGAGGAGCATTTTGGGTTAAAAAATTTGTGAGGGGTTTTTTGGGTATAGAAATTTGATGTTAGGGCATTTTGAAAACTAAAAAAATATTTGGGACATTTTGACTATAGGAAAAAATATGACATTTTGGGCATATAAACCTGACTTAAGGATATTTTGAGAATAAAAAATTTTAGGGACATTATGGCCAAGAAAATAAATAAATAAATAAATAAATATATATATATATATATATATAATAAAAGGACATGATCCAATTGGACCAGTTAAATCGTGAACCGCGGTCGATTCAACGATCGGTCCTGGTATAAAAACAATGTTTTATATATTAATAAAGGATAATTTTAGAATTAAATTAAATTTCAATCAACTTTCCAAACCCTATATTTTTTGGTAAAAATCCTCTATATTAATACAAGCTAAAATTAATAAAGGGAATTTTGAAATTAAGCTAAAATTCAATTAATTTTATAAGTATCATTATCTTTATATATGAGCAAAAGGGATAGATTTGAAATTAAGCTAAAATTCAATCAACTTTTTAAAGTATCATTGTCTACTAAACTTCAATTAACTTTTTCAGCATCAGTCTCTTTATATATTAGCTAAGGTGTAGTTATGGAATTAAGATAAAATCCAATCAACCTTTTAAAATACCATTGTCTTTATAAGATCGCAGCCAATCGAGATTAAACTCAGGGAGAGTTTAATCGCACCTACATGTCAACACGTATTCCCTTTAACCCATATTAATCGTGGTTAAGATTCACTAACCCTCAGGGTTTAAAAATCTAACCTTGGTTTTTAGATTTTTTTTTTTTAAAAAAAATTAACCCTATGGTTAAAATTTCTCGACCATATGGTTAAACTTTTTTTAAAATATATTTTTCTAAAAAATCAAGGTTTGAATATTGAACCCTAAGGGTTAATAAATCTTAACCATGGTTAATAGGAGTTGAAAGGGTCACATGTTGACTTGTGTGTGCGATTGAACTCTTCCTAAGTTCAATCACAATTGGCAGTGATTCGATCTCTTTATATATGAGTAAACAGTAGTTTTGGAATTAGTAAAATTCAATCAAAATGACAGTTTTGGAATTAGCTGATTAAAATTGGATCAACGTTTGAACCTTTATAAGTAAAGGGTAATTTTGGAATTAATTAAAATTTATTCAACACGTGTAAAAGGAAAATTCTAAAATTAGCTAAAATCCAATTAATGCTTAAACCTATAAGAGAAAAGAGCAATTTAGAATTAATTAAAATCCATTCAATATCTTAAATCTATATGAATATGAATAAAATGGTAATTTTGAAATTACGTAAAATTCAATCCACGTTTTGGACAAGCCCATCTCATTATATTAGTAAAGAAAGATTTGACTACTCATGATAATGATGAGTTATCTACCTGTAAACCCTAATATCAATATGAAAGCTATTTGGACTCTTAATAGCTTGAGAGGTATTATAGTGTTGTCGGGGACTAAGATTGTAAGGACCACAAAGGCATCTGGAATGTGAGATGAGAAAAGGTTATCGTGAGGCAAAAAAGAGGGCGATGTGTTCTTTTCAGATGTTGCATTATCAAGGTGGGAGGCATCTTTGGGCTTGTAATATCCTTTGGTCCCTCCCCTTTTCTGTTAGATTTAGATGGATATGAACTGAACTTATCATGGATGGTTTGTCTCTTTTGTCATTTTGACGTGTACATGTGGGTCGCACCCCATTACTAGTCCATGATTGCTATGTGGAGTAACGATAATATTGCAACCCTAATTATTTCTAGTCACACCATTACATCTCTCTCTTATCTCTATTATGAGAAAATTAAGAAACAGGGATGGATTTGAATTTATTAATTATAAGAATAATATGTGGATATGAGTCTAAGAAGAGGATGCCTTAAAATAGGGCTGTAATTATGTTACTTGATCTAGTGGTAAATATTCAGATATTTGTAAGAAATTCTACATGCATTGCAACATTTCCTTAAAAATGACTCGAATGATATGATCTCTCCATCACCCCCAGAATAAAAGGGACGATCTCGTAGTTCTTGATATGTGAAGATGCGTAATTTCTAACTGGGGTTCTTGTTGGGAATGTAGACAACCTTTAGTAGATTGCCCGAGGAGGTGGCAAGGGGGCAACGCCCCCCTGCAAAAATCGATATTTTGTGTTTCTACAGGGGTATTTTTGGCTTTACAGTTTAACCCTAAACATATAGCTGTATGCTTATTTTTTAGGTTTAACGAGTGTGAGAAGTGGCCGTAATTTTTCTAAGAGAGAGAAAAACTCTCTGTATTATGTATCTTCAATATAATAAATTGGTGTGGCTCCCGAGGACGTAGGCATGTTGCCGAACCTCATATATCCGTGTGTTTTGTCTCTATTTTCTTCTTTGCAATTTTTCTATTTGTTGTGTGATTTCTGTGATTCATAGTCTCTCAAGATCCGAAGGGTTCAGGGATTAAACGCGTGGTTTAAATTCCCAAGAGTTCTTAATCAGTAATTTTAAGGTGGATTAAGTTATTAGAATGAACCCTAAAATATGTTTGAGTTGGAAGAAAAAGTATATTTGCTTAATTGAGTTCAAGTTGAAATGGGGTTACAGAAATTTTAGTGTATGTGGTGAACAAAGAGTTGTGGAGAAATTGTGAGGTGTGAGACATCTCTAATTATTTCAGTATTCTACTAATAGCATTCTCATTTGCCTTTTTATTGTGTGTGCTCGGTGTGTTTTTCATTTTTTTTTAAAAAGGAAAAAATAATTCTACAGTGAAGCATGTACTTGGTATCTTTAAAAACCATCTACCCTAAATAGTTAATGTCTGAAGGTGTTCTCTTGATCCAGATCCCTTATTAATGAAACTCGTATTAATTATTGCAATTGATGCACTATTAGATTGTGTCACATTGAAACATTTTTATGGTTAATTCTTAATTTGACATTACACATTATTTTCTAGAATACTGCAAAGAAGTCAGAACATTTAACAAGTGAGCTAGCAAGCATTCAGTATCTAATTAGTGCAGCTTAACTTGACTAATATGTTTGATAATTGCAATGAGACAGACAGATGTGAGTGAACCACAGAAGAAGAATACTAATGTTCCCTAAGTTTGACATTGAAGCGCTAATCTGCGAATCTGGCAGGTGAAAGCTGACGATGTTCACATGAACAATATTGCTCCCCCAATTACTTCAATCACAGCCAGATGGTCCACATCTTTCATTCAAGATATTGACATTAGTACAATTTACAGTCTACAGACTAATGCGGTTGATTAATCCAATGAGACAGATAATCAAATAATAATAATCTCCCTATGTTCCGAAGTTTGAAATTGAAGCGTACTCCGAATCTGTAGGTGTAAGTTAGCGACGTTCACGTGATCAATGTTCCCCCAATTACTCCAATCACAGCTAGATGGTGCACATCTTGCATTCAAGATATTGACATGAGATGCTATATTGAAAAACTAGTTTTGATTGGTTTAAGCAAATGTATGTTTCAGTAGTTTACAAAGGGTTAGTCTGAATTTTGATGTACTCTCTTTTCCAAATGTCCTGCTAGAGGTACACTACCCATAAATTCAATGTCTGTCCTACAGTTTACCATTTTTTTGGGAGTACTGGTAACTCAGTTCCTTATATTTTTACCAAGTGAGAGAAGCCATTTTTCTAAGTTTGGTAATTCCCTAATTAGCAGTTGTTCATGGGTATTTCTTCAAGTAACCCCCACATATGGGTGAAAAAGAGAGAGAAGAAGAAGAAGTGAAGTTCATGCACTTGGTGGGCCATGGTCCTTGCCTTCCTAACCAATGCTGTTTGGCTGCATCGAGTGGTCCCAAAGCAAGTACTGTCCTATGTATTACGTTTTTATCTTCTTTTGCACTACATTCTCCATACACGACTTCTTGATTTTTTTCTTGCAAAGATGTGGAAGAGTAGGGCCCTCGATATGCACTAGTTGATGGAAAGCATTGCAGCATCCAAAGTTAGAGATGCCTTGCATTAAAAATGAAAAAAATTAAAATTAAAATCAATTCAGTTACATGACATATAACTAGTTATGGAAAAATCAAAAGAAATATATTTTTCATCATATAGGATTTCCATGTATAAGAATATTTGCTAACATATTCCTGTTTACTCTATTAAGACAGGTTATAATTGTAACCAAGTGTGTCAACTTCTATCGACATCGTGCCGTCTGATCATTAGTTAAGGAACTACTTCAATCACAAAGTCAAGATGAGGCCATGTGGTCCTTGTTTTTGAAAAATTATGGTTGAGCCATTCACATCACTAGTAGATTTTCTAGGCATTTCTAAACTTTCAAAGACAAAACTATTGTAAGTGTTTAGTTGGGAATTTCATCTTGACACAACCCAACCCATTTTCTACTTTCCCTTATTAATGAGAAGGAAGCAATTTTAGTGCAAATATTAGAGATGCTATTGAACATTTGATAAGCATAATATCAAGATATATCTCACATGTGCATGTGATCATGACCCAAGATTCGATTGGTTCCGTTCGGAGATCTCTAAGTGATCAGAAGCGACACGATCATCGCATCACTTTGGAGGGTAGAAAATTGTTTGGTGGATGGTCAATTGATCTATTGCATTATTATGGACAGGATCCGAGGTAGAAGAAGATCTTCTAGGTGCGTCGCATCATCCACGATGACTCTAGTGGTGTGTTTGAATGCGATTTTTTTCATCTGACTGTCTGATAGATAAGCTCAGATGCCCGAAGTGAAAAACATATCAGAATGACCATCCAGCAAAGAGGTGAAAAAAAAATGTATGACAGCACATTTTTTCAAGGATGAGTGAAAAAATATGCCATGAGGGAATTTTGTAATTTTATGCCATGAAGGTAAATCATGTCCATGTATCGGTGAGTGACGTTCGATGTGTGCAAATTCTTTGACATGGTCTGCGTGCAAAATGCCTCACCCACCAAAGAGATTCTGCAATTAAGATGGTTTCCTTTTTGTACTGGTTGAGGTTACCAGTTTAACTTGCAGCCCCATTTAGCTAGGTAGTTTTAGGCCTTGGCTTGCCTCTGGCGAAGCCAGAAAGGGCTTATCTCGGGGTTCCATAGAATATGTGACATGTGGTGGAGAAGTCAAAATCATGGGACCCATGATTTTGACTTCTCCACACACAAATGGACATGTGGTGATAAGTGTGTGAGAATAAGGGAAAGAGATATCAAATGGGGAGGAGTCAAAAATCATGGGGAGAAAATAAATGACTTCTCCCCATTTTGCTGCCAGCTGCCGCACAATGTATGGAACCCCGAGAGCCCTTTCTGGCTTCGCCAGAGACAATCCGAGGCCGTAGTTTTATTCCATTTTTTTCAAGGGTAACGGTGGGGGAGCTTGACCTTTATTCACCACCATTATGACAGTTATAATGGCCGTTGTAACGGTAAATAATCACAGTAATTTGGAGCACGTTATTTACATATACAGTGCCAACAGTCTATGGCCTAAGTTATTATAATGTAGACAGTTCTAACTTCTAATGGCAGTTGTGTTTTCTTCTTTATGAGGAGGCCATATCATTATATGCGATTAGTTGTTAGTGTTAGTGAGCTGAGTGGGGTCTCCTGTCACGTACCTAAAAAGATCTTCTAACATACATTTGAAAGTCCTCCAGAACCTAGTTTCACTTGGGATATAACTTTAGTCCAGGATAGAGTTATCCTAGGACAATTTTGGAGAAAACTCATAAAACTGAAGTCCTAATGTAGGGTTGTTAATGGGCCTGTGATTTTGGAAGCTGAAATCACCGCAAGCCTGACTTTGATCTACCCATCAGTAGATCAGACCGGGCTTGAATCCATATCTAACCAAAGCCCACAACTATAAAGATCTTTCAAAAGAAGAAAACATACAAACTTTTGTTAAGGAAATGCATTTTGGAAATATTTTGGACTAAAATATACTCTTTTTTTTTTAAAGATATTGTCTTAATTAACTACAAAAAAAAAAAAAACATTTAGAGGCCATTTTGATGATTGTCCTTTTTCTATTTAGATAGACATTAATCTATAAACATTTAAAGGTCCTACCCATTAGTCCACTTAAGAATTTACAATGAAAAACCATAAAAAATAATGGTTGTGGTGGACGACAGCCATTGATGGAGGCGGAACACTCCGTGCTACTTTTTTTTTTCTAAAAACAGAGGTAACAAATATTTTATGTTGCTTTTTGAAAATTTTGGTATTAAATTTTAATAATAAAAATATGTTTTACCAAATATGTTTTATGTAAAAAAAAATTCTAATTTTTTGTTTTTAAAAATAAAAGTGCAACCAAACAGGCCCATGCTCGTGTACCAAAAAGAAATAGGCCCAAGCTCGAATAATAGGCCCACCCTCGGGCTACTACGTGTCCTAAGCTAAAGTCCACCAAATAGACTTAAAGAAGAAGCTTAATCCGACCCAATACGGGGGCAGGCCTTAGAGCCTGTTGGTGTTGGCTTCCAATTGCCAACCTTATCCAGTTATCCTAGTAGATCATGCATCATCCAAAAACTAGTTCAAACGGCCCGATTTCACATTTTCTACAGGCTGGGGCCTATTGTGAACTATTTTCATTGCACAGTAGTCTTGTTTAGTCAGCCCAAGTCCGTTCCAAGACCGAGAGCCAGAAGCTGAAGCCCAGTCTAGCCCTTCCTGAGCAAAAATAAGTTTGGCGTAGTCCAAAGTGGTGCTAGATAGTTGGGTCGGACCATCACTTTTGCAGGCCCTTCGCTTATTTTGAATTACCCGAGACACAGCCCAGCTATGTAACAAGATTCACATAAAGGCCCAAGCCTCACCCACAAGTACATGTGCAAATCAGGCCTTTGTATCCCATGTGCCCTATAGCGGGCAATTTTTCAGTCCCGACCCATCATTCGACTTCTTGCGGTTATATCTAAGGGATCTGTCAATTGGGCCTATGGGCTTTTCACGTGTGTGAAAAGTCCTTGGATCCACTGAAAAAATCGTGAAATGAGCCCTCCCTTGAGCTCCACCTGAAAAGAAAAACAAAAGTCCAATAAAAAAATGTCTTGACGGTCCAATTGAGATTTATTTTGTCACGTCACTAGGGCCACCACAGCACCACCCCAATGGAGTGCTAATTTAGTTTGATGTGCAATGCAAATCAAGGGCCTCATGGGAGGGTGGATAGTGAATGGCTCTCATAGAGGAAAGATCATTGGTTTCATTGACAGGATTATTTCACAAATTTCGGGTCATTTACATTTCAGAGCCTTTCTTATCTTTAAATGACATACACGTGCCTTTTTTTAAACTATTTCCATCAACAGACTCAACATATATATTAGCATAACAACATTCATTAAGAAGCATATTAAACAATCATAAGAGTTTTTTTTGCATATGTCAACATCCACCCAACTATTAGTAACATTCATTACAAAACATTCACTCACCGACCCATTTGCATATATCAAAAGGCATACTTGAATGTACTAAGAGAATCATATCGATTTTGACTTCTTAAACTAGATGGTCCTCCATGCAAAATAGAAGATGCTTAGCTGTTAATAGATTTTTTTTGCATGTTCTAAAATTATAGCCTCACTCATTATAGTGTTTGCATCTCGTAATTCCTTTTTGACTTTGTTGTACTTTATCGGTGTCATATCTCCTATTCGTTTTGGCCTACCAAGCCTACAACATTGATGTGGTGGGCCAACGATGTATTCTGACTCTAGAACTCTCCATTATGTATTATCTGGCATTGAATACACTCAGCATATTATTCCCTATATATAGGGAGATAAAAATAATCTTCACAAAAATCCTCAATATGTCGCCTTGAATGAAGGATAACAGCAACAACGTTGTTGTATAGTAACCCGAACAACTACCACCTACGACAAAACACGTGTGCTATGAGAGATGAAGTGAGAATCTTCATAATCCTATGTCAAACTTGTACTCCTGCATACCAAACTAACGAATAATGAAAATCTATGCTTTCTTTTTTATCTCTGTAAGCTTCTTCTTTATCTCGCTCCCCACAATATCACCATTTTCAAGCATTTTTCTATGTTCTCTCTTCGTTCATAGAATTAAGTCATCAATTGAGCTGGAATGGTGTCAACTAAATCGATAGCAGACATGTATCTAGCCTTTGATATCCAATTATTAAAGGACTCAATAAAGTTGTTGTTTACGAGATTACATTTACAACTTTCGTCGAAATGCAACCTACTCTATGTGGTATTTCATCATCCATTGATATGTTGATTGACTCACTGCTTTCATCTTTGCTAAGGCATCATTGAACTCTGGCACATTGTAGGTGATGCTGCCTTCCAAAATAGATAATCAGCCTGCCATTGTCTTATCTTAAATTTCTTGTGCATGTGACGTACACAAAATTGATGATCTGCGATGGGAAAAACTAATAACACTGCATTGATGGTACCCTTCTATCTATCTGAAATTAAAGTCGCATGTCTCTTATTACCAATTGCTATAAGTAGCTTCTCCAAAAATCATGTCCAACTCTCTTCTTTTAATTTCGATTTCAACAGGAGAAAAGGCCAACGAAAATAATCCATTATTGGCATTTAAAGTCATTGTTGCAAGCAATAGTCCCTTAAATTCCCTTTTAAATGGCATCCATCTACTCCAATCACAGGTCTACATTTTTTAAAGCTTCTAATCAATGTACGAAAGGAGATAAATAAACGATGAAATGCATGATAATCCATCACTTTAAACCTAATTTAAATAAAAAGTAACATTTATACAATCAAAAAAATATTGGGTAAATTTATGAAAATTGAGTGAAAAAGTACCTAGCAATGCTTCACGGATTATATTCTAGAATTGCTTGGCATAAGTAAGGGACCATGTAGTATGCCTCCTCATAGGAGCCAAAAACATCAATCAAAGCTTTTTATTTCTCATGACAGAATCTTTTATAAGGAATCACCAATTGATTGGTTGAAAATAGGTAGTTCTTAATACTTGTTCCTATCTGATCAAGCTCAATCCTAATATGATTCAATATTTTCTCAACGATCCAAGATCCGGTTGTCATCTTATTCCCTGATAAATTAATAGTTTGGCAATGCTCAGAAATGAACTTCTTCACTTGAAATGTGTTTTTATCGATCATAAGTGTCGCGCCCCAAAATCCCACATAAGTTAAAGTGAGTTCTTGGCTCCTGACTTAACCATCATATCATCCTGTTAGAAGCACTTAAGGCAATCTAAAATGCGAACTTGAAATTTTTTCCTCAGTGCTAACAATTGATACTTCAAATGAGCATTCATTAAAAATCCATAACCAAACTAAATATAAAATCTAAATCATCCATCATGATTCTTAACCATAAATTTACCCTAACCACAAATCCATAAGTGATTCAATTACAAAATCTTTAAATTGAAATAAATGTTAATGGACTAAAATCAATAGCATGGCCAATATCAAGATCCCTTTCACCCTTGGGATGGTCACTTGCTAGATCTTCCTTTTTCTACGGTCCAGCTGCACAAATATCAAACTCCGAACCTGCCGAAAATAGTAATTCGGCTGAGTATTGAAAACAATCGACGTATATGAACTCATAACTAACAATATTATAAACATTAATATAAAACATAAAACATGGATTACAATACATGTACACATACATAAATCAAAGTGCAAAAACATATTTTCTTTTCAATTCTTTCATGTGTTCACTTGTACTTGTCTTTCTTACTTTTCTAACTTGTCTTTCTTATCTTATTTTTTTTTCTTGTTCATGAGTGTATTCAAACAACATACACTGCAATAACTTAAAATAACTCTAGCTCATATATTGGTAAAGACTAACATTTACTCTACTTACCGAGGTACAGAAGTCTTTAGCATATTTTTCGATGCGTGCGGCTTAGCACATTATGGTGTGCATGGCTTGCTTGTGATTAACTTTCTTGGCTTCCCTTACCTTGATCTTAGACAAATTGGTACTCGGGCAATGCAAAACTCAAGAATACATTGATACTTGTGTAATTACTTGTAATCGTGCTCTTCGTCATGCTTGTGCATATCAATTATAGTGAGTGTAATTGAACGATGATAAACCCTTGGTTAAATCACACTCTAACTTATCGATCAAGGGCTCTCGAAGATTCATTATAACGACTAATGCCGTCATGATAATACTCTTAAACCACACAACCATATTTCAAGGTTTGTTTTAACCAAACATATATTTTTTGTAACTTTTACATCATACATCAAAATAAAGCATATCATAAATCTCATGGTTGGTAAATTTAAAACATGCTCGATAGGGTTTTTACAATAAAATAATGAAATCAAATTAATCATCATATATCAATTCCACACATATAATTTCATAAATTCAATTTCACTAAACCCTAATTTCACAACACATCACAATCTTGCATCACGATCATGAGCATTCCATCAAACGCAACATTCATCCATTCCTCCATCTTCAATCATACATGTGAGCACGGGATTTCGCTTCCCTAAAAATCTCATGGGATTAGAGTCGCCACCTATTCATTCAGAATGGATAAGTCTCCGGGATTTGGATAAGGTCTTGGTCTACAATTGAGATCAGAGTAAGAGGTTCGGTTAAGTCCGGGGAAGGTGTTAGGCACCCCGAGGCTTCCATTTTACAATGGTTCCCTACTCCCTAGGTTTAAGCCAATTAATGTCAAAGTTTGTTAAAATGCCTAAGCGTTTAAGATGATACTAATCTAAGAAAAAAAAGCTAACTAGGGTTGAACCCTGGTTGGGTTGCCTACATACTCACAAGGTGAGATCAGACCAAGAGTAGTTCTGGCACATGGGCCCATGCCAAGGCTAGGGGGTGTGTGTATGTGCACCAAGGGTGGCTAATGGACTAGTCCCGTAAACTAGGGTTAAGTTGACCATGGTTGGTCAAGTGCAAGGTATTGGACCCGGTAGGCCAAGGGCTAGTCCGGTAGACTAGGGAAAATGCCCAGTAGGCCAAGAGAGAAACCCGGTAGGCTAAGATAAAGTTTGACCAAGGTTAGGGTTACTAACTGGGGTTAGGTCAAACTAATCATGATTAGGGTTGATAACCACAGTTAAAGGAAGTATGGTCCAGCCCGGTAGGCTGGAGTTGGGCCTGGTAGGCCAAGGGATGTTAACCAAGGGTTAGGATTGCTAACCGGGGTTAAAAGATAATTAACCATGATTAAAACTACTAACTATGGTAAAAAGGTCCAAAAACAGCTTTTTTTAGTCTTTTTGTATATTTTAAATGTTTTTGGGATTTTTCCAGATTTTTCATGGGTTAAGAGAGTGCTTAACCATGGTTAAATGGGTAAGTCACCATGGTTAGGATTGCTAACCATGGTAAAATGGCAAAAGCAGGACATTTTTGGGCATTCCAGAATATTGCTAATTTTTGTGGTATTTTTTCAGATTTTACCAAAGTCAAGGGTTGCTTAACCATGGTTAAAAGTTAACTAAGGATTGGGTTAACCCTGATTAAGGGTCTAGGAAGGTCAAGGTGGGCCCAAAGGATATGACAGGACCTAGAATGGCATCCTACCAGTTTTGGACCCTATGCAAAGCCCAAAAGAACAGAAACCAGTAATGGCGGTAATGGGATTACCGCCATTACAGTAACAATTCTGACCAGGGTTTGCGGGGCCATATATTGAGTTAGGGATGACCCCACAGGGTTCTGAACCCACAGGGGTGAAGAGGGAAGTGTCCTGAAGATCCTGAGCCCTTGGTGGGCCCTGGAACTGCTCTGGAGTGAGCCCTACATTGGGCCAAAGGTCCTGTAGTTGGTTGACTATAATGGCGGTAGATGGACTACCGCCATTCTGGACAGGGTATAGTTTATGCCATTTTAACCGTGGTTAAGCTACAGGATTGGGTCTGGAAATTCCAGGCCAAGAAGCTAAAAGGTAAAGGGTCTTAACCATGGCCATAGAATGGACCAGGGTTACAGGGCTTGCAACAGAGGAGTGTCAAGAATTGTGGTAATTATTCTACTACCATTCCTGGTTTTGTCGAGAAACCTATTTTTCTCCCCTTGGAGCTGGACCAGTATACGTCCAAGGGACCCCTCATGGCTCGATGGTCCCCCAGAACATATGGGGAGTTAAGTGTGCATCAGGGGGGCCTTGTACCCGAGATAAACCTTCAAGGGTGTTCCCCCATACCTACGAAAAAGGTAGGGGGATCCCTATCCTTAGATTAGGCTAAGAGAATGCTGAACAAGAAGATAAATATGGACCCCTGGAATAGGACCAGGGGTCCTTACAGAGCTTTAGCAAAATAAAAGGAGAAACACGCTGGGTAGGGGTCCTACCCTACTATACACCCACGGTGGTGCTTCTGTGGAGGGTTGAGGAGCAACAAGGAGAGGTCTGTGGACTCCTAGAAGGTTCTTAGGTAACCTGAGGGTGGAGGATAAGAGACTGGAAGGTGGTGCTCAAACTGGTCGAAGTCCAGCAGAGCCTCCCTACCGGTTTTTTGAGTGCAGAGTGATTGAGGTGCTGGTGCAGGCCTAGAGGAGACCCTGGAGGTCTATGAGGTGTTCTCAGGTGGAGGGTGAAGCTCTGGTAAGGCTGGAGTAAGGTTGGTCGAAGTAGGGCAGAGGTTTCTCTATGGTTTCTTAGAATCCCTCTTAACTAAGGAGTGTGGGGTATTTATAGGGTAGGATCAGACCTGGGGTAGTTTAGGGAACTCCTACAAACGTGCTAGACATGGGTGAGGTGGAGCTGGAGTGCTGCAGGGGGCTAGCTGCGAGTTTGAACCGGAATAAGGTAATGGCAGTAATAACATTACCGTCATTTAGGATTTAGGCCATATTGTGAATGGCGGTAATGTTATTACCACCATTTAGAATTTTTGCCAAAAATGGCCCAACCCTCACATGATTGGCTCGAAAGCACTGTTTATTTTACCATTTTGGGAATGGCGGTAAAGTTATTACCACCATTCCTGGGATTTTTGAATTTGGACTGGTGGTCCCCACTGCAGCGACTCTAAAAGGCTTGTGGGCCCTTGTTTGGGCCCATAGAAGGTTTTGGGTTTAATTTTGGGATTTTTTAGGCCTTAAGGTTTACTTAGGGCTAGACTAAGGTTTAACTAGGGTTAGGCCTAGGGTTCACCTGGGGTTAGGCCTAGGGTTTGATCAGGGTTTGACCAGGGTTTATCCTAAGGTTTGATCAGGGTTTACTTAGGGTTAGTCTAGGGTTTTACCTGGGGTTAGGCCAGGGTTAGGGTTTGTCCTAGGGTTAGGCCTAGGGCTTGACTAGGGTTTGACCAAGGTTTACCTAGGGTTAGGATTTGTCCTAGGGTTTAGGGCTTGATAGGAGCTCAGTTGGGGATAACCATGGTTAAAAAGTGTTAACCATGGTTAAAGGCATGGTGTGAAAATTGGGTGCTTACAATACATTCACTACAAAATATTATATTTTCCCTTGTTAGATCATACACAACGAAATTATAATAAAAATCTCTCTAGAAAACATGAAAATCTTACATGAAGGATATATATAATATAAAACATGTTTTGATCAATTTCTTACCTTGAATCTAAATCTTTTTTTCTTATTTTCATCAATGATTATTTTATTGATAGAAGAGAATCCATATTTACTTCTCTTGATTGCTTCACTACGATCTTACGCTTGCGAATGGGACTCGATCTAGATTTTCACACCCTTTTTCCATGTTCTTCTATTTAATCTTGTGATCTCTAGGTCTTTCCTCTCTCAATCTCTTTAAATACTCTCTTATCTCTCTCTTTTAGGTTTAGAAAGTTCTGGGAACCCTAAACTCATTAAATAAAGACTATATATAAGGGTTGGGACCCAAGGGAAATTAAAAAGTCAGAAATCTATGCTTCACGAAAAAATCACCGCATGGCGATCAATCAGCCATATTGTGCCGATCGATCGAGGTCACCGGCGATCAATCAGCATTGTGGTGCCAATTGATTGGCGCCTGCCGATTTTTTATGTTTGTTTGTTAAGTCTTTTGCTACTTTAATCTTAACTTCATTTTCATGCAATTTGTTCATAAAAAGTGGCTAAAATGAGCAAGATAATTAGATTTTTACTTCTAAAATTAATTTTTATAGAAATAATTGCATTAAAATTAAACACACTTTTCTAAAAAATTAAATAATTAGCCTGAATACCGAGGAAAATAAATTTGGGTCTCTACATCCTCCAATCTTAAAAGAATTTCATCCTCGAAATTACATACCTTAGTCAAACAGGTGGGGATACTTTTCTCAAACTTCATCATCTCTTTCCTAAGTGGCCTCTTCAACGGAGTGGTATTGCCACTGTTGTAACGCCCCAAAACCCCACCTTGAACTTAATGGGACTTTGGGCCCGTTACACTGCTTGAACCTACTTAACTCCATAGAAGGCAATACTAAAATGCAAGTCTACGAAAATTTCTTAATATAACAGCAATAGTAATAACAATCATTCATATATAAAATGAATTAATCATCATGTACAACATGTGACCAATACTAACTTTATCCACAATTAGATCATAATGATCCCTACAATGTGATTTAGACTTAAGCAACGTCATAAACTTGAAAGTATCAAGTACCTATTACAACTTTATAATAAAATAGAAATCTAACAATATGAAAATAACTGTCTAAATCTACTCCTCATGGAGGTCACATACTCTCCCTTCCTCGTACACTTCTTCAACCTATGACTCGACGGCTCGCTTCGACTCCAAAATCACCGACAATAACAGGTCAACTGAGCATTGACAACGCTCAACAGATATCCAATCTAACTAAAAATAACAATAACTCATGTTCATAACCAATATCAGATTCATGCGACAGTTACAAAATTAATAACAGGTTCATATGACATTTGCATAATCCATGACAAGTTCATATGGCATAATCACTAACAGGTCTATATAACATTTACATAATTCATGAGAGGTTCATATGGCATAATCAATAATAAATAATGGTTCACATGACATTTATAAAATCAATAACAAATTCATATGGCATTTACACAATCGAAGTGTAGAAAATATGTGAGCATATCATGACATGATTCATTGTCCTTTTAATTCAGATTTCATGATTTAGTACTTGCAATTCAGTATCAATGTCCAACAATGCATTATAAGCGTCATATTCATATTTCAGTACTTGTAATTCAGTATCAATGTCCGACAACGCATGATGAGTATTTAGGGCATAATTTAATACAGGTGTATTTAGGACATAATATATATGACCATCGTAAACAAAACTTTATCATGATTTTACAATTTTCTTAACCAACTTCATAAGTAGTACTCTAATCCCACTTCCACTCATTCATAAAATATCATTCCACCATTTCCAAACCACATAAATTTATCCAACACCTCCATAATAGTTTCCCATCCCCCATCTTTTACCATAATCAATTTCATGGATCAAATAACATTAAACATCAATAAAAACATCATAATAATATAATCATGCTTAATAGAATTTGTATCACATGAAAAACCCCCATGTCATGGATAAAATCCTTCGTTCATGCTCAATAGAATTCATAACACATGCAAAACCCTCATGTCATAGATAAAATCCCTCATCATTTCAATCTTAATCTAAACATGCTAAGAATCATGCAATACACTTGATAATCTTTCAAATCAATGTTAAACATTCAATAATCTAATCTTAATCATGCTCAATTGTGCAATATAACATAATAGAGTTAAGTTTGAAAGGATATCAACCACATTTCATGCTAAAGCTCAATAATCCATGCACAATAATATAAATTTCTTGACAATCCATAAACATTCTTATTAAACACATGCAAAATATTTGATAGGGTTAAATTAGAAAAGATATCGACAATTCATACCCTCCAAATCAACATGAACAATATCAATTATTATCTTACGATAATTATTTTCCTTATCTTGTCTAGGAAAATCTCTTAAACAAGAGCAATAGTCCATTCCAAGCTTTAAGCATAGTAATCTACCCATATTTATGTTAAACATTCAATAATCTTGCCTCAATCTTGTCAAATCATAATAATAAAACATGCTAGAGTTATATTAGAAAAGATATCGATCTTGGGGATCGTTCCCTTCAATCTAAATTGCTTGAGAATGCTCCTCGAGGCTTTGGGGGCAATCTTCAAGTCAATTCCTCCTTCTCTAAACAAGATGCTTCTTCTCCAAGTAAAACCCCTCTTGAAACCTTAAGTTTTTCCTCTCTCTCCCAAATTAGGTTTAAAATTTCTTTCCCCTTCAAACCCTCAAATTAGAATGACTATTTATAGTCTAGGGGTTCAAAACCCCAATTTCCGTTAGTTTTTAAAAAATCATGTGCACGATGTGCGATCGATCGTGGCTTTACTACTATTGATCGCAACCTTCTGTCTTTGATGTGATCGTTCACAACATATGGGTGATCAATCGCAACCAGCACAGTATTTATTTTCTCAACAGCACCAGCACCCTTTTCCTCTTCAACATCAGCTCATCAGCATACTTATTTTCCTTTATTCATTTACTTTAAGTTTAAAATTAAAATAAGAAAGTACTCCCTATTTGGATTCAATAAAAAATATTAGAAAATTCAATTCCTAATAAATCAAAATCTCATTTTCCAGTTTTAGGCTAAAAACTGAAAATCTCGTCATCGTAAGATTTTCGATAGCCGAGTTAACCACTCTATACTTAATAATAAAATCACATAAAATCACATACCTTTATTTAACTTATAAACATCTATTTTCGGGAAAAATCATCTCAAAATTTAATAATTTATGTTTTTGCTAAAACCACACCCCTTATAAAATTTCTGACATTCTTGTACTTAGTTATTTTTAATTTGACCTAAGATCATTAAGTGCTGAAGTATTAAATGTATGACATCAATATCAAGATTATCATTTAATGTGCATAAATATTAAGACACAAAGTTTTGGGTCTCTACAAACATAGGAGAACAAAGCGGATGGTCTTCATGCGTAGGACTTGTTGCTTTTGATCTAGAATTTGAACCAGTTGCTCCACTAATGTCAAATCTTCTCGAATTTCTAGCAGTTCAAGGTCGGTGAAGTGCGATGGATCCGGAATGCACTTCCTCAAAATGGAGACATGAAAGACATTATGGATTGCTGCCATATGAGGAGGCAGGGTAATACTACCCTTCTGATGATCTCGAATGGTCCTACATACCTTGGGCTCAACTTGCCCCTCTTACCAAACCTTGTAACTCTCTTTGTAGGAGATATTTTGACGAAGACATAATCTCCAATGTTGAATTCCAGATCTCTTCTTCGGGTATCTACACAACTCTTCAGCCTACTCTAAGTAGTCTTCAATCTCTCTCTTATTATTTGGACCCAGTTTGCAGTTTGTTCAATGAGTTCGGGGCCCAATATCTTTCTTTCCCCCACTTCATCCCAATATAGAGGAGTCCTACAACTCTTACTGAAAAAAAAAATTAATTCGGTGAACCTCAAATCTATGGTTTGAGTTGAGAATCTCACAAAGTCAAGGGGATGGTTAGGGCTCCCAATAGGTCTATCTACCCTTTTTGATGTTTTCACAATTAAGTTATAAATTAAGAAATGATGTACTTTAAGTGCGGAAAATAGAAAGCCAAGCAAACCACAACACAAGGATTTTTACGTGGAAACCCTTCCGGAAAAAATCACGGGACTTAGTCCAGCCATGAGAATCCACTAAGACAAAGTAAACAAGAACTTACAAAACTCGAACTTGACTCCTTCGGACTCGACACTACGATCCTTCAGTTCTTAGTCCTCCACACCTCGAAAATTCATCACGTACTCTCAAGTCACGTGATCAACCGTAGCCGCTTGTACTTCTCTTTGTATCTCTATAAAAATCCACAACCTTCTGATCGATCTCCGTCAATGACGGCTTCGGATTCCACCTACCAAATCACTCTACCATGATCCTTCTCGAATCGATCTCCTTCGCAAAGGCTCCGGAACACTCCGGCTAAGGTGTTCTATTCAGAACGGGTTGATAGTTTGATAGAAATCAATACCTAGATGGACTCCTTCAAAAGACAAGTCCAAACAAGCGAAATTGGAACTTTTGGCTTGAAAACTCTAGGTTAAATGCACTAACAAAAGGGGAGGAGAGACTATAAAAATTAGAGCTTTTATGAACTCTAGATATAGCTCAAAGTGCTCTCAATATACTCCCAAAAATCCCCCTTTTCGGACTAGAAAGGTTCTAGTTATATAGAGAAACTAAAAATCGAGTTTAGAAGTTTCTAAAACCTTCATAACATGAAAACCCACTTCAAGGTCGACCTGGGAGTGCTGGGTCGACCAAAAGGTGCACTTGGGTCTACTCAAGTATCCTCCAGGGTCGACCTTGACTTTTCTCACTTGTTGGAAAATTTCAGCATACAAAATCTTGGCACTTCAGGGTCGACCCTCAACACCCAGGGTCGACCTTGAGGTGAAAACAGAAATTAAAACTTCATTTTCAGCTCTCAGTCCCTTCACAAAAGTTGTAGCTCTTTTCGACACAATCGATTTGATATATTACAGAGCAAAATCTGAGCTACGATTTGGGAGATATATCCAAAACAAGTAACCTTGCTTTTTTGAAAAATTCTAGAAATTTTCAGAACTTTTAAACAAGTTTTACACTGTTTATCTCATCACCTAGGGTCCGTATGGTTAGTCTAGGACACTTACCACCTAAGGTAACATGTTAGGATTATTCTAAGTCAATTCCCACCTATGGTAGTATGGTATATAGGTCACTTACCATCCTATGAAGGAAATGATCAAACCGAGTCTTCAACGGTCTTCAACTTCACTTGTTGTGGATGATTGACGACAATGACACAAGACCCACTCCTAGACACTTAGACTCACTTGTTTTGACACCGAAATATGCCAATACAAAAATATGGATTTTACAATCTCCCCATTTTGTAATTCTGTGGTAAAACCAAACTGAAGTACATGACTTGACACAAACTCACCCAAACACATCAAAACGGTGAATTAGGACATTACATGACTCCAACACTCTTACATGACATCAATTAACAAATCATCTTAAATTAATTATGACACTTAAGCTCTTGTCAAGTATAGTCTATCTGCTGCAGCCCTGCACCTGCACATGCTCATAAACAAAACACCCAGTGAAGCATGTATGGAGATGCTCATAAACAAAACACCCAGTGAAGCATGTATGGAATATAAAACTAAGTAAGCACAGGTAATGCAAGGAATGTACTGAACTTGGGAAATAATACCCAACATTCTCTCCCTTTTTGGCACAATTGCCAAAGGTAATCATGATGCCAATATCACAAAGACAATGCCAATTTAATACATGTGAAATATCAAGGCAATCACAATACAATCAATCAAATGCAGATAATGAGGGGACTAAAGAGTAGGAAACAAAATAGAAATATAAAACATAAACTCCCCCTCAACAAATCATGCGCAAACTCCCCCTCAACAACTCAATCACCAACTCCCCTTCAACAACTCAACTTGATCTTCTCCCCCTAAGATCAAGGAGACCACCAAAAATAGGGCACCTATGCTGGAAAGGCCCATGCCAAACAAAAAGAAACACACAAAAAAAATATCATGTGCCACACAAACATGCATCAGAAGCATTCCAAACAATAGTAATTTAAGATTACAAGTCCAATGAAAAATATGATTAGTTAGTCCGACTGAGGATACACATTTAACTAAATCTCACGGAATGCTAAATTATATAGCCAATTCACTTAGACACATTTAGTAAACAGTTCAAAAGTGAAGCATTGTGTGTAGTGGTGGTCTGACTAGATACTAGATCAAGGTTTCTTTCCCTTTCCAAGGATATGACATTAACCACTAAGGGGTCTCCCAAAGACATAAATCTTAGAAGTCAAACCTTGTTAGATCCAGATATATTGATTTTTTACACTTTGGTGATCTTATTTCCATTTTCTGACTCAATAATTTTCTTTTATTTTTAGTCAAATACCTCCAAACATTGTAAGATTTCTTTTGATGATCTTTATCTGATCATACCTTTTTCATGCAATGACGGCTTTCACACTATCTAGGTAGGTAGTCCTGGCTATTAGCAGCAGGGGCTTTCACTCTAGTGACCCAGATAGATACCGATTGTCCGCCTAGGTAGCCATTTCATGCTGTTTGCATCCAATAGTGACTTTCACACTATCCCAGTAGGTAGCCCTTTCCATTGCAACAATTTTAGCTCATGGAGGATACACAAAATGGGGATGACTAACAAATATGGTCATTCTAGATTAGTCATCCAAGGTCACACTTATAGGATAAGTCAAGCACCTACAAATTTGAAAAATAGACCTCTCAGCAGAATTAGTCAGAGTGCATGTGAAATTTGTGAAGCATACACACATGAATGAGTCTCTAACTGTTCAATGGAAAACCGGTCTAATTTTCAGCCTAACCAGAGACTATACAGGTGATATATCCTTAATCAGTAACAAACTCATGTTCAACCCTGGACAAGTATAGAAATAAAGATCACACAAGGAATGCAGATCATGCAAGTCAAACAGGGGCAACATGAAAAAAATCTTTTTGGATTTTATGGTTTTTCAATGTTTTTGGATTTTTCAAAATAAAGAAAACAGAAAAACATACCAAAGCAAATAAACACTAGTAAAAAGAAAAACTACTAGTATACACAGATAGCATAGCACTAGGACAAGATATAACACTAACAGCACACCCTAGGCTATGACAAGCACGGGCTAAGTGAAGCCCTTCAGGTCTTCCTTTCTCACCCAAACGGTTTTAGAAGTTTGATTGACCCTTTGGTCTCTAACCGTTTTAGTTAAGGTAGGTGTGACCTTTTGCCCCTTCCTCATGTTCCTCCTTTTCCAGAATTGAGTCCTAGAATTATGGCAGACATTCTAGTTCTCCCTGTTACCTCTCTATATCTAGCATGAGGAGTGTCATGACCATGCCACTGTTTAGAGTTATGAGCAATTTTCATTACATCTTCACACAAACTCCTGGACTTCTTCACTAGGACCTCAACTCTCCTTTGAAGATTCTCAATAAAGTTGTGTTGGTTTCTTGAACCATGATTGGGCATTCTTCGAAGTTTAGGACATCGAGGTTTAATATGACCCTTCACTTCACATTTATGACATGTAGGAATGAATTTCTGAGTTGAAGGGTCATTCCCTTTAGCAGGAGGGTGCCTTTTAGAACCAGGCTCACTGTTCGAGGTGGATAGAATTTTCTTCTCATCTTCACACCTCTGATTTTACTCAAGATAAGCCAACTTGATTTCAAGATTTATCTTTTCATCAAGACAAACATGTAAATCAGATTCAAGTAGCTGAGTCTTGGTAAGGAGAGAAGTCTTCTCTTCCTCAAGCTGTGACACAAGAGCTCTCAACCCTGAAGCCACTTGGTCTAAGACATTTTTTTCCATTTCAATAGATTTGATCTTTTTGGACATGGAAAACTGAACCTTTTTCAACTTTAAGCATTCCTGAAATAGTTCATCATAGGCTGCCTCAAGGTCTCCCTCAGAATCTGAGTCATTTTGACTCACATCATCCTCCTCACCATCACTACATTCTTGGTTACTCACAACATTTGAAGAAGATTCTTCAAGCCCAGATACAGATGCAGTGAAGGCCACATAACCCCTAGTCTCCTCACAAGAAGAACTATCTGATTCCTCAGATTCAGATTCACTGTCATCCCTTGTCCTGCCCTTAAATTTTTTCTTATAAGAGCATTCAGCGGTAATATGGCTGTAGCCTTAGAATTCATAGCATTGAACACCTTGGGATTTCTTGTCCACACTTTTAAGATGTTTCTTATTTTCAAAGTGTTTAGACTTGGGCTTTTCATGAGATTTTGGTCCTTTCGGATTAAATCTCTTATTAAGTTTTAAAAATTTTCTGAATTTCTTCGTAAAAAAAGTCAACTCTTCTTCTTCATCCTTAGAGTCACTATCTAAACAATCTATGGATTCCTTGACGGACTTCAATACAATGAATTTTGGTTTCTTAGATGGGTTCAGATTTAACTCATAGGTTTGGAGAGAACCAACCAACTCTTCAAGTTTGAGAGCATCAACATTTTTGCTCTCCTCGATGGTGGTAACCTTCGATCGAAATCTCTCAGGTAGAGATCTCAAAATTTTCCTAACAATTTTGGACTCTAGAATTCTTTCTCCTAGATTGAAACTAGAATTGACAATGTCACTTAGATTAGCATAAAAACTATCAAAAGTTTCATTATCATCCATCATCAGATGTTCAAACTTAGAGGCCAACAATTGAAGTTTGGAGATCTTGACTATTGTACTCCCTTCATGGGTGATTTGAATAATGTCTCATGCCTCCTTTGAAGTGTCACATTTAGAAATACGTTGAAATTCTTCGAGTGTGACAGCGGCGAAGATTGCATTCAGACCATTACTATTCCATCTACAACTTCCAAGTTCCCCATTGATCCATTCAGAAGAAGGTTTAGGGATGGTCTGGTCATCTATGGTCTTTGTTGGATGGGTCCAACCTTGTTCAATGGAGAACCATACTCTCTCATCTAATGATTTTAGAAACGCTCTCATTCGAGCTTTCCAATAGGCATAATTATTCACATCAAATAATGAAGGACAAGAGATGGATCCTCCCTCTCTTTGGAGATTCATATTCATCGATAATATGAGACAAGATCACACTAAGAAGTTAGTGAACCCGCTCTGATACCAATTGAAAAAAAAATTAATTCGGTAAACCTCAAATCTATGGTTTGAGTTGAGAATCTCACAAAGTCAAGGGGATGGTTAAGGCTCCCTATAAGTCTATCTACCCTTTTTGATGTTTTCACAATTAAGTTTTAAATTAAGGAATGATGTACTTTAAGTGCGGAAAATAGAAAGCCAAGCAAACCACAACACAAGGATTTTTACGTGGAAACCCTTCTGGGAAAAACCATAGGACCTAGTCTAGCCATGAGAATCCACTAAGACAAAGTAAACAAGAACTTACAAGACTCGAACTTGACTCCTTCGGACTCGACACTACGATCCTTCAGTTCTTAGTCCTCCACACCTCGAAAATTCATCACGTACTCTCAAGTCACGTGATCAACCGCAGCCGCTTGTACTTCTCTTTGTGTCTCGAAAACAATCCACGACCTTCCGATCGATCTCCGTCAATGACGGTTTCGGATTCCACCGACCAAATCACTCTACCACCATCCTTCTCAGATCAATCTCCTTCGCAAAGGCTCTGGAACACTCTGGCCAAGTTTTTCTATCCAGAACGGGTTGATGGTTTGATAGAAATCAATACCTAGATGGACTCCTTCAAAGGACAAGTCCAAACAAGCGAAATTGAAACTTTTGGCTTGAAAACTCTAGGTTAAATGCACTAACAAAAGGGGAGGAGAGACTATAAAAATTAGAGCTTTTATGAACTCTAGAGATAGCTCAAAGTGCTCTCAATATACTCCCAAAAATCCCCCTTTTCGGACTAGAAAGGTTCTAGTTATACAGAGAAACCAAAAATCGAGTTTAGAAGTTTCTAAAACCTTCATAGCATGAAAACCCACTTCAAGGTCGACCCTGGGAGTGCTGGGTCGACCAAAAGGTGCACTTGGTTCGACCCAAGTATCCTCCAGGGTCGACCTTGGCTTTTCTCACTTGCTGGAAAATTTCAGCATACAAAGTTTTGGCACTTCAGGGTCGACCCTCAACGCCCAAGGTCGACCTTGAGGTGAAAACAGAAATTAAAACTTTGTTTTTAGCTCTCAATCCCTTCACAAAAGTCTTTTCGACACAGTCGATTTGACATATTACAGAGCAAAATCTAGGCTACGGTTTGGGAGATATGTCCAAAACAAGTAACCTTGGTTTTTTGAAAAATTCTAGAAATTTTCAGAACTTTTAAACAAGTTTTACACTGTTTATCTCATCACCTAGGGTCCGTATGGTTAGTCTATGACACTTACCACCTAAGGTAACATGTTAGGATTATTCTAAGTCAATTCCCACCTATGGTAGCATGGTATCTAGGTCACTTACCATCCTATGAAGGAAATGATCAAACCAAGTCTTCAACGGTCTTCAACTTCACTTGTTGTGGATGATTGACGACAATAACACAAGACCCACTCCTAGACACCTAGACTCACTTTTTTTGATACCGGAATATACCAATACAAAAACATGGACTTTACACTTACCATATAGTGACTCAAAAGGTATCATTTGTATATTGGCTTGATAACTATTGTTGTAAACAAACTCAACTAAGGGCAAGTATTCATCCCAACTACCTCGAAAATCGAGCATGCAAGACTGGAGCATATCCTCAATGATCTGATTTACTCTTTCTATCTGACCATCTATTTGAGGATGAAATGATGTGCTGAAATATAGGCAAGATCCTATAGCCTGCTGAAAACTCTTCCAGAACCTCGAGGTAAATCTTGTGTCTCTTTCAGAAACGATGTTGATTGGTACTCCATTTAAATGGACTACCTCCTTTATGTACAGATTAGCCAACTGGTAGGAATTAAAGGTGGTCAGATAGGGAAGAAAATGTGCTGACTTGGTCAAACGGTCCACGACCACCCAAATAACATCAAAATTCTTGAATGTCCTTGGCAAACTCACAATAAAATCCATGGATATATTTTCCCACTTTCACTTGGGAATGGGAAGAGGCTATAGCAATTTGGCTGGTCTCTTGTGTTCGGCTTTGACTTGTTGACAAATCAGACATTGGGACACATGTGTAGACACATTTCTTTTTATATTCCTCTACCAAAAGTGTCTTTTGAGATTTTCCTACCTCTTGGTACCACTAGGATGAATTGTATATTTAGATCGGTATGCTTTATGCAAGATCTCATGCCTTAAGTCTTCATTATTTGGGACACATAGTCTATCCTTGAATGTGATGGCTCCTTCTCCATTGGTTGAGAAATTCTCTTGTCAATTTTCCAACGATTTGGCTCGATAAGCTATTAGTTCTTCATCTGACCCCTATAACTCTATGATTCTGTCCAGAATATATGGCCTAACTTCAATGTTAGCCAAACATGTCTCAAAGGTGCAAACTCTGAAGTTTGTTTCATTATTAGACACGTCTTCTGACAATTTCCACTCTTGAACCACCATGTGTGCCACCATTCCGGAAGGCTTCCTGCTGAGTGCATCAGCTACCACATTAGTTTTCCCCGAATGATACAATATCGATCAGTCGTAATCCTTGAGGAACTCTACCAAACAACATTGCCTCAAGTTAAGCTCTTTTTGAGAGGAACTCTACCAAACAACATTGCCTCAAGTTAAGCTCTTTTTGAGAAAACAAGTATTTCAGGCTCTTGTGATCCATAAATATTTCAAACTGTTCTCAATAAAGATAATGTCGCCAAATCTTTAGAGCAAAAACCACATATGCTAGTTCTAAATCATGTGTAGAGTAGTTCTTCTCATGGTCCTTCAGTTGCCAAGATGCATAGGTAATGATCTTCTCATGCTACATGAGAACACATTGTAACCCAACATGCGAAGCATCCCTATAAACCACAAACCCACCACTTCTTGATGGAACTAAAAGGATTGGGGTAGTAGTAAGACGCTTCTTCAGTTGTAGGAAACTCTTCTCACATTTTTCTTTCTATGTAAACTTGGCATTCTTCTTGGTCAGGTGAGTGAGTGGTGTTTCCAAGCTAGAGAATCCCTCTACAAACCTTCTATAATATCCTGTGAGGGCTAAGAAACTCCTGATTTTTGTAACACTCTTTGACCTATTCCAATTTGTCACTACTTCAATCTTAGAAGAGTCTACCGAAATGCCTTCTAATGATACAACATGGCCTAGAAACGCCACATTCTCAAACCAAAATTTGCATTTACTCAGTTTAGCATACAATTTATGCTCTCTTAATGTATCAAGTGTGATCCGAAGGTGTCTCTCATGATCCTCACAGGTCGGTGAGTATACAAGGATGTCATCAAAAAAAACTATCACATGACAATCCAAGGCTGGTTTGAACACCCTATTCATCAAATCCATAAATGTTGCAGGTCTATTTGTCACGCCAAATGACATAACCAGAAACTCGTAGTGTCCATATCTCGTCCTGAATGCTAACGTAGGGATATCTTCTGATCTAGTCTTCAAATCATGATACCCTGACCTTAGATCTATCTTGGAGAAATACTTTGCTCCCTTTAACTTGTCAAACAGTTCATCAATTTGTAGCAATGGGTATCTGTTCTTGATTGTGACCTTGTTTAGTTGTGAATAGTTGATGCACATCCTCATCAAACCATCCTTCTTCTTTACAAAAAGAACTGGAGCTCCCCATGGTGATACACTTGGCCAGAAGAAACCCTGTTCAAGAAACTCCTAAATTTGTTCCTTCAACTCCTTTAGTTCTATTGGAGTCATTCTATACGATGCTAAAGAAATCGGTGCAATGCTCTAAGCTAGGTCTATTAACAAATTCAATCTCCTTATCTGGTGGTAACCCTAATAAACTCGTAAGGAAATAGATCCATGAACTCACTTACTACTGGGATGACAGAAAAATCTTTCACACCTCTAGATTCGAAAGACTCATGACTGCAAATTGAGCAATGTTCTTCTTCTTCAATCCTCTAAAATGGAAAGGAGTTCCATTAACTGGCTTTAAATTTACCATCCTCTCATAACAATCAACATGTCCATGGTAAGTTGCAAGTCAATTCATTCCAAGAATGACATCGAAGTCTTGGAAATCGAGGATGATCAAGTCTGTCGGTAACTCATGTTATCCAACTTGGATGACACAAGCTCGGTATACTTGGTTGGTGACCACTGATCTACCGATAGGAGTAGAAATAGATAACTCCCTATCTAGCTGGCTCGATTCTGAAAGAAATCTCTTTGCGAATCTAGGTGTGACAAATGAATTGGTTGATCCCATGTCGATCATCACATGTGTTAGACACTCATTAATCAGCAAAGTGCCTGAGTTTATACATAACTAAGTTTTAATCATGTGCATAATCAAAATATCATATAAGTAGCATGTTTTTACAAATATATAACAAGTATAAATATCACTCAAATAATAGAAATATCACATAGTGGATAATCATAAGTAAAGCATGCCTTGCACCACATCATCTGATGCATAGGCATCCTATTCTGATATGGCGAAGACCTTACCCTGAGCCACTTGGCAAGGCTACTATGGAGGCTTCTGTTGGGGTGTCTTCCTAGTGGGTGGTCTGTTCTCCTGAGGCTTGGCCTACTGAGTGGTCTGCTGGGCACGATGGGGGACATTTCCTAATCTGATGTCCCAATTCTCCACATTAAAAACACCCTCTAGTGAGTTCTCGACATTCCCCTATTTTATGCCTCTTCCCAAAATATGTGCAGGTATCAAACATAGGTTTAGAAGATGCAAGTTGCACATACTGAGTGGCCTGAGGAGTAGTAGGGCATGGCACTGTAGGTGCATGCCTCTGATAAGGAGTCGGCCTGGCTACTGGAGGTTAACTTGAAAATTTGGGCCTCTTATCCTGTGGACCAATCCTGCTCGGTTGTCCCCTACTGAACTTGTCCTTTTGAATCATCTTCCTCTTCCTCAAAAATTCCTCTGAATTCTTCTCTGCCAACTGCGCTCTGTCATTCACTTCAGGGAATGTCTCAAGTCGAAACATGGAAACTCTGTCTCAAATGAAGTCCCTTAATCCCCTTTCAAATTTTCTTATTTTCATCGCCTCTGGTGCAATCATATGAGGTGCGAACCTTGAAAGCTCTGAGAATTTGGCCTAGTACTTGGCCACTGACATAGTCCCTTGTTCCAAAGTGAGGAACTCTCCTTATTTCTTTTCCCAAACTACCACCAAAAAATACTTCTAGTAAAAGACATTAAGGAATTCTCCCCATGTCCAAGGTTGACCTGTCCTTGTCAAATTTATGGTTCTCATGGCGGCTCTCCACCAGTGTTCGGATTCACCCTCCATGACAAAGGTGGCCAATATGACTCTTTCCTCTTCTATAGGTGATAGGACAGAGAACATATTTTCTAATTGCATTATCCATCCTTCTGCAGCTATTAGGTCCATAGTCCCATGAAATGTTGGAGGTCTCAACCTTCAAAAAGCCTCAATCCCTACATGTGCTCTGGGTGGAGGAGGTGCAGGTGCCTCTACATGTCTAGGTGCAGCTGTAGCAGGTTGTCTGGTAGCAAGGAGTGCCATGGTTTGGACAATAGATCCCCAAACCTGGGTCAAGTCTAGCTGACCATTTCCCCAGGGAGCTTCTCCTCCATTACCCCTTCCTACATTTTCACGACCTCAGTTACCGTGCCTCATCTCGATAGTCCTGAGAGCAAACAGTAATCATTAGTCTAACTTGGAAACAATTTATTCTAACTTATAATACCTTACACTAGCATATCACAATGAATCCTAGCATGTAGTATCACTAAAACTTAAGCTCTAGTTAACCTAATGTCTTTGCTCTGATACCACCTCTATCGCGCCCCAAAATCCCATCTAGTTTAAAGTGAGACCTTATCATGTGACTTAACCATCATATCATCCTGTTAGAAGCATTTAAGGTAATCTAAAATGCGAACCTGAAATTTTTTCTTCAATGATAATAATTAATACTTCAAATGAGCATTCATTAAAAATCAATAACCAAACTAAATATGAAATTTGAATCATCCATCATGATTCTTAACCATAAATTTACCCTAACCACAAATCCATAACTGATTCAATTACAAAATCTTTAAAATCAACTAAATGTTAATGGGCTAAAATCAATAGTACGGCCAATAATCAAAATCCCTTTCATCCTCGGGAGATCACCTACTAGATCTTCCTTTTCCCACGGTCCAGGTGCGTAAATATCAAACACAAACCTACCAAAAATAATAGTTCGGCTAAGTATTGAAAACACTCAGCATATATGAATTTCTAATTAACAATACTATAAACATTCATGTAAGGCATAAAACATGGATTGCAATACATGTACAAATACATAAATCAAAGTGCAAAAACATCTTTTCTTTTCAATTCTTTCAAGTGTTCACTTGTACTTGTCTTTTTTACTTTTCTAACTTGTCTTACTTTTCTTTCTTGTTTGTGAGTGTATTCAAAAAACATGCACTGTGCAATAACTTAAAATAACTCTACTCATTTATGGGTAGAGACTAACATATACTCTACTTATCCAATGCATACGGCTTAGCACATTATCCGGTGCATACAGCTTAGCACATTATCCGGTGCGCACGGTTTGCTTGTGATTAACTTTCTTTGCTTCTCTTGCTTTGATCTTAGACATATTGGTATTCGGATAGTGCAAAACTTAATAATACATTCATACTTGTGTACTCACATACTTGTGTAATTACTTATAATCGTGCTCTTCGTCATACTTGTGCATATCAAATATTATGAGTGAGTGTGATTGAATGATGATAAACCCTTGGTTAAATCACACCCTAACTTATCAGTCAAAGACTCTCGAAGATTCATCATAATGACTAATGTCACCATGATAATACTCCTAAGCCACACAACCATATTTCAAGTTTGTTTTAACCAAACATATATCATCCATGCAACTTTTACATCATACATCAAAATAAAGCATAACATAAATCTCATGGTTGGTAAATTTTAAAATATGCTCAATAGGTTTTTTACAATAAAATTATGAAATCAAATTAATCGTCATATATCAATTCTACACATATAATTTCATAAATTCAATTTGACTAAAACCCTAATTTCACAACACACCACATTCTTTCATCACAATCATGAGCATCCCATCAAACCCAACATTCATCCCTTCATCCATCCTCAATCATACATATACCACAAAATATTCTCTATCCCCTTGTTAGTATGTTAGTAATGGAAATACTTCATTTTCATAAGTTGAAACACTTTACTCTGCAAATCTAAATCTTAGACCTATTTAGTTAGTATGTTAGTAATGGAAATACCTCATTTTCATAAGTTGGAACACTTTACTCTACAAATTTGAATCTCAGACCTATTTAGTTAAGTATGTTAGTAATGGAAATACCTCATTTTCATAAGTTGGAACACTTTTCTCTGCAAATCTGAATCTTAGACCTATTTAATTAGTATGTTAGTAATTGAAATACCTCATTTTCATAAGTTGGAACACTTTACTCTGCAAATCTGAATATTAGACCTATTTATTGAGTATGTTAGTAATGGGAATACCTCATTTTCATAAGTTGGAACACTTTACTCTACAAATATGAATCTTAGACCTATTTACTTGAGTATGTTAGGAATGGAAATACGTCATTTTCATAAGTTGGAACACTTTACTCTGCAAATCTGAATCTTAGACCTATTTAGTTAGTATATTAATAATGGAAATACCTCATTTTCATAAGTTGGAACACTTTACTCTGCAAATCTGAATCTTAGACCTATATAATAAGTATGTTAGTAATGGAAATACCTCATTTTCATAAGTTGGAACACTTTACTCTGCAAATCTGAATCTTAGACTTATTTAGTTAGTATGTTAGTGAAGGAAATACCTCATTTTCATAAGTTGGAACACTTTACTCTGCAAATCTGAATCTTAGACCTATTTAGTTAGTATTATGAATACTTTATTCTGCAAATCTGAATCTTAGACCTATTTAATTAAGTATGTTAGTAATGGAAATACCTCATTTTCATAAGTTGGAACACTTTACTCTGTAAATCTGAATCTTAGACCTATTTACTTGAGTATGTTAGTAATGGAAATACCTCATTTTCATAAGTTGGAACACTTTACTTTGCAAATATAAATCTTAGACTTATTTACTTAAGTATGTTAGTAATGGAAATACCTCATTTTCATAAGTTGGAACACTTTACTCTGCAAATCTGAATCTTAGACCTATATAGTTATATGTTAGTAATGGAAATACCTCATTTTCATAAGTTGGAACACTTTACTGTGCAAATCTGAATCTTAGACCTATTTAGTTAAGTATGTTAGTAATGGAAATACCTCATTTTCATAAGTTGGAACACTTTACTCTGCAAATCTGAATCTTAGACCTATTTAGTTAGTATGTTAGTAATGGAAATACCTCATTTTCATAAGTTGGAACACTTTACTCTACAAATCTGAATCTTAGACCTATTTACTTGAGTATGTTAGTAATGGAATTACCTCATTTTCATAAGTTGGAACACTTTACTCTGCAAATATGAATCTTAGACCTATTTACTTAAGTATGTTAGTAATGGAAATACCTCATTTTCATAAGTTGGAACACTTTACTCTGCAAATCTGAATCTTAGACCTATTTAGTTAGTATGTTAGTAATGGAAATACCTCATTTTCATAAGTTGGAACACTTTACTCTGCAAATTTGAATCTTAGACCTATTTAGTTAGTCTGTTAGTAATGAAAATACCTCATTTTCATAAGTTGGAACACTTTACTCGGCAAATATGAATCTTAGACCTATTTAGTTAAGTATGTTAGTAATAGAAATACCTCATTTTCATAAGTTGGAACACTTTACTCTGCAAATCTGAATCTCAGACCTATTTAGTTAGTATGTTAGTAATGGAAATGCCTCATTTTCATAAGTTAGAACACTTTACTCTGCAAATCTGAATCTTAGACCTATTTAGTTAGTATGTTAGTAAAGGATGAACCTCACTTTTGTGAGTTGGACTTTATACCTTGCAAAATCTGAAATATATGTGATTGCTTAGCATGTTATTGAAAGAGATACCTCACTTTCATGAGTTGAAACACCATACTCTACAAATCCGAGATTTACTCAGATTAATTGGAGATTTCCTAAGGTTAAAACTTTAGGGTTAGCTTCCAGATCGAGAATTCGGTTTTCAGTGTCCAAATCGGGCATCAAAAGGTGCTGATCTAACTCCAACACTAGCTACCACTAAATTCAAAACAAGGATAAAATTTGACTTGCAGATTGCATGTTATGCCTCAATGTAACACCCGGTTCCTGTACTGTTTATTACAACCGCATTTATAGAAGACGATATTTGATAAATTTTCTTATTAAATGACCCTTACAGGGGTCAGGAATGTCCTCACTCTTGGACTGCTCATGCGAACACTCTTTACAATAAAAAGTCTGGTGATGTTGAGGTTCGCGATTCATAGATATACATTCTTTTAGAATCTCTTCCTTGACCAGACCTTCACGTACGCATGCACACGAAATAGATGATGATGACATAAAATGACCAAAACAATGTGAACTATAATATTCACCTTTGGTTATGTCGTTGATATTGTGGAGGATTCCATATTACTGAACAACCACAAAACTACGTGAATTTGAATAACCTGAACTTTTTCATTTCGTTCTCTTATTATCCCTATCGCCATTACAGTTCCCGACAACTTCCTTTTTGGGATGAAGGTCATCTAAACCATTCAAAGATTGAAGAAATGACATCTCGATGCCTAAATCGGGTTGACTTCCAAGCACCTAGTCCAAATCCAAGTATAAAATTAGTGGAAGACATAGTCGCTCAAATCGGCAATTTTTGCATTCTAGGTAGTTCTTCGAACGGATAGCCAAATGAAGTTTTCGCAAACGGTACTAGTGAAAGGTATAAGTCGAGAAATGAATCCAAATTTTCAACCTATTCAAATTCAAGTTTTTTGGTGGTCCTTCAGTACGTAGCACGGATTCCTCCACAATGTTAGTGGCATAAATCAAAGGTGAATAATGTTGTTCATGTCGTTTTGGTCACCGTATGTTATCATCATCGATTACATGTGCATGCTGACATGAAGGTCTGGTCCAGGAAGAGGTTCTAAAAGAATGTATATTTATGAATCACGAGCCTCAACATCATCAGACCTTTTATTATAAGAGCGCCCGTATAAACGGCCTAAGAATGAGGACATTCCTGACCCTTGCAAGGATCATTTCGTAAGAAAAATTATGAAGTATGTTCTTCCATAAATGTGGTTGTAATAAGCGGTGCAGGATTTGGTGGGTGGTGGTGCGTTAGTGGTGGTTGGGTGGTGCTAGTAGTGGTGGATGAGTGGTGGTAGTGGTGGTGGATGGGTGGTGGTGTGTTAGTGGTGGTTGGGTGGTGCTAGTGGTGGTGGAAGGGTGGTTTGTGTTAGTGGTGGTTGGGCGGTGCTAGTGGTGGTGGATGGGTGGTTGTAGTGGTGGTTCTAGTGGTGGTGGATGAGTGGTGGTGTGTAGTATCCAAGTATGGATTAGGCCGAAGTATAGTATCCAAGTATGGATTCTGACCGTCTCGGTGCCCATATCGGGCATACAGCCTCAGATTCGCTCGAAACCAACTCCAACACTTAGGATGTATTGAAATATACTCGTTAGAAGATACGGGATCGAAATTCGACCCTCGGTTTGGAAATGGTGGAACGATGTAGGTTTAGGCCAATGTATAGTATCCAAGTATGGATTCCGGCCATCTCAGTACCCATACCGAGCATACGGCCTTGGATTCGCTCGAAACCAACTCCAACACTTAGGATGTATTGAAATACACGTGTTAGAAGAAACGGGATCGAAATCCGACCCCCGGTTTGGAAATGGTGGAACGATGTAGGTTTAGGCCAATGTATAGTATCTAAGTATGGATTCCGGCTGTCTCGGTGCCCATATAGGGCATACGGCCTCAGGCTCGAAACCAACTCCAACACTTTTTAGGCTAATGTATAGTATCCAAGTATGGATTCCGGCTGTCTCGGTGCCCATATTGGGCATACGGCATCGGATTCGCTCAAAACCAACTCCAACACTTAGGATGTATTGAAATACATGTGTTAGAAGAAACGAGATCGAAATCCGACCCCTGGTTTGGAAATGGTGGGACGATATAGGTTTAGGCCAATATATAGTATCCAAGTATGGATTCCGGCCATCTCGATGCCCATATCGAGCATATGGGCTTGGATTTGCTCGAAACCAACTCCAACACTTAAGATGTATTGAAATACACCCGTTAGAAGAAACATGATCGAAATCCGACCCCCGGTTTGGAAATGGTGGGACGATGTAGGTTTATTCCAATGTATAATTGAGAAACATGAGTTTCGGCTATCTCGGTGCCTATATTGGGCATACGACCTTAGATTCGCTCGAAACCAACTCCAACAATTAGGATGTATTGAAATACACGCGTTAGAAGAAACGGGATCAAAATCCGACCCCCAGTTTCGATTTGGTGCTCGTTTCTAGGTTTAGGCTAATGAACTAAAGTTCTTTGTTTAATCCAATAACAATGAAATATTTACAATTATTTTTTTATTTGCAATTTTTTAATTTTATCATTTTTCTAGTCTAATAATAAATTGTATTTTATTATTTTTGTAGTAGGGTGTCGGCAGCACGCATCTGTTAGGGGCAGCAGGAGCGCAGTAGTTGGAGGGACCTGCTAGGCAATCCTAGCAGATTTTTTATTTTACATTTGATACATTTTAGACGGTTTGTTATGTGATTGTGATGTTCATGAATTTATGTGTGATGGATTATATTTTGGTGGTTAGAACTTTTGTAGATAATTTAAATTTTTTTATATTGCTTACAGGTACAATTAATACAGGTAAAAAAATTATTTTAATTCAAAAATAATTTTTTTTTTAATTTCTGAGTTTTTGCGGTGGTTTTTACCGCCGTTAAAAGTTCATAACTATAACGGCGGTATATTGTGCCGTAATAGGCGGAATATATAACGATAATTATATTGTGCCGTTATAGAGTCTATATATAATGGCAGGTCTCTTGTGCCATTACAGATTCCATATATAACGGCGATAAAAATTGCCGTTGGAAATCGATTTGGTACGGGGGTTTTTGAGCGCCGTTACAGATTCCATATATAGCAGCAGATATAGTAACCGCCGCTATAAGCCATATATATAGCTGCGGATACAGTAACCGTTGTTAGAAAATGCCGTTCCCTTGCGACAAGACTTATGACGATATTTAAGGAAACCGTCGTTAGAGTCTTGTAACGACGGTTTATGTAGGTATTGCGGCGGATTTTAGCAGCCGCAATAAACTTTAAATTTCGTAGTAATGGTTAAGATAGAATAAGAATGGGTGGCTAGGATTAATTAGAGAGGAGATTGGTTAGGGTTTTAAAATTACAAAATAAAAACAAACAAAAAGAAGCAAAAGGTCTTGAACCTTGGTCTTTAACATGATCTCCCTTGCCCTTTACCAATTAAGCTTTCTTCTTTCTTTGTCTTGTAGATGAATCTTTATCAACTTAATCCTTTTTCCCTTTAAAATTTATTTTATAGATCATTTGGCCTTGTTCAGTCACTGGCTCAGCCCATACTTAGTCCGTCTCTTTAGCTTTCAATGATAGACCTCGATGGTTCTTGAAATTCATCCGGTCAAGGTTCTTGAGACAGTTAAAAACACGTAATGAGAGTTCATCGAAACATCTTTGTATCTAGACTTTCATAAATGTGTTTAATTCATGCTAATATATCGTTTTGACCAAAAAAGTGCGTTCTATGCAATGGAGAAAACTCTTACATGGAAAAGTTGATAAAAATGAAGGTTTTACGTAAGAGAATTCAATAAGGCTTAAAAGAATAGTAGTGAAAATAAGCACTTTTAAGCGACTATCACCAGGTACAGGCACTAATCATTTGATTCCAAGTAAAAGAATGAAATGATGTTATTGGGATGATGCTAGTGTACTTCAGACCAGGTACAAACACTAATTACCTGATCCTAAGTAAAATGATGAAATTATATTATTGGGAGGATGTTAGTGTACTTCAGACCAAGTACAGGCACTAGTTATCTGATCTCAAGTAAAAAAAAATGAACAATGATGTTATTGGAAGGGTGTTGGTGTGCTTAGATCAGATACAGTCACTAATTACATTATCTCAAGTAAAAATGATCAACTCGACTAAAGCTAAGTAAAAAAATGAAAGATGAAAATTGAAAAGTAAAAGACACGAAAAAATGGTAAAAGTATATGGTTTTCGAAGAAAGTAAAGTATATAGTTTTAGAAAATATGCACATTGATATCGAAGCTATGCTTTTTCCGCATGTCAAATTTGAAGTATGCCTGTGTTTTGGTATTTAAGATATATGAACAACATATTAAATCTAGTTATAGTTTTTTGATGATTGAGATATATGAAGATATGAAATCATGTTATTGTTTTATAACATCATTATTTAATAGTTAGTATATGTTGAGCTTTCCATGCTCAACTGAACTGTTATTGTCGGCAGGTCCTCCTTTTGACATTTGTGCTCCAGCTCCATAGGTTGAGGAGGAGTACATTGAAGAGGGTCTTGAGGAAGAACACCCGGGAGAATATAAAGGTCTTGACAAGTGGCCTTACCTTGACTACTATTGAGAGGGTGAAGGAGTGATAGTACATATTGACCTAGACTTGTTTTAAAGTGGGGATGTCTACTTATGACTTTTGGTTTGTTACTTATTTACTTTGTTAAACTTTTATTTCATTAAGTCTTGTTTACATTCTTAGAATACGGTTAAGTATTATTAAGAAAAATTTTAGCTTCCGCTTTTTAGCATTACTTTAAATGCTCTTGCAAGATGGTTTGAAGTATAAGTCATGAGCCAAAGTCCAAAAACTTTTAGGAGAATTTTGGGTCGCTACAGTGAGGGCAGAAATTGGGATGATGTGCAGCCTCAACAAGGTTGCCCTAACCCTGCCAAGATGTAAAGAGGTAGAACTCGAATTAAATAAAATTCTAACCATTTTGAGTTTTCCTTCAAGCGTTCAAATGAATAAAATCTAGAATAGAGAAGGTGTAAATGTCACGCCCCAAAACCCACCCTAGGAGTTAGAGTGAATCTTGGACGAGACTTGACATAACTTGACAAACCATCCTGCAAAACAGAGTCAGAGCGCATATAGCAGAAGCGAATACATGACACAGCGGAAACAAAATATCTATCTCGTGTATCTATAAACAAGTATCCAAAGTTATGTACAACATCCAAAAGACAGGGTAGACATGTCCACCGCAAAATATACAAGTATAACCCTCTCACCTAGGCTCGATGTCTACTAAACAAAACCTAACTAGGGCCAATAGTCCCCATCACCAGGCTCAGGATCCTCCTAAAGTACCTCTTCAACGTACTCATCTTCCTCCCATGGACCGGGAGCACATATCTCAAAAGGAGCAGTTGCTCCACTAGTACCTGCCGACATCAAATGTACGGCTGAGTATTGAAACACGCAGTGGGTACCTACTACTAACCAACAAGTCATAGGAGCAGCGCATAATAATAACAATAAATAGAACAACAAATAATAAGCAGTAAGTAGTGTATGTTCATGCATGCTTGAAATCACGATCGCTAAAACATCGGTAAATCATCGTGTACTTGTCTTGCCTTGTTAATAAAATTTTAAATCATGTTTTCGTACTTGTAAAAACTTGTCTTGTCACTTGTTTTGTCATGTCTTGTTTCTTGTCTTGTACTTGTGAAAACTTGTCATGTCACTTGTTTTGTCATGTCTTGTTTCTTGTCTTGTACTTGTGAAAGCTTACTTGCATAAACATGAATGCAAATGCATGTATGCTTGTCATGACATGATATGCACATGCTTGCTTGCAAGCTTGAATTTAAACGTGCTTGCTTGTCATGCATGCTTGGGATGTTAGTGCCCTTAAACAACTTGAAGTCGGAGTGTAAACTCCCTTCATTGAACATGTCAAACTACTTGAAGTCGGGAGTATAAACTCCCTTCAACGAAAATACAATAGAAGCAACTTGAAGTCAGGTGCAAGCACCCTTCATGGAAACATGCATGCTTGAAAGGTGCACTAACATCTTGCTTGTCTTTGTGAAAAACGAGATAGGACACATCCGAGGATATGCCCTACCTTTTTACCAACCCTTACATTTGGCCTTGTCATGGTGTTCACGAATCGAGTCATTTTATTCTTGTTTTCTTGAAATCAAAACTCGGTGTTCATGCTTGAAAAACTCTAATTCATGATCTACATGTCGTGCTCGTGGCTCGTGTACAATTCAAAACATGAGATAATTGAATAAAGCAATTCAAGTCAACAATTAATTTAAACAAGTAAATCTACAATCATGCAATTCTAGAAAGCAAGTAAATCTACAATTATGTCATTCTAGGAAGCGAGTAAATCTACAATTATGTCATTCTAGGAAGCGAGTAAGGTTCATTTCATCCTTAAATCATAATGTTGAAATCTTGATTTAATTTCTCACACATACATTTCATCAAACACTTGGTGTTCAATATTTCCTTAAGTCTTTTATTCTTATTTTCATCATTTACATTTCATCAAACATCTCATGTGTGCTTATTATGTGTATAATACTCTTCCCATTTGTTTCCATCACACCACAACATCCATGGCATCCATCTCTTTCAACCCAAACCATCCATTCACGAAATCCAACTCATAGTATGTAAGAATTTGGGGAAAAAGCAGGAAAATAGAGAAACATAGCAATAAAGGAAAAAAATATAACAAGTTGGGGAATAGGGGTACCGACCTTCAAATGGATGAGGAAAACCCTCCAAAAACATATGTGGAGTCGCTATTGAGCTTGGAGGAGGTGCTCCTCACCTGCTTTGCCTTGGATTTGAAGAATCCAAGGATTTGGGGATGATATCTCTCAAGAATGAGAACCCTCTCTTGAAATCTCTCTTCCTCCTTTCTCAATCTCCTAAGGACTTTCTTTAGGTTTAGGGTAAACCAAAACCCCCCAAAAGTAACCCCTTATATATAGGCAAAGGGTAGAGACCCTAAAAATCCCGTAAAAAATTTCTGGGTCGCGCGACTAAGATCGATTGTAACATATCTACGATCTATCGTAAATCTGCTGCGATCGCTCGTAGGTTCCTACAATCAATCGTAAACGTTACAGAGAGTTTGGCCATTTTTGGAATTCTACAATCAATCGTAGATTTTTCTACAATCGATCATAGCTCACCTACGATCGTTCGTAGGGTCTGTACGATCGTTCGTAATTCTGACAGTAAATTTTCAGATTTTTCCATTTTGGTATTTCGGCCATAACTTTTGACTCGTTCGTCAGATTTTGACGATTCAACTTGCGTTGGACTCATCATTTGAAGAGGAACAATTCTAGCATTTAGAATCTTCAAATTCTTCTTTATTCATTGATCAAATTGTCCCTAAAGCTGACTGGCCTGGAATTAGGTTTCAGCAGCCCGGGTTTTCAACAGATCCGACTTAGGAAATCCCACTTTTTAACACTTAGAATATTTTTCGCTTCCCTTTTGACTCTCATGAACATTCCTTAATACTTAATTAAGATTATCCAAACTTTCCAATTTCTCATTTCATTGAAATAGAAGATTACAAAGGCTTAAAGCCTTATCACGAGTTCCATTTCATGGACAAAAGTTCCGGGGCTCTACAGTAAAGAGGGAGAGATAGAGTTCAAATGAATAAAGTCAAAAACAGAGAAGATGTAAAGAGGGAGAGATCATGTATAAATACCTATCGTCTAGCTGTGGTCTGATGAGTTACAAGGTTTCTTCCACTGCTGAGTTGTCAGGCAGTGCTCTAGTCTGCTACAATGGAAGAATTTGTCTGGTCAAGTTACAAGCTTCAGATAACCTGTAGGAATCTAGTGGTCTCTTTTCTCTCTTTGATAGAGATCTAATATTGCCTCAACTAAGGGAGAGGTTGTGTACTTCAACACTCCTGTAAGGGAGAGCACTTGCTCAAAAAGTTAAGGTTTAGAAGGAGAACACGAATTACCTTATTATAAAGGTGTTTTGGCATTTCAAATGATACTCTAATGTTTGTTAGTGAAATATAACGGGTCCCAATTTGTCCAATAATTTGAAAGTTTGTTTGTAAAAGAGGCTCTTGTATGTCATTTAAGGATAAGAGGGGTTCTAATATGGAATTAATCCTAATCTTTCATAATTAAGTGGCAGTGAATTAGTGGGTGAGTTAACTGGTGTCACATTAAAGAAAAAAATATAAAAAGTAAAAAAAAAAAAAAAAACTCATTTTGGAAGCATATTTGCCGGTGAAATGTTTGGAGTTTGGACCCTTCATTGTCAAGAACGAGATTTTGAATATCAATATTAACTAATGGCAGTGTGTGTATCCCCCTTATAAGCAGTCTAGGATCCATGCCGACGAATTGTGATGTGACCGTTGAAATGACTATTGTTTGGCCTAACAATGATTGCTAGGCTTCTAACCACTAATCAATGAACATATACTAATACCACTAATCGGGGTTTCGGCCTAACCGTATTTGCGATACAAAAACAAAATGCAGCATTTGTTATCCTTTACATAAGTTTTATCATTACTATCTATAGCAGCTGGAGTATGGATATTGTGGCTCGAACCAGTCAAATTCCATCATGGGTTATGGCAAGTTAGTAGAAGCCCATTTGGCCAAAAGCCTAGTCCATGCCTCATTACAGGCCTCCACCCACAAAATTAGGCCCCATGTTGTATTGTGATCATAATTTTTTTTGGGCAGCATGTACTGTGATCATGATTTTTTTTATTTTATTTTTTTATCATTTACCTATACGTTAGTAGAGTGAGTCAGCCGGTCAGAAGTTTTTTTATTTATCATTTACCTATACATCAGTAGAGTCAGCCGATCAGAAGTTAGCTTAAGTAGTGTAGCTCTTGCTGCAGCCAATCAGAAGTTAGCTCAAGTAGTGTAGCTCTTGCTGCTCCTGCCCGGGCAATTGAATCCCCGACCTTCCCCTTGGAAGGCCACACCCCTACCACTCACGCAAGAGGTGGGGTGTGTACTGTGATCATGATTACTTCTATAAATTCTACAATGTTATAGGCCTGGTGCACCATTTGTTACCACAATACTTCAAGCCTCCAAAGGAGGTGGCTTTATTTTTTAACATTGATGGTGGACCTTTACGCCTGGGCCTTTATACACCAGGGCTTTGTCCCAGTGGTAGTGTATCCCCTGCTTTGGGAGGAGGTACCAGGTTCCATTCCGGAGAGGGTATGAGTTTGTATATACTCTCCACCTACCCACTAACTGAACAGATACTAACACCTAACCGGCGTTTCAGCCTAAACGTATATCTCGAACCAAAAAAAAAAAGTAGAGCTGTGAATCCAGTACTTATACTAACAATTTAACGGTAAGATATACTAACGCAGTGTATAGTATATTTCTAGAATAATATAGTAAATTGTAACATTTTTTTCTTTTTTTAGGAAAAAAATCTAATTGAATCTAAGATTTACTTTGTGTATGTGTAACGGACTAATAGGGTAGTCTCTTTCCAAAATCTTTTAATGTTATTATTTTGATGGTATGAGACGAAGGTCTGGAGGCATGTTGGCATGGTTGGCAATGATGATGTGTTGTAAGTTGTAACCATTTTTTAAACATAACGGTACTAATACTAACAATTTAACGGTAACAATTGGAGGTGTACTAATACTAATAATCTAGAAGTACTAAAACTCCTAAGTGTTGCTCTGAGTTGCATTGTTGGTCCAAAGCCCGAATAAAGGAGGAGGGTTGTATTTCAGTTGACAATCAATGCAGAAATAAGTCGCTAAAACATAACATAATTTTTTTTTCTTTTGGCTTTGACCCTTGAAGGTAGGGCTTGGGCCTATCTAGTTCAGTCCCTCTAAGGATGAGGCCTCACCCTGATGAATGGCCCAGTAAGATCTAGGCCCTAGGCCGGCCCTTTGACTGCCCTAGTAGTGGGTCTAGTTGCTTACACAGTGAATACATGCCCCACCCCAGTAGGACTGTCAGTCTAGCCCTTTGATGTGGGGGTCAGCCCTTCGAAGCCCACAAAATAGAAGGTTTTTTTTCCCTTAGGCCCTAGGGCCGAACCTAATTTTGAAAGACCGTCTTAATTTAGGACTAAGCCTGATAAGCACCCGCCCAGTCCTCCACTCTATATGCTATATATCATGTAGAATATTATATATAATACATAATAAAATAACTTACGATTTATAATAGTCTAAGCCTAAGACTTACTTACGTATATAACATATTACCACTTTAGTAGTATAGTATAGTGTGGTCATGTTTTTTCTCTCTTTTTAAATCTAACATAGGCTACTGTATATGTATAACAGAAGTGAAGCAATAACTTTTTTTAATCTAAACAGTATTAATATCCTATACTATAAGTAGCCTGGATATTTTTTAAAAAAACTCTAGGATTTTGAAATATCAAGACATTAGGTGAATGCAACCGAGTTCAAGTGTGTATGAGACTAGCAATCCTCATCTTTCATTGTGGATCCCTAAGCCCGAATAAAGGAGGAGTGCATGTATGCATTCACTGTTGAAAAAATTGCTAACATGTGATATAACAGTGCACATGCGTTGCACGTAATAATTTATTTATTGAATATTAAGTTAATTTATGTTTAATCATTTTTAGAAAAATTCTTTAATATCTATTGACTATCAATAGAGGAGCATAATAAAGTGTGGCGAGATACACTATATCTCAAGTAATATTTTATTTTCTATAATAGGAACAATGAGTTATCTATTTAAACCCTTTTGAATCCATGTAAACTTTTAAAGTCTATCAATGATATTATGTCTCAAAATTTATCTTTTTTATTGGTAAAGACCTCTAAAAGTAATCCTTATTTACAAAATTTCTTTAATAATAATAGGAAAAAAATGAATGTGAGCCGTTACCACTGACTAATTATTAAAAAATAACTACTTAAAATCAATAAGGGCTATTGAATAGTCATTTCAAGTCTCTACTAATGGAGAGATGGGGAAGGAGTTGCAAATAATAAATGTGTGAACCGTTAACTAATTACTCATAAGTCATTCTCACTAACATATCAATAATATTTTACACCAATCTACTCACAACTCTAAGAAAAAATAAAATCTAACCATCCTCTAAATAGTCCTATAAGTAGGGCTGTCAAAAAAGCTCACGTAGAAGGGTACCCGGCCCTGCCCTGCCCTCCAAAGCCCTCTGAAGCCCTGCCCTTCCCAGCCCTTGGGCTAGGTAGGGTTCAAAATCTGGAAGGCCTGCTTCTATAGGGTTGGGTCAGGGCTCAACCCAGCCCTACCCTTCTCCTTAGTTGCTACATGGTAGCTAAGGTCTATAAACCATAAAAGTATATATATATATATATATATATATATATATATATCGGTTTACTAGTAGGGTTAAATAAGTAATTTCAGATGATCATCATTATAAAACCTCTGGAGGCCTCGACACTCGTTACGAATCCTAACCCTAATCTCGTATGTGAAATTGCCTCATCGCGTCCTGTTTAGAAGATTTTGATGTATAAATTTTGTTCTATATAGTTTTACTTTGCTTTACTCTATCATGCATGCTTGTCACTGACAAGGAAAAAAAATTAACTTTGTCATTGCTCTTTTTGTTGCAATGTTGGTCCCAAGCCTCGATAAAAGAGGAGGGTATCTATTTCCAAGTCAGGTTGACAATCGGTGTAGAAAAAAAATCTCGTCATCTCAAATCACAAAAAAAATTCCGCTCTTTCTTCCGGCCATTTGGCCCTGCCCTGGCCCTTGATGGCAGGGCTAGGGCCCAATCAATCCCGGCCCTTGAAGGGTTAGGGCTGGGCTAGGACCCTACTCTTAGAGGGAAGGGTAGGGCTAGGGTTGACCCCGGCCCTGCCCTTTGACAAACCTACCTATAAGTTACATTCTGTAATGGAACTTACACAAAGAGAACATGTATAATTAGTAAATGAGAAAAATGATCCAGCAGCACCCATATAACATTTTTGAATTTGACAAAAAATATTATAATTATGAGATGGGAAAGTAGGCCAACAAATAATTATAAACTTACGGAAATAAATACTTACTTGGGTTCTCATTTAATCTACCATTAGCCTGAACTATAATATAACCAGGGCAAAATTTGCAATTGCATAACTAAATTTTTATGTCAGAAAACATGTTTGAAATCAATTTTTTTTTTTTTTTTAAAGGCATCCCATTAAATCTTGTTAGAAGAACAAATAAATAGAAAGAAAAGAGGAACTCAAAATTTTCTACTTACCTGAAACTTCTCAAGACTCCAACAACCAAAAAGAAATCTCAATTATCTTAACCCAAAACCTTACGTTTCTGAAAAAAGTCAGACAGATTGCAAGGGTATTTGCTCGTGACTGGGTTCCCTTTTGTTTGGTTGTGTGATCCATCAATAATCAGCACATGCTTAATGAGTTGTGATTGTCCTAGAAATAAAGAGGTGCCAACTTAATGGTTGATTCATAACAGCGAGAAGTACCCAGTTCTGGAAAAATCCTTAATTATTGACAATGCGGATACTCTCCTAGACAACTTGGCATAATATATATAGCAAAGCCACTCCGCTTCTTGAGTGATGACTCTAGAGCGTGTGACCGACGGTGATGAAGTTCTACCCCCACTTGTAGGAACTTGTTGCAGTATAAGCCGGCCTATCTGTGCTGCTCTGCTAAGAACAGGAAGAAAAAGGGAGCTCTTACTTATCTCATATTTTTATTAGAAACCATATGTTAAGAAATTCTAAGAGAAAAAAAAGTTCTTAGAGAAACGTATTACAGAGTAAGTATAGAATCCTTGTTTGATAAAGATTCTATTCTTCGATGCTTACGGAGGTAACTTATTTATAATACAACAAGATTAGGTTTTATCTCCCATCTATAATCTCTCTCTCCCCTCAAACCCCTTCTCCTACATCTTTCTCTCAACTTTATCACTCCCACGATATTGTAGACCTGATTAAAATTCGGTACACCTTAAGTTGTTTATAAAATTAATTACATTAAAGGGTCTTCTGGTCAATATAAAGTTTAGTATACTCCTTGTATTTTTATTAATAGAATGATATAAAATAAATTAATTAAAGGGTATTTTGGTCAACATAAAGCCTAGTATACTACTTATACTTTTATTAGTAGAATGATGACCTTAGCCCTTGAGGGTAGGGCTTAGACCTAGCCCGTCCATGTCCTCTAAGGGCTAGGGCCTCACCCCGGTGAATGGAGGCCAAGCCAGCCTTTTGACAGCCCAATGCCCCACCTATGCCTTTTTTTTCTTTTTTTTACGAGGCATACGGTTAGTAGTTAAGACTACACCTACTTTTTTTTTTTTATAAGGCATACGGTTAATAGTTAAGACTTAGTAACAGAGCACCTGCTTGCTTGCAATGTCACCGGGGAAAGTTCTATCCCCAGACTTGATCCTAGGCTATCCTCAAATGATGGGAACACCTCGCCATCTGAGCTAGAGGGGCAGGTGTACGTGCCCACATGCATCATCAATCATCATCTGTTCAATTATGCAAAGGAGAATAAATCATTTGTGACATTTTAGAATTGAAGATGAGTGATAAAGAACCAGGATAAAGAATCATCATCTGTTTATCGCATATGATAGAAAGATAAGTTTAGGAATTTGTTATAGGGGGCACATTTGGTTTAAGGGACGGGGGTTAGGGGCGGAGCTTCCGGAATTTTTTGATGACTAAGTTTATGAGTCATTTCATCCATCCATTTTGTACATATCCTACAGGTATTGTTTCCGCTTGTTTACATGAGCAATTGTCCCCTTGCCCCATATATTGATTCTTTACTGTTATAACCAAACTACCAGGAGTTTAGTTACAACACAAAAGTCTTTTAACTCTAGTTAACAACTTTAACCTTTAGAGTTAATTTTTTTTCTTCTAGAAACTAAGGTTAGGTGGTAGAACCCTAAGGCTAAGTGAATCTTAATCATAATCAAAATGTATTAAAATGGACATGTGTTGACATGTGGGTTGTAACCGACTCAAGGAGTTCAGTTATATGTATTCTAAATCCTTAGTAAACTTATTTTTTTTAAAATCAAAAATCAAAAGCTGAGGGGCCCACCTGAGATCGAATCAACCCAATCACAATTGAATTCGAGGAGAGTTCAAACACATGTCCCTTTAACCCTTATTAAGTGTGGTTAAGATTTACTAACTCTTGGGATTCAACAATATAACCTTAAATTTTAGAAAAATATTAAACTCTATTTAAGGATTTTTAACTAGTGGGATTAATATTTTTTAATATATTAAAAAAAAAAAAGGTAAAGTTATATTGTTGAACCCCAAAGATTAGTGAATCTTAACCATAGTTAATAGGGGTCAAAAGTGACACGAATTGGCATGTGAGTCCGATTGAACCCTCCCCAAGTTCAATTGCAATTGGGTGTGATTGGATCTTCATCCACCTCCATGCCCATAAGCTATACGTACATGCATTAAAAAAAAACTCTTTTTTCTCAAAAGTTTAGTGAGGTCACGTGCCCCCCCCCCCCCCCCCCTCGTCGGCTTCGCCCCTATATATAGATTAATTCTTCTCCTAATAAAAGTACAAGGAGTAAACCAAACTATATGGAGACGTATTACCATTCACCTTACTTTATATGAAACAAAATTATAAATTAATTTGTAATGTATACTATTATGTGGGACCCATGAGTCCCACTATTATGCATATATATAGTTCGCAATTTTGATTTGGGTGAACTATTTAATTATCTTATTGGAACTCAATTATATATAATCTTTAGTTTTAATAATACAATAAAACTCTATAATTAAATTTTAAGTAATAAAGAAATTATAAGTAGTACCCATAATTACTTTATCCATTAAAAACTCTTTCAATCTTAATATAACTCTCTAATTCTAAGTGATTAAATGATAAGTATTCTCCATTAATAAGGACTCTATTAGAAAAGAAAAAAATCTTTATATAAATAAAGTAGGAATCCTCTACATTCTTCATAAACGAATGTTACTTTATGTACAAAATTAATAAATGAGCTTAGCCTAATTAGAATTAAAATATTAATTACATTTTTGTATAAAATTCTTTCAATGTTTCTCTTTTCTCTCATTCTCTTCTCCTAAGGCTCTATGTTCTATGTTCTGACGTAAACTCTCATCATCTTCTAAGTTTGTTAATGGTCTATGTTACTTCATTTACTGTTTTGAGGTACTTGCAAGGTTGTTTTTGAATTTTCCTTTTACTTTTGCTCTTTTTATAGTTTCAACCATCAACTATAATCTTAGAGATTTGTTGTTGTTTTTTTTTTTGAGATCTTGATCTTTTTGATACTTGGTTTGTATCATATCTCAAAGTTCTTTCAGTTATTTAACAGTACATATAGAAATTTGATTGATAGTTAGAAAGAAAATAAAGTAGGAAACGGTGCATATGATAGAAGAAATAAATGAAAAACATACATTTGTGCATTGGAATTATATGTCCAATGGAGTTTAGGTTATAGTGCTACTATTGTAATCATTTGATGAACTATGCATGATACAATGGAGCTATAGATGTTAATGCTATTATTTGAGTTATACGATGAACTTGTTCAATGTATACTTTTAACTCGTAGGTCATTTGATAAATGATCTATACATGTGTTTGGGTTGAAGGGAAATGTGTATTTAGTTCATTTTATAAATATTTGTTTATATTATATTTAGATATCAAAGTTGCTTGGGCATAGACATTTATTTTATATACAAATTTTAAATTATTTTTTCCCTCACCTTATCTTTACTATTATAATGGGAGAGGCAGGCGTAGCCTGATTTTTTCAAAATTCTCAAACTACCCTTATATAAAACCAAATTTTGATTTAATGTTTTACTTTAATTCCCAAACTATCCCTTGCTTATCTATGAATTTAAAGAATAAAATCACAGCCAATCGCACCTACAGCCAATCGGAGACCGTTCAATCACACCTACAGGTTAACACATGTCCCTTTTAACTCCTATTAACTGTGGTTAACTCTCTCCTTCCTCTCACGTGCATCGCACGTGCCACCCACTAGTATGTATTAATGAAGAGAATTTATGTATTCTCACTTGAGAAGTATAACAATGGTCCTATTTATGGACAATATCCATCAAGTCTCATATGATTAAGGTTATAAAACTATAAATAATATTAAAATTTGTATTAATTTTATAGTTTTTTCAGGCATAAAAATTAATATGTGCAAATGACGTGCAACTTTACTATTATATATATATATATATATATGATCTAGTCTAAGGACAACCGAGTTTGTAGTTAGTGATTTTCTTAAGATCAAGTCAAAGAGAGAAATGTCAAATTTCTTTGTAGAAGTTTTCTAGATGATCGGATGGGCGGCTCACTCCCCTCCTCTCCCACGCGAACAACAAATTGAAGACTCCAAATGGAAAAGTCATTTGGGACCAAAAGACCCCCAAATAGGTTTTGATTAGTTCCATCAATCATCTAGCGGATGTTTAATAATTGACAAAATTAAGAACCAGACATGGGTTATGCTATTTATAATCTTTTCTAAGGATCATAAGATCTAGTAGAATCCTTGACATTCTGTTGGGGAAATGACTTAATGAAATAGATGTAGTGAGTCCAGGGACGGAGCCGGGGGGGGGGGGCGGATTTTTTGTACTGGTATGAATTGTGGGCCCCTCAATTAAAAAAAAAAATTAGTATACTTTGGCCCCTTCAATTTTTTTTGTACAATATAATATAATGCTCCCCCCCCAATTTTTTTTGTCATATATAGTGGCCCCCACAATGGAGTCCCCTTATGCCCTTGAGGTTGCCACATGTCCCTATTGACACCCCTTAACTATGGTTAAAATTCACTCAATCTCAGAGTTCACCTACTTATCCTTGGTTTTTAAAAAAAATATATTTTAATAATTTTAACCTTAAGAGTTAGTGAATTTTAAACTAGGGTTCAAAAAGAAATTTGATATTTTTTTTAAAACCAAGGATAGGTGAGGGAATCTTAACCACAATTAAGGGGTATGAATAGGGACATGTGGCGACCTCAAAGGCATTACCAGGAAAAAAAAAATTTCAAAATAAGAAACCTATCCAAAAAAAAATTTCTCAGGGGCTATGCCCCAAACCCCCAAATTTCATACCCTCAAATCAATTTTTTTTTATTACAAGTATTTTGGCCCCCCAATGAAAAATTCCTGACTCGGCCTCTGAGTGACTGATCAATCTCCCATTCCAACAATTGGGTCATCTCTTGATGGGCCTAACATAGATAAACAGCAATCAAGATGTGTGCGGTCTACAATGGATGATTCTGTGGAGGATGGTGGACCCAGCTGCATCATATATTTTCTCCCTATTATTCAGAGAGATGAAATCTCGTTATTTGTTTTCTTCTCTTTGGCTAGCAACATCTACTACTACTACTATTAGGACTTACGATCTTCTCCAGTTGTTACCGGTAAGAAGACCGCGAGCACCACTCAGAAAGTGTCACCTACCTTTTTTTACACAACTTCATACCTTTGGTTAGTGTGCAATGAATTATGCCTTCTGGGAGTGGTGATGGCTGTCTCCTCGCCAGCACTAACACTAACAGGAGTAGATCCTAAGTCTATTAGTAGTGGGTTAATAATTAGTTGTGAGGTGAATTACACAAGACGGCGCCTCTTCTTCTGTTTTTTTCGTTGAAGGGTATCATTTACTAATGTTAGTACGGGGTTAGTTGTTAGTATGGGAATTGGAAGTCTTGCTACTCATCACCCGTGAGGAATGGATCCCGAGACCCCTCTTCAAAGAAAGCACACCCACCATTGGCGCAAGAGGTAGGGTGTAAGACGGCCGCCTTATTACAAAGAGAATCGAGCCCTAAGCCCCCCCTTAGTGTATGCTACTTGCCATCCGAGTATATAGCTGTGTTACCAAATCTCACTCTGATTAGACAAACAGTGGGATACAGCCCTAAAGATAACAACTTTTACCTGACATCCAATCACAGCCAATCGCGATCGAACTCAGTGATAGTTCAATTGCATCCACATGTCAACACGTGTCCTTTTTAACCTTGTTAACCATGGTTAAGATTCTCATGTCCTTAGGATTCCACCATATAACCTTGGTTTTTAGAAAAATATTATTTAAAAAATTTAACCCTAGGGTTAAAAAAATTTAAACTTAGAGTTAATTTTTTAAAATTAAAATTTCTAAAAACCAAGGTTAAATTGTTAAACCTTAAGGGTTAGTGAATCTTAACCGTGGTTAATAAGAGTTAAAAAGTACACGTGTTAACGCTTGTGGGTATGATTGAACAGTCCCTGATTTCAATTGCGATTGGCTGTGATTCGATCTCCTTGTACCCACATAGCTCTTGTAGAGGAGTCTTCAAATAAAATAGGAAAAAGAGGAGTATCTAGGGATCCTCCTTTTAGGCTTTTTTCATTTTTTAGGTTTCTTTCTTACATAAGCAAAATATGCTTTTTACCATTTTAAATCTATGATACTTTGGCTTTTACCATTTCTTTTTTTTTTTTCTTTTTTTTTGGTGAAAAAAAATGGGGCTTCGGAGTATCGTCACAGTACCCTAGGCACTAGCCCCGGGTCAACGAGTTGGCGTCCAGATTTAAGCATGCCCATAGGAGGCACCTACCACCCAAGTACCAATGGCCCCTACCTACAGTCCCAAATTGCTAGGTTTCAAGACGTGCAGCCAGGGGCAAGCCTGTAAATGCCACCTACAACACCCCCACCGGGTCGAACTCAAGAAGCCTAGCTTGGCACTGAAGGCGTTAAGCCACTGAACCACCCCGTCGGGTGGTGGCTTTCTAAATCTATGATATTTGCATGAGTTCAGTGTAGGCCCTGTAGGGTACTTGACTTGGCAGGGGTCTGTAAGGTCCAACAGCCCTTCAAAAGGTGTTAATACAAGGGTTTCTGTACACCATCTTTAAATTCATGCAGGTAATATTGGATAAAGCTTCTAAGACCCTTTTAGGGCTGAGACCACTGAAACCGTGCTCTAAAAACACGAATTTCAGGTAGAGTCCACCAAGTGAAATGGCCCCACCTGAAATCTTGTGCTCTTAGAGCATGGTCTCGGTGGTCTCGGCCCTAAGAGGGTCTCAGTAGAAAAGTTCAGGTAATATTATGGGATCGGATTTGATCCGGCCCTCGCCAGACCAAAACTGTCTGGCCCACTCACAGGGCCCCTTAAACTGCCCTTTTAATTTTGGTTGATTTTTTTAACTCCTGTGATCCATTTTTTTTCTTTAAAAACGAAGGTTACATGGTTAGACCCTAAAAGTTAGTGAATCTTAACCATAGTTAAGGTGTGTCAAAAAGGACATGTGTTAGACATGTGGGATGGGGGTAGACAGGTTTGGTCGGGTTAGACGAAATCTCATCCCTAATATTACCCATTGAGCTGGACCCACCATTTGAATAGCCCATATCCCAATTGGATAATTGTAGCCGTTAAATCAGTATTCCCTTTGGACAGTTGGATAGTAACCAATTTAGTTCCACATCGATGTAAACATCTCTGATTCTCTATGTCCTATAAGACTCCTCCCTCCCTTTCAAAGTTAGGCCTTTTGGAGAGATGTGTTGGGTTTAGTCTTGTAGGGCCGTATGTGTTGTTAGCGTGTTTAAATGATAAGTGTTTATATAAGTCATCAAATCTACAGCTCCGGTTATCTCTTGATCCAGAGCGCAGCTTCATCACTAAACTAAACTCTTAGAAATAAGCCCATCTTTTTTGAAGAAAAAAAAATTGACTTTATTCTGAATATACAAACAGATAAAGCTTGAGGAGGTGACATGGACCACCATCTCTACCACAATCAACATACACTTTCCCATTTATGCGCCCCCCCATGCTGACCTTTAGCTTTTTTCCCTATATGGTTCTCACTTTCCCAAAACCTGGTCCATGGTCGGTGGTACGTGTCAGCACTTCATTGGTCAAACTCCTATCATGAATCTCAACCATGCAAAACCCTCACACCGTCCTTGGAAGTATCCCGATTGGATTGTCAAAAGGGAGAATCCTTATGGTGCAAGTAAAGCTAGAAGACCCTTCTTTTATTTCTACTTTCCAAACAAACAAAGCTAGCTATAGAATAAACAATGAATCTCACTATATAAACGGTAAACCATCTTCTCAAACAAACCACTTCATTCTCAAATAGAATTTGCAGAAAACAAAGCTTTATAACCACCTTTTAATTTAAACCACTTTCATTCAAGGTCTGTTAGACATGGCTAGAGGTTACTACTCTTCTTCTTACTCTCAGTCTCCTCCTTTGCCTCTACACTTGTGTTTCTTCTTTGTTATATTGCTCTTCTTCAGGGGCCTCTCATGGTACATCAATTACGAGTCCATGTTCGAAGGTGTGATCGATCAGATCAAACTGGTTCTCATAATGTCTCCTTTACTGTTGTTACTAGTGGTGCACTGGTTGTCGAGGGTAGATCAGCGAAGGGTTCCGTTTTTTATTCCGTTGCCGGAGAAAGAGTCGCTTCACCGGGCTGGGGGTACCCCTTGGGGTGTGGGAGCTCTCCTGGTTCTTCTCTTCTTCATGATCTCTTATCAGTCTTATTTCCATGAACGTTGGTTTCCTCTGCTAAGCAGATGATTATGGTTATGAAGTGGGTAATATGTAATTATCGTGTGTGCAAGAGTAGGCTTTGTTTGGGTTTTTTTAGATGCCCACAAGACTTTACTACTTGCCTTTCTTTTTGTTTTAATTAATGAAGCGTGCTACCCTACTCTCAAGCAGTCTCTACTTTCAGCCGAAAACCAACACCTGTTAAAGAGAGGACAAGTGGTGATTTTTGGCTGAGTATGGACTGCCTGAAAGTAGGTTTAGCAGGCCTCTTAATTTATTGTAGTTACTTGATAGAGGAGTAATTATAATTAATAAGGGTATCACTCTATGTTAGTGCAATGATCAGTTCTCCGTGGTGTGTGATCTTAGAACCTTAATCTTTTCTTCCTTTCTTCAAACAAGTTTTCCTAATCTAAAATTCATCATCATCAATGTCTTATCCCAAATACTTGGCATAAGCAAACAAAACTTGTTCTATTATTCCGTTCTTTTAAAGCCTCCAGGACTCTATATTATGAAATCAAAAACCAAAATGAAAATCCATGGTAGATTAGTATCATGCGAGATATGAGAGATCAAATTGTTGTTTTGATTGTTTTCTTGCATAAATGTGCCATTGTGAGTATTGAGAATAAAGTTTCAGATTTTTTTTTTCCTTTGTAGTTTAAGTATGAGCTGCATGCAGCTCCACTTCAAAGCGTTTGGGATGAAAGCACCCCACTCCAACCACTAGATCCATAGATGCCTTACCCGATTCAGATTGAGGGACCAGAGCTCCCCTATAAACGAAAAGGAAGACCACCAAGAAGTTATATTTTTTTCTAGAAAATCAGCATCTTCCAGCCACGATATTTTCAAATTGGAAAAGGGATGGGCCTCTTGGCCAAAAAAAAGGCGGCTTTCAGCTTTCTGATTACTGGCAGCTACAAGGAGGCCTGGCCTACATCAGAAGATTGATCTCAAACCTCTTAGGAAAGTGTCAACCTTTTCCGTTGTAAATTGGTGGCAATTTTGTAATCATGCAACAAAACTGTCACCCTCTTCCGTGGTAATTACAGAACTAAGACCAAGCTTTGCTTTGAAACGAGGAGCTCCATTAAACGCTTTGAATTATTACCTTCTCCCAAAATGGTGCCAGAATTACATGAATAAAAGCTCCAACTGAGACTCTCTCACCTTGACTTTGAATAAACCTATGCCCCTCATTGCCTCGGACAAACTGTCACCTCTGGATAGGTAGAAGACTCCTTCAACAGTGTATCTGGTGGCTCGTTGGTGTGGGTGATGACAGTCTACCTCTGGTTGGATAGCTAACATCAGTGATCGCAAATTAGCCTTGACACAAATGTTCAAGACATTGTTGCTTCTTTTGTCTCACTGATTGCAATTACAGTATATGAACACCATAGCTGTGTAAAACCTCTAGGAAAATAGTCATGATATGAGTTTGAGATCTCCTTCCTGTCATCTGATCTGGTTGATTTTAAACTGAGGATGAAGATAATCTCACCTCAGAATTCAATCAACAATGTTGATGATACATGAAACCTTGCAGATGGCCAGGATTAGAAGCGGAATGATATTAAGAGACAAAAACCTAATGTCAGAGATGTTCTATCAGAGAGCGTCAATCCAAGAATACCTTCATCTGTGGTCCAATGGTGACGCCATGAAGGTTTTTCTTCATCTGTAATTCTTATAGCACCTTCTCCCTTTGCAACGTCTCAATATTCATGTTTCCTCCCTTCATTTTCCAGCATAATTTAAAAACTGGGAAGATAAAGAATGCTCTTTCGGCCACCTCAAATACGAAGGTAATATTTATCTTAAAGCCTCTTTGAATGACCTTTTTATGTGATTTCATCATTTACTTCCACCCAACTTCTCCCTGGAACCTTCTTCAAACCCTTCCCCTTCATGGTCACTCTCAAATAGGCTGCATCATCCCAACAACCAGATATAGCAGATACATTAGCAGTGAGTACATAGTTTGCCCCGAGATCAGGCTCGACTTCAAGCAAAAGCTTGTTCAAGTTCCCATCTACACAAAGAACCCGGCCATGATTCCTACATGAACCCATGAAGCTCCTTAATATAACTGAGTTGGGCTTTATTGGCATGTTCTTGATAAGCTCATAAGCTTCATCAACCATCCCAGCTCGTCCAAACAAATCCACCATGCACCCATAGTGCTCCATTGTTGGCCTAATTTTATATACATTCACCATCCTATCAAAATAGCACCGCCCTTCATTAACCAGCCCCAAGTGGCTGCAAGCACATAAGATGCAAGAAAATGACAAGCTATCAGGTTTCAGACCCATTTGCTCCAATTGGGAAAACAAGGCAATAGCATCTTCCCGACGGCCGTGATTAGCAAGGCTGGAGATCATGACTGTCCAAGACTGCAAATTCTTCTCGTTCATGGAACCAAAAATTTTCAAGGCTTTCTCTATGTGCCCACACTTGGAGTACATCTCAAGGAGAGCAGTTCCTAGGGCAACATCAAACCCTATATTGTTAACGATGATGTATGAGTGAATGGATTCTCCAGTGCTGAGAGTGCCCAGATGAGTGCAAGCACTCAGCAAGCTTACTAAAGTGACAGAATTCGGTTTTACATTTTCCAGCTTCATGTGTTGGAACACTGTTAAAGCGTCTAGCATGGAGTTGCTGTAGATAGTATCAGACTTGGTTAGTAAGAAAAGTTTTGACATGGAAATATAACAGAAATTTGAGGAAATGGAAGTACTCCGTTTATAAAGAGTTTATCTAAGACATTTTGCCCCTAATAAATTTATCAACTTCATATCCATATACATAGCACACATACAATGGAGGTCCCACCATCCGATTGATCCCACCTTGGAGATCTTCTATGCCAAAATCGTCGAATCAGTTTACCACAACCATTTCAGCTATGGCTTCTTTATAGACTGTTATATTTTTCCTCAGTTTCATAAAGAGTGCCTTAGGTTGGATATGTTTACAATCATTTTGTCAGGGTGGACTTTTTGATGTATGACATATCTTCGGTTGGACCATCAAAGAAGCTGAATATGCTTCATCTAAATGGGTGTGCCGATTTCATAATCAATTAATGACATATACAGTCATGTCTTTTCTATCTAATTTCAGGGCAGTGATTCATATCTTTTCTAACTATCCAAAAGAATCAGATAAAATTGGTGAGAACTACAATCATCTAATTGGGTAAATTTTTTGGCATAGAAGATTATTAAAGAATATATTATTGTAATAAAGTGAATGAGATACACTATATCATTATGTAGCACCCCGGAACTTTTCATTGCTAATGAATAATGTTTTCATGGTCAAATGGCTCCCCACGTATTTGAATTTGGTATTTTATGGAAAATAGATGTTAGCGACCCATGTGCAGCATGAAAAAGGGGTTTAGGGCCCTAAGGGTGATGGAAATGGAGTTGGAAACACTCCAAAGGGGTCTGCAGGTGAAAAACTCAGAAAAAGGGATGTGCGATTGATCGCAGGTAAGGTGCAATCGATCGCAGTCAGAGCAAATTTTGGAAAAACATTCGGGTGCAAGTGCGATCGATCGCAGGTGGTGTGCGATCGATAGCGACCCATGTGCAGCATGAAAAAGGGGTTTAGGGCCCTAAGGGTGATGGAAATGGAGTTGGAAACACTCCAAAGGGGTCTGCAGGTGAAAAACTCAGAAAAAGGGATGTGCGATTGATCGCAGGTAAGGTGCAATCGATCGCAGTCAGAGCAAATTTTGGAAAAACATTCGGGTGCAAGTGCGATCGATCGCAGGTGGTGTGCGATCGATCGCATACAGTGGAAAAATGATAAAAAGGTTCGGGTGAATGTGCGATAGGTGGCTTCCAGGTGCGATAAATCACATGCAGGGGAAGAATTTGACAAAACCTTCGGAGTGCGACAGATTGCCCCATATGCGATCGATCACAATTGGGGTGCAATCGATCGCACGCAGGTGCTGAACACGAAATTGAGGGTTTTAAACCCTTGGCTTATAAGTGGGACTTCATTTGGGGGTTTTCCTAAACCTAAGGAGAGAAAGAGGAGAAGAGGAGATTGGGGGAAATCCAAGAGGGGTTTTGGAGTTGAGATCAAGGGAGCTCAAAGCTTGAATATTCTCAAGCAAGGATCCTCCTACATCAAGCTTGGAGATCTCTACTCAAGGGCTTCCTACAATCAAGTTTTCTTCAATCAAGGAGTTGATTCTCCAAGGTTAGTACACCCTTCTAGTTGATCTTAGTAATAACCTAGGTTTTCTTGAGAATAATCATGGATTAATCTTGTATAACCCCTCTCTCTATGGAAATATTTTAAGTTCCCTAAAAATGTATAAGAATAACCAAATTGTTGTAGATGTGTGGGATGTGGATGGTTGAGGCGATTGGATGCCATATGGTTGTGATGGTAGTTGTGTGATGGAAATGGTGGAAGGGCAATGTACGCATAATACACGCACTCTTGATGTTGATGACATGCATGCCTAGAAAATGTGAATATTAAGGACAATATAAATGATGAATGTCATGTGTTCGATGAAATGTTGGTATGAGAAGAAATGTAATTAATCAAGACTATAACATGCATGCTTTGTGGGGATTTCTCCAAAATAGTAATTATGATTAATTGCAATGTATATGTTCTTAATTTCTCACATGCCTATTGACGGAATTGAAATGATATGTGACATTCTTAAATTGTTCATGTCATCATGATTGCTACGATTGTCACACCAAGCACACATGCATACATTAACCGAGGTTTTCTAAAGTATATGTATATGAGAAACCAAAACGAAAACAAAACACGTGATTCACGAAACGCATGATAAAGCTGGACATCGGGCCGGTCAAGGGTATGGCATATCTCCTGGATATGTCATACATGGCTCACAAGTAAACAAGTTGATAAAGCCGGACATCGGGCCGGTCAAGGGTAGGGCATATCCCCTGGATATGTCATGCCTGGCTCACAAGTAAACAAGTTGATAATGCCGGATAGAGGGCCGGTCAAGGATGTTGGTGTGTCTTTTCAATTTCGCTAAAGGATACTTACGTATCCGGCTCACAAGTTGCTTTCTATGTTTCACTGAAGGATACTTACATATCCGGCTCACAAGTCGCTACAAGGGCACTAACATCTGGCTCACAAGTTAAGCAAGTCAAGTCAAGACATGACAAGCATGACATGACAAGTGTGATTCCAAACAAGAACAAGACAAGACATGCATGATTCCCACGAGACAAGAGTTGGTTTAACACGACAAGCAAGTTTTGAAAACCACAAAAAGCTATTTTCAAAAACAAGTCATGAATTTTAAATACAGGTTTTATACGGAGTTTTCGCATTTGTTCCATGCATGTCACGATCATTGTGTTGCTTTAAATTTGATATTATAAATTGTATATAGTTGTTATTATTGTATTTCGTTATTACTATTGTTAGCTAGTAGCTTGTACTCGCTGAGGCCTTTGTATTCCATACTCAGTCGTACATTTCATGTCGGCAGGTCCGGTGGACATCTTCAACCCTGAGCTTTGTGTTGAGGAAGAGTACGTTGAAGAGGAGGCGCCTATTCCACTACAGCCTCAAGAAGATAGAGACCTAGATAGGTGGCCCTATCTAGACTATTATGAGTAGGGTGTTATAGAGAGAGAGAGAGAGACTTTGATTATTTTGTATTTTGACGGTGGGCATATCCACCTTTACTGTTTATGTTTTGTACCTAACTTGGAATACAGACTATGTATAGAAAAGAAAAAGTTGGTTTACGCTTCCGCACTCGGTTTCATATCTCTATGGTATTATGTTGCCTTGTTCATTACATGATGGTTTGTCAGGTTAATTATACACCTAAAGTATCCCTTAACTCCTAAGGTGTATTTTGGGGTACAACACATTATCAGTATATCTCTTCACAATTAGATAATATCAATTAAGTTTGAATTTAGGATTTGATTTGATATGATTAGATTAGGATTATCTTTGAGAGATCTTACTATATAAGGATTCTTGGAATATTATTTAAACCCTCTTAGGATTCTTGTAAATCATCCAAGATTACTGTCAATAAATCGATTTCTCTTTATGGTATCAGAGTGGGCGATCTACCTGTATTGATTTTTTTTTTTTCTATTTCATTACATGTTTCCGGCGGGCGACATTGCCACCGCCCGTCAGAACTGAAGTTTCTCCATTCTCTTTCTTGTTTTCCTGCTATCAAAGCCACCATAGATGTTAGCATGGTTGGTCCTTCTTTTTTTTTTAACCTCTTTGATGTTTGCCGTAATAAGTGTATCTTTTTCTATTTTATTGAAGACCTCTCTAACGAGAGTGTTTCTTCACATTGCAAATCATTCTTCCAGTGCTTTAGGGAGACGATCATGACAACTCGATCTAGTGGGCTACCAGCTCCGACAAACTCATAAAATGAGCGGGATGCAACAGAGATAGACTTCACAGACTGGCGGTAACTACCAAGTACAGTTAGATGTTTTAGCTCTTCATGCACAAAAGGAGTACTCAAGTTGCGGCAAACCCATAAAGATTTCAATCCACATGTGTTTGAGGGGGAATATTAGAGAATATATTATTGTAATAAAGTGAATGAGATACACTATATCATTATCAGTGTATCTCTTCACAATTAGATAATATCAATTAAGTTTGAATTTAGGATTTGATTAGATATGATTAGATTAGGATTATCTTTGAGAGATCTTACTATATTAGGAGTCTTGGAATATTATTTAAACCCTCTTAGGGTTCTTGTAAATCATCCAAGATTATTATCAATAAATCGATTTCTCTTTAAAGATCCCTCACACAGGAAACATTAAATGGAGGCTTCTATCCACTGCAGTATCGGTGTGCATAGGTATGTCATTCTAAACCACACTTCAAGTCAATAATACATACACGAACAAGCATAACAAAACCACCAGTAAGGAATATCTAGGATAAGGAAAAAATGCGTATATCATACAAGTTCGAGAACAACAATACCTACCAAGCAACGTATCCGGCAATCATAGAGCTCCAAGAAACCACATCTCTCTCAGTCATTTCGTCAAACACCTGCCTCGAAAACCCAATTGCACCGCAAGCAGCATACATCCTCAAAAGGGTATTCCCTATATATCGATCCGAATCGAATCCGTTCTTCAAAATCAAGGAATGTATTGTTCCTCCTTCTCCTACCATGCAACAACGACCGCACGCTTTAAGGACAAAAGGGTAAGTGAAGTTACCAGGTTTAACCCCTGCCCTGCGCAGATCCGCGAACAGCTTCACGGCTTCAATAGGGTGCTGGCTCTTCGCGTATTCTCTGATGAGTGAGTTCCAAGTGAAGAGCGGTGGAGAGCTGGGAAGACGATCGAAGATGAATTTAGCGATTTCGATTGAAATCAAGCACGCAGACGCTATATACTCTGAGATACAGAGTGGGTCTCGATCCAGAGCTGTTTTGAGGATCAGAGAATGAATCTGGAGTAAATGGTTGGTTATTTTTGACCGTTGGAAGATGGATCCAAGGTGGCGGGAAATCATTACTTTCTCTCGGTTTCAAACTTAAAAGGTTGGATGAATGAAAATGAATCAAATGATCCAGACGTATAACGAGAATATCTTCTTATATTTTCAAAGGAAAATTAATCACCCGTCCCTTTTTACTTCCTTTAACTGTGGTTAGGATGCACTAATTCTTAAGGTTAAGGCATCTATCCTTAATTTAAAAAAATTAACCACAATGATTAAAACTTGTTAATCATAATTTAAAGGGGCCTTGTGAGTGCGATGAGCAATAGCCCGAGGAGGGGATCACTATTGCTCATTTTCAAAAGGGTGGTGCTACACCCCAATATTAAACTTAGAGCAGTGATTCGTGTCCGCTGCTTAAGTCACCGTCATGTCCTCATGTCTCTTTTAACACACATTTAATCCCGGTTAAGGTTGGATTGCTTAACCCTAAGAGTGAGTGAATCCTAACCACATTTGGTGATTGTTAAAAATTAGGGCTTAGACCACCGGCCATTCGTCACATAATGGAAACCGCTCCACAGTTGGCGAATGTTAAAAATTGGGGCGTAGACCACAGGCCATTTCGTTACATAATAGAAACCGCTGATAAGTTAAGCATTTCCCTTTAAGTACTTATCAATCTACATCGTAAAAATAGACAATATTGTCTTTGTTTTTAATATTTTTTTCTTCCAATTATCTCTCACCAGGACTCCTATTACCTTGCCTTCTCTTGCTCGCCCATCCCAATGCAGATTTTCTTCACTTATTTCGACCACCAATATCGCCGTAACAGTTGCTCCCATACCAACGAAGATCTTTTTCATTTATTTTTGTGGTGGGTTCAAATCGTACCTTTGGTTACGGATACACGCGTTCCCGAGCTACAGGATTCCACGTGCACCTTCTTCTCCGTCTTCCAGCACCTGTGAGCATCCATGGGGTTGTTCTCCACCTGCGAAGGACACTCCGACGCTCAGGTTAGTTGCAGTTTTTTAATCCCCTTCTCAGTCTTGTCAACTGTTAGTAGTCAATTTATCCTTCGCGGGACATGTTGGTTGTCATTTCTTGGTCATTCTACCTTTTCATAGTCATACTTGATTTAGCGTGATATCCTCGGGTACGGATAACCTACTATCATGGCTCATATTCACATCATGTGGGTCTTGTTGCTCAGTTCAGCTATGGTCAGTTTTAGGGTTTCCCAAGCACACAACTCTGGTCGGGTTATTGATTAGGACTTTCTGCACCTTTCTAGTCAGGCTTACTAACTCTATTTTTCCCCTTACAAATGCCCCTCTCGGGCCTTGGCATAGCTCGAGGCCCCGAGAAACTGTAAGGTTGGTCGTGTGGTCAGTTACAGCAAGTGTCGGAGGGTTATGATGGGTTACAAGTTTCCGATGTTCTTTGTATTTGGTAGATTCATGTGCATTAAATGTGTCACCGCAGAAGTCAGGACATCTTTGCCTTTACAAGTGCGACGATTGTTGCTCGATTGTCGATGGCGATCTTGCCCGTGAGTAAGTGACGTGAATTATAAAACCATTTTAGCAAATTACAGAGACAATATTCTCCCTTAGCTTTCACAAAAGAATGTCACGACTCAAAAACCACATAGGTCCAACTTTACTGTGACCCTTTTTAAGTATAATTCGACATAGTTATGTTGTATTAAAAATTAGGAGTTACACATTTTTGAAAATATCTATAATAATTTATATTCAAATTGTTATAGAGTACAATATAAGCTTAAGGCCTCATAATATATATATATATAGGGAAGGGATCCGTAGACATACGAAAAAGAACATATAAGTTCATATATGATTACGATCGGATCTCCTTATCTAACGAGCACAATCACGCACATTTTTACATGTACAAGGGCATTTAAGGAATTGAGCGTTTTTTTAAAAGATCCTCCCTATCTTTTAGTTCCTTAAAAGAGAAGAAGCATATTCTCATTCTATATCTGGCATTCTCTCTCTCCATCGCCTCTCTATCTCTCTCTCTATCTCCCAAAATCTTTAAAATAAATCTGGAGAATGTAGCCGGAATCATTCATCACGTATTCAGCCCATTCATTCTCACTTATTTATTTATTTTTCAAATGTTAGTGGGTTAGGAATCAAGTCAGAAAAATGGTGGTGGGTCTTTCAGCAGCACCCACCTCAAAGACTCAGTCCAAGCACAGTGAGAACATAGCCGGAGAAGAAGCTTGAAATCACCGGAAATCAGCGAGAAGCTGTTTAAGCTTAATTCCTTTGACTAGTGATGAAAAAAATTCAGCCCCCAATCGACCAAGTTACAATTTGAACTTCTATGCTTCATTGTACCAAGACAGGAAAGTGGTTGCCCAATCAGGGACTGGTGTGGCATTGTCAAGGTGAGCGACATATTCTATTGGCGAAAGCTAAGCACTGCGACGTTACCTTATCCCGACTCTTTATTTTGTCATTCCCTTCCACCATTTGAAAGAACAGTTCAAGATTATTGTTCATAGGTTTCTGCAAAAAAAAAAAAATAACACCAATTGCAAAAGCCTAGAAACATGCCAGCACCCAATGGGTTGAATTTGAAGGACCATCAAAGGTGTAAGTCTAAGAACAGCCATCACAGCTCCTTCACATATGGTTTTGGAGAACTGGAAAAACAAGACACCTTGGTGTGTTCATCGGACTGAACTGATTAGATTTATTATAACCCGTAGAGAGAGAATGCCAGACAGAGAGGAGAGACGTCTTGTGCCTGGTCATATTCTTACACAAGAGAGAGAGGCGATGGAGAGAGAGAATGCCAGAGTTAGAAGGAGAATGTGTTTCTTCTCTTTTGAGGAAACTAAAAGATAGAGAGGATCTTTTAAAAAATGCTCAATTCTTTAAATGCCCTTGTACATATAAAAAGGTGAAGGTGCGTGATTGTGACCGTTAGATCGGGCGATCCATAGATCGTAAGCATATATGAACTTATATAATTTTTTTCATATGTCTATAGATCCCTTTCCATATATATAGACAGGCACAAAGAAAGAAAGAAAAAAAAAATATAACTTGTACTTAGGCATATGAATATGAAATAAATAAATAAAACCTTTCAAACCACTTTTCTTTTCCCTCATCTTCATTTTATTCTTCCTAGTTGTGGTTTCCGGCAGCATATTGAGTAATGAATTTTAGTATTCATCTCAAATGTTGATTTAAATGAATACTGCAAGGTCCTTTTCTTAGATAGAAATCCTCTCATGAAAATAGAAGAAAACATCATCACAAATCTTGTAGCTATATCTTTTGTATAGTGTAACTCATGAAGACTGTAGTTGTTGGGAACCTTCTTTCTTCACCCTTCACTTTCCATATTAGATTAGTAGAGAAATAGGAAGTTGGGTTAGTAGATTACGTCAGAGGGAAAGAGAGTCCTATAGAAATAGAAAGCTAGGAAAATATATCCCTTATTGTTATTTGAGGGAAAGAGAGTCCTATAGAAATAGAAAGCTAGGGAAATATATCCCTTATTGTTATTTTGCTAATTAGTAGAGTGGAAAACTTTGACATCCTTAGTTTTAGGAAGTTTAGTAGGAGTCCCTTATTTTAATTATAAATAAGTGTAATTGCTTGAGAGAATGAATTAATAAAAAAACTTCTAAATTCTTAGGAGATTGATCTTCTCGAAACGATCATTATTGTTTTTCTCTTGTTAGGATCTGGGATCCTAACAATTTGGTATCAGAGTAGGCTACAAAGAACCCCGCTTCTACTTTGACGGAAATAGCATTATTGGGTGTACCAACTTGTAAGGAATTAAATCAAGCAATTAGAGAGATGAAGGAGAGATGAAGGAGACGATAGCCCAGCGGTTCGAAGAGCAAAGGAAGGAAGTGCATAACTTCCAAGCTTCAATCCTTCATTTAATTGAAGCTCTTTTCATAAGTTCGATACAATCTTCACTTCTCATGCTAATGATTCAGTGGTGCAAAATGGAGAAGAAAGAAACCCAACTACTAGCGTCAAGAAAGAGAAAGAGAGATACGGGCCTCTAATTCTCTGTTTCACCTTCATATTTTGAAACAGGCCAATGATAGTCCAACAACAGGGCATTCGAGCTATTATAATATTCTCCAGAGAGTCAAAAATGATTTTATTGGCCCTGTATGAGATCTCACATTAGGTGTCACATTAGGGAGTGTGATATAGGCCAAAGAAACAAGGTAGAGAATCTTGCTATTGGAATGGGCATTCGGGTTGGAGTTAATTTTTTAAAATTTGTGTGGCCTTCAAAGGAGAAGACGTAGAAGAAGAAGAAGTAAAAAAAATGTTATTCTTATTTTTTTTAACCCTTGAGGACAAGAGTACTTTAAGAGGGAGGAGGGAGTGTTGGGAACCTTCATTCTTCACCCTTCGCTTTCCATATTAGATTAGTAGAGAAATAGGAAGTTGGGTTAGTAGATTACCTAGGAGGGAAAGAGAGTCCTATAGAAATAGAAAGTTAGGAAAATATGTCCCTTAAGCTCCGTTCTTTTGGTGGAACTTTGGGGTGGAACTTTTAAAGTTCCGAGTCTGTTCTTTTGTTCATTAAGATAATACTATCTTTAATTTGAGCTTATGTTCCTATGGTGTCACTGAAGAGAATATCATTACTCAGCCAGCCCGTTTGTAGAAAATCAGTCTCTGTTTCACTCAATTAGCTATTATTGAGCTAATGTTTGTTGAATTCTTTTTTCATCATCATCGTCATTATTTTAATAAATTTGAGCACTATTTCAATTATTTGGTATCAGCTTTACCTCAATTATTTGGTATCAACTTTATATATCTTGTTATAACATTCTACTCTATCTAGGGTCATATCTCTCTTAGGCAATTATAGTTCATGGATTGGTCAATAAAAGAAAATTTAAATGCTATTTCTTTTTTGTTTTTCTTTAGGTTAGTAAGAAAATATTATCCACCCTTTTTCAAAGCATACTATATATATATATATATAGCCTTAGCATTATGGCATATGCTATATGTTGGAGTTTTGGCTCTGATTCCAAAATATCCAAAGGAGCGATCGATCGCCCCTAGTGGGGATCGATCGCCCGGGGCGCCGTTTGACGACCTGGGTGTGCGGTTTTCTTTGGGAAATTGATATTTTAAGTGTTTTATGCTTTGGGAAACCCCTATTCCGATTAGCGGACTTTCTATTTGTCTAAGACTCCATGTTTAAGCCTATAAATACGTAGTTATGGGTCTAGGGTTGTAATCTGAGGATCAAGGAAATGCTTTTGCATTGGGAGTGGGAGATAATAGAAAGGGTTAAAGCATACTAAGGCTTGGGAAAAGTTTAAGGGATGATAGATAGGGATTCTTCTTTGGGTTCTCATAGAAAATGTGAGTTGAGTGCTTTTGTACTGGTTCCTCAAGGTTTCTGTGAATCAAGAAGTGATCGGATCTTGACCTGTGGACGTGGGTAGGTTGTTGTCGAATCACGTATATCTCTTGTATTCCTTTATGTGTGTGTTTTTTATTATTCTTTTCCGTCTGGTTATTTCTATTAGTACTTTTCCCACAACACTATAGAGAAATGTCACGTGGCTTCCTTAGGAGTAAGGGAATATTTACCCTCCACTAGGGAAATAAAACTAACTAGGAGAAGTCCATCAACCTTGAAAAGCACAGAAAACGCGAAAAATGTCTATAAATAGACAACCAGAGCAACATAGGAAACCATAAACTCTCACTGTAAAATGAGTGTATCCATCCTTAATGGCCCAACAGTGACAGAGTTCGTAGAAGATGGCGACGCCTTCGACAAATGTATGAATGAATACTTTGTGGTTCTTGACATTAATGGCGCGCGACAGAGTTCTTTCTAGGTCCGAAGTACTGAAGGGATTCAATAAGTTGTTGATGCTGGGGAGCGAATGGGGATCAGAAGAGGAAACGAGCAGTCTCTATGACATTGTCATTGAGGAATGGAACCATTGATCCTGAGGAGTTTAGGTCTGAGATGAAGGAGATCATGCTAGCTGTGGCACGAGGGATTGGTAATTCCCCGGTTCAGGTGGCTCTCGAGACTGAGAGTTTACTCATGAGAGCCGTTTAACATGAATCGGACAAAAGGCGATGAATTGAGGGGAGTGTTCTTGATCGTGTTAACGGCAAGGAGACGTAAATTGTATTTATTATATAAGTGAGGTATAGTTTTGAATTAGTATTTTGATTATAGACTTGGAATCGTATGGAAGTTGACAGCAATCTAAAGCGAAATCTTGCTAACGGTATGAATAATTTTTGCATAAAATGTACTTCTTTTGTTTTTTATTTTGTTGTGGGGCGCCCCATGATGGATGTGTTTTCAAGTTGGGTTTTTGCTAAAAGAAAATAATCACCTCCTCCCTGGTGGAGCAAAGGAAAGTGTCTCATCCCCCTTTTCTCACCATATGTCCCTTTTTTTTTTTCATTTTTACTGTGATTGGGATTCATTAACCCTTAAAATGAAGCATCTAACCTTGGTTTTTAAAAAGATTAAAAAAACTTTAGCCACAAGTGTTAAAACTTGTTAACCATAGCACAAGGGCAATAAGGGACATTGTGAGGGCAAGGAGAGGATTATTCCTCCTTACCAAAAGGCAGCTGGCCACTAAAACAATCAAGTAATACTTATTTGCCTGCCTAATGTGCGAAACGAAACACTGAGGTATTCATATGGTCCTCCAGTAAGGGCCGCAAGACCAGGAATGTCAAATATACCTGTGGGAGGTTAACAATTATTAATCGGGCCGGATTCTAAGGCTAGAGCCCAGTTCCAAGGCTTTACTGGCCCATGATACATGAACTTCTTAGGTTTATGGTTTGATTATGGAGGACGTCTTAAAGCCTTGGCTCTGGGCTGTAGCTAACGAACCACATTGGGCAGATAAGGCAAGTCAGAAAGAAGGTAAGAAAAATGTGTTGAAAAATGTACCAAATCATAGGCTTTAGGCGCTCTAACAAACTGACATGGCTTGTTTTAAGGCCCATCTAAATCCTAGACCCACGAGGAGCCAGAAGACCAAACACAGTCCATGAATGAATTACCACAGAAAATTTCAAAAGATTAAAATGGTCAACACTCAAATTGTGAAACTTAGGTCATTACAAATAGTACCTACCAAGCCTGCAATAAATTACATATATTGAGAAAAAAATTAGAACCTACAACTATCCCTGGCATTGATGCACATAAAGAAGAGCATCAACCCCTCAAATAGAATGTACAAATGGATTAGATACTAATTGCAGAAAAAAAATGATTTGAGAAATATTGCATGCTACAATCACAAATTGTAATGAATGGTTTATTTGGGAGCATGTAAGGACTAGTGTTTTTTCCAACTTCAACAACCAGAATCACTGACTTCTGTTGTCGGAGAAGAAGCACGTTCTAAATGGTTAGGGAAATTTGGAGGAAGGCTTATCAATGATTCATCAGTGCATTCTCCTTTGCACGCCAAACCAAATGCATATCCTAAAGCTCGAGCCACAGGGACTGCAACCGCATTTCCAACTTGTATGTACCTGAAATAAATTTGAACAATACAGTAAATCCTAGCAAACATTTTAAGCCTCAAAACATTATAAGTTAAATCGCCAAACAATGAGCAAGACTGATGTGACCAAACCAAATACTTAGAAATTGTCATGGATTATGATGAAGATGAAATGGTATAGACTAATGAACATGGTACAAAACCTAGGTACTATTCAAGTGACCAATGATTAAATGCTCAACTAGTTCCAGGTGAATAAGAAAATTTAGTTCTTAGACACTCGCCAAGTGATGCAAAGGGATCTTTGGCAAGCGCAGAACATTTGGCATCAACCACACCGCCATCCAAGCTTACACAATCTGGGGAAATCACCCATGGCATTGAAATTGTGTATCAAAGTAGTACATAGAACATTTATTCTCCTGACATTGCAAAAGCTAACCATGGGCACAGAGATAGCCAACAAGAAAGGCTCCTTGTATGATAATAAAAATAGGAATCCATCTCATCACCAGTAGATATAGCTTTATCTCACATGTGGAATCAAACACATGGTTTGACTTAGTATTTTAAAACACGATATATTACAACACTCAACTCTACGACATTTCAAATCTCGATCTTGGTGAAAACAAAAAATAGCAACTCATTTCCAACAATTTCAATCACAATAAGCAGATTATGCCTTGATAATCCATAGTTACCAAGTCTGGTTCGGGAAATATTTGTCTATGGAAAAGTTCAGAAAAAATGGCACATTTTAGAAAAAAATAGAAAATAAATAGGGAAAATCTCATATAAGATATGGAAAAAATATAAAATAAGATTACTAATCATTAAATTTACAAACTACTATATTTCATCTATTAGATATTTATTTCAGACTTAAAAAAAAATATTGTGAATAATTCAGGACTTTTTGAAAAAGTTGCTATTTTTCCAAAAGTCCTAAATACTTCATGAATTAATCGTTCGACAAAAATGTTGGATATCATTCGGGTCTTTTAAAAAAATCAGAACTTTATAACTATGCAATAATCTAAATAATCAAGGAAAAAATTACAGACTGGGAGCCTATCATCTCATATAATAAGGTGGGGAAAACAGTCAATGTCTTGCAAATAGCGATCGAGCATCAGACATGCATAGAATTAATCACAATTTACATAGATTAATATTTATGGTAAACAACTTAAAATATGCCTTGTGGAGATAAACCTATCATGAGTGCAAGATAATCAAGCCCAAAACACAAATAAAACTAACAAAACAAAAAAGAGTTTCCATGCAAGTGAGGATCTTAGTAGAATGCATAAGCCAAGGGCAAGAAACTTTGTTACATCTAATATCTGTCAAAATTACGCACCCATATTTCTTGATTTATTTTATCATAGTTTCAATCACTCTTGGCCAGAATGGTATTGTATCACCCCTCAAATTAAAATGTTTTCAAGCAGCCAAGATGCAATCACAACTTCTCTAAAGCAGCATTCTTCAAGGATGTTAAAGTAATTAGCCACTTTGTTCCTAACATTGATTAAAACATTGACATGTTTCATAATGTTTCCTACAAACTGTTTTCGTTACAATGGACAACATAACACTCCCAGAGGCCGCAACATCACAATTACTGTATTTTCCCACGTGTCTCCTAATGTTACGGTATTCTTTTCTGTTCCTACAGAAATGTTACTTACTGAGCTGTATAAATTAATATTTGAGTTGACATGTATGAAAATGTTGGCCAAACATTAACATTTCAATACCCAAGGATGTTAAACTCTTTATTCTCCCTATTTTTCTCAGCTTTCAGCTCAATTAAGTTGTGATGGGAAAAGTAAAGAACTCCTTTTTAATTATTTTTCAATATAAGTATTTAAAAACATTTATAATAATGTGTTAATTGTTAATGAAGATAAACTATAAAGATGTAACTCATTACCTTTTTTTTTATCAGTAATTCACTACAGTTATAATTGTCAACAATTATGAAACTGAAACTCTAATATTTGCATTATTTTTTGAACAAAATGTATTCTTAATTAAAATTTAATAAAAAGATAAGAAATAAAAACTATTGAGAGCTAGCTCTTAGTTCAAATAAATGTAAAAAAATATTAAACTAGACATAATTTGCAAATGTTGAAGAGATTACCTCTCTTTGACTGGACCGCAAAGCTTGTAGAAATCGGGGAATCCCTGCAATCTTGCATTTTCACGAATTGAGAGAACTCTGTCTTGGTCCGGATGTAAGATTGCCTGTCAAGAAAATACAACTTGTCCTCAACAATTCTATATCCAGTTACATACTAAAATATGTGGATGCCGATACAGGATAAATCTTGAGAATAAAAACCTGGTTGTGGGGCTCTGCCCTGGTCACTACAGTTGGGACAGTTTCATCCCACCACAAACGACCAAAAGGCCTACATCATTGAAGACAGTGTTTAGCAAATCAAAATATGAATAAATGCGGACATACTGAAGTAAAAACTTACTTCGATGATGTCCCACGAACAAAAGTCATCGCATAGTCTGGGACCTATAATACAAATAATGCAAATGAGACTAAGCCTACTAAGGGTAAAAACAACTGATGACAAGCAAAAATATAACAAAGAAAAATTACTACCAGAGGTTTCCCTGAAGGTAAGAACACTCTTTCAATTGATTCATCCCATTCAACCTTGTTATCTGGACGAACCACCACACCAGGTAGGTTCCTAAAATTTGCACCCTATGAAAAGCACATAGAAAGGCCGCTCAAGTAGAGTCCAAATGTAACCATTTAACAGTTAGACCATTGTCGTGACTTAGAACAAAAAATAAACGAATGAAACCTTTAGCTTGGGAATGTGACAAACTCGTTGATAATCATCTTCATTTAATTGCAAAGGCCGATGATCATAAAGCATCGATTTTTGTGATGGCTTCAGCCCAGTCGCAATGGAAGTCGCCATATCTGTAAAATGAAAAGGAAAACAACCAGCAGTAAATCAAATAATTAATGATTCCAAAACCAAAGAAGAAAACAAGCCCCGAAACCAATCCAGACTTTGGTTTGAATCAGTTATAGAGTGTCGACTACGGTCTGATACAGCAAAGTTACAAAGGGCCATCAAACCATCTTTGCATCCCCACTAGAGTAAACCGACCCCACCCAATCGGACTGATTGGAGAGCCCGGATCCAGACAAACCAGTTAAAAAAAAACTAAACCAGGCTTTCCTAAACTATTGCCTGACCATACTAGTAATCCTAGTCACTTGTGATAGGGTTGACCCATCCAATCCATAGCCAAGTTTAACTAGCCCAATTTGTAGAGAACTAACCAGTCTGATCATCGAATAGGACTACCCATTTCAATTATAGTAGTCAAGACCTCTCAAGTCTAGATCCTTTCCTTAGACTAGTCCGTTGGGGCTAATCCATATTGGTTAGTCCATCATGAAGATATCTAGTGGTCTGTATCACCAACGATCAATATTTAGTGGGTAAGGCTATGTCCAAACCATAGTTTGAAAACTCGGCGAGTCACCCGAGTAACTTGGCCAAGTTACTCAACTCAACTGAATTTCAAGTCGAGACACCTCAAAACTCGAAGGAGACACTATTTGTCAAGATACTAGGCGATTCGATCGAGTCAAGCGAAGTTTTTCGACTCCCCAAACTAGGCCAAGTCACAGAACAATATTTTTATCATTATTTTATACCCAAACTCGAACGTCACACTTTTTTTGCATCATATTTTTTTGGATCTACAAAGACAATTTACTATGGGTTTTGTTAAACCTAATTTTTTTGATTTAAGGCTTTAAAACCAGCGTACTTTGAGTTCTTTTAACCCAATGTTTTTAAGTTATTACATATGTATTCCAAGTTGAACTGAGTCAAGTTTTCCGAGTTAGTCGACCCGGCTAGCTTTTGAGTCGAGTTTTCAGGTTCGTGAACTATTGTCCAAACAACCTGTAACAACCCAGAATTTTAATAGAATAAAATTATATGTTTATGGGTCCTTAACTGAGGTTGATTAGTTAAGTGTTTGCTAAATTTGTGGAAAATCAGGTTTGAAGGCGAGGAGCTTCACCTTGGGCGTTGATCTTTTTCACGAACGTGTTGGCAGTGTCAATTTTGCCCTAGACGTCTCAAAAAGCGCGAAAGAAGTAAAATCCATCTCCATCTCTTCTCTTTTCTCTTATTTAAGCTACTTTATTTATGTGGAATGGTTTGTTGATATTATGTGTGGATGGAAAAAGGTCGAAGACCTTATGAATGATGTATGGATGGGATGGATGGGAGTGAAAATTGAGAAGAGGGACGGAGCCCTCAGTTTCGGGCTATTTCTGGCTCGGAATTTAGACTCATTGTGATTTGCGATAAATCGCAGGGGAAGTGCAATCGATCGCAGGAAGTTATGAGCGTCTGACTGGGCTTCTATATGTGTGATGTGATTTTGATATTGTAAAGCAATGGTAGGGTCCATGGCCTGGTTAAGTTCCCTATCAGAACTATTCTTGTATGATGTGATGTTTGTTTTAAGGCAATAGTAGGTCCATTGGCCTGGTTAAGTTCCCTATCGAAACGAATCTGATATGATGTGATGTTTTAAGGCAATGGTAGGGTTCATTGGCCTAGTAAAGTCCTACCTCGGGACAACTTTTGTGTATGATGTGATATTGTTGGGACATGGTAAGGTGATGGAATTGTCCATCGGCCGGGTAACGTTCCACACCGGAACGGTATACACTAGGACTTGGTACACGGGCGTGAGGCCCAACTAGTTCAATTATTCAAGCAAGGCTTGAATAATTGGGGATTTCCTATGGTTAGAAAACTTAACCTACGTGAAATGTTGTCTGTGATCCCTCTTTGGCTAGGTCCGGAGAGGCGGAATCTATTATAAGCCCGGGTTCCTCCGTGACTGATAGTCGGGAGAGTTAGGACAGTATTGGGTCATGGACTCAAGGTTGGATTGGGGTCTATGGACCCAATGATGTATTGAGTTTACGACCTCAATGATGTTACCTTGAAGGGGCATTAGCCTGTGTCGGCAGGTATGCACCTAACAGATGCTGTGATGATATATGATGGTAGCTGTCAGAGGTGTTGTGCCTGACAGGATTTGATGTCAGAGGTGTTGTGCCTGGTAGAGATTAATGTCAGAGGTTAATGTCAGAGGTGTTGTGCCTGACAGAGATTAATGTCAGATGTGTTTTACCTAACAGGATTTGATGTCAGAGATGTTTTCTGATTATTAGATGGGTGTTCCTGGCATCTCAAATGTGTTATTCCAGACAGGTCAGATGTGTTTCCTGACAAGGGTGTCATGTCAGAAGTGTTACGCCTGACAGAGTGATATGTCAGATGTGTACTTGATGGTAAGGTGTTTCCTGATGGTCAGGTGTTTCCTGGTGATCAGGTGTTTTTAGTTAGTCAGAGGTGCGTCCCTGACTTGTCAGATGAGTTTCATTTTTCTGACAGGTTGGATGGGTTTCCTGGCTATCAGATGTGTATCCTGACAATCAGGAATGTATCTTGGCGATCAGATGTGTTTCCTAACAAATGTGGTTGTGTGTGTGTCGGTGTTCTCATACAGGAAAAATATAAAGTAATTGTCAGATGTGTTGTTCCTAACATAATGTGATATGTCAGAGGTGTTGTTACTGACAGAGTGTGATGTGTCAGAAGTATTGTTCTTGGCAATTATCGGGTAAAGACCCGGGTTATGCATAGAATATGATGATTTAAGGATTAATTGGGTCGACATACCCAATGATTGGTTATAATCGGGAAAAGTCCCGATTGGTTGATAATTGAGTCTGTGGACTCATGGATAGAGGTTGTACACGGGCGAATGCCCAGTCGATCGAGTCTATGGACTCAAGGATAAAGCGTGAGCGGTTATCTAAAACAGTAACCTGGTGTCGTGGACAATGACTGGATGAATTTGATAACTTGGAGGTTGGAAACCTTGAATAGGGTAAGATAGCCCCGAGATTATTATTCTACATATTATTATAATATGAGAATTGTATTGTACAACTATATCATTATTGATGAATGTTATTATGTGGAAAATAGTTTAGATGGGCTGTGGATTTTGCTGGGATCTATGGCTCACATCTCATTTTATGTCTTCAAATTCTGAAGCGGTTACTGATTGACAAGGAGTTACACTTTAGAGTCTGGAGGTATATCAGTGCAGTTATGGCGCCAAAAGTTAAGACTACTGTACCTAGTGAGGTAACACATTTGCTTATGATGGGTTATTGTGATGACCAGTTGTTATTGCTTATGTAAGCTCATAAGAAAAATTCAAAATTCTCGCATTTTTGCGGGAAAAGTCTTCCGCATGCGTGATTATGACGAACGGGCACGCGTCTCGGAACTTGATTCCTTAGGCGCGGGTTCGGGGCGTCACACAACCCCTATACACGCTTCTCTAGAATAAGACAAAATGAACTAAGATAATATTCATTACCAAGCAATCTAAGGGATAGTGATTGATCCTATAACCAAACAAGAATGGAATAAATTAATGTGGATTAATGTAAAGACTATAACCAATCTAATTAGAACTGTCGTAACTTGAACATTATTAAACTAGGTAAAGTCAAGTCTTGTGCCAAACTAGGCAAAATTGACAAACGGCATTTTGGTCATTTCAAATATCCTAATTTCATTCCACTCCTTGGGCATTTACAGGACGATAGGACATATTTGATTAAAAACATTATCTAATTAACTTACATAAACTTAATATTTTAATAAAGCATCATAAAAGATATTGAGTACCCTTTTATCCACTAAGTAATGCTAAGTCGTAAAGATTGACCGGAGAGAAGATTCAAATCTATGTGAAATTGTAGATGTAGTGTTGTCATTTCCCTTGTCTGTGGGAGGCTTTAACCATCTTGGAGAAAGACTCATCATATTTATCCCATTTGAGTGATTCTAAATTCTTGTTTAGTATTAAATTATTTATTAAAGTGGTCATTTGTGCAGGGTTTTCACCCTTTGCCTCGAGTAGCCAAAAACGATATGGCCTAATCATGATCTAGGCGAGCACTTGTTAAAAATATATAATTTTCACAAAGAAAATAAATTTTGGTGGCCAAGGCTTGGCTGACACTCTGACTACACCGATCTTTACACCCTCTCAAATGCAAGAGCAAAAGCGAGCCAAGAGGAAAAATAAACATTTTGATTGGTTTTGCCGCCCACTAGAAAGACCAGTACTACAAAGATCACAAAATGGTAAATCAATGGGATAATTGATATTTTCCCTCAGTATAATGAGACACTGGATTCCTTGACCAATGAGAATCAAAACTGAATTTAATTATATTACCAGTTAATCACTATATGAAACTAAATTAAACTGGAACCCTCTATTGAATCTAATCAAAATTAGTAGATTCCCTGAAAGATATTTAATGTAACTAAAAGCAATGTCAATGTACCATATATCATCACACTCACCATGCTTGCTTAACCTTATGTATCGTTGAAACTCTGTTTGAGCAACACTCCCATATGGCATTTCATCTCTATTTTCATCATTATGGACCTAAACATAATAAAATGAAAACTACAATATAATATATGACAAATAAAATTAATCATTTCCAAAATTACTACCAAATATCAACTCACGTACCGGAGGAAGATCTGAAATTGCATCCCCAAGAAGAAGAGCTTTTTCTAATTTATATGGGTGGTTTTCATCATAAGCAACAACATTTCGCTGCATATATGGCAAAAGGTAATCAAGTGTGAATAATTTATGGAGGAATCAAATACTATGTATAGACACTGCTTATACCTCGAATTCTGTTGGGATGACACCTCTTACAACAACTTCATGTGTTGGCAACGGATATTGAGACAGCTTCTGCAAAGGCAAAAGATAACCAATATTTTTTTAAAAAAAATGCATTTCTTTTATGCTTAATTAGTAGCGGAAAATTTTTGCACTTGCCTCAGTAGGGCGTGCCCCCCATAAGAATACACGCATACGAAATTGTGGAAGTCCATAACAACCAGCTGCCATCATTCCTAACCGTGCTTGATAGTTCATTGCAACGAGACGCCCCAAAGCATAACGGCCAAGAAAACCAGCAGCAAACCTCAAAATATCAACAACATTCTCCATCAACACATGTTTTGGCTTCAAATAATTAACAATGTCCATGAAGACAACTAGTTGATGGTTCTTTGAATCCTCCAAAGGTGCTTCCTTATTTCTGAAACGGTTAAATCCACTTATGCCTTGACAAGGAGGACCTCCACATATAACATCGACATCACCCTAACCAACCAAACAAGATGATGTATTCAGCTTTTGAGATCTAAAAGTGTGTTCCCAGACATTTGCTTCCAAGTAATTTTTGGATTATTAAAAAGACCCCATTAGACCAACATCGGCTATTTCCACCAGCGAGATTTGTTATTTAGGGCCTTATAAAGTGATCTAAAAATCAGGGACGAACATAATGACAAAAATTAGCATATATGCTCTTATTAGGCTATTGTATCTATTAGAATATCCATATAAAAAAAAATGTTTTAATTTAATTATAATTTGTTATTTAAGATTTATTGTTGAATAAAGCAACTGGAATTAGAATAGAAATATGTTTACTTTAAGAAGGAATTTTACATTAGAAATTAGGAATCTAATAAAGTTTTATTAAAGGTGGGGAGCCACCATTCTGTAATCAGTTCATGTTGTACTTTTTCAGCCTGTAAAGTTTATACTCCCTTATTTTCTATTTGAAATGTTAGCTATAAATTATTGTTTCCAGCTTCAGAAGGGTGCTTTTTAATGTAGTTATCTAGCATTGTTAATTCTGAATTTAGCTGTGCTATGTTACGCAGAATTTGGGATCTGTTTCAGCAATTTGCAATTGGTTATTACTTCTTCCTATGTTTTCGCCAGTATTTTATACGGCATTTGAGACTTACACCTCAAGCTTGTCTCAAGGGGCGGCTTAAGGAAAACGCCTTCAAGTTGAATCTTAAGAAATCTCAAGAGGCTAACAGCTCAAAGTTTGAAACATAAAAACGGAACATGCCCCATGTCTTGAGGGCCAAAAACTCACGTTATGTCTAAGGTGTTTGCCTGATACATTAATCAAAAATAGGATTCTAGCTACATAATTGAGACTTTCACATTAATTTTTTCTAAGCTAGTCCGGATACATTACTAATAAAAACAAATAGGGTTCTAGCCGCAAAACTAAGACCTAAACACTAAATTATAAGTGCCTCATAATTTCTACCATCAATTTAAAAAAAAATTCTTTTTTTGTTTATATTTTAGTTTAATTGACACTTTATTTTTTATGTCCAACCTATTTAGGCTTTTTAAAACCTTGCTGAATATATTTTACTCTAATTTTTGCAATAGACTTTGCCAATTTTTTGAGCCATTGCCTTACATATACAGTTGGTGATTACTTTTGCAATTCTTTGTTTCAATCCAAAATCTATGGCATGATAATTAAACATCGTCCGTCTTTAAAAATGTAAAGGGTTAAAATAAATATAAATTTAAATTTCAAATTTTCTTGCCACTCAATAAATATATATTTATGAGCGAAATTTTTATATAATATTACACTAGCGGGTGGCACGTGCAATGCACGTGAGAGTGAGAGGAAGGAGTTAACGACACCCGATTGAACTCGCTAGTGGCATGTGCAATACACGTGAGAGCGAAGGGAAGGAGTTAACCACAATTAATAGGAATTAAAAGGGGCACGTGTTAACCCACGGGTGTGATTGAACTCTCCCCAAGGTCAATCGTGATTTGCTATGATTCTAAATAGATAGATGGCAAGGGGTAGTTTAGGAATTAAAGTAAAACATTAAATCAAAGGCAAAGATAGTTTGAGAATTAAAGTAAAACATTAAATCAATGTTTTGTTTTTATATAAAGGTAATTTCGGAATTTCGGAAAAATCATCAACGCATGCCTCTCGCATTATAATAGTAAAGTGATTCTAAATAGATAGATGGCAAACGGTAGTTTAGGAATTAAAGTAAAACATTAAATCAAAGATAAGGGTAGTTTGGGAATTAAAGTAAAACATTACATTAATGTTTTGTTTTTATATAAGGGTAATTTGGGAATTTTGGAAAAATCATCTACGCATGCCTCTCGCATTATAATAGTAAAGAAAGATATGCATGTGTGTACACAGACACAGACACAGACACAGACACACACACATATATATACTAGTAAAAGTGTACGTGCGTTGCACGTAAATAATTTATCTATTAAAGATTTAATTAATTTGTGTTTAATAATTTTTGGAAAAGATTACTTTAGATGATTTGTAAAATTATTTAAAATACTCAATTAGAATTAGTACAACTATTTAAGGTTCTAATAAATTAAAAAAATATTTCATACACATATTTTTCATAATCATTAAAATATTACATTCGTAAAGAGCACTGATTAGCGGACCATGCTAGCTGAATGTCGAAGGTTGTTGGGCCACGTGTCCAGTAAGAAATGGGCTACTTGTGTAATAACTTTTTATTAAAACAAGCAACAAGGTTTTTTTTTATGTGCAGTAAATTAAGCAACAAGATATGTCTTTAAACATACACATTATACAAGCAAAATTTCAAATACTCATTCTAGATATGTAATACCATATAGAAGATGCAGCCAATCCAGCAAATCTAGAATTAAAGATCCAAGGTGATTCCTGCCCCCACAAGTTGTACAAGATGCTATCGGGTTGTCAGCATCCACCTCCAGGATTCAACAAGTTTGTAAGAGCGAGGAGCAATAGTTTGCTCCTGGCTTGTGGAGCGAACCATTGCTCTCTCTCTCTCTCTCTCTCTCTCTCTCTCTATATATATATATATAGCTTTCCTTTTGCTACATATATATGGAAGAAGAGATGTGCATACCTTATATAGGCACCAACCCAAAGAAAGTCATTACCAATTCTTTAAGGCGATAATCACACTTTTCAAAAATGTTCTAAATCTTCAAATTTCTAAAACGCATGAAACAATGAAAGTAAAGAAAGATTCAAATTTCAAATTAATAGCTAAGATGAGTTAAAGAGAATCAAGTAACCCATAGATACCTCCATTCAATTCTCTCTATCTAAGTTTTCTAATTTCACCTTATTTAGGCACAAACAAAAAGAAGGAGAACACAAAGCAATAGATTGAAGTGTTAAAAGAGAAGTAAACATTTATCTAAAACATAATGACTAATCTCATACTGTATAACTGTTGTTGTTGATGTTAAAGACCAGTTGATGAGGTGGTTCAGCTTTTTTCACCCCACTTGCTCATGGGTATCTCTCCTGAGTTAACGATAACAATCTTCTTCCTGAGCTTTTCATTTGGGAAAATGCTAGTGAGACCGTAAAGGGCCGAGACCACACCTAGACCATGTATGTGATGCATGGATCTCAAAAATTCAAAAACAGATTTAATAAAATTTTGAGATCCGTGCATCACAAGCACGGTCTCAGTATGGTCTTTGCCCTTTAAGGTCTCAATAGCAAAGTCCGTCCATTTTAGGTCCCAGCTCTACCTTCTATTGCATATGCATTGTCCATACCTTCAATAACCTTACCAAGGACAACATGCTCCCATCTAGCTTAGAAAAGTTGTACATCATATCATACATAGTATTAGGAAATAACAGCTATACTACAAAAAGAATACACATTATACAACTTTACATCATACACATTGATCAAATATTTTCGGACCCACCTTCAAGTGACTGCAGGATTTGTTCATCAAAACTAATTTTTTAGTCTTTAACTTCTAACATCCCCACCAAAACATCTCAAATATTTACCAGTAATAGGGAAGATCTAGACGGAAACCAAAATTAGCAACTCATTTACCCACTTAAATTCCAAGGCAATGGTGGTTTGCCTAAATGATTTAAAAAAGAAGAAAAGCCAAGGGTTGTTTGGATTAAAGAAACCCTTTTAAATTCAAAGGGCAAAAAAGATAGTTGAAAAATTAAGAAAAAAACATTTGGTTTTGTTTTTTTGGTATTGGAATTTTGGGAAAATCATAACAAAACTCTAATAAAAAATATTCAATAAGTAGGGAAACCCCTATTTAAATAAAGTCTTAAATCCAAAAAGTAGTTTATAAGTAATTCTTAAAGGTTTGTTTTAAATTATAATAATTTGAATTTTAAAAAAATCATCTTGATTTATTTTATTAAAATAAGTTAAAGAAATTTTAATTGGGTAACGCAAAAAAAGGCAACCCACTTTTATTAAAATATTTTATATATATATATATATATATATATATATATATATATATATATACGCACGTAAAATAACCTTTAGTTAAAAAATTAATCCATTTGTAATATTCTTATTTATTATTTATTTATTTGTTAAACGGAAGGAGCTTGAGGCTATCTTATGATCACACATCTTGGGGTCTCACGCCTTTGCAATTTGAAGCTGTAGTTTTTGGCTACATCACTTGAAAAGATAGAAAATTCTTGAGAAACAACATCAGAAAGTAAATGTTGGGATACAACCACAAAAGAAGACCAGCCAACCAAATGACAATATGTTAACAAAGTATTGAAAGGAAAAAAAAACTTACAGGAAGAGGCAATAAATTTGAGTTATATCCATTTGTCACGAACTCCTTAATTCTTTCTTCACAGTTGCTGATGGATTGATACCGATAGTAAGCAAAATACCTTTCTTGTGGGTAAAACATTATATTACATGCAAAAATATAAAAAGAAAAATGACAAAAAAAAACAGTTCAATGAAAGAAAATACCTTAAACCATCAATTGGCTCCCAAGTGTCTTCACTAGGACCATAGCCCTTCCAACGCACCTTAATCAATCCCAAATATGACAACATAAACAGTTGATATAATCATCTAATATGGCAACAAAGAGCAATATGATAATACAAGAACAAAATTAAAACTACATTTAAATGGATTGTTTAGAATTGGTAAGTACAAATATAAAAAGCACATCAAGGATAAGATAATTTGTTCACACAACAATACGAGAACAAAATTAACAAAAAAGCATTGTCTTTTCCCCTTTTGGGGACAGTTACATTGAGCGTGATTGCATTTAGCAAAGTCAAGAGAACCAATTACAAGGGACTCGATATCTCTCTTTTACCCGAGTAAATCAAGTGACTCGATCGATTCAGGCCAAGTGACTAGACTAAAAAGACTTGGTCGAGTTATTTGAGGACTAGATGTCTTTTCCATAAAATCTCGTTCGACCCATATTGAGGTCTCATTCAAACCCTACAACTGTGAATTGCATTGAAGTTCGGGTTGATTTTAGCACGACAATTTACAACCATATCTACGTCTAATTTGTGAAATTAACAAAAGAATTATAATATCCGAAATTAGGATTGATTTTAGGCTTTTAACATTACAATTACTTTAGGATTGTTTTTAATTTAAAAGTTTTCAATAGAATTGTAAAAGGCATTATTTATATGCAGATCTTTCTTTATCTATGTTGGATAGTATATGTGTGTGTGTGTCGGTCGAGTATTTTTCGAGTTTTCCAAGTAACTCGATCTGATTAACTTTCGAGTTGAGTTTTTATACTAGGGACTTTGGAGACAAAAGAGAAAGAAAAAAAAATTAAAGCCAAGAAACTCAAACCAAATCACATGCATGACATTTTCTTCTTGGTTAAGAAGTTGCAATACCTTGAAATATAATCCAGGTTTGTTAATTTCATTGGGGTCACCATAACAAATAGATAGCAACCTTCCCACTTCGAATTCTTCAGATGAAAGCTCGGATCCATCTTCAACATCTTCTTCATCTTCCATGATATTTGGCTTTGGATCTTGTGCTCGTGATTGCTTTGTCTCAAGCAAAGAGAAATTCTTGCAAAGCTTCTCCCACTCCTTAAGTAAAGACAAGAAATCTTCGGCAGCTTCATTTCTCACCTGAAAATGGCTTGCAGTCAGAAATAAGAATCTTGTGTGAAAAAAAAAAAATTTACTCAAGGGAAAAAATAAATGTACTGATTGTACCTCAGTCTCTGGGTGATTTAACTTAAGACTTTCACAAGCATATTGATTAAGATCAACAGCCCATCTCTATATAAAAAATGCAAAGAATCAACTAAGTTGGCAAAGAAAGGCCAAACATGTGCATACATACATCTGGGTGTCTAAATGTATGTGCAAATGAAATAAAAGCAAAGCAAATGCCTTACCGTAACAAGCTTTAAACCAGATATGGATGCACCAAGGCATAAACCAGTAGACATGGCCCCACAACCAGAATATAAATCCAACAATGTCATCTCAGGCTCGTTACATGTTCGAACTTGGGAAGATTCCTTTAAATCAGACTTGATTTCACCTGCTGCACCCTCTGAACCAACCTCGCTGGAAATAGTTGAAGATGGTTCACTACCTGCTCTTGTACTCTCTGAAATTTATAGTCCAACAGAATTGAAAAGATAGAGAAGAGACAGAGCCTTTTGACTAGCAGGAAAAAAAAAACAAATTTAGGGTTGGGAGATTACACTAATCATTTTAAAAGACAAATTACCTGTAGGTAAATTTGCAAAAGTGTTGTAACCCAATGAGTATTTCATGTCATAGTAAAAATCACAAGGTGGGATTGTTCTCTCCTTTGCATCTAAATCAATCTGTAAAATTGAATCGAAATATGTATTACCCTTCATAGCAATGTCTGGTATGCTTTAAACGGAAATTAATTGACAGGAAGTAATAATTGTCATACATTTGGTGCAACTTGAACAATTTTGATTTTAGAAATGATACAATCCAAAGGATTATCATTTCGTATATCTGAATAAAATACACGTCTTTTGTCGATGAGATTTGCATGGTCTTTGATAACCTAAAAAGTATCCAAATATCTCAAAATTATTAAACATGAACTTCCAGTGAGTGAACTAGTAGAAGGGAAATTATAATCTCACGGTATCTTCAGCTTTAAAAAACCATTGTGCCGTAAAATAGGGCTCTTTATCGGTGGTCTCGAACAACTCCACAACTTTTCCAATGTAATCTGGTTCTCCATCTGCTGCCTGAAACCAGCATATTAAACAAATACTGCTCAAAAAACCAGTTTTACAAGTATATCTTGACCATTAAATTACTAATTTCAAGCCCATTAATAATCCCAATTTACAAAGAAACTGAAATAGAGACAAAAATATTAAAAGCTAGTGGAAGATTTAGTTTCAATGACATGAAAAGCCCCAAATTCCCACACAATGTTGGACCCGAGATTGAGAGAGAGAGAGAGAGAGAGAGAGAGGGAGGGAGGGAGCTGCGCCTGCTGGTAGTAGCGATAATAGAGCGAAAGGAATGCCGAATAATCGCGTTAAGAAGTACTACAGAACTCAAATTGGTGTTTTGGACAAGGGAGTGGGCTGAAGGGTTTCCCGGACAGGGAATCAGAATGGTGGAGAAAGCTCAGACGCTGAGAACAGGTTATGTACAGGGATGGTGGCCAATCTTTTCCAAAAAAAACAATAAAACATGGATCCATTCTCAAAAATGGGCAATGCTAGCTTCACTTTATTTTGAAGTCACTTTCAGGGATAACATTGTCACCAATTAACAACAAATTTTTACACTTAGTTCTTTTTTCTTTTTTTTTTGGGGGTACAGTTTATACGGTTAGGCCGCAACCCAGTTATATTATAAATAATAATATCTCTTTGAAGAAAGTGGTTTTAAAAATGAAGTGGAGCTAGTGTTACCCCCATTAAATTAAAGGAAAATGTTACCTTACTGAAAACTAAATACTAAATTGGCTAAATAACTAAAGGGAAAGCATTTGGGTCAATTAAAGCAATGGTGATATATCATTACTGAGAACTTACAGATGAAATTTTCCGCATCAGAATTGAAACGACAACAAATGGTTGATCCAACACTTAGTAGTTCTTCATTTACTAAAGATATTTATACATAGATAAATTTTTTTTGAATTTAATAAATATTATCTTAGATCTACATTCTTAAATAATAAACGTCAACTTTTCCGTTCAATAACAAAAAGTTTTTCAGGAATTAGGTCAAAATTCCAACTTGCAAGCGCTAAGGTATTTCTTAAATCTTAAATTTTCACAATCTCTACCATGTCAAAACATTATTAAACTTAAAAGTTCAATAAGAAAATCCTTAAATTTTATTCTTCAAAAATATTTTTATCTAATTGGTCAAAAAGTCAACTAACAAGCCAACAAAATTAAAAAAAAAATTGACATATTAGAGTCATCATTGTGATAGGAAAAAAAGCTTGCTACTGAGATAAATAGGAAATGAGAGGCTATTAAATACTAATTTTCCAAAATTATTGTCAATTCCAAGAAGTTTGAATTGTTATATATATATATATATATATATATATATATATATATATATATATATATATAATTTAACTACTTTTATCACGTAGGAAGTGTCTCGCCTAACAAGACCTAAGCATCACATATACGCTTGGACTACACTGATTATAGGTCAAATGTTCGAATAGTGCTAATTCAAAGAAAATTAGAAGCCAAAATTCTTAAATTAACCAAGACCAAAATGGGGCTTATATAGAACACATGATTGCACAATATTAGATACTAAATCAAAATTAAAACAAAGTGATGCGGACATTATAGGCTTAGTTCGTGTTTTTGAGATTTACCGTTAGATTGTGATGTGGAGGAAATTTCGTCATCAGATCAAAAGCAGGAGGATTCAGGGGTTACGATCAATCCATAAGATGGTGTGTCCATCATAGATGATCAGCCCACTTCTTGGTATCTTAGTTTCATAGTTGTAAAAAGCAGTGCCTCAAGCGACCGCCTAAGCGAGCGTGCGCTCTGTTGGGCTCAAGCGATTGGCCACCTCTGACGGTCATCATTAAAAATTTGATATATGTAATATAATTATTGTTTAAAGATATAAAAAAAATTATTTCATTTGAATATGATTGTTAGGAAAACAAAAAACTGTGTTATTTTATATATTTCTCATGTATTTTACATTATAATATGATATGATTTGTATATCCAACAATAAAAATAGTTTACAGATAGAAGAAGAAAGACGATACAAATTGTGTCAAATATGTTTCTCTCATGTTAACTTATTATCTTCCTCATTAGTGGACCAATTAGTCTCTCTCCCTCTATTTATTGGTGGACCATATAGTCCCCATTTGTTTGTCTTTTCATGGTTGTTAAATTACAGCTAGCTCAAGCAACCCAATAAATAATTAAGAGTTTTTAAATGTCCCAAATTCTTTCTAGAACCCCAAAACTCTCATAAGCTCATATATAGAGGAGTCTTTTAAAATTTAAATAAGCGCAAGGCCTATAATTATATATTTTTTACTTATCAATATTTTTTATAACTTATCTTGAGTATAATAGAGATACAGAAAGAAATGAGAGTAAGATGTACGACATCTCACTCTTCCTCCCCCTTCTCTTCTTTCTCCCATGTTCAGTGACACATTTGACTGTCAGGCTATTTTTTTACTTTTTATTAACTTTCATACTCTCTCTCCCCCCTGTTGGGCTGTCTATTTTTTATTCCTCACAATCTCTCTCTCTCCCCTCCCCCTCCCCCTCCCCCTCCCCCTTTCAATAGTCATTGTATATTTAAATTTTAATCCATTTTTTTCCAACACATGAAATTCTCCTTTATTATTCTTAGAATTGTCTCTAACGATGGTTCTATAAAAATGCATCTTGACAATGGTGTATTTTATATATGAATGAAGGGCCATTTATAAAAGAAAATGCATCATACATAGATCTCATATTAGAGAGAATTTTTACAACAAAAATTTTATCTGGCACCGCCTCAAGCATCCATGGGGTCTATCGCCTTAAGTCACCCGATCGCCTTGACAACTATGCTTAGTTTATTTACTTTTATTTTACCTTATTAGTATTTGAGATTGTTTTTAGTAATGGTGTTTTAATAATTATTTAAAACTTGTAGTAATGGAACTTTTGTAATTACTAAGATATGGGTTTCTTTCTTTTCTCATTAAATACTTCATCTACAAGTGGCGAATTAACAGAATTTTTATGAATGAACTATTTTCTCATTAAATACTTCATCGACAAATGGCGAATTAACAGAATTTTTATGAATGAACTATAAGAGTTTTATTGGCTTTTGGAACCTCGAATGGTGTCAAGCCACGGTGTCAAGCCAAATCAATCCTTGATGTGAAGCTAGGTAATCATCTTCTTTGTTTAGTTTTATTTTTTGTTATTTTGTTTCCTTGCAAAACCCTAATCGAAACAAACCCTAGATCTATTTTCCCTTGTTGTCCAACCGTACCCACAACCCACCATTTCTATTACAGTCTTCCTGCAACCTCTTTATTGCTTCCTGCAGCTCCTATACCGTCACCATGTCCCTAACAGCCACAGCTTCCCAAATCCTTTTTTGCACATCTGCAACCCCAACCCTACCATCCCAGCCTTATTCATATTCCATATTGCTATTCCAGCAATTCTGGAATCGCATTAGTGTTGTTACATCTCACCCAGTGTTTTAAAAAGCGTGTGAGGCTTACGTCTCGAGGCTCACCTCGGGACGAAGTTTAAGGAAAACGCCTTGAGGCTCATCCAAGAAGCCTAAACCCCAACAGCCTCACGCCTCAAAGTGTGAGGCTCACATAAGGCACACACCTCACACTTTTATGCCTCATACATTAACTAAAATTAGGATTTTAGCCACAACAAAGACATAAATTACAAAAAAAAATTGTTATTTGTTTCAACTAGTAACAAATAAAATTTTATTTATTTCAAATAAGACATTGAAAATGATGATGATGTTATTGGTTTCAACCAATACATAATTTAATTGGGTTTTAAAAACCCTTTGAGTCTAATTTACAATATTTCCCTAGCAGACATTGTAAAAAATTTGGAGTCATTGGCCTAATTCACGACTCAAAAGGAAAAATAACTGATTATTTGTTAAAATAAGTGACCATAAAACTTTCTTGTGAGGCTTAAGCCTCACGCCTTGAGGCATACGCCTCACGCCTCTTGAGGTCCTAACGTCTCACGCATATTGAGGTCCTAACGTCTCACCTCACGCCTTCACGTTTTAAAACATTGATCCCACCACACATATCTCATTGTAGCTCCAGTTCATATACACTCCGCATACCCTATTCCCAACACCCAGTCCCCCTTCTCTTGCTGTCCCCACCTTCCTACAGCCCCTACAGGCTACAACTATTTCCTCATCTATCCAACAGCCCCACAGCATTCCTAATATTTTAGTAGCACCCCATAACCTTCTCCAATTGCCATTACGCCCAATCTTACCTAAACCCTAAAATCTTTCATACTCAACCCTAATACCATTCTAAACCCTAAAACAGCCCCTTTAAAACCTTCACCTTGATTTTACAATTGATATTAGCTTGTTGTTGGTTGTTCTTTGTGCTTTAATTTAAGATTGCTTTTAACCCTAATTTACATGCATGTTCCAATTCTTAATCATTATTGAGTCTAAATTAATCCTCAATTGAATAAGGAAATCACTTTGATGGTTGCTTTAAGCTCTAGGCTAGTGGAAGTTCTCACTTCCATTACAATTACCCAAAATCAATTTTGATTTTTGAGATTCATAACTATGAGATTGTTAGTGGACCTAGGATCTTAATAATTTCATTTTGGGCTTTCTTGATTATAATTGTTCCAATCTAAATAATTTTATAAAGTTCATATTGCAAGAATCAATTTTGGATATCTAAATTGCATCGTCTAGTTGTCTGGCCCTGCATCACAAAGATTTAAAACTAATTCTAATCTAACTTCTTCATTATTCTCCCTCTAATCCTCCACTCTTCTCATCATCATAATTAATCTCTCTTTTTATAAAGGATCATATATTGAGCAACATCAATGCCACATGGTAGAGGGCTTGATAAACAAAATCCTCCAGTCATTTAGGGATATTGAACTAATCAATTGCATCTTGGCAGATATACTTTTAAGGTTAACCCAACCAAAAAGGTGCCAACACAGGGCACCATGGAAGAAAATGCTATCACTAGTAGCAGTCTTGTTTCATTCATTGTATTGTAATTGTGCTTGTTAGTTTGTGTTTGAATCACTTATCATTAAATTAAATTTGGTTCATTTAACTCATTTAATTTACTTTTTATTTTTATTTTTAAATTTCTCTTTTACGAACAAATTATTTGTATCATTTAAAATTGATATGTCATGGTTTTAAAACACGAAAAATCGACACAACTCGAAAGTTAGCCGAGTTGAGTAACTCAAAAAACTCAAAAAAAACTCGACCCGTTCCAACTTGGAACATGTATTTGTAATTACCTATCATACCTATTAGGCAATTATCAATTTCTTGGCATTTTATCCAAGATGGAACCACAAATAAATTGAAAATTTTGGGTTACAGAACCCAAGGTAGGCTAGTGTTGTAGTTTCACACAACCTATAAATCAAGTTTAACAGATACTATAGTCCACTAGTTTTGCAGTCCCAAAAAAAATCTAATGCAGAAACAGCGTGTCGTTTGAGTTAGGTTTTTAACAAAACAAAAATAACAAAAATAGCTTTCTGTTCACTCAACCGGGTTTGAAGAGTCAAAAAACTCAACTTGACTCAACCGAGTAACTCGCCAAATTGTGTTTCTTTCAAGTTTTGAGGTGACACAACTCGAAACTAAATCGAGTTGAGTAACTTGGCCGAGTCCCGAGTCAACTCGTCGAGTTTTTGAACTATGCGATACATATAGGTTTCAATGGGAACCAATACGTCCCTCAAAACCATATTTCTAATCCTTGACTGGTATACCTCAGTCATCAGCAAGAATTTCTCTTGGTGTCATTGCCCACACCAATGGGACACCAAAATGTAACAACTCTAGCAATGGCAAAGTTTTTCCTTTTGCTGCCATGCTCAAATGAATGGAAAGCCAACAAGTGGCACCCCTGGCAACAGTAAGGTCAAGATAGACGAGCAAGGCCTACAAGCGCCCAGTTGAACACTTTTCGAAAAGGGACAACAGGATCCCACTAGAAGCCCGGAGGCCCCCCATGGGCACCAAGGCACACAAGGACCCAGAGTTTAGTAATTCGTCACCACTCTACTCATTAGCCGATGTGAAATATATCACATCGCAAAAAAAAATAGTTTTAAACTTATAACAGCATATTCAGCGTCTTAGCTCTGAATCAAAGACGCGACTGATCCAATATAATCTAAGGGTGCATTTTAGATTGATTATTTTGGCCATAAACCTGTATGATGTAATCATTGTCATATAACCACTGAAAAATAATTGCTAAATAAATAAATAGGTGTTAACTGTTTAAGATAGTACTAGACTACTAGTTAAATTGGTAGTGATTATATAAAATTTCTTAAATCACTGGTTATCCAAACAGAATTACTGAAAATGTAATATTTTCGTCACTTTTCAATGATTAAATCACTTGCAGTATTTTAAAACTCGAAAACTCGACTCGGAATGTTGCCGAGTAAAGTCAACTCAAAAAACTTAAGCAAAACTCGTTTAAGTAATGACACCTAAAACTCAGACATATATAATATTTTTCTAATACTATATGTATGGTATAAATTAAAAATTAATGACAAAACATGTTTAGAATGAGATTTATATAATTCAATATATACTAAACACCCCTCTTTTGTTTTGCATTTATACTAAGTGTGAGTGAAGTGTGTTTAAAAAAAAAACATAATTTGGTCACTCGGATAGGCCGGTTTACTCGATTTTTGTTATAACAAAAAAAGTACATTACTCAGGAGGATCGGGATGAGTCAGGGTGAGTCGGAGCGAGTTACTCAGTTTTCATTATCAATTCCGAGTTTTACTTCAAACTCAACCCGAAACCTGGCCGAGTCGACTCGACTCGACAGTGTTTCAGGTCAACTCGACAGAGTTTTAATACAGAGATCATTTGTTAACCAAGAACAATTATGGAAAATATAAATATCACTTTTCAACAGGGTTATTGAAGGGGGTAAATATTTTAATCACTTTTCAACAATTAAATCAGGAAAAAAAAACAAACCTAAAAGCATTAAACAAACATACACAAATCAAACAAGGCTCAAAAAACGAACTTAAACCTAGAAAAGATAGTATAGGCAAAGTAAATAGAAATTCAGGGCCAAGGAGAGGCAATGCCACCCACAAGAAGGGAAATATGCAGGAAAATCATATAAATACGATACTACTCACTCTGTTACCATGTTAGTTGAAGAAAATCAGAGGTTGGATTCATTATAATAACCAGGAACAAAATGGGGTTTAGATATACAAAGTAAATCAATATTCGAAACTAGATCACACTAAGATTTTGGACTAAATGTCTAAATCTAATCTAACTGTAGAAGGATATCAAATGCTATTTTAATTCTATTTTAAACCTCACTTTAACGAGATTACATGGAAATAATAAAATTGATTCATTTATTTAAAAAAAAAAAAAAACAAGATCAACAATGTTTCAAAGCTCCAGCAAAGTATATCATACCTGAAATATATTTGGAGAAGTAAAGAAAGAGAATAACTTTTTTTGGGATGGTAAGAAACAGAAAAACTTACTTTGACATACGCGTCATCGTAAAGATTGAAAATGCAGCCTTCCACTTCTGCTTGAGTGTAATGGCATTTTGCTTGCAAAAACCCCTCTTCATCTCCTTCACTGCACCATTCAAATGGCAAAAAAAACATGAACACATCAAAATGAAAAACAGTGAAAAATCGGTACAAACTTGGGAAGGAAAAGAAAAGGGTATCATCTTTTATCATAAGCTTACTCTTTGGAGCTTCCAGATCGACCACTGCTCTTCGATTTCTTCTGAAGGTAACAATAAAACATTCTGTCTTTCAATTTTTGTGAACAAAATAAATAAATTTGATAGATACAAACTGTTACAGCAAAAACAACGAAAAAAAAGAGCTGAAATGTAGGTAGAAGGAAGAACGGAAATGCGAGTAGAACCTTCTTTTCGTATCTCTCTGGCCACCTTTCCCGAGCTTCATTATCCGGTAATGGTTCTCCGACGAAGCAACATTCCATCTCCGACGCTGCTTTCTTTATTTTCTTTGTTGAAGGGGCTTTCGAAGGGCTCGACACCCCATTCTCAGTCTTGCGCTTCCCTGACGTCAACATTCCGGCGACGGAAAAGGGAGATCGACGGATAGGTGACCGGAGACAAAGAGTGGCGAGAGAATAAGCAAGAGAGAGAAAAGAGAAAGAGAGGGAAGGGAGAAAAATAGAGGTTTGAAAAGTGTTTGAAGGATGAAGCGGGTACGGATGAGCGGGAAATTTGAATTTAGGGTTTTTTTTTAGGCTTTATCAATTGTATTTAAGTCCAACTTAGGTTCCGGTCTGTATGACGATGTGTCATAAGAAAGGTACGTGTAGCTGCAAGGCATGTGCAGCCCTGCACCTCACCTGCAGGATTTTCTGCAATGAATCACACATCCAATTGCAATTAACTCGGGGACAATTTTTTTTTTGGGTAAAGAGATATTCGATTAATTATAAACGGGAAGATACAAAGCTATTCTTAAACCCGCAGGATAGGACCCCTAACTCAAAGAGGAAAACAAGGTAGAGAAATACCGAATACCACTATTGAGAGCAAGTTCAGCATTTTGATGAGTTACCCCATTAGCTGCTCTGGGTATATGTATAAACCTTATCAACCGACATTGGGAAGACAAAAGAAGAATGTCATCGAGAATAGAAGAAACTTCCCAATGTCTGATGGTAGAGGATCCATTCAGAAAGTCAATAAACTCTTTAGAATCTGATTCGCAGATAATCTGAGGCCACTGTTTGTTTACGGCCTAAGTTAAGCCTATACGCAAAGCTTCTGTCTCGGCACACCTGGGAGACCTTCCAAACAAGCTTTTCTGTTGAGCCGAAATGATCATTCCTTGGGGGTTGCAAGCCACGACTGCTGCTCCCGCTGCCAAGATATGAGGTAAAGCCGCACCATCATAATTAACTTTGATCCACCCCGGATCCGGGGGTTGCCATTTGATTGGTTGGAGATGGAGCATATGCGAAGAAGGGACACTGGCATTCACCCCCATCTGAATAAAAGCATGGTGAACTTTGGAAATAGCTCGATGGAGCTCAAAAGGGGCCTGATCAAAGACAATCTGGTTCCTGATTTTCCAAATGGTCCATAAAATGGTGATCAACTGGGTTGCCACCCGAAAATTGTCTTGCTGAAAGATCGTTTTATGACTCCATTGCGTCCACCATTGGAAAAAGTCCAAACTAGATATATGGGGGTGGCTTCTGATGGATAACGGCGAGCCAAACCAAATACGGGTGGTGCATAGACATGATATGAGTAGATGAAAAATGGTTCCGTCCTCCCCAAGACAAAGGGGGCAAAGGGGATTAACGTCCAAGTGTCTCCTATGCAATAGGTAATATATTGTGACACGCTCTCCACATAAAAACCAGAAGCTTGGGAGGAAGGGGGATTTTCCAAAGAGATTTCCAGATGTTGCCATGAGGTTCCATCAAAGTGGAATTGGACGAAGCTTGCTAAGAAGCAATAAAAACCGATGCTAAGTGGGATGCTAATTTAACTGTGAAAACTCCCGTAGACATAAAATGCCAAATCAATTTGTCTTGCACCCGCATAGAGCTGATTGGGATTTTATATATCTCAGCAATTTCAGATTCCCTAAACAAAGACTGAAGTTTTGCCACATCCCAAGAACTCCCCGTCTGAACTCATCAACTGAGTTGCAATGAGGCTGGCCGAAACAGGAACAATGGGTGGAAGGGGTTTGAACTGGGGAAGTGTTGGTATACAAGGGTCTTGGAAGACCCTTATCGATTCGCCGGACCCTACCTGCCACCTGATTCCTCTGCCAAGAACCTCGCGCCCAACTAATAGACTCCTCCATGCCCAAGAGGGGCGGTAGCCTATCTTGGCCTCCAGGAAGGTTGAGCGAGGGGAATAGAGGGATTTCATAGTTTGAGCCCATAATGATTCGAGATGATTCAACAGGTGCCATCCTTGCTTAGCCAAAAGCCCCAAGTTAAAGGCGTGAAGATCGCGTAATCCCATCCCTCCCCTATCCTTAGGAAAACATAGAGATTTCTATCGAAGCCAATGGATTTTCCGAGCCACGGATTTATGCCACCAAAATTTAGTCGTTTCAACTTCTTGATCCAGCTGAGGGGAAGTTTAAACACACTCATAGTGTAAGCAGATATGGCTTGAACAATAGCCCTGATGAGAACCCCTCTTCCCCGCTTGAGAAAGCAGCTTTGCTGTCCACCCTTGCATCCGTTGAAGAATTTTGTGTTTTAACTTATCAAAAAGTCGAAGTTTGGATCGTCCAAACTCAGAAGGGAATCCCAAGTATCTACTTGGCGGCACCAAATGACGAATATGGAGCATACGAGTGATGAGGCATCTGAAACGAGATGGAGTGTTAGCACAGAAGGATACCCCCGATTTGTTATAATTCACTTTTTGCCCTGTAGCTGCCCCATAAGAAGAGAGAATGGCCATGAGAGTTGTGAGTTCATCCAAATTGGCTTTGAGGAAGATAATGCAATTGTCGACAAATAAGAGATGAGAGAGAATGGGAGCTGAGTGAGCTACCTTGATACCACTGAGCTGACCTAATAAGACTTGTCGTTGGAGCAAACAAGATAAAGCTTCAGCACAGAGTAAATACAGATACGGTGATAGTGGATCACCTTGTCGAAGTCCCCTCTTTAGCTGGATGTATCCCTTCGCCTCACCATTGATCATGATAGCATAGGTTACAGTTGTAATACATTGGCTGATCCATTGATCACAAAACTCAAGCTTCTTCATCATAGCAAACAGAAACGCCCATTCCACCCTATCATATGCGCGATTCATGTCCAATTTCACAGCCAAATGCCAGTTCGCTCCATTTTTTTTCCTTTTGAGAAAATGCTGAACTTCATGAGCCAAGATTACATTATCCATGATTTGTCTTCATCGAAAGAAAGCAGACTGAAATGGTCTGATGATGTCCTCCAAAGTTTCCCGAAAGCTAGTGGCAAGGATCTTGACTGTTATAAATCACATTACATAAGCTAATGGGTCGAAAGTTAGCTAAAGATTCAGGGTTTGGAATTTTGGGGATAAGCACAATGTGGGTGAAGTTAAGTTTTTTCAATAAAAATCCATGTTGAAAAAAACTAAGAACAACATCAGTAACATCTTTACCAATAGTACTCTAGTGTTTATGATAGAAAGTGTTGGGCATCCCATCCGGACCCGGTGCTTTTAAGGGGCCAATGTCGAATACAACAGATCGGATTTCTTCATGTGTCATCTCCCGGCATAGGTTGATATTGTGTTGACTGGAAAGGCGGGGAGTAACTGAATCCAAAATCTCTACGAAGTCAGTCAGGTTGGATGAGGTAAAGAGCTGCTCGAAGTGTTGTATAATATGGCATTCAGTTTCATCAATTGAGGAAGTCCAAACTCCTGACTCAGTCTTAAGAATTGTCATTCGATTCCTCTATCGCCGACTTACAGTAGTGGTATGGAAAAACCTCGTGTTACGATCACCCAATGATAACCAATCGGCTCTGGACTTCTGTCTCCATAAGGCCTCTTCCTGATGAAATGTTTCATCAAGCTCCAAAGTTAGAACCCATCGACATTGGACTATGGTTGAAGTTTGCTCCCTGTTCTGAAGATCCATCAATGAGTTTTGTAGCTTTTGAATTCGCATGGGTAAATAGCCAAAGGACCTCTTATTCCATCGGAGGAGATCTTCTCGACATTGAGAGATTTTACAGCAAAGTTGAAACATTTTCAAGCCAAAGCTAGGCTTCATCCAAGTGGATTTAACAATTTCCGGGCAGTCAGTAAGAGAATTCCACATTTTCTCATAACGAAACAATTTTTTCCTTTTACGAACACCGTCTTCATTGGAGATGAAGATGGGACAGTGATCCGACCCAATGGCTGAAAGAATGGAAACCAAAGCATTGGGGTAATCCGAAATCCATTAGGGATTGACAAGACCCCTATCAAGTCTGGCCACAATGTGGAAAGGGTGGGATCGTCAGTTAGTCCAAGTAAAGCAGTGACCTTGATATTCGAGATCCAGAAGATTTGTAGAAGAGATCATATCTTGGAAATTAAATAATTAACTTGAGTCACCGAAGGAACATTACCCCCATACTTCTCTTCAGGCATTAGTATATCGTTAAAATCCCCAACACATAACCACGGCTAAGTTCGGTGTTGACCCATCATGCTGATACGTTGCCAGAGAGCCCTGCAATGTCCATAATCCATTGGGCCGTACACAAAGGATATCATTCCATTATAGTTGGAATTAGAAACTGAAGTATCAATTAAGTTAGTATCACTAGCCATGATGCGAATATCAGTAGATGAAGACCACAGAAGCACCAAACCGCCTGTAAGGCCTTCCGGGTTCACTGTGGACTGATCAAAATGAAGAAGTTGAGCCACTTGAGAAACTTTGTGTGACTTTTATTTTTAGTTTCCATGAGAAAAACAACTTGCGGCCGAAGACAAAGGACCAAGTCCTTGAGGATCCGAACTGTCTGGGGCTAGCCCAACCCCTGACAGTCCTTGAGAGGGACTACTCCTTGGCAGCCGCCCCTGAGGAAATTGGTGAGGAGGTTTTGATAGAACCTCCATGAAAAGAGCCCGGGCTCTGGAATCCCTGATGTTCGGTATCTGGGTGGTAGTGTTCCGATGAAGACAACTCTAGAGAGATTGTCAAACGAGGTGGTTGGGCTCGAAAAGAACTAGTCTTTGGGTTTTGGTCTGGCCCATGAGTAGAGATCGGATCCAGTGGGTACGTATTTCTGAGTGGTTCGATCTATGTTAGATGGGTAAAGTAGAGGAGATGGTCGCGGGTTGAGTGGATGTTATGTTGGGATGACTCCGAGGCCACATAGTCAACATTGGGTGAGCTGGCAAGAGAGTCGTTAACGAAAGTGATGGCTAAATTTTTGGGATGAGGTGGAGGCCAGACATCACTATCCGGATGTTTGCACTAAAGGTTCTTATTCTGGGTAATCCCCACAGAATCATGAGATGATGATAGATCAATAATAAGACGATGGGCCACCTAGCCCAAAGAAATGACCGTTTCTGTATGATAAATCACAGGTGTTTTGGAATGCACACTTGTCACCTCTGACTCTCTGTTATCTGAAAAATTTGTATGCTTCAATACAGGTTGTGGTGGTCCTTTGATAGGGTTGGTCGGCCTGTCTTATAGGACCTCCATTGCTGAGTAGCTTGAAACGCCGATCTGTAAGATTTTCTATAAGGTTTATGGTCTTGTAATGTTCATGGTCCAAACCCGGATAAAGTCTACTCTAGTTAAGGTTTCAGTTGTAGCCAAACAGTGGTGTTTTATGCATTAATTAAGTACATCGGGTGATAAGGATGGTCTATAGTCTCCTTGATGGGTTAGGACTCTAATGACCTAAACCCTATAGTATAAGTAATACATATAGGCTATCGGTCCCAGATCCAACTCCTAAGAAAGCCTGCAGAAAAGCATCTTCCCCATCAAGAGCAAAGGAGTCATGGAATCTGAAGACCGTGTGCTTTATCGGCATCAACAACAAAAGGTTCTTCTCTCAATTTTCAATGGCCGACTCAGGTATGTGATTCTTGAATCTTTGATTGACTAGATCCAGAAAATATAACATGTGGTATCAGAGCCAGGGTGCTCAATCAAGTTCAAGAATGCATAAAGTTATTTCTATTAATTTTTAATAGGATTTACATTATTTTTCTGATGAAATTAGTTCGATTTTTTACGAGATTTTATAGGTTTTCCGGCGAAAACTCATCGCCGGAGAACCATGGTCGGCCTTTCCTATATAGCGTTATTATGGGGCTAATTTGTAGGTTCACTGTTTCAATTTTGGGGTTTAGAATAAAAGGGTTCTCGGTTTTCCGGCGATTACGCCGGTTGCCGGAGATCAAATACCTCAAATAAAGTTGAAAGTTTTTTTTTAATTTAATGGATTTTATTTTGAAACCCTCCTAGATCGGATCTGAGACTGGAATAGTGAGTTTTCAAAAAAAAAAAAAAAGGGTTTCTCGGCCGATTTCAGTTGGACGGCAATTATGCCGGCATCCATCCCCGGAGAAGGATTCCGGCAGCAGGGTTTTGGTCGCCGTATTCAGGCCGTCATTTTGGCACCGGCGGCAGCCGGTAGGGCCCCCAACAAAGGGGAACCGGGCTACGGTTTCGGTTTGAAAAACAAAAGGGGTTGGGAAGACGAATCCACGAGGGGCAACCCGACCCCTTGACCCGATCCGAATTTTTAACCCGAACCGAGTGGTACCCGACCTGGATATAACAGGTCATAACCCGACCCGAATACCCATACCGGCTCGCTGGACCGGTTCAACCGGATTGCGGCTGGACCAGGCCGGACCGAGCCCCGTCCAGACCGGACCGCGTGTTGACGTCGAACCGCGCGCGCGTGACCTGCAAATCGAGCGTGAAGCGCACGCCCTGTGCGTGAAGCGCACGTGCTGCGCGTGAAGGGCACTCCAGTACCCCTGTTGCTAATCCCTGCGCGTGCCAGCGTGTCCGACACATTTTTTGCGCGTGTCCAGGGTCCCCTGGCTTAATTTTGTCAGTAAAACCTTATTCCAGGGTCCATTTTAGTTAATTTGTCTTCTATAGAGGACTTTTATGGTATTAAGTGCTCAAATAGAGCTATTTTTTTTAATTTTGAACCTACCTTTGATGCCTAATTTGGTTTTTGGGAATTCCAGAAAACTTTTCAAGCTTAAAGTAACTCTTGGACCATCCCTAAAGTATTCTTTGTAAATATCTGGGGTTTATTTTAGCTGATTGTGCCTCTATAAAGACCTTATGTGACATTAAGTGCCTAATATAACTAATTTTCAATTCTAGACCTACTTTTATGCATATTCTAGTATCTGGGCGCCCCGGAGAGATTTTATGGTTAAATTAATATTTTCAATTGCCTATAAAGTAATTGAATGCATAAATAAAGTATGTTTGGTGATTGTTTAATGAGCTTTAAGGTTTTCCGGTCTATTGATTTGGGAAAATGGGGGAACACATGATTAAGTTCATTTGTGCATTCAGAATGACACCAATATAGTTTTTAACTCTTACGGACTTCAGGCACTAATTGATTGCACACTTGGTGTAATCTTTTGAATATAAAGTATTTTCATAAACAAATTTTTTGGGGCTAAGACATGTTTATTTGCGTTTCAACATATATGGACATGACTACTTAGTATAATATGCATGATATATTTTGTTCAACAAATTATTTGAAGTTCAAGGCCTTAAATGCATGATGATTTCTTGTACAAAACTGAATTCTTGTTTGTTTTTAAAAATTCATGAATTGCATTATCGTTGTGTTTTCCAATGCATGTTATAAATTATGTTCTTTTAATTTAATATCATGTGGAATACGAGATTTCTATGAATATGTTATAATGTTCATTGATACATGTTTATTTAAACAATCAATAATTCCTTGGGGTATGGAATTTTAGGCAACTCCTTATTTGGAACCAACCAGATTGAAATGGTCGTGTTAGTCACCAAAGTGGCCTCGATCAGAAAAATTTGGGTGGCGTTCAAATGTGCATGGTTGTATGATTATTTGCTATATATTGAAAAGGGAGTGCCATAAGGTTTTGCGTTTGATTGTTATAGGGTGGTGATCAAGCCCAAAGGTGGGTCATCATCTTGTACAATTCAAATGGAGCAGGAAGGTTGGTGTGACATTGCAGACTAGAGGAGTTTAGGCCCAAAGGCTTAAAGTTTTCGAAATTTGTAGTGTTCATGATCAACTTGTCTTGTGGTGAAGTTAATTCACCAAATGAGATGAGCTAATCGCATGTTGCATTTTCGGCCCAAAGGAGGGAATGTGATGATGCAAATAGCTATCTCACCAGAGGATGTATTTAAAATATTATAGTCACTCTGGATTGTCTGATTGATACCCCATCAGTTAGATGTATTTTTACATCAATAAAAGCATTAAATAAAGATAATGATTCATGCATAAGGATATTAAGATTCAAACTTTTATGTGAGCCTTTTTAATTTATATACAGAAATTAAATCTTCTCTTACAGATAATTGTTACTCTATGGGCGCTGAAAGTATTAAGTTATGCTGACCTTAGGTAAACAAAACTAAGACTTAGTCATTTTAAGGATGAAAGTAAGAAATGTGTAATTAAAGATAAGTTAAAGGTTAGGGCTAAGCATTAGGAATGAAAAATGTCAATAGACTGAATTTGAAAACTGTGAATGATCAATATAAAAGGTTATTTATGGAAGAATTCCTAATATTATATAAGGTATTATTTGATAAGGTGACAAGTTCAATGATTATTTTATTTGAGAATCATAAGTGTTTATCTAAGTCAATTGACTTATGTTTGATATGATGAATTCATGGAAACATCCTAAATAAAGATTGCAAATATGAATTCATTGAGATAATGGTCAACATAAAGTTGATGTTGTAGTTTAAGTTTGAATCTCTCCATGTGTACTTTAACCAATCTGTAACTAACCTAAAGTGCATAAAGGAAAAATGGATAAAGTGTAAATATATTTACATCCATATAAGTTCAGGATGAGAATAAATTACAGTATTAAAGTCTACAAAGCTCATAAGGTAATGAACGATTAACGTTACCAATTCACATTCGTGATATCTTAGAGAGATTCATCAGAATTGAAAATAAAAAGGTTGAGAGAAATCATTGATAAAGAAATATAGATTAAATGATAATATTCACACAGTTTATTAGATTTAAATATGGTAAGGGGATCATTTCTTTATCAATTTATTAATGCATCATATTATTAAAATTCATGGTTTGTAAAGTGAAAATACATTGACATTAAAATATAATATTTTAATAATGTATTCAAGGTGATGCGATAAAGTAATTTTGAAATGTAAAAATTTCAATCTGAAGATTTGTTTGATAGCATTAAGTAAAGAAAATTTAAAGGCTTCAAAGAAATTTTCTCTCTACAAATACTAATACAATGACCTATATAGATATTTGTAATTGATTTTCTCTCTTTCATGAGGTATAATGATGTTTCATTAATCTATATATATAGATATCAAAGTTTGGATTTTGTTTATGATCCATAAAGATAAAGTTCATAATCTTCTCAGTAGAAAGATCTAAGTTGTGAAATATAATATAAAGTAAAGATTAAAGGTTGTTTACTTAGTATCTTCAAGATTATGAGATACTTAAAATACTATTTAATCATTTAAGAACATAATGAACAATTTAAAGGGAAAACTATGTTGTCAAAAGTCATGAACAATTATTCATTTATGCTAGCATTCCTATATGGAAATACTTTAAAGGCTACATTGTATATTTCATATTAAGTTCCTCATAAAGTAATATTCAAGACACCATTAAGTGTTGTAAAATGAGGAAAATTTCAAGAAACAAAGTTGCTTCTTTATCAGACATTTAAAGAAATTAAGGAATATATATATCATCTAGTCTCTCTCGAAACACTCACATATTTGAGATTAAAAAATGTGAAATGTTAAAAATTGCGATAACAATGGGAGTATAAAGTCTCTACCTATTAAGTGTAAGGATAGCCACATTTCAGTCTATCAATTGGCTTAAAGAAGTGATGTTGTGTCACACCTAAAGTCTCTTATTTTGATAGTTGATGGTCATCATATAAAGTTTTGAGGTGCTGTTATCTCCCATTCGGTCTAATTTGTTTCGTCAGAAGTTAAGACATGTTTGATGATGTTTTGAAGAGAAGACATACAAATCTAATGATCTTGTATATTAGCTCAAAAGTTAGTACTTGATTTTGAGAATAAAGATGATATATTACTTTTCATCAGGATAGGGGAAGTATTATGTTGATTATAACATGAAATCCATGAAGAAAAGTAATATTTTAAACTTAATAGAGTTATATCTAATAAACATTAGAAGAATGTTCCCACTCAACGTTCTTCATAAGGAGGTGTATACAAAATGATGAAAGTTCTTAGAAAGAAGATAATGAGTATGAAGTTTGTAAGTTCAGGAAGTTTGCATAAGGTTTTGAGCAAACAATCAAGTGAATACTTCTTTCAATTTTAGGGTGAACATTATAGTTGAGTACATCAACATTAAGGTCAGTGGGAGAAAATATACTTTGATTACATATCATAAAATTGTGACATTAAGGATTTAGAGATGTGTCATTTAGGTTCACCATTATAAATCCCCATTCATTGATCTCATGACCTCTTGTAATTGTAACAGAAATTTTTTTTATTTAGAAAGTTCTAAGGATGATTGGTATGTCACATTAAGCTCCTAAAGAGAAATCTGTATTATGAACTATAGGTTGACTTGTCAGAGTGCCCTAAAACTTAGGTTAAAATTTGTGTTATAAAGTTTCATTATTGCACTTCGATTGAAGAGTCTTGTGGATAAACAGGTCTTCACTCGTTCGAATATATCTCATGCAGTTAAATAAAGTTCCTATTTTGAGTTGTGATATATTTGAGTGTTAGACCATTAAGATAGTTATAGAGTAATTGTAGAAGATTAAAGTATATTAGCTCACATCATGGTATTGATACCCCTCAGGTTATCGGGTATTCAGGCTCAGATTGTGCTGGACGTCTGAACATCAAGTAGTCGACATTGGGTTTTATTCCTATTGGCTGTGATATTGCTATCTAGTGAAAAGTATAATGCTTTTCAGTATGGAATCGTCGACTAGGCAGGCAGGATACATGACTTGTTATAAGGTTTTTGAACAAGTTATGTGATTGCGGAGTTTTATCTCAGGGCTCTAGGTCTTCAGTTTTATTACTAGGCTGTTGGATATAATTCTGCATCAGTTTACTTCTCTCAAAACAATAAGACTTAAAGTTAGTCCAAACACATGCGCGTAAGGTGTCTTGTTGTGAGAGAGAAGGTTAGAGAACATAAAGTGTCTGAACCATTAACCATAAAGTTGAATCATAAGGTATTTTAGAGTTTGTCCAAAATGAGACTGAAAGACAGCTTGGATTCATTTGGTTAGTGGGAGTATGTTGCTAGCATTTCAGTTACAGATAAAAAGTTCTCTACTACAGTTATTGAGATTTGCCTATTAATTTGTTCTAATCAGAACAATATAGCGATGCTTCACTCTGCATTTCCATTTTGTGTTAAATGGTGTTTTAAATTTGCAGATTAAGTGACCAAGGCAAATTTTGAGGATCGAATTTTGGGATGTGTGAGGTCAGCACATCATAAGGTTATAATGCTTGAAACTAGGGAAAATGAGGGTACTAGTATAGTGACCATGGAATGGTGTCATGTCGTAAGTTGATATGATGGCCTCCGTGATCCGGTATTAGTGTTTTCATTTGTCTAGGTTTTGTTCACCACATTTATGTATATTGGCTTAACTATTTGGAGTATGTTTTCAGTGTGGCCACACGTCTGTTGTTTTCAAAATTGAGTCGTTTATCCGGGAGAGTCATTTTAAAAGAATTTTCCGCATAAATAAAATGTTTTCTCTTTTGATGATCATTACAGACCAAGTGGGAGAATGTAAGATTTTCTATAAGGTTTATGGTCTTGTAATGTTCATGGTCCAAACCCGGATAAAGTCTACTCCAGTTAAGGTTTCAGTTGTAGCCAAACAGTGGTGTTTTATGCATTAATTAAGTACATCGGGTGATAAGGATGGTCTATAGTCTCCTTGATGGGTTAGGACTCTAATGACCTAAACCCTATAGTATAAGTAATACATATAGGCTATCGGTCCCAGATCCAACTCCTAAGAAAGCCTGCAGAAAAGCATCTTCCCCATCAAGAGCAAAGGAGTCATGGAATCTGAAGACCGTGTGCTTCATCGGCATCAACAACAAAAGGTTCTTCTCTCAATTTTCAATGGCCGACTCAGGTATGTGATTCTTGAATCTTTGATTGACTAGATCCAGAAAATATAACACGATCATCTTCTCCGAGTCGTTGTGCTCAGTTAAAATTCCGACAAGCGGCCAGCTATTGTAGTGAAGAATTCTGCCCGAAGCCAAGGGCCAAACAGGGCCACCGTAGGTGCCGAAAACTCCCCCCCCCCTTGGCCGTGGAAACATGATATGGGCAATGACGTTCATCATGACTCAACTGACCACACCAGTAGCAACATAGGGGAAGTTTTTCATAGGTTAGAGGAAATATGGCAGGTGGTTCGTCCGGCATGTTGAGGCAGACATAGGGGAGCAAAGGCTCTGAAACCTCACAAAGGATGCAGATACGTAAGAATTTGCCTCGTATAGGCCCTTTGCCGGACAAATCTACCTCCTCAAAAATTCCGCATCTCTTAGCTATGACTTGACCAACTTCGGGGGTGAGATATTCTAGTGGGAGGCCATGAGCCTTCACCCATACTGGTAGGCTAGTAAGTTTTAGAGTATCCACCTGAATACCAGGTTTCCATTTTAGCATCAACAATGGATGCCCGTTAAAGGGCCAGGGTTGGTACTGGAAAACTCAATCAACCGCCGTCTGAGAAGAAACTTGAATAGGATAAAATCATTTTCAAGATCCACTGCACTCACCGGATGTTTGGAGTTCCAAGCTCGAATGATAGTATTTTTCGCCACCGTCAAGTTGATAGGTCTGTCAGTGAAGAACTTTCGGATGATACTGTTTTTGAACTCCTCGGGGAGAATTCAATCGCACCAATAGGTCAACATGTGTCCTTTTTAGCCCTTCTTGCCTATGGTTAAGATTCTCCAACTCAGCCCTTAGTTCAACAATACAACATTATTTTTTAAGTAAAATATTCAAAAATGATTAACACTCAGGAATTAAAATTTCTTAACTAAAGTTACATATTTTTTTGCTAAAAATCAAGGTTATATTATTGATTCTCAAGGGTTTGTAAATCTTAACCATAGTCATAGTGGTTGAAAAGGAAACGTGTTGGATTGTGGGTGCAATTGAACTCTCCCCGACTTCAATCACAATTGGTTGTGATTCCATCTCATAAATTTTAGGGTGGGGGAATAATTAGACAAATTCACAGGTGGATAGACTCATTTGGGTATTTGCTTCAGTGATACTGACATAATTTTTCTTTATTTCAAGTTCGAGTTTGTCATTGGCGATTGAGAGGCTCACATTTGTACTAACCTAGATCCTTGATTTAGATTATTAGGGTTCAATTTTTTTTAAAATATTTTCTTTATTTTTAAACTAAATAATAGAATTTAATTATTTTATTGGGTGATCCTCATATATATATATATATTGTTTTAAAGATTGATACGTTGATATTATTATTTTAAGTAGTATTGCTTATCTTTTAAAATAAGAAATAATCTTTATAAAAATTTATTGTTATTTTAATAATAATATATAAAATATTATTAAACAACTATTACAAATTAAAAGCACATTGCTTGCTTCACCTAATTTTAGAGGCATCTTTACAGTATTTTTCTTCGCAAAAATGATACTACGAATTTGTATCTATGATTAACGGAGTCATAGGTTGTTGCAGTATAAGTAAATAACACCATTAATGTAACAGTTGAAACATTACACCAGTGGTTACTTTGTATTATTTAATCATTATTATTTTTTCTAATGAGATATTTAATCCATCATTTCCCATAAAAAAAATAAGATTAACTATGAACAGGATCTCCGGTTGGTACCTTACCAAATGGTTTTGTCCATCTCCAAGATGGTTCAAACTCAACACAGATGGTGCTTCTAGCAGCAATCCGGGGATCAGTGGTGGTAGAGGAGTCATTCGTGCCTCAAATGGTAAGATGATTCTAGCGTTTTATGAGCACTATGGTTTGGAAACTAACACTTTAGCTGAAAAAAGGGTTGTTTATGATGGATGATATTTGTGTGATAAATTGGATATTTCCAATATTATGGTGGGAAGGACTCAAAGATCACTATAGATGTTATTAATGGTATCATTGATCCTCCATGAAAAGTGTGGTGTTGGTGGAAGAAATTTATTAGCCTGAAGGATAAGTGTAACTTAGTTTTCCAGTATACCTACAGAAAAAATAATCAGGTAACAGATTTTCTTTCCAAAGAAGCTTGCAGGAAGCTAGAGAGCAAAGTTTTCAACTATATTCGAGATTGCCCTTTGCCTATTAAAGGCATGATCCGCATGGATCGCTCTTCTATATTTAATGTTAGAGGGTAATCATTTGTAGTTGTGCAGGGGTTTTGGTTTCATGTCCCTCCCCCCAGATAGGGGTCTGCCTAAACTCTGCCCTCTCTGGGTGAATTAAAAAAAAAAAAGAACTGTGATTTAAAAGAAATGCAATAAAGTGAGATTAAGTCATATTGGTTGTAAAATGACATATTAAAGCTAGCCCTAAAATTGGCCGGTGTCATACTTACACCAACTCTACAGCTAGTCTCTTGCGGTATATCCTCATTTAGTTTCTCTTTATCACTTCCACTATTTTAGGGGTGAACAAGGATTTACTACAAGAGTGATCTGTTGTAAGAAGGGCCTAAACCCAAACCCCAGCTTATGTTTTAGTTATCATAGTGATATTTTTAATACATAAGTAGGGGAACATGAATCCTAGGAAGTTAATGTTGATGTGTCACAATAAGATGGGTTTATAGGTTTAGGCTTAGGCTTATGTTCAAACCCTATAAAATGAAAACCCTAAAACACTCTTCCTGATACAACGAGTCAACATTAACCCCAATGATTTATGTTCCTCTGCTTAGATTTTAAATAATGTGTACTTAACACCCAAAAAGTAAGTTAGGATTTAAGTCACACCCTCTTATAGCGTATCCTTGTTCTTTTTCTGAAATGATGGAGAAGCAAGAGAGAGAGAGAGAGAGGGAAGGGAGAACAAATAGACATTTGAAAAGGGTTTGAAGGTTAAAGCGGTTGCGGGTGAGCAGGAAATTTGAATTTAGGTCTTTAAGGGCTTTATCAATTGTATTTTAGTCCAACTTAGATTCCAATCCGTAAGACAATGTGCAGCCCTGCACCTACAAGATTTTTGAGATGAATCTTAGCCAATTGCAATTGAACTCAGCGAGAGTTCAATCACACCCACAGGCCAACACGTGTTCCTTTTAACCCTTATTAACTATGGTTAAGATTCACCAACCTAGCCCTTAGGGTTTAATAATATAACTTTAGTTTTTAAATATAAATATTAAAAATATATTAACACCAAGAGTTTAAAAAAAATTAACTAGCTTATTTTTAAAATATTTTTCTAAAAATCAAGGTTATATTGTTGAATTCCAAGGGTTAGTAAATCTTAACCATAGTTAATAGAGGTTAAAAGGGAAACATGTTGGCTTGTGGATATGATTAAACTCTCCCCGAGTTCAATTGCAATAGGCTGTGATTCCATCTCAGGATTTTAGGTTGGGGAGTAATTAGACAAACTGGCATGTGGACAAACTCATTTGAGTATTTGCTTCAGTGAGAAGACTTATTTTTTCTTTGGTAGAGGAATCGAGTTCGAGTTTGTCGATGGCGATTGAGAGGCTCACATTTGTACTAACCTAGATCCTTGATTTAGGTTATTAAGGTTCAATTTTTTAAAATATTTTCTATAGTTTTTAAAACTAAATAACAGTTTTTAGTTATTTTATTGGGTGATCTCTCTCTCTCTCTCTCTCTATATATATACATATTAGTGGGTAGCATGTGCAATGCCCGTGAGAGAGAGAAAGGGGAGAGATATTGAGAATTAAGAGGGACCCTAGTGAGGGCATTTCGACAAAACAATAAGGAATATTTTGAGTATAGAAACTTGAGGCACGTTTTGAATTTAAAAAAAATTGTGAGAGACACGTTGCTTATTGAAATATAATGTTGAGACATTTTAAGAACCAAAAAGATTTAGAGATATTTTGGGTATAGCAAAGAAAGGAGGCGGGTAGGGCATTGGCAAGATGTTATTCTTGCGGAACATTTTTGCCAAGAGAGTGAGGAGTTTGGTTACGCCACTGAGTTCGTCATGTGTCCCTTTTAACACTACTTAACTGTGATTAAGATTCACTCACTTATCCTTGGTTTTTAGAAGAAAAAAATTATGGAAAGAAAAATTAACCTAGGAGTTAGTGAATTTTAACCACGGTTTAAAAGAAATTAATAATTTTTAAAAAACCAAGAATATGTGGGTAAACCTTAGGGGTTGGTGAATCTTAATCACAGTTGGAGTCCCATTACGCCCTTGAGGTTGCCCTGTGTCTCTTTTAAGTTTTAACATCCCTTAATTGTGGTTAAGATTCATCTACTCCTAATGTTCACCCACCTATCCTCGATTTTTAGGAAAAATATTGATTTTTTTAAACCCTAGTTAAAATTCACTAATTTATAGGGTTAATTTTTTTTTCTAAAATTAATTGATAAGTGGGTGAACCATAGGGGTGGGTGAATCTTAATCACAATTAAAGAGTGTTAAAAAGGACACATGGTGACCTCAGTGGCGTAACCGACTCCGAGGAGTCCAGTTATAACCGTAGAAATTTCGAGTGAAGGGTAGCATGGGAATTAAGCAAACATTCAATTAAGTGTTTGTCTTATATAATGATGATGATAAGGGTAGTTTGGGAATTGTACAAAACTCCATCTACGTTTTCAAAAGGGTTCATAGTATATAGGATAAGAAGGAGAAGAAGATGACATAAGAGCAAGGGTAGTTTTGTAATTTCAAAAGATTCAATCAACATCTAAGTAACCAGAGCATGGTGCGAGAGCGCAGGAGCATCAAATTTCAATTTAGATTCAGATCAAGAATGCCTCTGGAGCGTTGATATATATAAATATATGGAGTCAGTCTATAGGTACTCGCAAATATACTCTCAAATCTACTCCCTAATCCTAACCGTTTATAACCAACCACTAAAGGCCGGGATTTGAGTTGCCTTATTTTGTCTTTTCTAATGCCACATCAGCTCTAATCCTAACCGTTTGATAACGAGATGAACAGTTAGGATTTGGGAGTATATTTTGGAGTACACCTTGGGAGTATCCTGATCGGTGCTAAATGTTATACATAAAAGCATCTCAAACTTAACTTGTTAATCCTTTAGAGTAATTATTTGTATTATTTTATGCTACTTTGTAGTTTTAATTTGTTTCAGGTTCATGCGCGAAAAAGAGCTTAAAATTAAAGGTAGTGTGTATCATTCGTGCTAACCAAAGATACGATATGCTTAGAATATAATCCCTTGAACTTTTCTAGATCAGCTGAGAGGGGACGTGTTGTCACTCTAACTGTAATGTTTGCAATTTAAGAGGTTAGAATAAATTCAAAATAGGGACTATTTATTAGGTTAGTGGTGGATTTGAAAACCCTAGATTTACTCTCCAAAAGGATTTAAAAACCCAATTGTTTTTAGTTTAATTTAGAAATCTCCTTTAATTAATTTAATTAATTATTTTAGTTTAATCAAGCAAAATTCAATTACCCATCTTATTAGTTTAAAATTAATCTGAATAAAAGGCAACGAAACCAGCGCAGTCCTCAGAGGAATGATACCCTTGCTAGTATTATTCTACGGAATTATTACTAAGAAGAAATAATTTAAGATTGACTGACAATCATATCCCTAGACTAATTCATATATATATATATATATATGAAATAATTTAATTAAACCCAATTAATTAACAAAATATAAAATAAATTTCATTTTTAAAAAATTGTATTAAAATAATATATATGCAGGATCAAGTTTCTTTCTTTATTTTTAATATATTAATAAAATAAAAAAGTAGATCCCACTTTACCACAAACCCACTTTCACTATTTCTTAATATTTATTTATATGAGGGTAAAAGAGTAAATAAGTAAATGAATTGTAAAAAAACAATAATGTTTAAAAAACTTTGCCGGCTAACACACTTCTCTCAAAGTCTCACCTTGTCACTGTCAACTTTCTCTCATCTTGTCACTATCAACCCCCTTTAAAGAGTGGAACATAACCAAAACAGTCTTTTTTGGAAACGAAAACAGTTTTTTTGAAAGCAAAACTGCCTTTGAAACCCAAATCCGAGCTCCACAGGACTGAAACCGCGCTCTACGATATCCAAAACCTCACTCCGGTAGCGAATCCGCTCTCAAACCGTGAGAGCGAGGTTTGAGAGCGGGAGCGGCAAGGTATTCCTACGGTTTGGGTTACTAAGATCAACGTTTTGAACATGGGGCATCCTCTTTATATTAGTAAATAAGATATATATATATTGTTTTACAAATTTACACATTTATATTATTATTTTGAATGGTATTACTTATTTTTTAAAATAAAAAATAAATTGTATATGATTTTATTGTTATTTTAATAACTATTTATTGTCGCGCCCCAAAATCCCAACTAGATTAAAGTGAGACCTTGACGCATGACTTAACCATCAAACCATCATAACATCCTGTTAGAAAGCATTTAAGGCAATCTAAGTATGAACCAAATTTTTTTCTTCAATTAACAATGATCAAATCTAATATCTCAAATTAAAAACTAAAATAGAATAAATAATTCGAATCATCCATCATGATTCTCAACTATTAATCCAACCTAACAATAAATCAAAAATTAAATCTATTACAATGTCTTGAACTCCAAATTTAAATATTGATGATTTAATTCTCAGAAATGAGCAACGGTCCAAATTCCATTCATCATCGGGATAATCACCTGCTGGATCTTCTTCTTCTTCGTATTCATAATCTTCCCAAGATCCTGGTACACAAATATCAAACCTAAAACCTGCCGACAATAAAGTTATCGGTTGAGTAACAAATTACTCCGCGTATATAAACTCCTAACTAACAATATAACAACCTTAATATAAAGCATAAATCATGGTTTAAATAATAAATGTACACATAAATAATTCAGAGCGCGGAAGCATCTTTTCCATTTTTTCATATGTTTACTTGTACTTATCTTTCTTGTCTTACTTATCTGACTTGTCTTTCTTATCCCTTGAATGAGTTCAACAAACATACACTATACAATACCTTAAAGTAACCCTACCTCATATATTAGGTTGAGACTAACATATACTCTACTTACTGAGGTAACACATGATTTTGTACATTATCCGGTGCATACGGCTTGCTTTTACACATTATCTGGTGCATACAGCTTAACACATTATCCGGTGCGCACGACTTATTTGTGATTAACTTGCCTGACACATCATGCCTTGATCTTAGACTTGTTGATACTCGGGCAGTGCAAAACTTAAAATGCGTAATGCTTGTGTACTTATATATGTGGTGAAAATCTATCTAATGAACACAAACAAAGGGCACACAAATATACGTGGTTCACCCAACTGGGGCTACGTCCACGAAGAGATCATCTTCTTCACTAATAATTAATAGTAAAGAGTTATAATGGTTCCTCAACCTCTCAAACAATCTCTCTCTATCGCAAAGAAAAGTTTGGCTTCCCTTTCCAACCCTAGAATAATGAGCTTCTTAAATAGGGTAGAAACTCGGAAAAACAGAAAAATTCGCGTCCGCCTTTCGATCAATCGACCAAGGGTGGCTGATCGATCAGACTGGCACAGATACTGCTACTGAATCTAATCCAAAACCAATACTCTCTACCTTGAATTCAATTCTGCTCTGCCTTGGGTGAAAGATAACCGCATCTCTAAAGATGTCTTCATACCCTCCCACAAGGGTGTGGACTCCTAACGATCTTATCAAATGTTAACCTAGTCCAAGCAATATTTAACTTGGAAATGGTAACAAGATTTGTCATCATATCTAAAGGGTTTCGCTCGTGTGAATTTTATCAAATAGAATTTCCTTCTCAGATATCGCATCTCTTATGAAATGGAACCGCACATCAATGTGCTTCATTCTTGAATGGTAAACTTGATTCTTCGCCAAGTGTATGACACTTTGACTGTTACAGTGAATAATCATCTTCTTCTGCTTTACTCCCAGTTCACCAACCAGACTTCTCAACAATATAACTTCCTTGGTTGCTTTTGAAGTTGCCATGTATTCAGCCTCGGTCGTTGACAATGTTGTAGTAGGCTGCAACATGGATCTTCAATAAATTGGTCCTCCACCCAGTGTATACAAGTACCCTATAGTAGACCTCCTCTTGTCCAAGTCCCCAGTATAATCGGAATCGACATACCCAACTACCTCATAATTGTCATTCTTGTCAAACAAGATTCCAACATCAATGGTACCCTTCAAGTACCTCAGAATCCACTTCACTACTTGCCAGTGCTCCTTTCCAGGATTCGCCATATACCTACTAATAACACTGAATCCTTGTGAGATGTCAAGTCTAGTGCAAACCATGACATACATCAAGCTGCCCACGACACTCGCATACGGAAATTCTGTCATCTCTTCATTCTCTTCATATGTCTCTGGACATAACTGAGAAGATAACCTGAAATGTGCCGTCAATGGAGTACTCACCGGTTTGCATCTTGCATCTTGAACCATGCAAGGACTTTCCGTATATACTTCCCTTGGGATAGAGATAGTTGTAAACACCCCAATTTTCACCCCCTAATCTCTTTCAACACCTCTAAAAACCCTTAAAAAAACCCTCTTTCTGCAGGCTTCGATTTCCAAAAAACGTCCCTCAGGTAGAAAATGACCTGAATGCCCCTAGGGTAAAAAATGATCAAAATACCCCTAAAAAGTGCTAAAAGGTTTTCATTTTGTCCAAAATGATTTTACAAATTTTTTGATGAATTTTGACTATTTTTGGAATCAAATTGGGCTTAAAACGGTAGAAAATGACTGAAATGCCCATGAAGTGTAAAATGACCAAAACACCCCTGAAAAGTGGTCAAAAGTTATGATTTCATCCAAAATAATTTTACAAATTTTTCGATTCAATTTTGGCTATTTTCGGGCTCCAAATGGGCTTAAAACGACAAAAACAGTTTTTAAGCAAATAAGAGCATAAACCAAAAAAACCCAAAAAATAGTTTTTTGAAGAGCCAAACAGGCCCTAAGGGGCAACCTCACCCTTTTAACAGGCGCGGTACCATGTGGGCTCCACTTGCACTGCAAACTTCGTTTTTTATTATTTTATTTGTTCATAATAAAATATATTAAATCTCGCATTTTAAAACGGCGCGGATTTAGTCTGATCCACGTTACCGCCCTACTGTTCACACCGCTTTACTATTCATTAAAATATATTAAATCGCGCCCTTTAAAACGGCGCGGGCACTATTCTGAAACACTATAAATACCCCCTCTCTCTTCCTTCATTAATTATCCATTCTACTTCCTCTCTTCTCTCTCCTCTTTCAAAAATCTCTTTTTAGCGTTTGGCGATCCCGGAAATTTGATTTCGAAGAATCATTCTCGGGATCACTTATTTCAGAGACCCTTTTGGGTTTCCCGGAAGGTAAAATATCGCCAAACTCTGACGTTTTCTTTGTCTTTTAGTAGTTTAATTAGCTTTTTAATTATTTTTTAAATTGCTTTAATTGCTTTGACTGCTTGCCCTGTCGAACCCCTGCTCGGTTTTGTTTAAACCTAGCCTACCCTGTCGAACCTCTGCCTGAACTTCGGTTCAAACTTAGCCTACCCTGTCGAACCTCTGCTTGAACTTTAGTTCAAACTTACCAAACCCTGTCGAACCTCTGTCCGAACCTCGATTCAAACCCTGGTTCAAACCTTACTTACCTGTCGAACCTCTGTCCGAACCTAGGTTCAAACCCTAGTTCAAACCTTACTTACCTAGTCGAACCTCGGTTCAAACCCTACTTGCCTTAGCCAAACCTCTGTCTGAACCTTGCTTCAAACCCTGGTTCAAATCCTATTAAACCCTTACTCAACCCAGTGCTCCTTGACATGAGCTAAAACTGTCCAAATGCTCATCGGCAAGAGCATAAAAGGCCCAAACGCTCTTAAATAGGAGCCCAAACCATTCAAAAACACCCTAACATCCAAAGACAAGTCTTAGCCCATCAAACACCCACAATCCAAACAAAACAAATCAAACCATCAACTACCCATCTGGAACTACGTGTGGCTTGATTTCATTAACTGTGGATACGTAGGCAACCCTGATCGGGTTCAGCTCACCTACGATAGAGCTCCTATCCTCTCCCTACTTATTTCAGTATATAGATTACTGTTCATATAATACATATCAAACATTTAGATAAAATGAAAGCTTCTCTTATGGTTTCCCCACTTTAATTCAGACTTAGGGAGTAAGTAACCATCTCTGGATGGGAGTTTAGGGGTGCCTAACACCTTCCCGTAACTCAAATGAATTTTTTCTTGAACTCTATTTCAAGACCAAAGCCTTATCCAACCTTTTAAGGGACCCTATTTTTCCTAACAATCTAAATAGGTGGCGACTCTCTATTTTCAACATTTTTTAGCACTATTCCTCCTCGGGTTCAATCCTGATTGGGAGTGGGGTTAAAATCCTGGGTCTACAGCTTGATGACTCTGTTGGGGACTCTGGTTTCACAGACCAGTAGTCGAGCCAAAACCAAAGTCTGAACTGAACAAGGGAAACCACATCAGAAACTTTTACTTTCATCGATATGCTGCTAATTTTGTACATATTCTTACTTTATTATCATTAATCAAATCTCGGACATTTTTTTGCCAACTTAGCAACATGCCTAGGATTCAATTTTTTATTCATTGCTTAATTTCTATTGATGCATATTCATTCATATTCATTGCATAATAGAATAAAAACCCTTCACCTATCTAGTTGGATCCGATAAGCTTACAATCGAGGGATGGTTATCCCCGATGCTGGAGCCCAAAGATCTGTGGAAAGTACTGGTTGTAGACCGAGGGATGGTTATCCCCGGTTAACGCAACTAGTCTTTCCCGCTTGCACCAATCGTCCATTTTTAGGTATGTTCTATACCGGAGAGTTGCATATACGGTCAAGTGCTCATTAACCTTTTAGACAAAAACCTCGCCCTTTTAAAAGGCGCGGGGACCATGTGGGCCCCACTTGCACTGCAAACTTCGTTTTTTATTATTTTATTTGTTCATAATAAAATATATTAAATCTCGCCTTTTAAAACGGTGCGGATTTAGTCTGATTCACGTTACCGCCCTACTGTTCACACCGCTTTACTATTCATTAAAATATATTAAATCGCGCCCTTTAAAACGGTGCGGGCACTATTCCGAAACACTATAAATACCCCCTCTCTCTTCCTTAATTAATTATCCATTCTACTTCCTCTCTTCTCTCTCCTCTTTCAAAAATCTCTTTTTAGCGTTTGGCGATCCCGAAAATTTGATTTCGAAGAATCATTCTCGGGATCACTTGTTTCAGAGACCCTTTTAGATTTCCCGGAAGGTATAATATCGCCAAACTCTGACATTTTCTTTGTCTTTTAGTAGTTTAATTAGCTTTTTAATTATTTTTTAAATTGCTTTAATTCATCAAATTTTTTTTTTTTTTGATTCAAGTTAATTCCAAAAACTTCATTCAATCATTTTGCTCATCATCATATTGTTTAATCATATATTAGTCTTAGGACTTTCCGCATCCATCATTTTGTGCATACTTATATTCCTAACCAGACAAGGGGCAACGTCCCATGTCAAAACATCATCCATTAGATCATATGTGTGTCGCATCACTACTTTCATCATTGTCTTAATTCAGTCTTCATTTAGTATCTCAAGCGTCAGCTGACTCATCTGTACATACCTCTTATTGCTACCTAGTTTATAGCACCCTGAGCAGAAGCAGTACTAAGCTATCTACCCTCTTCAAGATGATGCCCGTAAGCACAAGATTAACTTATCGAGAACAGCAAGTTGTCAAAGGTGTGGAAACCGACCCTGATAGCCCAGTATCACCTCAACATATACTGCAACAAATCCCTGATTTAGAGGCGAGGGTATTTGGAACTGAATAAGGCATCCTAGAGTTGAAAAACATCATGCAGAATATCTTGAATGCCGTGAATAGGGAGCAACCGTCTTCCTCTTCTATCCTGATCGCCGAACCACTCGCCTTAAACCAATCAAACCCGTCATCTCACAACCCACCACCTTCAAATCCACCATCTCACAATCCACCATCTCATAATCCACCACCTCCAAATCCACCATCTCACAACCCACCACCTCCAACTCCACCATCTCACAACCCATCACCTTCAAACCGGCCATCTCACAATCCATTACCGTTGAATCAACCATCCTCCAACATCCCGCCACCACGCACTGAGCAATATGAGGAAGAGGAGGCAAGGATTGCCCAGAATACAGAGCAGCCAGGCATATCAACCTGCTCAGCCCATACTCCAGACTTCTACAAGGACAGGATTGAAAGGTTAGAACAATTGGTGAAGAGGGCCCAGGGGTCCTACAACTTAGCATCCACTGACTTTCGAGATATGTGTCTGCATCCAAGGATTCAATTGCCTCGAGACTTCACAATGCCCGAATTTGAGAAATATAACGGAAAAGGATGCCCAGAGACACACCTGAAAGTCTACTGCGGAGAATTGTTCCAGCTAGAGCATGGTGACAAGTTGCTGGTGCAGCTATTTCAGAGAAGTTTGAAGGGACCAGTCCTACAATGGTTCACCAAGGTTGACCCAACTAAGGTCCGAACATGGGAAGGCCTCTGTGAGGCATTTGTCGCTCAATACTCTTATAACATTGACTTGGTCTCATAGAGAGCAGATCTGGAGAGAATGACTCAGAGAGAAAATGAATCCTTTATCGAATATTCTGTTCGATGGAGGGAAAATGCTGGAAAGATGAACACTCCTCTGCCCGAGGACTAGTTGGTGACCACATTCCTCTGCACACTCAAGCATCCATTCAAGACTTTGCTAGCAGCCCAACCTATTTCCAACTTTAGCACTATGGCCAAATGTGGGGCCAGGATTGAGGCTACAATGGGAGATGTTGGAGCAGTTGACATGTTCTCAGGATCTAAGGGGGTGTCATCCTCTAGTCGTCCTCAACCACCGCGAAAAGATACACGGAGAAGAGAGGATGAAGTGCAAATGGTCACAACAATGCCCATCCATATTCCCCATTTATCCCAGCAACCTCGACAACCTGAGCAAACTTAGCAACAGCTTCCCTCGCAGCAGATGACATTTGAGTAGAAAAAGAGAAGAGTCTTCACTCCCATGCCATATACCATGACGCAACTCCTCCCTTTTCTACTAGATAAGAAATTGGTCACGCTGAGGGAACCCAAGCCGCCACCAGTCACGCTGCCAAAGTTATACAGGGCTGACTAGCATTGTGGGTATCATCAAGCCCCGGGGCATTCCACTGATATGTGTTTTGATCTAAAGCACACAATCCAAGACATGCCTGAAACGGGAAAGATTCAGTTTGAACCAGGAAACACCGACATCAACCAGGCCCCTCTCCCTAATCATGCAGCAGCAGGAAACCGAGGCACACCAGCCTGAGCCACTCTATAGCCGAATTTGAGCAGTCTCACTAGTTTTTTTTGTCTTTTTAGTTTATTCCATAATTTCTTTTTTGCAAATGGCCATGATGGCCCAAATTGAAGTCTTCCCTGTCAGTTAACATATTGGCTAGTGGCCACCAGTCTTTATTTTCCGCATTTGAGTCTGTACATCCTTTCATACTCTAATAAAATCTCCCACTTTTGTTAAAATCTGTCTTGCTTATTACTCTGAGATGCCTAGTTTTGGGAACTGAACTAGATTCTAAGCCTTTAAAGGATAATTGCATGATCATCGGGTGAGTAATCTAGAAACTCATGACCCTCTCATGAATTAGAAAGGTACTCTGCTCCGTCAAAGATTTCAAGGCAAGCTACCATTCCATCAGAAGACAAGAAGCAAAGGAGCGATGAAGACCTCCCCGAGCTATCAGGCATCAAACATATTTTAACAAGGATAATGCAATTACCACACATGCTCTTGACCAATCAAAGAAAGGATAGGAGGCCATCCTTGGTTAACCCTTAAAATCTCTTTCGTACCCATGCAATAACATACGCTAATTAGCCCGTCGAGCCTAATAACATTTCTTTCTAAACCCATACATTGAGGCACCCTATGAATGACAAATCAACTGAGCAGAATCCAACCAATCAAAAGCAAAGCTTATTTTGAACTACAGCATGACCTGATTCCACTGATCGTGGATACGTTGGCAACCTCAAACAGGTTCGGTCACAGTATGACAACTTTTCATCGATACCAAACAACTATCTCTAAACAGAGCAGAAAAAGCCAACAAAAAAAAAAAGCAAAAATGGCAAATCTCCAAAATGATGAAGAGAAGCCAACTAGTTTTGTCTCTACATGCAACAACAAGCAAAAACATTTTAGGGTGTCCTACTCCCGACAAGAAAACTTTGAGCCTCAATCGTTTCTACCCCCACTACGTTTCGTCCTAGTAACTAAGCCCTCCTTGATCTTTGAAAGGTCTTGAGCATCAGTAGTCAGAAGCATTAATCACTACCATTTTATCAGGCAATGATGGGAGAAGACAGATCAGCTTATCAAAAATCGCAGGCCTAGTGAAAACCAGAAATGGCACTAAGGCGTAAAAATTATGCGAGCCCAGCCTTGACATTGTTGTCAGGGGGAAAAAAGGGAACAAATTAGTCAAGTACGCAGGCATGAGTGAAAACCGGAAATGGCCTCATTGCGCAAAAATTATGCGACCCCAAGACTTGGTCATTCAAAGGGTAAAAAAGGGTAAAGATAAATTTCTGATTTCACAGGCTTAGTATGGAATTATCAATCCTGCTAGTGCGCAAAAATAACGTGAACCCAGTCCTGGTGAAACTTGTTAAGGTCCAGGGGTAAAAAAGGGAAAATCGTAAAGTGCGAGCTTTCATATCAAGGACCAGCAGCAGCAATCAGCTAGTACGGTCAAGCACTATCTTATGTATCTGGCATCTGACAAGGACATCCAAGAGCAGATTTACCTATCTATCTCAGAAGTAATCAACCCAGACTTATTCAATTCCTTTCTAAGGCAAAGGAATCCTAGCTATGCTTCCCATCAACAGGTAATATCGGACTTCTTTCAAAATACTTATGTCGATCTGTCAGTCTGTCAAGTCATTCTGCCAACCTATCACCAAGACATCAGTCTGTCAAGTCAGTCAGTCAGTCAGAGGTGTGTCCTCACGCAAGTCAGCTCAAATTTGGTTAATTCTTTCGGTGGTGCAATCGAATCTCTTAAACTTAAGACTGGTTCAAGCAGATTATCCTAGCAGATTATTTCAGTTGGACAAATCCAGGCATAACCTCAATGCAGTATTGATACATCAGGCAGAAGGCAGATATCAGATAAAGGCTCAGGGTAGTGCTCCATTCTCTCAACCCTCATACCCCATTATTCATTTCATTTGCTTGCTTATAGGTAAGCCACGTGGTTATCCCCTTTCATGCATTTACATTTTGTTTGCTCATGAGCTAGCCGTGTGGTTATCTTTATTTATACATATATCGCATTCATTTGCTTACTTTGCAATCATACTCGGTGAGGAAGGTTGTGTAGCCAATCCTTACTAACCTTACATTTTGCTTTCTCATGGGTTAGTCGTGTGGCTTTCTCCGTTCATACATCTCGCTTGTAACACGGAGCAACCACGTGACTGTCTCCACTCGTCATATACTCTGCTTGCTTATACACCTTGCTCGTGGACTAGTCGTGTAACTATCTCCACTCATCATACACTCTGCTTGCACACATGCTCGTGGACTAGCCATGTGACTATCTCCACTTATACATCTTCTTGCTTACTTGTGCTGAAGTGGTCGTGTAACCCCTTCAAACCTGACTTCATTTATCTTGCTAGCATAGCACCCGGTGGGGCAACTGCGTGGTTGTCTACACCATAGCATCTTACCCGGTGGGGCATCCGCACGGTTGTCTGCACCATAGCATAGTACCCGGTGGGGCAACCGCGCGGTTGTTTGCACCATAGCATAGTACCCGATGGGACAACCGCGCGGTTGTCTGCACCATGGCATAGTACCCAGTGGGGCAACCGGGCAGTTGTCAGCACTAATTGCATCTTACCCATTTTTTGAAGGAGTAACTGAACGGTTGTCTGATTGACCTTTAGTTACGGCCTCTCGTGAAACTGGTTGTGTAACCAACCTTCACTCATTTGCATCTTTCACCACATGTTCACATTTCTCCGCACATAACTGCAATACTTGCTCACTCTTAAAGGAGTAACAGACACAGTTGTCTGATCGACCATCAGTTGCGGCATCCTGTGAAACAAGTCTTGCACACTTCATACACTGCACTGCAATACTTGCTCACTTTTAAAGGAGTAACTGACACGGTTGTCTGATCGACCGTCAGTTGCGGCCTCCTGTGAAACAAGTCTTGCACACTTCATACACCGCTCTGCAATACTTGCTCACTTTTAAAGGAGTAACTGACACGGTTGTCTGATCGACCATCAGTTGCGGCCTCCTGTAAAACAAGTCTTGCACACTTCATACACTGCACTGCAATACTTGCTCACTCTTAAAGGAGTAACTGACACGGTTGTCTAATCGACCATCAGTTGCGGCCTCCTGTGAAACAAGTCTTGCACACTTCATACACCGCTCTGCAATACTTGCTCACTTTTAAAGGAGTAACTGACACGGTTGTCTGATCGACCATCAGTTGCGGCCTCCTGTGAAACAAGTCTTGCACACTTCATACACCGCACTGAAATACTTGCTCACTCTTAAAGGAGTAATTGACACGGTTGTCTGATCGACCATCAGTTGCGGCCTCCTGTGAAACAAGTCTTGCACACTTCATACACTGCACTGCAATACTTGCTCACTCTTAAAGGAGTAATTGACACGGTCGTCTGATCGACCATCAGTTGCGGTCTCCTGTGAAACAAGTCTTGCACACTTCATATACTACACTGTAATACTTGCTCATTCTTAAAGGAGTAACTGACACGGTTGTCTGATCGACCATCAGTTGCGACCTCTTGTGAAATAAGTCTTGTACACTTCACGCACCGCACTGCATTGCTTGCTTACTCTTTAAGGAGTAACTGAAACGGTTGTCTGATCGACCATCAGTTGCGGCCTCTTGTGAAGCCAGTTTTGTAACAATAATCATTCACTTGCATCTCACCCACTTGCATCATGCACCCCGCTACTTGGTCGTGTGATCGATTAGCAGGCAGCTTCATACACCATAACCCCCTCTATCCCCAACAACTGCCGACTTGGCACAATCACACCCGTCCTTTGTCACCCTTCAGTCATCCAGTCCCTGTCAAGCAGTCTAAGTAGAGTTTATCTTTTCCTCTATCTTTTCCCAGGTTTTCAACCCACATGCTTGCAAAATTGAAGCGTTATCAGCCTTTGTTGTTCACGTGCCCGCACCCTCCAACAAAGCGGGGCAACTGTAAATACCCTAATTTTTCACCCTCTAATCTCTTTGAACACCTCTAAAAACCCTTTAAAAAACCCTCTTTTAAAACCCTCTTTCTGCAGGCTTCGATTTCCAAAAAACGCCCCTCAGGTAGAAAACGACCAAAATGCCCCTAGGGTAAAAATGACCAAAATACCCCTAAAAAGTGATAAAAGGTTTTCATGTTGTCCAAAATGATTTTACAAATTTTTTGATGAATTTTGACTATTTTTGGAATCAAATTGGGCTTAAAATGGTAAAAAATGACTGAAATGCCCCTGGAGTGTAAAATGATCAAAACGCTCCTGAAAAGTGGTCAAAAGTTATGATTTCATTCAAAATAATTTTACAAATTTTTTGGTTCAATTTTGGCTATTTTCGGGCTCAAAATGGGCTTAAAACGACAAAAACAGTTTTTAAGCAAATAAGAGCATAAACAAAAAAAACCCAAAAAACAGTTTTTTGAAGAGCCAAATAGGCCCTAAGGGGCAACCTCGCCCTTTTAAAAGGCGCGGGACCATGTGGGCCCCACTTGCACTGCAAACTTCATTTTTTATTATTTTATTTGTTCATAATAAAATATATTAAATCTCGCCTTTTAAAACGGCGCGGATTTATTCTGATCCACGTTACCGCCCTACTGTTCACACCGCTTTACTATTCATTAAAATATATTAAATCGCGCCCTTTAAAACGGCGCGGGCACTATTCCGAAACACTATAAATACCCCCCCTCTCTTCCTTCATTAATCATCCATTCTACTTCCTCTCTTCTCTCTCTCCTCTTTTAAAAATCTCTTTTTAGAGTTTGGCGATCCCGGAAATTTGATTTCGAAGAATCATTCTCGGGAGCACTTATTTCAGAGACCCTTTTGGGTTTCCCGGAAGGTAAAATATCGACAAACTCTGACGTTTGCTTTGTCTTTTAGTAGTTTAATTAGCTTTTTAATTATTTTTTAAATTGCTTTAATTGCTTTGACTGCTTGCTCTGTCGTACCCCTGCTCGGTTTTACTTAAACCTAGCCTACCCTGTCAAACCTCTGCCCGAACTTCGGTTCAAACTTAGCCTACCCTGTCGAACCTCTGCTCGAACTTCAGTTCAAACTTACCAAACCCTGTCGAACCTCTGTCCGAACCTCGGTTCAAACCCTGGTTCAAACCTTACTTACCCGTCGAACCTCTGTCCGAACCTCGGTTCAAACCCTAGTTCAAACCTTACTTACCTAGTTGAACCTCTGTCTGAACCTCGGTTCAAACCCTACTTGCCTTAGCCAAACCTCTGTCCGAACCTTGCTTCAAACCCTGGTTCAAATCCTATTAAACCCTTACTCAACCTAGTGCTCCTTGACATGAGCTAAAACTGTCCAAATACTCCCGGGTAAGAGTATAGAAGGCCCAAACACTCCTGAATAGGAGCCCAAACCATTCAAAAACACCCTAACATCCAAAGACAAGTCTTAGCCCATCAAACACCCACAATCCAAATAAAACAAATCAAACCATCAACTACTCATCTAGAACTATGTGTGGCTTGATTCCACTGACTGTAGATACGTAGGCAACCCTGATCGGGTTCAGCACACCTAGGATAGAGCTCCTATCTTGTCCCTACTTATTTCAGTATATACATTACTGTTCATATAATACATATCAAACATCTAGATAAAATGAAAGCTTCTCTTATGGGTTCCCCCACTTTAATTCAGAATTAGGGAGTAAGTAACCATCTCTGGATGGGAGTTTAGGGGTGCCTAACACCTTCCCGTAACTCAAATGAATTTTTCCTTAAACTCTATTTCAAGACCAAAGCCTTATCCAACCTTTTAAGGGACCCTATTTTTCCTAACAATCTAAATAGGTGGCGACTCTCTCTTTTCAACATTTTTTAGCACTATTCCTCCTCGGGTTCAATCCTGATTGGGAGTGGGGTTAAACTCCCGGGTCTACAATAGTCTTCCTAGTTTCCTATCTCTCTGAGTTGTTTCTTCAATATCTTCCCTTTTGTCTTAGTAACCCAAATCTCCTAACCTGCTACCCGCTCCCGCTCTCAAACCTCACTCCCCCTCTCAAACCTCGCTTTCACCTCAGGAGCTTGATTTCAACTTTTGTAAACCTCGCTCTCACCTAAAGGTGTAATTTTTGTGTAAAGTTTTATTTTTATTCTAATTTCTCATGTGAAATGAAGTGTATTTTGTCATTTTTCTTTGTAGGGTACAAGATTCATATAAGATTTGTTAATTATTAGTGACCTTGTAATTGAATTTAGAATGATACATTTAATAATTCAATAGTCATCTTGTTTGTTGTGATGAAAAATTTGAATTATGAATGATTTTATCAATTTTTTCTTAGAGTTTAAAAAACTAAAAATGATATATTTACATTTACAAGTAATTTTCAAGAATTTCAATATATATTTTATGTATGTATATCGGCGCTTTGGAGGCACTCCCAACCCTATCCTAAATTGAAATTTGACGCTCTCGCTCCCGCACCTGCTCTCGCTCCCGCACCCGCTCTTGCTCCCGCTCTACGATCTGGTTAATTAGCTTCTGACAAGCTTTTGGCAACAATTAACATGTCATCCACATAGAGTGCTAAGTATATGAATGAACTATCTTTAATTTTTCTTAAAGAGACAATGGTCATACTTAATTCTAGAATATCCTTTCTTCAGCATGAATGAGTCAAACCTCTTGTATCATTGTCTAGGTGATTATTTCAGACCATATAGAGACTTCTTCAGTTTGCAGACTTGATCTGTTTTTCCCCTCATCTGAAATCCCTCTGGTTGTCGCATATATATTTCTTCATCTAGCTCTTCATGAAGGAAAGTTGTCTTCACATCAATCTGTTCAAGCTCTAGGTCTTGCATAGCTACTATCGACAATAGTGTTCTGATGTATGCTTCACTACTAGTGAGAAGATTTCATTGAAATCTATTCCTTCTCTTTGTGCAAAACTCTTTGCAACCAGTGTTGTCTTGAACTTTACTTCGCTGCTTTCAGTGGTAGGTTCTTTCTTTCTAAAAATTCATTTGCAGCCTATGACTTTCTTCCCTTTAGGCAATTCTACAAGGTCCCAAGTATGGTTCTTATGTAGTGATTACATCTCCTCATCCATAGCCTTGTCCAACTTTCTATAATCATCATCTGACACTACTTCTTTTAAGCTAGATGGCTCCCCATTCTCAGTCATGAGAGCAAAAGCTACCATGTTTGTGTCCTCATCATATCTTCTAGGTGCTTTTTGAACCCGTTGTGATCTTTGTGGCTTTGGCTGTTGATCGACTCTCTCGATCTGAGGAGTTGGTTCTTCATCACTTTCATCTGACTTAGATCTATCCTGCTTCACCTGAACTGAATGCTATTGGTTTCATCATCACAATGCTACTCTTCTTTCATCAAGGTATTCTTATCAAAGACTACATCCCTGCTCACAACAATCTTAATGTTTTGGGATCTCATAAACTGTAGCCTTCAACTCATTTCTAGAAACCCAAGAAAATACATTTTCTTGACTTTGCATCAAGTTTGCTCCTCAGATCACTATACACGTGCATATATTGGACAACCAAAAATTCTTAACATAGAATAATCATAGGGTTTACTTGACCAAACCTCTTCTGGTGTCCTCAAATCTAAAGCTTTAGAGGGTGATCTGTTTATCAGAAAACTTGTTATGTTGATTGCTTTTGCCTAAAAGTCTTTCTTCATTCCAACATTGATCCTCATACTCCAAGCTTTCTCCAGGAGTGTTCTATTCATTTGCTCTGCCACTCTATTCTGCTTGGAGTTTTGGGTGTAGTGAAGTTTTGAGCAATACCCTCATCTTCACAGAATTTAGTGAATTCTACAGATGTATATTCTCCTTCATTGTCTGACCTCAGACACTTCACCTGTTTTCCTATATGTTTTTCAACCCTGACTTTCTACTGCTTGAAAATACCAAAAACATCAGACTTTTGCTTCATATAGTACACCCAAACTTTTCTTGAGAAATCATTTATAAATGTCACATAATATAGAGATCTCGTAGGAACTGTACCAGACCGGGGCTAGTCCCCACACATTTGAATGAACATAATCCAGAATTCCTTCATTGTGGTGTGAAGAGTGTTTAAACCTCACTCTTGACTGCTTCTCGAACACATAGTGTTCACAGAACTGTAGCTTGCAAATTTTAATACCTTTTAGAAGCTTTCTACTATGAAGCTCTATTAGGGCTCTCTCGCTTATATGACCTAGTCACCTATGCCATAATTTGGTCTCATCATCCCCTTCTGATAGGCCAATCACAGCTCCACCTATAACGGTATTCCATATCATCTTGTATAGGCTTCTAGTCCTTATATCCTTCAGGATAACAAGGGCTCCCTTGATTACCATTCGAGCTCCACCTGAAGCTATATATTTACACCCATCGGCTTTCATTGTACCCAAAGAAATTAAACTCTTTTTAAGATTCAGTATGTGCCTAACATCAGTTAGGGTTCGAATTACCCCATCGAACATCTTTATTCTGACAGTAGCAATCCTAGCTGTCTTATAAACTGCACCATTCTCCATCAAAACTATACCCTCATTATAGGTTTTATATGTATCAAACCAGTTTCTATTTGGACACATATGGTATGAACATGCGGAATCAAGAATCCAAGTATCAAAAATAATTTCCTTGAATGGGTGCAAAAGGCGTCGGCGTCACTACTTTTTTCTTAAACAACATTAGCTTGATCTGAGGCTTTTCCTTCCCCCCTTTTAGGTTCCTTTTCTTGCTCTTCCTTTAGGATCCTGTAGTCTTTCTTAATGTGACCATATTTCTTGCAATGGTGACATTGAGGTCGAGTCCTCCCAGACTTCGATTTCGACCTTCATCTTTTTTGTTTTTTCTCCTTTCGCCTTTCTTTTCTTCTTACAAACAAACCCTCAGCCTGAGTATATTCTTCTTCCTGATTTTTCCTTCTCAAATCATTTGAGAGTAGGGTTGCTACTGTGTTTTCTAACTCCAAATCTTCCCAATCTTCATCGGATATTGACTCCGGTTTCTTTTCTTTACCTTTTAAGGTTTTGTGTAAACCTTTTTGAATCAATAGATCTTTCACCTGACTCTATCATAATCCAAAATTGCCCTTCCCATCGAATCTTGCAACATCGAACTTGGCGCTGAAACTTTTCGATGCCATTGCTTCAAATCAACTTATGCTCTGATATCAATTTATGGTGAAAAGCTATCTAATGAACATAAACAAAGAACACACAAATATACATGGTTCACCCAACTGGGGCTACGTCCACAGAGAGATCACCTTCTTCACTAATAATCAACAGTAAAGAGCTACAATGGTTCCTCAACCTCTCAAATAATTTCTTTCTCTAAGTAAAGTTTGTCTTCCCATTCCAACCCTAGAATAAAGAGCTTCTTAAATAGGGTAGAAACTCAAAAAAATGGAAAAATTCGCATTCGCCTTCTGATCGATCGACCAAGGGTGGCCGATCGATCGAAGTTACCCGCCGATCGATTAGCCACCTCTGGCTGATCAATCTGACTCGCACAGAAACTGCTGCTATATTTAATCCAAAACCAACAATATACTTGTATACACTTTCATGTAATTGTGTTTGTCATCATGCTTGTGTATATCATTTATTATGAGTGAGTGAGAATGAACGATGAGAAACTCTCGGTTAAACTTCACCTTAAATTATTGATTTTAGTGTTCTCGAATAATCATCATAACAATAATTTCCGCCATAATAATGCCCCAAATAAGAAAATTAAAAAAAAAAGAAATTCTTTTTTGCAATTTTTTTTTCTGTATTATCTGTACCTGTGAGCAATATAAATCTAAATAAACATGTATTGTACCTGTAACAATATCTAATTCCAACTAAGAATAAAAAATTCATGTAATTAAAAAAATGCCCTAAACAAGCATTATCAAAATTATATATACATGCCCATAAAAGTGTTGTCATAAAAAATATACATAATGAAAAGGAAAAAAAGAAACAAAAAGTAGCCGTCTAAGCCCCGCCTGGCGATGGTCGAAAACCCGATATGTGCGTGCTACCGGCTCCCTCCAACAAAAAAAAAATACACAATTTATTAATCTTTTCTTCTAAATGAGAAAATTTGAGAATGTAATAATTAATAAATATGCAAAGATCCAAACTCATCTTAAAATATTAATAGTTTGCAGTATTACTTCAGCCTAAACCTACATCGTCCCACCATTTCCAAACCGGGGGTCGGATTTCGATCCCGTTTCTTCTAACGCTTGTATTTCAATACATCCTAAGTATTTGAGTTGGTTTTGAGCGAATCCGAGGCCGTATGCCTGATATGGGCATCGAGACGGCCGAAATCCATAATTGGATACTATACTTTGGCCTAAACCTACATTGTCCCACCATTGCCAAACCGGGGGTTGGATTTCAATCCCATTTCTTCTAACGCGTGTATTTCAGTACATCCTAAGTGTTTGAGTTGGTTTCGAGCGAATCCGAGGTAGTATGCCTGATATGGGCGCCGAGACGGCCGAAATCCGTAATTGGATACTATACTTCAGCCTAAACCTATATTGTCCCACCATTTCCAAACTGGGGGTCGGATTTCGATCCAATTTCTTCTAACGTGTGTATTTTAGTGCATCCTAAGTGTTGGAGTTGGTTTCGAGCGAATCCGATGCCGTATTCCCGATTTGGGCGCCGTGACGGCCGAAATCAATAATTGGATACTATACTTCGGCCTAAACCTAGATCGTCCCACCATTTCCAAACCGGGGGTCAGATTTTGATCCTGTTTCTTTTAACATGTGTATTTTAGTACATCCTAAGTGTTGAAGTTGGTTTCGAGCGAATCCGATGCCGTATACCCGATATGGGCGCCGAGACGTTCAAAATCCATAATTGGATACTATACTTCGGCCTAAACCTACATTGTCCCACCATTTCCAAACCGGGGGTTGGATTTCGATCTTGTTTCTTCTAACGCATGTATTTCAGTACATCCTAAGTGTTTGAGTTGGTTTCGAGCGAATCTGAGGCCGTATACCCTATATGGGCGCTGAGACGGCCGAAATCCATAATTGGATACTATACTTCGGCCTAAACCTACATTGTCCCACTATTTCCAAATCGGGGGTTGGATTTCGATCCCATTTCTTCTAACATGTGTATTTTAGTACATCCTAAGTGTTAGAGTTATTTTCGAGCGAATCTAATGCCGTATGCCCGATATGGGCACCGAGACGGCCGAAATCCATAATTGGATACTATACTTCGGCCTAAACCTATATTATCCCACCATTTTCAAACCGGGGGTCAGATTTCGATCTTGTTTCTTTTAACGCATGTATTTCAGTACATCCTAAGTGTTTGAGTTGGTTTCGAGCGAATCTGAGGTCGTATGCCCGATATGGGTGTCGAGACGGCCGAAATCCATAATTGGATACTATACTTCGGCCTAAACTTACATTGTCCCACCATTTCTAAACCGGGGGTTGGATTTCGACCCCGTTTCTTCTAACGCGTGTATTTCAGTACATCCTAAGTGTTTGAGTTGGTTTCGAGCGAATCCGATGCCGTATGCCTGATATGAGCGCCGAGACGGCCGAAATCCATAATTGGATACTATACTTCGGCCGAAATCCATAGTTGGTTTCAATACTAGCACTACCACTACCACCACTCATCCACCACCAGTAGAACCACCTACCACCACTAACGCACCACCACCCAGGAAATCCTGCACTGCTTATTAAAATCGCATTTATGGAAGAATATACTTCATAAATTTTCTTACTAAATGACCCTTGCAAGGGTCAGGAATGTCCTCATTCTTGGGCCCTCATACGGCCACTCTGTACAATAAAAAGTCTGATGATGTTGAGGCTCGTGATTCCTAGATATACATTCTTTCTAAACATTTTTCTGGACCAGGCATTCACGTCAGCATGTACATGTAATCGATGATGATAACATACGTTGACCAGAACAATACTTATACAATATTATTCACCTTTCAATTATGTCATTAACATTGTGGAGGAATCCATACTACGTACTGAAGGACCACCAACATACCTGAATTTGAATAGGTTGAAAATTTGGATTCATTTCTCGACTTATCCCTTTCACTAGTACCGTTTGCGATAATTTCATTTGGCTATCCATTCGAAGAACTATCTGGAATTCAAAAATTGCCGATTTGAGCGACTATGTCTTCTACTAATTTTATACCTGGATTTAGACTAGGTTCTTGGAAGTCAACCTGATTTGGGCATCGGGATGTCATTTCTTCTATCTTTGAATGGTTTAGATGATCTTCATCCCAAAAAGGAAGTTGTCGGGAACGGTAATGGAGATAGGGATAAGAAGAGAACGACATGAAAAAGTTCAGGTTATTCAAATCAACGTAGTTTGGTGGTTGTTCAGTAACAAGGAACCCGCCACGATGTTAACGACATAACCACATGCCAATATTGTTGTTCACGTTGTTTTGGTCATTGTATGTCATCATCATCCATTCTGTGTGTACATGCGCACGTGAAGGTCTGGTCAATGACGAGGTTCTAAAAGAATGTATATCTATGAACTCCCCTACCTCAACATCACCTGACTTTTTATTGTAAAGAGTGTCCGCATGAGCAGTCCAAGAATGAGGACATTCCTGACCCCTGTTAAGGGTCATTTAGTAAGAAAATTTATCAAATATCTTCCTCCATAAATGTGGTTGTAATAAACAGTGCCGGACCCGAGTGGTACATCGAGGCATAACATGCAATCTGCAAGTCAAAGTTTATCCTTGTTCTGAATTTAGTGTTAGCTAGTGTTGGAGTTACATCTGCAGCTTTTGATGCCCGATTTGGGCACCGAAAAGCCGAATTCCCGATCTCGAAGCTAACCCTTAAGTTTTAACCTTAGGAAATCTCCAATTAATCTGACTAAATCTCGGATTTGTAGAGTATAGTGTTCCAACTCACGAAAGTGAGGTTTCTCTATCACTAACACATGCTAAGCCAATCACATATATTACAGATTTTGCAAGGTATAGAGTCAAACTCACAAAAGTAAGGTTCATCCTTCACTAACATACTAACTAAATAGGTATAAGATTCATATTTTGCAAGGTAAAGTGTTCCAACTTATGAAAATGAGGAATTTTTCCATTACTAACATACTAACTAAATAGGTCTAAGATTCAGATTTTGCAAGGTAAAGTGTTCCAACTTATTAAAATGAGGTATTTCCATTACTAACATACTAACTAAATAGGTCTAAGATTCAGATTTTACAAGGTAAAGTGTTCCAACTTATGAAAATGAGGTATTTTTCCATTACTAACATACTAACTAAATAGGTCTAAGATTCAGATTTTGCAAGGTAAAGTGTTCCAACTTATTGAAATGAGGTATTTCCATTACTAACATACTAACTAAATAGGTCTAAGAGTCAGATTTGCAGAGTAAAGTGTTCGAACGGCCGAAAATGAGGTATGTCCATTACTTACATACTTACCTAAATATGTATAAATAGAAAATAAAACATTTAAAATTAACATTTACCTGCTCCGACACGTGTGGTGCTGTCGAAGGCTCACCTGCATGCTGTTCGTGATGTATTTGAGTCAATAAATGATTCAATATCATATTATTAAACATGTTTAATTAATGTCGATTAGATTATATACCTGCCCCTACCCCATCCCTTGTAGTACTCGGTCGAGGGTCGCCTGAATCTGAGCGATTTGAGTCTACTGGGTCGCCGCAAGCGCCTCAGTAGACACGAGCTGATCCCTCAGCATCTGGGTCTTAGCAGCTCCTGACGCTGAACCGGCATGGCTCGACGATCGAGACCAACCTAACTGGGTGGCGGTTGGGCCTAATCCGAGACCACGTATTCTCCCAGGATGCTCAGGCAGCATTACTTGGGAGAATACATCATCTCGCGCTGTGCTGTCCTGCGACCCATCCGGTAGCTACGCTAGGAGCTCCCTCATGCGTCCCTACAAACAATTGGAAACAGTTGTTGGATGTCGCATATGTTAAAAAATCAAGTATTTTATATAATGGAATATTCGAACTTCTAAAGATTACTGACCATCAACTCTCCAGCCTCCTCGTTCACCTGTGTACCACTCATGTCTTGGTGCGTGACGATCCACACCTCTGCACACCCCAGGGCTGTTTGGGTCGGGCTTGCCTTCTTTTGTGCTCCTAATAATGACAACATCAACCAGCGAACATAACATAAAGATGAATGATAAATTTCAAATTTAGGAAACGTTTATTCTAACATACCATCACATTTTTTACGCGAGCAAAGCTCTTCGACCCAAAAGTGTGCATCACCTTCTGCTTTTTTCGATTCTCTTTATTTTGAGCGCATCTTTTCTGCAAAATTGAAATTTATTCCCGTTTAGAATGAATAAGTGACATTATCGAAGTCTATTACATATTAGAATAAAGAAGTTAATGAAGATACACCATCCCCGTATCGGAGAGCCAATAATCCACGAGGCCATGCCACAGGCTCTCTGGAATATCTGAGGGGCATCTGGTATAGACACTGATAGGGCGTAATTGTGCACAATTACGCACCTCAAAACTATGCTTGTTATGTACCTAAATCAGATTTTTGTTCCTATTATGCTTCACTTGGTATTGATTTTCTATTTCAGGTATTTGATAGAAAAATGGTACAAAAGTTAATGTTTACGCCAAGTGAAGAAGCCGGAAGGGTCTAGGACAAGCCAAATGAACAAAAATCGGAAAAACGGAGCGAAAACCAGACAGACCGATCGATCGGGCCTGAGAGCCGATCGATCGGATCACACCAGAAGATTTCCGATCGATCGAGCCCCCAGAGCCAATCGATTGGCGAGCACCAGAAGATTTCCAATTGATCGGGCCCCCAGGGCCGATCGATCGGCGCACGTTTTTCTGTCAGATCCGGCCGCGTTTTTGAATTTTAAATTTGAACCCTAAAGGTATTTTTGAGGGGCTTATAAATAGAAAACCCGAAGACCTTGCCTAGGGTTCGATTTTAGAGAGAAGAACTCACCGGGAAAGGAGAACTCGCCGGGAGAAGAGCATGGAGATCATGGAGATCATGAAGTCTTCATTAGACACCCACCGGTCCAAGCTCCGCGATCATGTATTTCGTCTTCAACCTCGACCTCCAGTCCCTCCACTTATGCTCAACTGAGAGGAAGACATTTTTCTCAAGGCTAGGCGGGACCCGGAAATGTTCCTGGATCACATTGTCAATTGCTTACTTTTTTAACTATTAATAGAACAAATGTCATTCTATTCAAAAATGAAAACTATAAGACATGCATATTTTTTGTGTCTTACCTGGACTAGATGCCAGACACGTGCCCTGGCCTCAGTGCCGATGTCCCTCCAACCGACATCGACGCGCAAAAGGTGTTGGTCACGAGCTATGGTACCCAAAAACTGACCTAACGTCTTTCCACCCGACCCTACCGGCTGGACAAGATCGTCGATCTCAACCTCTGTCAACTCCCCTAGCTGGGCAGTGTGCATACCCAGCATCTTGGTATGGCCTCGGATCTTCCTCGTTGGCCCGGGCGCAGGTGCAGAGGACTCAGCATGTGGTGGCGAACCCCTAGGTCCTGCAAGATCCATCTAAAAAAGAACATGCAAATAAATAAATAAGCTATTAATGAAAATTTCATATTTAGAGAATTTAAACACATAAAAATATCTGGATTTCTTCATTAACATACAAAAAAACATTTAACAAAGTACAGGAATTTCATACTTAGAGAGTTTTCTCAATTAAGAAGTATATGGATTTCGTCATTAATATGCACATAAACAATTAACCAAGTGAAAGGAAATTTCATACTTAGAACGTTTCAACATATAGAGCAAGCATCTGGATTTCGCCATTAACATCTAAATAAACACTTAACCAAGTAAAGGACATTTAATACTAGATAGTTTTCTCAATTATGAAAGTATATGGATTTCGTCATTAAAAAGCAAATAAACACTTTACCAAGTAACAGGAAATTTCATACTTAGAAAGTTTAAACATATAGAGCAAGTATCTGGATTTCGTCATTCATATGCAAATAAACACTTAACCAAGTAAAGGAAATTTCATACTTACAGGGTTAAAACACATAAAAGTATCTGAATTTTGCCATTAACAAGCAAATAAACAACTGATAGCAACTTTCTTTAAAAAAATAACCTCGTTTACCTCCGTGATTGGATTAAACTTACATTCTTTATGTTTGTATATTTAGGTGCATATTATTCGTTGCAATCTGTTTCATCGTTATAGTCCGATTCAACTTCATCCTCACTAGATTCGGTCGAAGGAGTTTGGTGGAGTTGCATTTGAGGGGGCGCATCAACAGTTGTTCCGGTAATCCCTAATCTCACCCAACTGACATCACTTTCATCGTCATGTTCAGTGATATCAAAATGTTGGTCGTTGAATGGCTCATTTTCTCTGAATGCGCTATCGTCCACATTAGATTCTTCATTCATGTCAAAAAAGTCTATTGGTTTTGTCTTGATGACAACATACCAATCTGAGTCAAAAGGATCTTCTACGTAAAATACCTACTCTGCTTGAGATGCCATTACATATGGTTCATGAGACACAGCATGTGTCGGGAGCAGGCGTGTAAAGTTCACAAGCGTAAACCCATACTCATCTGTCTTTATTCCTCTACTATGTGATGTCACATCAACCTAGTCACACTTAAACAATACAAATTTTAAGTTTTCTGAATACGTCAATTGCACAACGTCGGTTAAGCAGCCATAGTAGGTTATATCTCCTGCAATGGGAATCCTGTCCCTAGAAGATGCATAACAAGAAGTCGTTGCAGTGACCGTAACACCACTATTTTGACTTCTGCATCTGCACTCTTTATCTGTAGTACAAAACCTATATTCATTGATGACGTAGCCCTTAAAACTTTGTGCGACTGACTGTGGACCGTATGTGAGGCATTTAATCTCGTCAGACACCAAACTACATGACGCTCACAGCCTTTCAACCTAATTGAAGGCCAAAGGCATATGACTTATATAATAAGATTGGTTCAATATGCAAAACTTCGTATAAGTGTTGTGCAAATACTGAATTTAAGAGCATATGACTTACATAACTCCTAAACCATTCAACAAACTGATTGCTGTGCTTTCATTAGAGTTCGTGCGGAGACGATCTTAGTTTGGGATTGGTCATCTTCAGTACATTCATGTCTTGATTGTAGATAACGAATCGATCCATGTTTTTCAAAGTCAAATCGATCAAAAATAAAAATTAAATTAAAGAAAATTAACATATTCTTCTTACTCTCGATATGTTGTGAGTTGCTCATCATTGAACAACACATAACGATGTGCCTGCTGCAATTCTAATTCACTTAGGGCAAATGGATGCGCACCCCCGATCACACTTTCATCGTCATTCCTCACCGGTCGATTGAATCTCGATTCAACATTATTTAGGTACCTTGAGCAGAATGTCAAGCATTCTTCGGCCAAGTACCCTTTTGCTATGCAACCCTCTGGTCGAGCTCGGTTGCGGACATACGATTTCATCGTCGACAAGTACCTATATGAATTACATTTAGGTAAAACAATGAGACAATCATATAATGACAAGAAGTTTGAGCAATTGATACATTATAATTAAAGTCATACCTTTCGATGCGATACATCCACCGGTATTGTACAGGTCCACCTAGCCTTGCCTCTGTTGCCAGATGTATAGGTAAGTGCACCATAACATCAAAGAATGCCGGTGGAAAAATTCTCTCTAAATGACATAACTTAAGCGTAATTTTCTCCTCTAACTGTCTTAATTCCTCGACATCACAGACTTTGGAACATAAAACCAAAAAAATATTGCTCAATTCAATTAGCACGGAAGTGACATTCTTCGGTAATGTCTTCCTCACAGCCATTGGTAGAAATTGTTGCATTATGACATGAGAGTCATGACTCTTTAGTTTATGAATTTTATGCTGCCCGATATTGACATGTCTTGCAATATTAGACGAGTAACCATCTGACACCTTCACACTCTTCAGAACTTTGCAAAACAACTCTTTCTCATTCTTGTCCATCGAAAAACAAGCCGGGGGCAGATATACTTTATTTGTGCTAGGCTGCAACTGAGGGTAAAGTGCTGGTCTTATGCGCATATCAACCAAGTCGAGTTGAGCTTTTAAGCTATCTTTCGTTTTTCCGTCCAAACCCAACAAAGTTTCAAGCACATTGTCGCATACATTTTTCTCAATATGCATTACATCAAGGTTATGCCTCAACAAATTGTGCTCCCAATATGGAAACTCAAAGAATATACTCAGCTTCTTCCAGTTATACGACATGATATCCTGGGTAGCCTGCTTTCGTTGTTTTTGCCCTGTCTGCTTCCCAAGGCAGAAAGCAATCCCCTCCAATTGACAGTACACATCGTACCCAGACATTGTAGTTGGAGCAGTACTTAGCTCTACAATGCCATCAAAAGAGTGTTTGTCCCTCCGAAACCTGTGATCTGCCTTTAGGAAACGACGGTGCCCCATGTAACATTGTTTCCTGCTATTAGACAAGTGCCGATTGCAAGTGTCCTTGTGGCATGACGGACATGCAAACTTTCCTTTCGTACTCCAACTAGATAACATAGCATACCCTGGGAAGTCGCTGATAGTCCAGAGCAATGCCGCACGCATTACAAATGTCTCTTTTTTTGTCGCATCATAAGTTGGCACACTATTCTCCCACAAGTCCTTCAACTCTTCGACTAGAGGCATCATGTAGACATCAATGGCATTTTCAGGCCCGGAGGGACCAGGAATAAGCAAGGATAGAATGAAGTTCGGCTGCTTCATGCACATCCACGATGGTAAGTTGTATGGGATAAGAACCACAGGCCATGTGCTGTGAGCAATACTCATCGTTCCAAATGGATTGAAGCCGTCAGTCGCCAACCCAAGTCTCACATTTCGTGCATCCGAAGCGAAAAAAGGGTAGTTGTTGTCCAAATTTTCCTAGGCTGAAGAGTCTGTAGGATGCCTTAACCTCCCATCCTTAATTCGACCCTCATCATGCCATCTCATTTCAGAAGCAGTCTTGGACGACATAAACAATCTTTGTAACCTGAGTTTCAACGGAAAGTGACATAAAATCTTCGTAGGAGTCTTCTTTTTCTTGCCTCCTAACTGATCATCCCCTGTCTTCCATCTTGATTCACCACAGATGTCACATGTTTGCTTGTTCACAGTGTCTTTCCAGTAAAGCATGCAATCATTGGGGCAAGCATCGATTTTTTCATAGTTAAGCCCCAAGTTAGACATCACTTTTTTTGTCTGAAAGTACGTATCCAGTAGTATTGATCCCTCGGGGAGTATCTCCCTCAACAACTCAAGCAACAAGGTGAATGATTTGTTGCTCCATCCACTAAAACACTTAATGTGATATAATCTTACGATGACAGACAACTTTGTGTGATTCAGGCATCCTGGATACAAAGCCTGTCCCGCATCTCTTACCAATTGGAAAAATTTATCTGCCTCAGGAGTGGGATCCCAATTACTGGCACCGGTTTCATCTCGATTTGGTACCCCAAACAAATTGTGCACCAGGTCTTCCATCTCATTATGTCTGTCGTGCACGTTAGGATTCTGAGACATACTTCCGCCAACTGATGTGTGTTGTAATATGTCTTCCCCATGATAAAACCAGATTTTATAATTAAGGTTGAATCCATAACAGATCATATGGTCGTACGCTGTACCTCTCTCTTGATAAAGGACATTGTTGCATTTGAGACATAGACACTTTATACCGCCATTGTTATCAGTAGCTCCACGAGCTAATGCAAACTCTATAAACTTCTTCACCCCTTCTATGTATTCCTTTGAAACCCTATGTAACCAAAAAAATATCATATGCTTAGATGGTCATATTTTATCATTCCGGGTTTCGTCAAAACTTATGACAAATAGTTCATTGGCTTTGCAATCCAACTTCTATCCATGAGGGATGAGATGAGATTTCTAAGTCCTGTTTCGTTAGCTATTCTGAGAAATAGGAAACGTTAATCACATCAGTCAATTGCAATAACACAACTATCAAATGACTTCCCCATCTACACAATATGTATGCATGCATGCTTCCTATCGTTTTCAACTTCTCTTCTAATGGGTGGGGTGTTCCTATCCCATTTAGGAATTCATAATCTCCAATATTCACTTGCTCAAGTGGTTTGTTTCATTTCAAAGAAATTTTGACAGCATTTCCCTGTAGTTCTCCAAGCACACGACTTAGATTAGGGGCAAGCATGCCACGTAGTCTAAATATGTACCCAGAGAATAAGAGAAATAACTGCCAAAATTTCTTCAATCTGGACAAACAATGAGCAACTGAATATACTAGAGATTATGCATCCCCAAACTGTCCAACCGGACAATTCAAGAATTATATACAGACAAATACACTGTATCACAAACAAAACCGAAATGTTGTTAACCTGCATTTAGCCTCACAAGAGAATTAAATGACATAGTTTACAACTAATCCGTCCAAATAGGTGATACAAGAAATGCACTTGTCAGACAATGATTGTTGAACGGGAAATCTAAGCTTCAATGCATGGATGAGTATGAACCTATGAACTTAAATTTCCATTTAGTCACTGATAATGTCCTTCATAGGGTAATATGTACATTATCTGCTCCAACATTGACATATAACATAGAGATCAGAATACCCAAACAGTTAACATAGATCACGAGGTTCAATCATATATGCACTATACAAAGTGTACCAGAACAGGAACAAGGATGTTAACAATTAAGTAAGCACAAGATACATACAATTGAACTACAAATCTTACTGGGCATATATACACTCACGTCCCTTGAGGTTTGATGAAATTTCATAAACCTCCCTTCTAGTTTATAAAATTACCATTTTCCTATTTTGCCCCTATTACTTGAATACATACATTAACTATGATTAAGATTTAATCACCCCTAGGGGTTATCCATCTAACATTAGTTTTAGGGAAAAAATAACCTTAGGTTGGTTATGTTAAACCGCAATTAAAGAGGGCTCTACAAGCCATCATGTGTCTCATTTAACACCCACTGACTATGGTTAAGATTCACTTATCCTCAGGATTCAATAATCTAACCTTGGTTATAAAAAAAATATAATAAAAAATATTAATCTTAGGTTAATTATGTTTAACAACAGTTAAAAGATCTCTATAAGCCGCAATGTATCCCTTTCAACACCCGCTCACTATGGTTAAAACTCACTCACCCCTAGGGTTCATCCATCAAATAAACCTTGGTTTTTAGGAAAAAAAAACCTTAGGTTGTTTATGATTAACCACAATTAAAGGGAGCTCTATAAGCCGCCATGTGTCCCCTTTAACGCCCACTAAATGTGGTTAAAATTCACTCACCCCTACGATTCATCCATTTAAAGTTGATTTTTAGAAGAAGAAAAAACCTTAGGTTGATTATGCTTAACCACAATTAAAGGGGGCTCTACAAGCCACCACGTGTCCCCTTTAACACCCACTTAATTGTGCTTAAGATTCACTCACCCCTAGGTTTAATCCATCTACCCTTGCTTTTAAGAAAAATTTAAACATATTAACCTTTGGTTAATTATGCTTAATCACAATTAAAAGATCTCTATAAATCGCCATGTGTCCATTTTAATACCCACTAACTATGGTTAAGATTCAATCACCCCTAGAGTTCCTATCTAACATTGGTTTTTAGAAAATATATATATATATATATATACTTGATTTTGGAAATATATACTAACCTTAAGTTGATATTATTGAACCCCAATGGTTAGTTAATGAAAACCACGATTGATTTGGGTTAAAAGGGACACGTGTTGGTCGATGGGTGCTTTTGAACTCTCCCCATATCCAATCACAATTGGCTGTGATTCGATCTCTAGGATTAGGAATGGGGGTAGGTGCCCCTAAACTTTGAATTTGTTGTTTTTTTGTGTTGAGATCGTATTGAATCACGATTGAACTTTCCCCGAGTTCAATCACACCCCGAGTTCAATCACGTGCTCTTAGTTTAATACATTATAACTTTAGAGGATTTTAAAGCCAATCACAATTGAACTCGAGGAGAGTTCAATGATACCCATGGGCCAACACGTATCTCTTTTAACCCCTATTAGATGTGGTTAAGATTTATTAACTCTTGGGGTTCAACAATATAACCTTAGTTTTTAGGAAAAAAATATTAAACTCTAGTTAAGAATTTTTAACCCTTAGGATTGATATTTTTAATATATTTTTTAAAAAAACTGAATTTATATTGTTAAACCCCAATGGTTATTGAATCTTAACCACAATTAATAGGGGTTAAAAGGGACACATGTTTGACCTATGGGTGCGATTGGACTCTCCCGGAGTTTAATCGCAATTGGCTGTGATTAGAAATCCATCCACCTCCATGCACGTGTAGGGGTGATACTCGAGCCGAACGAGTCAAGTAGTGGGGTGTTCGAAATATACTCTTGAAAACGTTTATTGAATTTTATCTTCTACTATAATGTGAGAGATAAAATCACAATTAATTGCCATTGAACTCTCCTTGAGGGCCAAAATATTCCTTAAATTTTATCCTAAATGCCCCTCAGTAGGGCCCTTCTTCATAGTTTATCTCCCTCTTCTTCATAGTTTAAAAGATGGGACAATTTTTTTTACCCAAAATGTCGTCCCTCAAGTTTCTATACCTAAAATAGTATTTCATTTTTTCTCCAAAATACCCCTCACTAGAGTCCCTCTCCCTCTCTCTCACGTGCAGCCCACTAGTAACTAATAAATAAAATAAATATATAAACATATTTATTTTTAGTATTTAAATAAATTATATATTTATTTCAAATAAATAAATAAATATATATATATATATATATATATATATATATAATCGAACCGAGCTTTTATCGAGTCGAGTATATATATATATAATCGAACCGAGCTTTTATCGAGTCGAGTAGGGGTGTGTTCAAGCTCGGCTCGCTTACTAAACGAGCTCAAAAACAGTGTTGAAGCTCGGCTCGTTTACTAAATAAACGAACGATACTCGAGTTTTTAACGAGCCGAGCCCGAGTAGTTCACAAATATTTTGTTCAATAACTACCCCTATTAATCTTAGAACAAATATTGACACTATTAATCTGATTGCCGACTAAGTACTCATATGACTTTTAAAAGAAAAAAAAAATGAATGCCATCAATTGAAATAAAATATTCCATGTGGTGAAAGGTCCGACATAGAGCTAAAATTCACTATGTTTTTACAACAAAATCAGTGTAATTAACATGAAATCAAATTTGATACAAATTAAAATTAACCTATCAGCACTATCTAAAATATTAGATTTACCAACTTAAGGCCTAATCTCTGATACCTATAATCCAAACCAGAAATTAATATATGGAGAGGAAAACTAACCATGGTATAAACAAGGTAACCCACATGATAAAGTTAAATCTAACAACATAAACTAGAATCAAAATTTTAGCTAGGTTAATACTAACTAAAAATAAAACTAAGAAAAATTAGAATTATCAATCAAATAAGCTAGCCTAAACTAACTTAAATAGGATTTGAAAAATTAAACTAATGTTTTGTTCAAAAAAGAATTTTAAAATGGCTTCAAACTACCTAATATACACACTAAAATCTGAGATAAACTAATTAAATTAAAAAAAATCAAAAACATGAATTAACATAATTCAATCCATTTTAACTAAATCTAAAATTAATCATCCATAAAAGAAAACAAATTATTAAAAAAAAGAAAAAAGGAAATGGGGCTCACCTGTGTACAGCAGCGTGGAGAAGATGATGATGGAGGTGGTGGTGTTCGGCGCTGGTGCCGTGAACTTGATGGTGGTGGTGTCCGGCGCTGGTGTCATGAAATTGAAAGAGAGAAAGAGAGTTAAGGGAGAGAAACCCAAAAGCAAAAAAAAAAATTTGCTTGCATGTCGGTTTCAAGGGATTACCTAGTTTCCCAGAGGTTTTGGATGTCGCCGAAGGTTCCGGATGTGGCCGCCGAGAACAAGTAGGTCACCGGAGAGAATGATGCATGTCGCCAGCGTTGGTCGGAGGTCGTCCGAGATGGTGGGGTGGCCGGACTTCAGATGGTCGGAGGTGGTGCGGTGGCCGGTCTGCTAGAGATGAGGGAGAGTGCAGGAAAACAGAGCAGAGAGCAAGAGAGGAAGAAAGAAGAAACCATCGGGCTAATATTAATTAATTTTCACGGCGGTTTCATATAACCACAGTAATATATGAACATACCACAACGGTTACAATAAACCCACCGTGTCTACTACAATCTTAACGACGGTTATTTTTAACACCGTCGTGCTATGTTGCGAAGGCGGGAAACCAAAAGGGTTGGAGAGAAATCTTACTACGACGGTTAGGGATTAAACCGTCGCAATATAGAACATTCACGGCGGGGTATTAATTAACCGCCGTTAATTTTCTTCCGAAAACAGGTTGCACGGCGGTATAAACATACCGCCGTGGTATACCATATATGGCGGCGAATTTTATTAACTGCCTTCAAAAATCCGCCGCAACAGGCCTTTATTTTTGTAGTGAAGGAATTTCATATTTATCATGGTTGGTAAATTTAAAATGTATTCAATAGGGCTTTTACAATAAAAATTATGAATTTAAATCAATCCACTTACATTAGTCTCACATAAAATGTCTTATGTTCGATTTAACTAAAACTCCCTTAATGTTACCACTAACATCACATATTTTGATCATTATCACAAACATTCCATCAATCCCACAACATCTCTTTCTCCATTCTCCATCATACATGCTCCACAAAATAATCAATTTCCCCTTGTTGAGTTATACATAACAAATCATAATAGAAAAACTCTCCAAAATCACAAAATCTTATATGAGGAATCTACATAATGATAATCATACTCTAATCACTTTCTTACTTTAGATCTTGATCATATCATTCTTATTTACATTAAATATTATTCTGTTGGTAGAAAGGAATCCATATTTATCTCTCCCGATCGCTTCCCTATAATCAAACGCTTGCGAATGGGCTCAATCTAAGCCTTCACGCTCTTCTCCTTGCAAAACCTTTGATTTTCTCTCTTAGATCTCTCAAAATAATTTATCTCTCTCTTTTAGGTTTAGAAAGTCTTAAAAATCATCAATCTATGAACATAAAGATTATTCATAGTGTTGGGGGCCTTAGGGACTCAAAAAGTTGAAAAATCATGCAAACTCGTAAAGATCACTGCGTCGGGCGATTAATCGCCACCGGTGGGCGATCGATCGAGCAGGGCGCTGATCAAAATTTTATTATTATTATTTTCAAAGTCTTTTGCTACTTTTTGACTAGCTTTCTTTTCATGTAATTTATTCTTAAAAACAACTTAAATTAAATGATTTATTTGGGTTTTAAAATTCATACGTCTCACATTAATTTTATAACCTTAATCACATTAAAATTAAACACAAATTTCTATAGAATTTAATAAAAAACACGAATGTAAGGAATGATAAATTCGGGGCTCTACATATATAAAATGTTCTTAAACAATTATTAGAAATTAAAAGAACTTTGCTTGCTTCACCTAATTTTATAGGCATCTTTACAATATTTTTCTTCGCAAAAATAATAATGAATTTGGATCTATGATTAACGGAGTAATAGCTTGTTACAATATAAGTAAATAAACAACATTAATGTAATTTCAACACCAGTGGTTACTTGGTATTATTTTATATAATGAGATATTTAATCCACCATTTTTTCATAAAAAATGAGATTAACTATGAACTAGATGTCTGGTTGGTACCTTACTAACCTAGATAAATGAAGTCACGTACCAAAACAAATAAATAGAATTAGTATTAGCCCTAAGAATTAATGCTAACAAACTAAAGTTAATGGGATGGTTGTAGCTTCTTTATTGTAACCGGGCACGTTCTAACTTGTTATCACCGGAGAAGATCTTGTGTGTTTTAAGACCCTCTTGGCTCATAAGAAATTTGTACGAAATTGCAAGTCTGTCCATCAGCGAGTCTGTCTAGCACTCTGAACTATGATTTAAAAGAAATGCAATAAAGTGAGATTAAGTCATATTGGTTGTAAAATGGCATATTAAAGTTAGCCCTAAAATTCGACAGTGTCATCCTTACACCAACTCTACAATTAGTGTAGAGACCCGAATCTTTTTCATGTCATTGCTTAGTTTATTAGGGGTATTTTAGTCTTTGATGTGTCTTCATGCATGTGTTCTTGCATAACTGGTTATCTTGAGGGTTTTTCTAATGGCCTGAGTTTGTTGTGGGTTTAGTGTATGAGTCAAGGGGTGTGAGGTGTTTTTGGTCTTGGGTGTTTCTTCACGAAATGATGGTTTGATGTAGGGTGTATGTTGAGTCTAAATCATGGGGATTCGAGTATTCTAAATATCTAAGATCATACAGTATAAAATACCCTAAGTGTGTATGTAAAACTCCGGGAGTCATGTGGTTAGTGCTAGCACGCAAGGCACATAGAAGTCGGGACCTCTCATGCATGTTAGTATGTGTTCGATGATCACCTAGGTGAGTTAGAACATATGAGAGTGGAATCATGAGATAAGAGTAGGGGTTGGAATCTAGGTAGTAGAAGTATGAAAATAAACCGAGGGTCAGAGAGGGATGTCATAATACACCCTGAATTTTAGGAAGCTCTAGTTTTGTCACCGTTTATTGAAATTGAGTGAATCTTAAATCATTAGAAAGGTATTAAGACCCTCTTCGAGGTTCGTGTTTAACATTTTTCTATCTTTTTAGTCTAAGCTAAGTCAAAAGTGGATTTTCCGATGTTTTGTCTGATAAATTGCAGATCAGTCCACTTGTGGACCCATTTAGACCCCTTAAAACTCAAAATTAAGCTTTTTATAAAACATAAAAGTTGTTCCCCTTCAAAAGAAGAATCCAACGCAAGTTGAATCGTCAAAATCAGATGAACGAGTCAAAATTTATAGTTAAAATACTAAAGTAGGGTTAAATCTGTCGGAATCCGGAAAACAGGGGTGCGATTTATCGCAAATAAGCTGCGATCGATCGCAAAATAGTGCGATCTATCGCAAATTTCTGCGATCGATTGCATTCAGGCAAATTTTTATGTTTACCTTTCGGGTCTAGGTGCGATCGATCGCACGCGGACCCAGATCTTTTTAAAAAAAGGTGTTTTTGAGGTTTTTAACCCTTGGGGTTATAAATAGGGCTTCTATTTCGAGATTTTTAGGGTTCTAAACTATTTCTAACCTAATTTAGCAAATGAATAGAGAGAACCTAGGGTTCTAAGAGGGTTTTAGCTTGGAGAAGGAGAGTCTTGCTTAGAGAGGAAGAAGATTAGCTTGTAGATCTTCCCCAAATCATCTTGAGAGCGATTTGGATCCAAGGGAAGGATCCCTAAGGTCGATATACTATCCTAATCAACTCTATTTTAATGTTTTGTGAATGTTAATATGATAGGAATGGTAGAATGGAGATTAGATGCATTTTTCTTAATTTTCTATGATGTAAGCTAATTATGGATGGAAATGTGAATGAAAATGTGGATTTGAATGTGGATAGAAGGTATGGAGGATGAGAAATGTATGGAGGATGAGATTAATATGTGGATGTGAATCGTGAATTGATTGTATGGATGGATTATTGTTCGATGAATGCTTGAAAATATAGAAGGGAAATGGATTCATATTATGCGTACTCAAGGTATATGTGAAAATGCTTGAGACGATAAATGTTATTATACTCTTATGAAATGGTGGTAAATTGATTATGAGTTAGGCTATGAATTATGATAAGATATGTATATGTGATTGTTTGATAAGTATGTCTAATTACTTGCATGGAAATTGATAGTCGGGAAGGTAAGAACTTAGAGGAAAATCTCTCAAACCAGGAATTCTCTAACTATTTGGTATGAGACAGTATATATAGTGGAGTTTCCATGGTGGGAGATCGGAGTCTAAGCAATTACCAACTCGAATGTTAATTTCGACACTTAAGCACATATGCACGTGTATGTTAAGATAAGAGTCTCACAAGTCACACATGCGGACCACAAGCATGAGCATGACATACTTATGACATTCTGAATAAGCATAAGCATGACATGGTCCGTATCCGTCAAAAACGGCATGTCAACCATTTGATTCTTAAGCATGGTCCGTATCCGTCAAGAACGACATGCCAACCATATGATTTCTTAGACATGGTCCGTATCCGCCAAGAACGGCATGTCACATCATTGTATGATCTGAATAAGTACATAAGCATAAGCATCTCACAAGCACGTGGTCTCATAAGCATAAGCAACTCATAAGTGTATTGTCTTTCAAGTCTAAGATTCTTACAAGTACACGAGTCAAGGTAATGATATGATGTATATGCGCACACGTTCTTCTGCACTCTAATTATGTTATTATGCTATTGGATATGTTTCCAACTAAGTGCAGGTATATTATTATTGTTGGTTGGATTTTATATACATTGAGTACCTTTGTACTCAGCCGGACTTTTGTCTTGGCAGGTTTAGAGCAGGGGTACACGGTGGAGCCGTGGATTGAGGAAGCTTACATCGAGGAAGCAGGAGAAGGTGAGCCTTCCGAGGAAGGAGCCAGAGGCTTGGGTGTCTATACCTCTTAGTTTATGCTTTGTTTAGTTGAGAGAGTTTTGTAATAGACTTTTAGAGGATGTTGCTCAGTAAACTTTTATAGTTGTATTTTTCAGACCTTTTGGTTTATAGTGAGTTGTATATGTTTACTGTAGACTTGTGCTATTTAATTATAGTTGATATATCGGAATTTTGTTATCCTCATTTTTGGAGACTCGTGTAGTAGCCTTATATGCATGGTTTTTAAGAAGGTGAAGGAAATGTGACGATTCCAAAGTCCTATTTTAGCCTTGTAGGATTTTGGGGTCGTTACCTAGTCTCTTGCGTTATATCCGCATTTAGTTTCTCTTTATCACATCCACTATTTTAGGGGTGAACAAGGATTTATTACAAGAGTGATCACTTGTAAGAAGGGCCTAAACCCTAACCCTAGCTTACGTTTTAGGTATCATAGTGATATTTTTAAAACATAAGTAGGGGAACATGAATCCTAGGAAGTTAATGTTGATGTGTCATAATAAGAAGGCCTTGTAGGCTTAGGGTTAGGATTAAGTTCAAACTCTCTAGAATGAAAAACCTAATCTCATCCCTAAAACACTCTTCCTGATACCACGCTTCAACATTAACCCCAATTATTTATGTTCCCCTCATTGGATTTTAAATAATGCTTAAGTTAACACCCAAAAAGTAAGTTAGGGCTTAAGACACCCTCTTATAGCGATCCTTATTATTTTGGGACGTGAAGGGGAAGCAATGGAGAAATGGAGAGAGATAGGGAAGGGAGAACAAATAGAGGTTTGAATTGAAGGTTGAAGCAGGTGTGGGAGAGCGGGAAATTTGAATTTAAAGTCGTTTGGAGCTTTATCAATTGTATTTGAGTCCAAATTAGGTTCCGGTCTGTATGATGATGTGTAGAAATGAAGGTACGTGCAGCTGCTAACCCTACACTTGCAGGATTTTTGAGATGAATCCTAGCCAATTGCGATTGAACTCAAGGAGAGTTCAATCTCACCCATAGGCCAACACATGTCCCTTTTAACCCTTATTAACTATGGTTAAGATTCACCAACCCAACCCTGGAGGTTCAATAATATAACTTTAGTTTTTAAATAGAAATATTAAAATAATATTAACACTAATAGTTAAAAATTCTTAACTAAAGTTACATTTTTTTACTAAATATTAAAGTTATATTGTTGAATCCAAAGGGTTAATAAATCTTAACCACAGTTAATATAAGAGTTAAAAGGAACATATATTGGCATGTGGGTGCGATTGAGCTCTCCCCAAGCTCAATCACAATTGGCTATGATTCCATCTGAGGATTTTAGGATTGGGGAGTAATTAGACAAACTCACAGACAGACAGACTCATTTGAGTATTTGCTTCAGTGGCGTATTTTTTCTTTGGCAGAAGACTCGAGTTCGAGTTTGTCGATGACCATTAACCGTTGTCCCATTACACTGGTGGTTACTTGGTGTTATTTTATAATTATTAATTTTTCTAATGAGATATTTAATCCATGATTTATTTAATAACAAATGAGATTAATGATGAACAGTAACTCCGGTTTGTACCTTAATAGTCCACCTACCAGAACAAAAAAATAGAATTGGTATTAGCCATAAGAATTAATGCTAACAAACTAAAGTTAATGGGATTAGTGTCGTTTCTGTATTGTAACCGGACACGTTCTAACTGGTTATAACCGGAGAAGATGTTGTTGTGTTTTAAGAATCCTCTTGGTTTATAATAAAATTATACGGAATTGCAAGTCTGTCCATTACTCCATCTCCATCCTTGAATCTGTCTAGCACTGAGATGAGTGCTATTCTTCTCCGGTTGTAACCGGTTTTACCAAAACCGGTTACTCCCTGAGGTGGCCACATATTCCTTTTGACACCTCTTAACTGTGGTTAAGATTCGCTCATCATCAGGATTCACCCACCTATCTTTGGTTTTTAGAAAGAAAGAAAAAAAATGTTAACCTAGGTTAATATTTACCAACTCCTAAGGTTAATTTTTCTAGTATTTTTTTTCTAAAAATCAAAAATAGGTGGATGAATCGTAGGAGTGAGTGAATTTTAACCACAATTAAGGGGGTGTAAAAAGGGACATATGGCGACCATAGCGTTCTAACCGGTTTTGGCAAAAACCGGTTACAACAGGAGAAGTCCACTTAGAACTATGATTTAAAAGAAGAGCTAGTCTATGGGTACTACCAAATATACTCCCAAATCTACTCACTAATCCTAACCGTTTAAGGCCAGGATTTGAGTTGACTTATTTTGTCTTTTCTAATATCACATCAGCTCTAATCTTAACCATTTAATAACTGAGATAAACGGTTAGGATTTGAGAGTATATTTGGGAGTACACCTTGGGAGTATCTCTAGACTAATTCTTAAAAGAATTGCAATAAAGTGAGGTTAAGTCATATTAATTCTAAAATGACATATTTACCCTACTCTAAAATTCGACCTGCCAAGCTGCCATCCTTGGAGCATTCCTAGTAGCCTCACCAAATTTTATTTACCAAAATAGTCAAAACTCACAAAAAGTTATTTTGGTGAGTCACATTTTTAGAACACTCCCAGCAGCCTCATCATTTTAACAAAAAAAAATAGGAGAGTGAAACAATATTTTATTGTTTATGTGGGAAAACGAAAAAGGAAAGGAGAGAGAAACAATATTTTATTGTTTGTGTGGGAAAACGAAAAAGGAAGGGAGAGAGAAACATTATTTTATTGTTTGTGTGGGACCACAATGAAGGAAGGAAGGGAGAAACCTTTATTTTATTATTTGTGTGGGCTCACAAAAAAGGAGGTGAAGTGAAATTTTAGCTTTGGTGAGTGTACAGTACTTGCCAAACTTGGTGAGTATTGTACACTCACCAAACCCAAATCTTTATTTTGTTGAGTTTTGGTGAGGTTGCTGGAGAGAGTTTTTAACATTTTTTAATTATTTGGCTCACCAAAATAACCTTGCTAGGAATGCTCTTACACTACTATGCAGCTAGATTCTAACGGTATATCCTCATTTAGTTTCACTATATCATTTCCACTATTTTAGGGGCGAACAAGGATTCACTACAAGAGTGAGTTAGGATTCACTACAATAGTGAGTTGTAAGAAGGGCCTAAACCCTAACCCTAGCTTACGTTACAGGTGTCATATTTTAAAACTTATTAAGTGGGGGAACATGAATCCTAGGAAGGAAGTTAATGTTGATGTGTCAAAATAAGAAGGGTTTATAGGGTTAGGATTAAGTTCAAACCCTATAAAATGAAAACCCTAACCCCTTTCCTAAAACACTCTTCCTGATATGACATGCCAATAGGGATGGCAACAGCTCGGGTTTGGGCCGGGCGCCCCCAACCCTACCCTTCCCCTAATGGGAAGACTCCTACCCCATTCCCGTCCCGTCCCAAACCTGGAGCTGGGTGGGTTTGTTCCGATTAATCATAATGCCTTCTTAACTCTGTCCCTGTCCTATTAAGCACTAATCGGGGCGGATCAGGGCAATATTTCATATTATAAGTAATATATTGATGTAATTTTATGATTTTTTTAAGGGGTAAATAGTACTGTCACTTTATAAATGGGGCAGGGCGAGGTGGCTTAAAACCCATTCCCGGCTTGAACCTGAGTCGGGTTTAACCTTCATTCGCAAATCTGCCCCCTACCCGTTTGAGAGCTCTCATACCCGTCCCACGGGAATGTGGTCAAATTAGTCAAAGTCTCTCGGCCGTGTGGGAGCACACATGTGATAATTGACATGATGCCGCCACTAAGCATCTCTAAGTGACACCTAGCATCTCTAATTGACACCTCACTCTCCCATGTATCTATAAAAAGACCACACTCCTCACTCTCTTTCTTTTCTTCATTCTCAAGAGAAACACCCCCATACATTGGAGAGAGAGAGAGAGAGAGAGAGAGAGAGAGTATATAGAGAGAGAGTGAGAAATAGAGAGAGAAAGAGAGAAGGTAGAGAGAGATAGAAGAGGAAAGAAGGAGAGTCTCCTCGCCACACTCGTGCTATTTTCTATGCCGTTTCTCCGGGGAGTCCGCGCTCGAAATCAAGGTAAAACCTCCTAACTTCTCCCCTATTTTTGTATGATCTTGTGTGAATCATGATTTATTGGAGTTTTAAATAGGCTGAGAATGTGATTTGAAGAAGAAATGGGTGGTGATAACCAAGAAAAGCATAATCTGGAAATCTGTTTTTGGATTTCAGATCTATTTACTTTAAAGACCTGTAGATTTGTGCTCAATTATCAGAATTGAGTGATTATTATGGCATTTGAAAGATATTGAAATCCTCTTCAATGATCATGTTTATAATTATTTCAGATTTTGAGCTTAAGCTAAGTTATTTGTTGAAAAACCAAAACTGAATTGAAATCGGATCTGTGTTAAGTGTTGTTCAGAATAGTCCACTTTAAAGGACTATAGTTTTGTACTTACTTATCGGAATCGAGTGATTCTTGTGACATTGGAAAGAAAGGGAAATCCCCTCTAATGTTCATGTTTATAATTTTCCCAAATTTTGAATTTAAGCTAGGATAATTGTTGAAAAACCGAAACTTTATGGAAATCAGATCTGTATTAAGTGCGGTTCGGAACAATCAGCTTTGTGAAACTATAGTTTTTCACTCGCAAATCGGAATCAAGTGATTCTTGAGCTATTTGAAAGATATGAGAATTTCCTTCGATGTTCACGTTTATCATTTTTCCCGATTTGGAACCTAAGTTAGATGCTATTGCTTATGCATTTACATGTCTTATGCTCATATGTTTCATAAAGAATACGCTCACAAGCACGATATGACCAAGAATAAGTATATGAGCACGAATTAGCAAGCGTCACACAAGCACAAATGGCAGTCGTCTAGATCACGAGGATGTTAGTGCCAAGACACTACATCTGGTTGGAAAGAATCATACTGTCTAAGATCAATACAAGGGTACTAGTTCCTGGTTCATAAGTAGGAAAAACGATGGTACTAGTATCTGGTTTGAAAGAATCTTCGCATACACGTGTTGAGTGGATTTTTAGCACTGGTGATATATATGCATGTTTTATCGTACTTCCGCACCCTGTTTCCTACATATATTATTAAAACTTGTACACTGCAATGTTCATGTATTGGTTAGCTATGATTTTATGTCTATTGAGCCGTATGTGTTCAGCCGATATGTTGGTGTCGACAGGTTTAGAGTTTGAGACCGCTGCTAAACACTGGATAGAAGAAGAGTATGAGGAGAAACCAGAAAGTGAAGTTCAGGTAGAAGATGATCCATTGGATAAGTTACCGTATTATGAAATCTTGCCTTTTAAATCAATGGTCTGTAATTAAAGTATTTTGGACGAATGTTTAAACTAAGTAAGTTGACTTGGGTTGTATATGGATGATTTTTTGCATAATTATGTTTTATGGAACTAGAAACTCTTATATGGGTAGATATTTAAAGAAAAATATTAAGTAGTATAGTATGCCTTTGAAGCTCTTAAAGATAAACAAGATAAGCAGTGCCTCGTGTCAAAGTCTCATTTGACTTGGATGAGATTTTGGGTCGTGACAGGTCCAACCAACACACTAAAAATGATGCTAGATGAATTAGACCTAAGCACCAGTGTCCTCTACAAATGATAAATGAATTGTAAAATTTCATTTTCAAATAAATACTTCAACTTAAAGAATTAATAGTACTCATACTTAATAAGTTAAAATAACATGAGAAAAGTAAGAAAAAACTTACCTAACATTATATTGTATAATGAGTAGTTGGCTATTCTTTGCTAAGCACAATTTTTGTTTTATCTTTGTGTTAGCATCATCTGGCTTTATTGTTTGTTGAGGGTCGAGAAATATATACTTATTTTTCTCATTATCTCCCAATACTTCATTTATTATACTGAAATAAATAACAGTTCTATCATAAAGTTATATTAATAATAGAACAATAAATTGAAAAAATAACTCTAATTAATTCTTGTGCTGTCTCACCTTATGTATAAAATAATCAAATTTACACCGATATCTTCATCTTTACACAATTGTGCGACATTTTTCATTCCAATAAACACAAAATTAAAACCTTTTCCAAAAAAATTCCCATCACGGTTAAATGTTGATCCGTGTCATCCTTGTAATTCTTCCCAAATCAATTCTCCAATTATTCTAAAGAATTGGTTGTTGGTTGTTCAGTTTCTAACTAAGATGAATGAAATCTATTAGCTCATGAATATCATTAACCGATAAAGGTTTTTGATTTATATGTTTACACCAATAACTTGCTAATTAAGCATATGTAATAATTTACAACAATATAAGAGTTAATGAGTCTTGACCACGGTTAAAGGATGCCAAAAAAAAAGGGACACATGTTGAGGTATGGGACGGCAACAAGATGATTTTGGTCTCGCGAGGCTAGACGAAATCCCATCCCTTCACAGAAGGGGCCTTGGGGGGTGTGTATGTGTTTACTTTGTTAGTTGAGGGATATCTAAAACCCTCTTTAAACCACAAACACTCCCTTCTAAGGATATAGCCAGAGACGATTCTAAGGATATATCCCATGAATTCTATTTCGTTCCTCTCTCCTATTCTCCTCCCTCCTCCGCATCGTCTTCAGCTACAACCCAATCATCATCACCATCATCTCTCTTCCTCATTCCCTCCACTTCGTTCCCTCTGCCCTCCTCAGTCATCCATGGACGCTTCTGCAACTCCTTCAAACGAGGGAACAGTCTCCGTTATGAATTTCGAAGACCTGGTCCAGAAAGACTGGTCTTTTCTCGACTCCGACCCCACAAATTCAGACGAACAACGTTATCGAATTATCTCCGCCGGAGATATCGGAGAGAATTCTAGGGTTTTAGTTTCAATTCCTTCTGAAGAATTCGTAGACCAGTTGGTCGATTCGGCTCCCTCCCAGCTTCTTCTCGTCGTCCATGACTCCCTTTTGGTCTTAGCTTGCATTAAAGAAAAATACGATAAGGTTAAGTGTTGGCATGGGGATTTGATCTCTGTCCCCGACAAATGGACGCCTTTCGATGTGGTTTTTCTCTATTATCTGCCCGCTTTGCCCTTTCAACTCGCTCAGATTTTCAGAGTACTCGCAGAACGTTGCTTATCAGGTAATTCTTGCAATTCAGTTCAAGTTCTTGTTTGATATTTGTTAGTCATTTGGTTAGTAAATTGGTCCATGCTAAACCCTCTATCCCTTCCGGACGGTTTACCAAAAATTGCAGAATTTAAACAATCTTTAACCTTGAAACAATGCAGTCAAAATGACGCTTAGCTAGCCATGATCCCTAGTCTAGGCTTTCAGTCACTAAAGCTCTAATAGCAAAGGCACTTGAGACCCACATAAACTTAAATGTTATTTATATAACGGAAAAATAAAACTGCATTAAATAAAAAAAATTTACTTTACAAATTCCGTTTGGGGCTTTGGGGTTTGCCTTCCAAAATCCAAACCATGCTCTCTTTTGTTTTTGTTAGTGACAGTTGGGCCTTGTATATGCTTATTGGCCTAGGCAACGCCTCGGCTAGGGAACCCCTTATCGCCTAGGTGCTTTGACTAGACTGCCTTGTAATTTGAAGTGGTTTACCTCAAAACTTTGCTAAAACACTGGAATTTAAAATTCCCCTCATAGCATAAACCCCCAAGTCAATTTTTTATTTTTTTGGATCCATAATCCAAGCAATTGTGTATATATATCTTTACTATTATAATGGGAGATGCAGGCGTAGCCTGAATTTTCTGAAATTCCTAAACTACCCTTGTATAAAACAAAACTTTAATTTAATGTTTTACTTTAATTTCCAAACTACCCTCATCTATCTATTTAAAGAATAGAATCACAGTCAATCGCGATTGAACTCGGGGAGGGTTCAATCATACCCGTGGGTTAACACGTGTCCCTTTAACTCCTATGGTTAACTCCTTCCCCTCGCTCTCATGTGCATCGCACGTGCTACCCGCTAGTATATATATATATATAAGAAAGTGAAACATAAAGTACAAAGTTAGAAACAGAGCATAGTTCATGAGGTCGTGAACCGATACTCAAGACAAAAAATAAAGAACAGTGCAAGCCTGGTCCTGGTAGCATCTGCACAGTCACAATACAGAGTCAGGTTGACAATAAACCCAAATTCACTCCTACCTGCCTAGTGGAGCACCAGGCCACCACCAATGAACGGGCCCAAGTCAAGTTTTTTGAAATTCTTTTAATTTGATTCGCTTCGAAGTACTACATTAGATGGAGATGCTTATTGTGCTTATGTATAAAGTGTTCCAAATCCTAAATGATAAAACAATCGGAGAAGTGGGTCATTGATATCGACTGTTATTTCCTTTCATTTTACTACTTCAAGGTTCTGATTGTAGCTTCTATAGGTGCAAGATTGGTTATCAGTTATCCCCAAGGAAGGGAAGTTGTAGAGCAGCAACGACAACAGTATCCTGATGTGGTAATCTCTGACTTGCCTGGTAGGATGACTTTAGAGAAGGTTGCGGCTGATCATTCTTTTGAGATAACAGAATTTGTAGATGAGCCTGCTTTATACCTTGCTGTTTTGAAGTTTTGCAAGGTGGGAACCTCAGCGGAGTAGGTTGTTAATTATGTTGAACTGGACATTCTGGTGCTATTAAAAATTGAAAGTAACAATTTCATGTACAATGTTTAAGAACATGAATTTGTAACGGATTACATTCAAATTTCAATGCACACAACTGCCTCTTCTATTACATGTTTAACAATCTTTATGTGGCATTTTGTAGTAGTCGGCCCTCTCTTTATTTATAACTTTATACTTGCACCATATCTAACTCTGGATCAAACTTGGATCATGGTAATTCCTGTTGCCATCCCCTTTGGCAATTGCAGTGTTTCCAGAAATAAAGTATTTAATTATTAATGAATAACTTGAGCTGATCTTCCAAACATTTTTCTCTTTATCCCCCCTTTCCTTTTCTCTCTCTCTCTATTTAGTGTAGCCTTTTTTTTCCGTTTGTGTGTGTGTGTAGCCCCAAATAGCTATATTTATTTACCTTTGGGTTACCTGACCTGGGTTTTTTTTTTTATTTGCTTCCAATATCATAGATAATAGCCTTGGATCTTCTCGTATTCATCAGTGTCTTGTCTGAACTATATGGGGTCAGCAACGTGATGTATTTTTTCAACCTAGTTTATAAAGTGTTATATATTCGGTTAGAGCGTCAAATTTTTTTTTGGTAACTAGTAACATCCATGCCCTTTTCAGCCTTCCCCCTTGCGTTTTAGAGCCTCCAAGTTGCTTTAGTTTAATCATTCTCACTAGTGCAACCAATTTTATTTTTTTTGGTCGTTGAATGTGTTCAAATCATTCAATCCCCCCCTTCCCTTCCCTTCCCTTCCCTTATTCAATCACCTATTAGAGCTACTCCAAGATTCCCTGATTGTGTTCAGTCTGATCTCATTTTCCACAGTATTTGTAGTCATCCAACATCCCTATCCCAGCTACACTCATCCCGTAAATATGTTGCTTCTTGGTTTCCCAACATTAGGCTCCATGATTTTGTGTCGGAAAACTATTTTAGTTTGATTAGAATGTGTAGGTCACACAACAAGTCAGAAACACATCTTTGCTATAGCTACCTATCTCTAATTGTAGGGGTAACATCCTCTTCTATCTCTTCTTCATCCTTTGGATAATAGCCTTGGATATATTATCAAATCCTGTTCTACCCACGGCATCGCCAACTATGCCCATGTGCTCTTTAGCAATGTGGAGCAGTGAAATGGCTTAAAACACGGGTCTGATATGAAGAGGATTTGGTAAGAGCAACTATTTTTTTGTGGTAACTAGTGCCTTTTCGGCCTTCCTCCTTGCCTTTTAGAGCCTTCAACTTAATCATTCTCACTAGTGCAACCATTTTTTTTGGTCGTTGAATGTGTTCAAATCGTTCAATCTTCCCTCCCTTATTCAATCACCTATTAGAGCTACTCCAAGATTCCATTGAACGTGTTTAGTCTGATGTCATTTTCCAGTCTTTGTAGTCAACCAACATCCCTATCCCAGCTACACTCATCCCATAAATATTTTGCTTCTTGGTTGCCCAACATTATGATCCATGAAGCATGGCTGGTATTGCTTCTGTCTCAGAAAACTATTTTAGTTTGATTAGAATGCGTAGGTCACATAACACTTCAGAAACACATCTTTGCTATAGCCACCCAACTTTAATTATAGGGGTAACATCCTCTTTTGTCTCTTCATCCTTTGGATAATAGCCTTGGATATATCATCAAATCCTGTTCTACCCACGGCATCGCCAACAATAAAACTATGCCCATGTGCTCTTTAGCAATGTGGAGCAGTGGAATGGCATAAAACATGGGTCCTGATATGGAGAGTTTGATATGGGTTCATCCTTGAAAGTTCCCATTACTTATTTGGGAAACTTCCTTTGCACCGGTGAAACCTCACGAATTCTCATTACTTATTGGCTTTCAAAGCTCATGCTTTTAATATACTTTCTTAATAAGTTGGATAAGTGAATCAAAAAGGCATTTTCACTAATCTTGATCGCTCCTAGGGAACGTCTTTTGTGATCCAGAATTTCATAGAAATTGTATCTGCCATTTTTTCCAGAGCAGGTAGTTGCCAGAATTTCAAGCTTTTCAAAAGATTCCTTGTGACAATTGAAGGGCAGACACCAGTGATGATAGGAGTAGGGCTACAGCTGCTGGCGATAGTTGAGAACTCTATTATTAGTCTCAAAGCTGGGAATTTGTGTCCGAAATTGGGGGAGTTTCTTTGTTAAGTTTCTTGATGGAAAAGTAACTTCAATTCGTTTTAGAGTGAATAGAGTTGATAATTCACAACTAGGAATATCGAAGATCGATAGATAAATGATGTAACTAGGCTAGTACAAGCTAGTACAGCTAGACGCATATCAAAGAATTCACTTTGATAAAAAAAAAAAAGAGATGGGTTATTTGGAGGCCTTGTCTGATCCAAAATTTTGTTCCATGGAAATCTTCGTTCTGTGTATGGACGTTTATTCTGAGCTTTTTTTTTTTTTTTTTTTTTTTATGATCGAAAATCAAAACAACAAAACCACCCACAACTCAAAACTAAACAATTACCCAACCCCTGATACTCTGGAGGCTAGAATCCTCCGACACAACCAAGGTTGCAAGGGCACTCTTTCAAAGGAACCCCTGCCGCCTAGTGAAGACCCGAAAGCTGCTATGCGGTGCGCATAGGCATTTGCAGCCCGAGGAGTATGGAGGATATAAAATTCTGGTTCCTCTCTCAACTCAGCTATGATGTCTGCGACGACAACCTGCACTTCCCAATGCACTCCAGCACCACTGTCGTGGACAGCATCCACCAAGGACTTAGCATCAGACAAAAACAACACCTTCTTCCAACTAGCAAAACGAGCCCAGCCTAGGGAACCACATAAGCCCAGAAAGGGATTTATGTGGTTCATCCTTAGGGTGATGGGGTCACTTAAGTTCCAAAAGGACAAGGGCTGCAACTCTGTAATCTTGTGAAGTTTATTGGTGGTGGCATATGAAATATTTTTGGCCATCACTTTACTTTAGGTTTTATGTTATTGAAGATGACTGTTCTGTTCATATCAAGTCATCTAAAGAATATTTGATTTTGTTGTTAGATATTTTCCTTACAAGTAGCTACATGGAGCGATCAATTCGAAGATGCTGTGAATGATCCTAAGAATGAGATGAAAGATGTGGGTGAACCTACCTCTGGTGGGAAAATCTTTTGACCAATCTAAATTTGAGGGATGGAACTATGCTATTTTGAATTAGCTTTTAGGCCAGGTGGGAGAAGTAGGACATTATGTTTGAATGGATTGGTTATGCAAATGACATGGATGAACACTAAGATTACAAATGATGACAGTTCTCAGGGACTTAGAAACTTTTTTTAAAATTTTTTTAAATATGCTGATGTGGTCCTTACACAACCCTAAGACTACCACAACAGGAGGTCAGATTGCAGTAGACATGCTTGGTACTAGATTGATTTCTCAATTGGGATTGGGTTGTCTTTGATATTGGAGGACACTTAAAACACTTTAGGTCATGTCATGTGGGAACATCTGCATGACACTCAAGTTTCAGGCATCATTTCACTTCTTGCCTATGCTGTATGAGGTACAACTATATTTGTAATTCAGGATTTGTACATTTAAGTTGGAGCATGTTAGATGTGCTAAAGACCAATTTTACTTGTGGGATCCATATTTGTTAATCCTGTTATCAAGCTTGTAGGTAACAGGCAGATATCCCTTGACTAACATTTTTCAACTTTTGTTTTGACCATATTTGATATTCTATGACACCTTGAGATACGAAAAATTCGGAACTTGGGGCGTGACAGAATGGGATAAGTACCATGTCCTACACTATTCTGATAGCCCTGTACGGTAAAGAGGAAGAGTGAGTGACTAAGCTAGAAGCTTGGGACTAGGATGCTGGTTTGCTTTCAGAATACAAAGATGTTCTCACCCTTGAAGTGAATATTGGGCATGAGTTATCTTTTCTGTCTCTACCATGTGATGGTATTGGCACTGTGGCTACAAATTCATCTCTTGCCTGTAAATTGGTTCTGGATTTGAAAATGTGGTCATTTCATTGAAGACAAAGGGAATTTCTTGAGTTCCATGGATTCTTTTTTCTTCAGTGCACTGGCCTTTATCCCATATTTCAGGGATCCTTGACCAATTTCTGGATGGAGGACCATCATAATGCCTTGGTAGAATAATCAGGTTTGCAGGGATTCACAATTAAAACTCACAGGAGTTTAAACAGGAACTAGCTGGGCAGATGATAGCTCAGATTCTGGCATTGAATTACTGTGTTCAACGTGGATCGGAGGAAATGCGGCTACCCTTTCACCTACTATTCTCTCAGGAGTCGAGACCCAATTGCTTACCAACCCCAAACAAGAAATATTCCTTGGCCATTGACCTCAAAATTCACTTCTTCCATTTTTTCTCTTGAAGAATCTGTAGTTTTGGGGCAATACTTGCTGGTTCTTTCCTCTTGTTTACGCTGATTGAAACACACTTTTTTTTTGGTAACCAAGCACACGTCAATTTAAATTCTAGTGCACTCGTCAAGGAGTGTTTGGAACCACCATGTAGAGGGCACGTTAAGATCTCTGGAATTATAATCTAATTGGATCGCAGTTGGGTATTTGTACTCCACTTGTATATGTAGGTTTTCTTCCAGCAGATGTTTCCTTCAGTCTTTTGGCATCTCTCAGGTTTTCTCACCAAATCATTTGGCCTAATACATATAAAATTTGGAGGGTAATTAAAAGCTTAAAGGCAAAGAAAGGAGCATCCTGTTTCTGAGTTCTCATACACAAAATATGTCCTTGAGCACGTGTTTTGGTTTGTCACCTTATCTTCGTCTTCCTTCTTAAAATGGGGATGCCACAGTAAACATGTTTCAGAACAAAAAAGGCTATACATATGTATATACTGTATATATTGGATAACAAAACTGAGTACTAAAAAAAAAAAAAATCGATAAAAAAACTTACCTCATGCAGAAAATTCTTCGAACATTATATCAACTTCACAATTTTTTTTCCTTCTCTACTGTAAAAAAATAATGAAATAAATTGGATCGATGACATTAACTGAGTAAGAATATATGCTAAAATTTGGAACTCTCAAAGATTATTTGGTATTGAAATTCAAGAGCTCAAATTTTCATAACCGAAGAAGGAAATAGGGACTGATTTCTCATCAACAGCCCCCTTGAACCTTTGCAATAGTGTGTCAGAAAATTGAAAACCTTGTCCCATTACTTGCTGCAAACAAGCTGTATTCTTCAACACCAGTCTCTTTCTTATTGCAAGCAAGATCAGCCTCAACATGATCTGCTGGTGAATTCAAAGAAAAATCTCCAACCATTCCCTCTTTCAACGACACCGGATTCAAATTATATCCTCCCGCCATGGCTATAGGTCCACCGAAATGGAACAACGAAAAGTTTGTACTTTCATTATGCAATCTGGCAGAGTTTCCAGCCTGCCCACCCTCTCCATGTGATGGTGTGTCTGGTGGAGCCTGGTCATTCTGAACTGGCCTCACCAGATAACGCTCACTTACTACTGCATCATCACCATTAAGAGCTTCTCGTGATCCACCTAGTTTAGAATTCTCTGTTTGCTCCTTTGAAGTCCCACCATTGGCTTTGCTAACTGGCTGATACACTGGAAGATGGCCCACGTTACGTACAGGAGTTGTTAAAGGTTGTAGAGCACCGTACTGCATGCAGAAGTGTGATGGCCGGCTAGCTGATACACCATACTCGAAAGGGCTGGTGAAGAGGTAGCGATTGGGCTGGTGAAATGGCATTAACCAATTAGCATGAGCTGCTGACCACGAAGCTATATTTTGATGATAGTATCCCACTGTGGAAGGTGCTGGAAACACTGGCAAATGTATGCTTTGGTTATGCATTGGTGGATTCATGTGATGTTGCTGAGAACCCATATCAACAGGAATTCTGCCATTATAGGGATTGTGAGCATTTTTTGTTGGTGGATCCCCTGGAAAGTTACCTGCCACACAATTAGCCTGTGGAAACCCAGCAGATGTCCAGCTTCTAAAAGACTCCCCTCCATTTGTCTTGTCCTTGCCATCCACTCCAACATCATGAGATTTACAGACCCCATTTTGAATCCATACAGAAGTTTCTCTTCCTTCTGATTGCGGGCTGGCATCTTCAGAATCTGAAGTTGACAAAGATTCCACATTTTGAGTACTTGAAGAGGCAGTACTGCTGTTTCCTTCGCTAAGACATGATGAGCAGTTATCTGAACTGGAAGTGCTGTTCATATTGGGATCAGAAGTACTGTTCATGGGAAAGAGAGAAATATTAGGACATAATTCATCTTCCTCATTATCAGCTTCCTTCGAGTAGTAATGAGTCTTTTCTCCTAAACCAAATCCATTCTGACAGTCTTCGTCCATGGTCAGGGTAGAGTTTCTTGATTCCTTCGCATTATTATCCTCGTGACTATGGCAATTCAAACCACTAATTTTTCCTGAACTTTCAGAAAGTTCATAAGAACACAGGTCATCTGATGACCTAAAATGATTATTGGGTTGTTTGGACCCATTTTCATTTCCATCACATCGACCTTCCTCGTCATCATCAATCTTGAAAGTAGATGACCCCAGGGTAACGTCAGATTCCGAGTTGCTTCGGGGGTACTTTTTCCGTGATTCCATAGGCTCCCAGACTTTCTTGGTAAGAAGCAAATCTCTGCTTGGAGGACCTGTGATGAGCTTGTTTTTGGGAATTCCACAACTAACTGACATGTAACCTACATTATTACACTTGTTATTGCGATAGAATGGCCTGGACACATCCGAGACAGATTCTGAATTATTCAGCGTTTTGATCTCCTGAACTGATCTGATCACAGAAACATGTGGCCCATCCTTTGCTCTGTTATCACTGTGTTGGGTACAGTTGCAGGAATGGGAGTCATATCTGTCATGCATCCTATAGTTGGAACAGTAAAATTTCTCACCAAACTTAGGGCGACAATTTCTAGCATTGGGCTTTGCAGCATTGCTTCTTGATTGCCTATTCACTCCATTGATATGCCGGGAAGAAGTTGCCAAGTACCCACCACATGATCTTGGCTCGGATTCATCAACCATAACCCCACTGTTATTGCCAATTGCTGATCGGCGTCTGTCACACCATTTTGAAGATGGTTTCAGTTGAAGTTCTTTCCTGAATCTCAGTTTCCTGCAGAAAGATTTTGATTCCTCAACATTCTCATCCCTTGTTCCGAGCTCCCAGTCAGGAATATTGCACAAGTGCTGTACATTATCACTTTTCAGGTCTTGCATTTTTGAAATGATACACCCATTTGAGACTGGTTCATCTTGGATATCTGGAGAGAGGGGCCTGGACAACATAATATATCCCGTTTCACTAACTGAATCCCCGCTGCTGATGGTGTTAATTGTCTCCTCATGAACACTTGGGGATGATTCTTCTGAGGAATTCTCAGGAACAACAGCGATTTGCTTCAATTCACTACATTTGTTTTCTCTATCCCTTTCTTTCCCTTTTAATCTCTCTTTTCTTCTGAGTTTTTTCTCTCTTTCTTTTGTTCTTCTTCTCTCCTTACGCTCTTCTTCTTCACGCTTTTCTTTCTCTTCCTCTTCGAGAAGCTTGATCTGTAGAGACAAATGGCATAGCGGGTCAGGGATCTCTCTCCAGAGATGGGAAGTATATCTCCTTATTGATATTCTCTAACCCGAAAAGGAAATCTTATGCTAAATTTTAACAGAATATTAGAATTACCTGCTTTTCTAATGTAATGATTTCTTTGCATGCAACATGAACACGCTCTTCCAACAGTTTTAGTGCAAGAGAAACAAAAATACTATGTGCATTTTGGCGTGCAGTCCCTTCTCTAAAAGCCTTTTCAACCTGGAAAGAGTACATTCTGGAATTAATTGTAGAACATTGGGAATGCTTGTTAGTATGTGTATATATAATATGAAATAGTTTGCTAAGAAAAGTAATGTGAAATGATATTTCAGTAAGAAACTTCACTACATACATGATTGCATTCAATAAATTCATTGAGAAAGGAATAGCAGAACAGATTTATACTTCTTTCTTGTTGATGTACCCAAAAATGTTGGACATGGGATGTGCTTTAGTGTCCAATCCGCCAAACATACAGCAACATATGTATCTATGAAACCTAAAACTAATGACATAACTTGCAAACAAGAGTTCTGCCCTTCTCAACAAGTAGTTTGAGATATCACACTTGGGTGCGTGCCAGAAGCAACTGAGATGATCCTAAGGAATGCGAAGCATAACTTTATGGAAGAAAGCATGAACATCATGGAAGAAATCAACTTAGCTCACAGAAATGGTATATGTGAATAAATGGAATGTAAGTAGATTGGTTTCAACTTTTGGTAGGTAAGTGGATCCAACTGGCAACCTCACGCTTATGACCCAATGTACCTTCCAATTCAACCAAGTGTTCAACCCCATTTGGGATGGTTGAATTCACTGAGGCAATTTTGTAGCATTTTCTTTTCGATATAGGATGTGAAGGAAAACTGAACTGTTCTCTTGTTCAGGAAAACTGTTTGCTCTATGTAGATAAATGTGTTGCTTGAACAGTACATGAAAATTATAGTTTTTTTTTTTTATAAAATTATTATTATTATAAAAATCTGCAATAAGTAGAGAAAGTGTACTATGATTGTGAAAAGTGGAATCACCACGCCACAATCCAGATAGAAATTATACATGTCCATATGAGGCAAGACTCAAGATTAAGAGCTAGAATGAGAGAAGATTCAGAAAGGACGGCGACGGGCACTGGAGGCCACAGTGGCTACATTAGGCCCATATTTTATCTACACATGGCCTACTTTCTTCTAGACAAGAAGGGCCTAGATCTATGTGACCACGTATCAAAGCCACAAATCAACACTCTGCACAATGTAGCAGAGTTTCTACCTTTTCATACATCCCTCAAGTTCCCCAATGATGTATATCAAGTCCACATAGGCAAACAATTAACACCAGTACACCACATGTTTCGATCTTTAAGACAAATTCATCCACATCCAGAGGTAAAGAGTTGAGCCAACACCTCTTATAAGAAAAGGGGAGCTAGGGAACCGCCTAACCTGAAATCCTGTGGAAGCACCGCCTATTTATTGCCATTTGATGATCTATTCCTATTATGGTAAGTCTATTAGAGATTATCAACTCAGAAGATCAATTTTCCTATTTATGTGGTGGATGCAGTCCTCCATATAAGAATATAAAGGATTATTATCTAGAAATATAGTATAGAGACGATCATCTATCTATCAATCACCCAACTCTCAGCACAATTCTTGCTTAATTACTTTGACCTAGACATCTCACAACGGACTTGATTATTCTGTTGTAAGCCACCACGGTCAACAAAAGATATGTTAAGGTACTGAACAAGAATAACCAACTTCCCCTTATCTCTCAGCTACGACTGCATGCCTCCAAATCCCTAATCTTTTCCTAACCATTCGAAGTTTTCAAGAAATAAAGCTTCCTAAAAGGAGAAGTAAAACAAAGATCCATCACCAGTTTAATGTAGAGTGTCATCACCTCATACATGCAGCCCATAGAGCTGTTTACCATGTTCTGGATGCCTGCTTGGTATCCATCCCAAATTATTCACCTCAAATGGGAGGGATATGGCAAACAGCACCAAGTCATTTGAAATTGTGGGATGTCCATTGGTAAGAGAGGTACTCTCTCACAAAAAGGTTGCCAACTGTTTCTGTAAAATCTCTTCACAAGAATTTATTATGTAAAATTCAAAGAGAAGAATTATGCTCATGAAAAAAAGGAATGAACAATCAGGTCCTAACTGATTCTAAGATCATCTAGGCCCTAGCAGATTTTAACAAACTTATTTTGTTGTAAGCCACTATTATTCATGAAGCATTATTATCGAACATAATGAAGCATAATAACCATTATTAATGAAAAAAAGGAATGAACAATCAGGTCCTAACCGATTCTAAGATCATCTAGGCCCTAGCAGATTTTAACAAACTTATTTTGCTAAGTGCAAGCACTTCTGAAGTATGATTGGACAAGAAATAGAATCCAAGAATGACAGCAGTCAGAAGATTATACGTGCCTGTTCCTTAAAAATAACAATTGCAGCATCTAGAAGAAACTCTCGAGCAAGTTCAGGACTCTTCGCATGCTTTTGGGGATGTGAGCCTTCTCCATCCAGCTCATTTCCATCGTTGTCCATGGAATCATCATCCTGAGCGTATATATAGAAGGAAATCATGAAAAGAAAGATACACAGAAAACTGTATCATCTTGGTATATATTTGTCAAAAAAGCAATAAAATGATCTAATGTCCAGAAAAAAAATTAGTGAATTGGCCTTAAAAAATCCTCAAATTACCTCTTCTTCCTCAGCCTCTTCGGCATGCTCAAAAAACCTTCTGATACTTTCCCCTTTCGTTATTGTAACATATCCATCCTCCACTATAAGCCTGCGATGGACACATTGTTGGCCCTTCAACGCATGGGCTTTTACAGAAAGTTCAGAGAAACGGGCATCTAACTTCCAAGCCCTCAATGTAATAAAGCATTCACTTAAACCACCAAGATCGAGGCCATTCACTTGAACATTTCCATTCATGCCAACATCTTCGAAGTCAAGAATGTCATATTTTCCTTCTCCTGTTCCAACAGCCCATTCGAAGTGGTGGTATGTTCCTACAGTGTCTATGAAGGATTGGTGCCAATCAGCTTGGACAGTGTCATCAGATACCTGAAAGTAGTAAAAAGAGATCAGGTCAGACAGGTGGGAAAGTTTAAATTGGATCTTTGTTAAAATTCCTGACACACTGTATTGCAAAATCAAAATCCACTAGTATGTAGTTTGACAATTAGGAATTTTATCTGAAATACAACATATGGCCGTTAACTCAAGAAAGAATGTTATCTTCGAAGTGTCTAGAAGCTTTAACATGACAAATAAACTACAAGGAACCCAATCACAATAGAGTTAAGCTGGAAGAAAAGGCCAGTTTCAAAAATGATCGTAACCACACCTCATATTGAAAGGCTGTATCTGCAACACAAAACCAACTGGTGCAGCGAGGTTCCCTCCGCATGCGCTTCAGCTCCTTAAACTCACGAATAACATTTCTTCTGCAATCTCTGCAAAACCTCTTGCTGTCAAACCTGTGACATGAACACCAAATTCTTATGAACGTTAAAACAATCTAACATTAGATAACATATTAGACAATCAGTTGGTTCCATTATGGAAGTCAGGAGTACATGGATATGGTTTTGAGATGCCCCAAGATGAATTACTAACTGTTTTGCAACAGAACTCCAAATTGGCCATTTTACTGCAGTGACCAATGTAGCTAACCGCTTCATTCCAGTCACAGAATTGAATAAAAAGTAAATATTTCCCTATATCTTTTCTATCTAGGCATGCCAACTATAAGAAGTTAGCAGTTATTTGGTTTCTTACAAAAGAGGCCACATGACACTGTCAACTAGAATGTGAGCTGTTACTCTATAGCCACATATCATTGACCCATGGTTTCATAGTTTCAGAGAACAAGGTGCATCCTTTTGCAATCAACTTGACAATTCATTGATTTTTCTACAAAATGTGATGGTATACGAATGGAGAAGGTTGTGATATATTTAACTGAAGTTTTTTATGCTTAACAATATTCAACTAAACATCCCTTCTTCTTCAACACAAGTCTTGTTCAACTAAACATCCAAAACCTATATTCTAACGGATAAAGATAAAAGGCATGTATTATCTTTATGTTTAGAAATGATTCTTAAAAGCACTCCCTAACCAACAGCTTTCAGTTTGTGGAAATAAATCCAGCTGAAACCTTTACGTAACAGTTTCTATAATTCCGAATTCAGAAACCAATTTACACGTTACATAAACGCTACGGCTTTAGGTATCGGAAACAACATTATATAATGATCACTACGAACATCACTGTCGTTACGTAACTTCTGGCACTATATATTTCATAACGTGGGTTTTAGAAAGTCATTCTAACTCACATCTTTTGTAATATTTTTCACTTACCCTTTAGAGCCAAAAATGACCATTCAATCTTGTTTTTTGGATAAAAAGACTACATCAATGCTACAAATTGACGGATTAAAGTTTCAAAACCAACTTTTATGAAGAAAAAAAACCAGTTCGGGGCTTTTTGATTGCGTATGATTTTCAACTTTTTCAAATAATATTTGTTAATTAGTGCATATAGCAAGTTTAGGACATAGATTCATGGATTTTAAAGTGAAATCCATGAACCTATGTTGATTTTGGTAATGTATTTTCATAATATGCATTTAATGCAAATGATTTTACTTGTCTGCCAAGTTAAAACATTTTCTCAGAATTTAATTTTTGAGCTTTATCCAAACAACGGTGCATGCATTATAAGTTTCAACCAAACTCGTTATGCACAATGAAACCGTTATTTAAAACCTTTCACAATTGGGCAGCCATGATGATGGCTCTTTGAAGGCATGAACATAGTAAATAGACCTACATAGTGAATAAACCGTGGCTTATTACTTTATATTTCTTGCCCTTTAATCCGCGCGTACTTAGTCTAGAGTGAAGGAAAACCATCATGAAAAAGTAAAAAGGCTTAAATCCAAAACCCTTCGGGAATATAGCCTCTATGGAACATAGAAAAGAAGTAGGTAAACAGTTGGTGTCCATCCTTGAGACATTTTCACCCAAAACTTCTTTCTTTAGTTAAGCTTTACAAACCATAATTGACAAGTCCAACTAACAAGTCTCACTCTCTGTGATTCACTTGAGAAGATAACTTGGAAGTTTTTTATTGATGCATCATGACATAATCAGGAAAGACTTGCCAGTAGGATTGATCATAAACAATGCAAATAATTGTTTTTTTGAAGAACACATAAAACGTGGACATGGTAGTTAATTTTCACATATGAAATTAAATGAGAGGACAAGTAAGATTCCACATTCTCGAATGTGGAGGTATTTCAAGTGAAACTTTCAGTCAATCCTATAGTAGGCATTGTTTGATAGGTGTGTATTCATATATGTACATATTATTTTAGGGTGGACAACATCAAAAACCACCAGTTTTTTCCTGATCGGTAAAAAGAGATCAAGATATAATATAATAAACAGAAAAAAAGAACCCTCCAAAAAAGTTCAACAAGACATTGAAGTAGCCACCACCAAGGGCGAACAGAGAAACAGAAAAAGTAAACCTGAACCTGAGACCAAGAGTTCAAAGCCTATAGCGAGAATACAAGGACATGTCAAAATCATCAAAGTCCTATCTAGAGGAGCAGGGAGCTAGTAATAATTTGGTAATAACTAGCGAGGTAAGGTTCTCTCATTCAGACTTGATACATTATCAAACACCCTCCTATTCCTCTCCTCCCAGATACTCCAGCAAATTGCCGTGAGGAAAGATTTGAAAACATGCGAATTAACTAAAGTTCGTTTCCACTTTCCACACACAATGCATATGCAGATAAATATATCCTATTTCTGTTTTACATATCCATTTTTCTTCCCATATTTTTTAAATTTTCAACATGTTTACAAGAAGATGATTCATTTTTTAGGATGACCTATATGTTTTTTGATAAATACTTCAATCTCTGCTCTAAAGTTTCATCATGTTACTTGAAAGTTGAAACCCAACCTGAATAAGCACAAACCAAAAAGGCACCATGGAGGGCATGAAGAACAATTCCATGTGCCATAAGAAATTTCAGTTCTTTCCTCCATGCCTTTTTTAGTAATCCACATATCAGAGTTATCCAAGCAATTCAACCTAAGGAACACAAAATCCCCTTGCAACACCATTTCAACTTGTCTTTTTGTGCCCATTGTTGTCAACACCGGATTAAGCAACAAGGATAGTTTAAACAAGGAGAAAAGTAGAGGACCTCCCATAACTTGTGTTTTTTAGAGAAACTCGTAATAAATTAGAGCAAAAATTGTCACTGCTCCATGATAAATCATACGTCATGAAATGGTTTTCAGGTTATAATGAATCAAAGCACTTAGATCTTTACTAAATTCTTGTGGGCAGGTACTTTCAGCTAAAATATTATTGAAGTTGAAAGTAGGTTTCTCGTTTTTTCTTAAATTGGGTGACTTGACTGCGGGCATTTGTCTATGCTTGTGTAATTTGAATTCTTTAGATATCATAAGCAAGAGTTACCTTACATATTGTCAGTAATGCCTCAACATCCAAATCCTGGAGTAGCCAATCAGAAAAGTCAAATGAGACTGAAAGATGGGATGGATGCATCAGGAGCTACATTGTGACGAGCAATGTTGGAGATAATCACAACTTAGTCTAAGTGATGTCAACAGATATTTTGAGTACCCTCAATATCAAATATTTTCCATTTACTTGTAGCTCTGACACTTCATATTTGTTAAACCAGTATAAGATGCTAGAGATAAGAGGATGCAATAAAAGAGTTAGTTCCTACAATTCGGACATAGTAGATCATTAACCATTGAAATACTAGATATTAGATGTTCTGCTCTATGCTTAAAGCATCTAGCATATTTTAAAACTTGGTTCATAACCTTTTTAAAAACAGTAATGAGTAACCAAAATAAATTTACACCACATAATATTGCACAACTTCTACCCATTAGTCCATAAATGTCTCCAATTATAAAATGATTACCCTGGCAGAAGGCTTCCCAAACCTGGATTGCCCCTGTAAGATGGAGAAAGAGAACATATTCTATATTGCAATTGAGCAAATATCTAGACACGTTTCATTACAAATTTTGCAAATCTTCATCCTTCTCCAAGCAATCCATTAATTCTATTTAGAGAGAAATTTAGAGAGAAATGGTCAATTAAAATGTTCAACTACTATTACCCTAGGAAGCGATACTTGCCCCATTGGTGTGTGCACCACATGTTAGGTCTGGGATCTAGTTACGTGAGGGTGTGCGTGACTGTGTGGTTGATTTCTCCACCTTTTAGAACAGATACTAACCCTGCTAACCAGCGAGTGCCAAAAAAACTGTTGTTACCCTAAAGTCTTAGAAATGCACACTCTGAGGGATTAATACTATAATAACCAAGTCGGAGTTCGGGAATTATTGGTCTGGAGAAAAATTCGGGAAAAAAATCGGCAAATTTTGAAAATTTAGGAAATAAATCAGGAAAATGTCAGGCAAGATATGAAAAAAATATAAAATAAGACTACTAATTAAGAAGATTATAAACTAATATACATCATATATTAAATATTTATTTGGGAATTTTCAAAAATTCGTGAATAATTCGTGTTTAATTCGCAAGTTTTGCAACTTTTTGAAAAAGTTGATAAAAAAAGTCACATATTATTTGTGACTTTTTGAAAAAATTGAAAAACATTTTTACTATGATTAATAGTTAATACAACACAAGTTCTTCTAAATGTTTTATCCCCATTCCTTCAGAAACTATGCTGTCTTTTAGATAACTTAAATGATTGGGGATGGAGGTCTAACTTGAGCAAGAAGATTACTACAAGATGCCCGCAAATTTTGCTAACTGGACAATAAAACATATTTTTATAGGTACATCTTAATGATATGGGTTTTGACAACAATTTCCTTCTCCAATGGCGTATATAAATGCTCATTGAAACTAACTGTACCATATATATTCAGCTAATTATTCTGAAATTGGGCACTCCAATCTGAAATATGTGGATGTCCACTTCCTGACTAACTGTTTGGCTATCAAAATTGTTTGTTTTAACAGCATCTGATAATCCATATGAGAGAATGGTAACCCTTCTTAACTTGTCCACATACTTATCACCACTGTGCAGTTGGCTAGCATCCCGGGTTTGCTTCCTGTGGTCGTGTGTTCAACTCCTACTCCTTGACTTACCCTGGTATCCGTAGGGAAAATTCCGAGTGGGTCGGTGCAGATACCCGAAGGGACAAGTCCTTGGCTCGAAGGCTTAGGGACACCCTCCGTTACCAAAAAAAAAAACTCAAAAGTCCTCCAAGTGGGGATTTTCCAGATATATGACCAAGAGTTCTTTGATTCTCAAAGAATACATCACAACTTCAAGATTGTCTAAAGCTTTAGGGACACAATAATGAAAGATTTTTTCCTTTCAAATTATAGGATTAAGCATCTTATCATAATTGAATATGCCACTATGAAGATCACCTTGGCAATAAGTAAATCTCTTATAGCTCGTAAAAGCAGTGGCCCGCACGACTACCCATCCGTTCTCATTAATATGCCTCTATTGACTTGAAAAAGTAAATGCAACATGCGAGGAATTAACAGATCAACACACACCTGTGCACTAGCCTCTCAATAAAATCTTCTTCCTTCATCCATAGAAGAGATTGCCGAGTATCGTCTCCCAGAGCTGACCAGAAATCCACCAGTGTGTCACAAGAAAGTCTGGCAGTGTGCAGAGCACATGTTTCCCTGGTTCCATGCCCTCTGCCATAGCTAAGCATTCCTTGGCTTATCCATCCCCGCCCTCCCCCACCACAAGCATCAGGATAAAGCAGTTCACGTTCCCGATCCCTTGCACGCGCACTGTCAAACACCTAAATTAAATGGAAGGACAGATGTCAAAACAATGCAAAGGACAAGCATCAGATAAACATGATCCGATTGATTATTGGGATCATTAGCACTTACATTTTGGAGTGCCTTGAGCGAATTTGTATCTAAAAAGCAATCCAAAAGCGTTAGTATCCCATCTCGAGTCGCGGCCAGACCTCCCCAAGGGTGGACAGATGGATCGTGAGTATCGTCTTGACAACTCGAAGTTGTTATATTCAATCCGTTATCATTGCAATTTTTTGAGGTTCTTGGTCTGCTGATGAAAAGGTGACCAGCTGCACCTTCCTGCTGCAAAGACTTACCATACATGACAATTTGTGAAAAACTTTCGAGCAGCAACCCATTGCATGTAGAGCAATACAGGTTCTTACGAGCTTGCTCGAAGAAATTCTGCTTATCAATTTTCAGGAGCTCCAGCCGGGCTTGTGGTGGTAGCTCACTCCAGAACTACATCACGGTTACAGAACTCATTGTTAGTGATTAGTCACACCAGCCAGTAAATTAGAAGACGCGCTACAAAATCATCCCATGTAACTTCCTCCCAATTAAGGCCATAAAAAAATCACAGTAAACAGCTAATTTTTATCCTAGTTGCATTTGTTAAATCATCTGCAGAAGCAGGATCTGCTTTGATCACTCATTATATTTTTTAAAAAGTACATTAATCAGATAAAACACATAACATTTGAACAATTACACCCTAAAGCTCCATTTTGCTAATTTAACTCGTCATTTCCTTAGATATAAAGAAGAATGGAAAACGAATTTCTCTGCGGAAATGGCCAAAGCCTTCCTCAGTTACTGGTTCAAAATTACACAAATTTAATAGGATAAAGCATGGCAATTTTTCAGTTTAAAGAATGCCTGTTCTCTTTCTCTACAATTGAGTTTTACTTCTCATCATATCTGTGCATCGCTGGGACATGGAAATCTCCTTAGATTATGAAGAGCGGATTTATATATGCAAACTGGATCTGATGAATCAAAAACTCACAAATCTAGTCAAAATCAGTTGCTCTGATAATAAATCATGCAATGAAGCACACCTAAATCTCTGAGAACATACTCACTCTAACATTTGAGCTTTAGGACTCAATACAGAACCCAATCTAATACTAAAAAATACGAAAAATTAAATTTAATAGACAATCATGGAGATAAAAAAGGAAAAAATTATTACCTTCTGAAGCTGATCGAAGGTGACATTGTCCCGATGCTTCGACCAGATTCCATTGGCCGAAACCGGCCCACCAGAGCAGGAGGAAGAATACAACGAGGATGAAACATTACTGAATTGAGCATTTCTCTGAGCTAGACCGGGCATTTTCAGACTCTCGAAGATTCCTTCCTTAATCCTTCCATCCGTCCTTCAATCTCACCGTATTCACCGATCAAAAACCGATCGACAGACGAACACCGATGCAAATCCAATACGGAAATGATCGATTTGATGCACAAAGATCCATTCAACGTTGCCAAAGATCGGAATCAGCGATTTTCAGAAAGAATTAAATCAATCAGGAGCTGAATCCGACGGTCTTGATGATTTTTATCACATCAAATGCTTGAACAATCCGGCTAAAATCGAAATTTGGCAAGCGGAGGGTTTTTGTTGAACAGATTTGGATGTATTTGTAGAGAGAGAGAGAGCAAAAAACACCCTCTCTCTCTCTCTCTCTGTTAAATGCTGGAACCACTGTAAGATTACAAATTACAGATACTAAAAAAAAAAAAAGAAATTCCAAAAAACAGAGGAGATGAGAGAAATAGAATAGAGATTGGGGGATAAATTAGAAATTCTCGCGTTCTAAAGCTAAAAAAAATTCAGTTTTTCTGAGGTGGCGGATTCTAAGGTTGTTGGCGGTTTTTCTGCGGAAGCAAAGCTGATTTCCCACGTGATGCGTGGGAATTGATATGATAGCGTACTACATATGCCCACCGTACTATGTGCTCTGCGCATCTCTGTCATCGTTGCTTTTTAGCAGAAAAGTGTTGGGGATACGTGGCGGCTCTCGAATTATTGTGGGAGGCATGCCGTTTATAAGATGCATGGGTGTCGCATGTGGCTTTGGTGCTTAGATCAGCTGAGTCGAATTTTGAGGGTTGAACTAGGCTTGAACAGAGCGCGCTTCAAGCTGAGCCGAGTTAGGGTGGAGCTTGATTTAAATTGTAGATATTTTGATTATTGTAATAAAATTATTAATTTTTAAATTACAATTAAAAAATTAAACAAAATAAATCTATTTCGTATATTCATATTTGATGACAGTTCCTAGATATAGACTTAGGTGGTCGTTTGGTAACACTAAACTAAATAGACATGGCTTATTTGAAATTTGAGCTTATTTGGGAATTAGATATGAACTACTTTTTTCTTTATAGGTAAAACTTCTACTTTAAAAAGATCTAGGCATCCAATTAACTTTTAATTTAACAATTTAAAATCTAAATAAGCTCAATTGTCAAATGATCTCTATCTATTTAGTTTAGTGTTACCAAACGTCACCTTAGAGAGTTAAGATTTTTTACTTTAACTTTTTATGTTATTATTATCTCCTAAACTTCTTTATTATAAGTAAAATTATATTAGGGTGCTGCTACGACCATACATCAATACTAAAACAATTAGTCTTTTTATTTTGAGAGCCCCCCTCTCTATACGTGTAGAGACCCGAATTTAATTTCTTGTCATTATCGAAATTAATAAGGGTAAAATGGCTAATTAATATATATATATATATATATATATATATATTGTGTATTTAATGCTAATTTATGTTTACAAAGTGTTTAAACTAATAATGCAGACAATTAAATAAGAAAATGTGAAAAATAAGGAAAATTAGGGAAGGATGTTCGAACGGACACCCCTTCATTCAAAGTCGTTCGAACGGACCTCCAGGCTGTTCGAATGGCCCATTGAATTTACAAAAATAATACCTACCCTGAACTTCCGTTCGATGGTCGTTCGAACTGATATCGAAGGGCATTCGAACGGACTCTAAGACCGTTCGAACAACTTGCCCAGAAAATCACCAAAATACCATTAATGCGTGATTTTTAGGGTTTAAACCCCCAACCCTATAAATAGGCCTTATAGTTTGTGGGTTTTAGGGTTCTAAGAGTATTAAACCATTTTTGAAGGAGATGAGAGAAAACCTAGGGTTTTGCTTGGAGAAGAAGAGGAAAAGCTTGGAGATCGTTCCAAAAGTCTTTCTCGAGCGATTTGGATCTAAAGGAACGATCCATATGATCGCTATACTTTCTAACCTAACTTTATTATGGATTTCTACTTGTTTAAATATGATTGAGCTAAAGATATTGGTTTATTTGCATGATTTTAGTTAGATTGTGAACTATGGAGTATGAAATTAGATTTTCATATGTTATTTTGATTTTTGGAGCACAGTTTGAGTATTACATGATGTTTAATGGCATGAATGTTTGAAATGGAGGATGATAAATTCGTTGTGGAGGTATGAGATGAGTTTGATGAGGTTTTTGATTATGAATGTGAATGAGAAATTTTGGTATGAGTTGGAGAAGGGATTTATGATTGAATGGTTCTACATGCTTATAATTATGTTACGGGAATTGTGAAATTATGATAAAATGGTATTTTATGATTATCATGATAAATCATGCCTTATGTACACTGTATGGTGACAGACATTCGGGTAAGCCAAAACTTAGAGGAAGTCTTTTAGGTCGAGAATTCTCTAACTATTGTGGAATGGATTTTGGTGGAGTTACTGGCGGAAGATTAAAATCTAAGGGATGACCGATTCGAATATTAATCATGATACTCAAGCACAAGTTCACATGTGTGGTAGGTTAAGAGTTTCACAAGAACACACACGAGCATGTAGGACTGCATGTACTGGTATACCATGTAAGAATGCATGTATTGATACGCTGCTAAAAAAAACTCCATGTAGGACTGAACGTATTAGTGTGTCATGTATGACTGTATGTATTGGTAAGCTGCTCATAAGAACATGAATCTTATAAGCACATGTATCTCACAAGCACAAGAGTCTCATAAGTACACGAGTCAAGGTGATGATATGATACGATATGCTCACATATTTTCCGTACTTTGATTATGTAAATTACGCCATGAACTATATTTTTAAATATGTACATGTAATATTATGATGTTAGTTGGATTTTATATACATTGAGTGCTTTTGTACTCTATTAGACTATTGTCTTCAACATGTTTAGAGCTGGAGTTGGTTGCAAAGTCGTTGGTGGAAGAGGAGTACCATCAGGAGGAGGAAGAAGGTGATCCCTTTGCAGAGGGAGTTAGGGACCTTGATCGGTTCTTGTATTACTAGACTTTGTTATTGTTTAAAAGGGTTGTAATAGATGTTTTGATACTTCTCTCATTTAGATTTATGATGTTGTTTAGGATTATACACTGTTATTCGGGTGTCAGACTATTATTTATATGGTGGGAGATGTTGACTTGGTTATAGTATTATACAGGATGGTTTATTTATTTCAAATTTTATTATTATCATTTTGGAGACTCGTGTTTAATATTGCCTTGTGTGCTATGAAAATTAAGCAGGTTTAAATAGTGTCACGACCCAAGGTCTCATTATGAACAAGGTGGGATTCTGGGGGGCGACAATGTGCCCCCACCTTTTTCTCTGAAATTGTAGAAGAGAGAGAGAGAGGAGAGAGAGGTTGTGGTTAACTGCCTTTCCTCAATTCTTCCTTGCAAACCCATTTATTTTCCCTCAAAGTCTCTTCTTGTATTTAGGCAAATCCCAATACTTTTAGGTCTCTTTGAATTGGGAAAAGAGAAAGGACTAACAAGAGAACCAAACAATCTCTTCTCGTCTTTGCATTTTTCAAGAATAGTAGATTTTCCATTTCTCTAACTAGAAGGAAATGCCAAATTCTGAAAGTCCAAGGCATCCAAGCAGGTGCGGGGCTAGGATTTTCTTGTATGGGGCTAATGGGTGTAGGGGTTTGGAGACGCGACCCCCAATTTTTTTTGAAGGTCCAAGTTCGTGGGTTATCTTGTTTTTTGAAGGTCCAAGTTCGTGGGTTATCTTGTCTGTTTGTAAATATTAAAAAAAAAAGTTAGGGTGCAGTTGCTTTCATTGTCCATGGCTATGCCATCTTAAATTAAATAATATAGTTTAAACCTGTTTTTTTTTAAAAAAAATTTAGGGGGCAACTGCCCCTTGATCCATGCTCCATGTCCATGCCCATGCCCTCTTAAATGGAATAATCCTCAAAAGTTTGGGGGCTAAACACCCCTGTCCCTAGGTCCACCCCTACTCCCGGGATACACCCCTATTAATACTACAATTTATTTCTTCAAAATATCAGGAGATTCAGCCCTCTTGGGCCCTATGTGGCTCCGCCAATTCATCCAAGTTGCATCAATTGCAATCATAGACTGCACAAGCTTCATAATTTGTGGCCAAGCACGGAGGTGCCTACCACAAGCATGAACATAACAAGCAATACATCAAGGAGCTAGCCGCTTAATTGCTTTGGATTCTTCCAAGAGTATCTTCAATCCTTCCCCTTACAACTCTATGAAGTTCTTATATAACAAATAATTATTATTGCAATTTCAGCATAAAACTAATTTGGGTTCGGGTTATGGGTGGATAAAATCGAAGGGAGTTAAGAAGAATTGAATTCACCAAATTATTTGAGGTCAAGTACTGTAACTTGCTGCTTATTTGTAAGGGTAAAATTTGTAAGAGTCTTGAATAAACTTCTAAATTGACTTTTATTAACTTTTGACTCTAAAAAAATCAAAAATTGATGTTTGTTTCTCCACATAACTTGAAAAAAAAAACCTTTTTTAGGAAGCTAGCACAAGAAAACTTCTACAAGAAGCCAGTCTTTTAGGTTTTTTTGAAAGTTAACTTAAAAGAAGTTATTCTATTCTTTGAAAAGTTTGTCCAAACGGGCCCAAAGAATCCTCATGCATAGCAAGAGCTGTTAATGGAGCAAATTCGGAGCTGATAGTTGTATATCCGAATTCGTATCCGATTATATATCCAACTATGTGAATCCAAATAAATATTCGGCTGTTCTGTATCTGACTCCGATTAGAATATCCGAATTATCCAATTACTTTTAAAAATTATAAATTCATATTATATATATATATATATATATTAAATTAATATTTTATCTCTATTTATATTAAAAATAACAATTTAATGTATTAAATTATGTAAAAAAATATATTTTTATGATTATTTTAGTTATATATATATATATATATCGAATCAGATATACCAGTATCCGAATCTGTATTCGATTGTAAACGGATAGTAAAATTAGAATCTGAATCCGCTCCGCTAGATACCTATTCAGATAATTATCCGAGTAAACGGATTTAGATACAGATAATATCCGCATCCGTTTACACCCCTATGTGTAGCTTATTCTTCCGTTGCATTGTACTTTTATAAGTTACCACTGATGTGATGTTTTACCGAAACAGCATCAAAGAACATTCATTGTTTACAATGTTTGAGCACAATAAATTAGAGAGAAATCTGCTTCTAGGGTTGAATTTATGAGATTCTAGTCAATAGAGTGATTTGAATCATTGACATAATTTTACATGCAAAATTTTGTTCAACAAGAATTATGAAGTTGTGGAGTCAGTAGGACTAGTGTCATAGCCTCAATAATTTGTTAGTTCAGTATAATTTCTTTCCTGCTTCTTTGAAGTGACTCTTAAATGGGTGAACCTAAATTTTTTATCAATTCTATCAAAAGCTCTTCTACTATTTGCGAAAAAAAATTGGTGCTATTTATGGAAAAAATTGTAATGTTTGTCTCTTTTGGGGAGTTTATCAATGAGGGCAATCGAGATCTAGCCAATCTATTGTTTGTGAAGTCGAAGAAGAAAGTTGATTCGACTACAAGAAGAACTTCCCAAACCAAGAATCGACGCATCTATAACAAAACCTAGAACAACCATCTCTATCTCTCTTTTTGCATCTCTTTTAAGTTTGGTGTATAACTAGAAATTTATAGACAATTATTTTAACTTTTGGTGGATTGTAGAATATAATGTATTTAACGGTGTGTAGTCAATAAATTATAAATTTGGTGTATTGTATGAAAATGTTGGTGTGCTCGTAGCAGCACCAAGGGTGGGGCAAGGTGGGGGCCTATGGGGGCATGTACCCTGCTGAACTCTTGAAAAAAGGTTTTTTTTTCCTTTTAGGCATAGCCATGGGAATGGGGACATGCAAGTGAGATTGGATCACAGTCAATTGCAATTTAACTCGGGGGTGCTTAATCACACCCACATGTCAACACATGTCCATTTTAACCTCTATTAATTGTGGTTAATATTCACTAATCCGTGGGATTCAACAATATAACCTTGTTTTAAAAAATAAAAAATTATAATCTTAAGATTTAAAATTCTTAACTAGAGTTAAATACTTTTTAATATTTTTTCTTCTAAAAATCAAGGGTATATTGTTGAATCCCATGAGTTAGTAAATCCCATTTAATAAAGGTTAAAAAGGACATATGTTGACCAGTGGGCGCAATTAAAATCTCTCCAAGTTCAATCGTAATTGATTGTGATCCGATATCTATGCAGATGCCCACTGAACTTAAAAGAAAAAAAATATTTGTATACTAAATTGTTTAATTATTTTATTGGACATAATTATGGCAAAGGGTAATTGTCCATAAAAAAAAAATACTATATTATTTAATAGATATAACCATGAGGCAAAGCGGAAACTTTCTTGAACTATTGAAATTGAAATATATATTTTACATCAAGTTATTTAATTATTTAACGGAGCATAGCTATGGAGCAAAGAAATAGTTTTCTGTAATCAAGTAGAAATTAACAATCCACATAAGATATGTATGAAATGGCCCAAAAACTTAGTCATAAAAAAAAAATTTGGGACTACCACCCGAACACCCATCCACTTAGACCCAAAATATTTTATACCAATTTAATAATTCTCCACAAATCCACCAAAATTACTACCATTTCCATCAACTATCGCTTGCCCCTACTAAAAAATCTTGGCTCCATAAGCAACACCTATATATTATGCAAATCTTTAACATTGGTTAAGCAATCCAACCTTGGTTTTTAAAACCTCCGTTAGTTACAAGCTCATTAGATGCTCTTGTAAAGGAAATTTTTTAACAAAATCCAGCCTTCGAGCCTTAACCCACCAAGCAGTAGAACAACAGAATATAGAGAAGAGCATTCCAACTCCAATTCTCAGACGGATAGCATATCTTGTGTGATTCTTTGAACTCAATTCCAAAACGGGTAGCAAATCTTTCTGACAGTAAATACCGGAACGTAAAGGATGAGATGGATCTGATCATTATGTGGACAATAATAGGGACTTTAATGTTGTGGCTGATGTGATCATCCGTCTTACTAAATTGCTCAATAAAGAAGGTATTCCCTGTAGACTTTTTTTTTACTAGACCATACACGAGGAAGGTTGTCCACATAGGAATAATTTGTAAGAGAAACTTAGTTTCTTCCACTTGTCGAATTCTGAAGAGCATCTCTTAATTTCTCTTCTTGTTCTTCTATCTTCAGAGAGTACGATTCTATAATGGCTGCATTGTATAGCCATCTGTGTTCTATCGAGACTTTTTTGTTAGAGAGAGAGAGGCTATGGAGAAAGAGGAGAACGTGTTCTTCTCCCTTTAGGAAATTAAAGATAGAGACAATCTCTTAGAAAATACTAAATTTTCTTAAATGCCCTTGTAGATATAAAATGATGTCTTATTAGAACCGTTAGATCGGGAGATCCATCGATTGTAAGCATATGTGAACTTATATATTTTTTTTCATATGCCTACGAATCCCTTCCCTATATATATATATAATATTTCGAGTTGAGTCAAACTCAAACCAAATCAAGTCCTAAGCAAGCCTAGCTTTAGAGGAGTGTTAGCTCAGTCACATTTACTCCAAATTTTTCCATAGCCGTAAGATGGGACTAACACGTGGAGATGTCTCATTATTTTAACCGTTTAAAAAGTAAAAGTCGAGAATGTTTAACATTTGTAAGGTCAGTTGCATCTTTGGAAGATTTGCAAATGGGGCTAGCAAAATCCCTAGCTTTAAGCCAACTAATCAAATAAATAGTGTTTGACTAAAGCTTGGTTTATTTAAATATTCTCGAACGAAAGTAGAAATTTGGCTTGGTCGTTCACACTTGGCTCAAATGAGCCAAGCCAAACCAAGCTTGAATGCATCCCTACTTAGCTGTTCTGATTCAAGTACTAAATGGCTTGAGGTCATGAATCATGCATGATTCCTTACATCATGGAAGAGATGAAAAATACTTCATGGTTTCAATCTTTATACATGTGAAAAATAGTACTACGACATCATATCACCTATAGTTATTTTGGAGTGCAATCACTCTCCCACAATTATACTCTCCTTTTTTTTTTTTGGTAAAATTATTACATCAAGCAACCTCACCATAACATTATTCTTGCCCTCAAAAGCAAGGTTTGAAATCCTGATGAATCGGCGATTTCGATCTTCCAACCCTAACTGAAATTTCGAAAATTTTGATTATCTTGTCAGGATTTTGGACTTCTAATTTATTGATATTTTATTGTATATATATGTTACAAAATAATATTTTATTAAAATTTAATATATTTGTATAAATATTATTATTTTATTTATAAAATAAATATATAAATTTCTAAAATTTCATGAAATTTCGTTAAAAATATCAAAATATTTTGAAATATTTTAGGATATTACAAAATTTTAATAAAAAATTATTAAAAATCAATCTTCCAAAATTTCGTCGAAATTTTGAAATTTGACGAATTTCTGAAATCTCGACCAAAATCACATTTCTTGAACTCCTTACCATATAGATATCGGGGGTTGGACGAAACCAGGAGTTCACGAAAACGAGATTTCAAACATTGCTCAATAGGGGGAAATTAAGGCTTGTCCTATTGGTTGTGTGCGTCTCTGACCACACTCTCGTTCCGAGTTCTAGTCCACTGGTGTGCAGTTCAATTGAAATATATGCCCGAAAGTAAGTACCCCTACTAACCTAGTCGAAATATCTGCCCGAAAGTAAGTAGCCCTACTAACCAATGACTCCTCATCTACAATTAAAAAATAAAATAAAATTGCTTAATAGGGAGAGTGCAGTAGGAGAGAGTGGGTACAAAATCCACTCTTGATTGTTCTTTTATGCTCTTTCTCCATTTCTCTTTCGTTGTTTATCGCCGATGCGAACGATAACTTGCTTGTTTTATATGGTAACTTTCATACAATTAATTAACAATTTAACATAGGAGAGTAATGAGGTCATTTTGGGTTGCATAGATTCTCTATGGTTGGTGTTGGAGGAAATTTCGGGGGCTCACAAAAAACATGGAACACGATGGTGCAATAATCCTAATTTGGTCGCCATTATCGAACTAAGGAATTTTTTTTGGGATTAAGAAGGCTGGAAAAGTTGAAAATCTGAAACGCGTGTCGTGCTCTTGTGATGCCGGACGAAATTCCTCCGACACCACCGTAGAGGATGTGTTTGAGTGGCTTTCTGGGAAGGTGTGCTATGAGTGACAGTGTCGTCATTGTGTCGAGCAATGAGGAGATCTTGTACAACTCTGATAATGAAATGGCCGGAACATCTTTCTTTATTACACGAGTTGGCGCATCAGTAGAACAGTCTAGATTGATCCACGTGCAACATGACCTCGAGAAATAAGCCAATAAGGCTAAGTGGTGGCAAATCGGAAAATAATCACCTCCTCGAGGGTGGAGAGGGAGTGGTATATACCTATTTTTTGCCACGTGTTTTTTTTTAAATTATGATTAAGATTTATTAACCCTTGCCTATGTTTAGTTATCAAGAAAATAAGTGAAAACATAGAAAAAAAAGGTTTAACAAAACACAACTAAAAATTATTTTTAAAAGAATTGACTTTTAAGAAAAAATAAATTAAAACTTTTAACCAGACTTTGAGAACAATCAATAAGTTTTGTAAGAGTGAGGAGCAATAATTCGTTCCTGGAGCAGCATGGAACGAACTATTGCTTACTATGAAAGAAAGTAATATATATATATATATATAGAAAGAGAGAGAGAGTAGTATTCTGATGAGTCATGCTCATTGAAGTTTTTGTAATGAACGGTCCCTAATAATGTGACACATGACAAGTTGTTTCAAAATTTGATTGTTGAATGGCAAGACTATTTACTCAAAAACATGTGACAAAAAATTAGCTTAATTGGATATTTATAAACCATTTGAACAAAGAAGGGAAGATCAACTATTTCTATATCCTAGGTCCCTAAGGGATTAGTGCTGTAAACTAGGATCTAATCAGACAATCTAATCTTGTCTTATCAAACTGATTTTTTTTTTATCATGTGTCTCTAATAGACACAACCTAACATCCAACGATCGGATTAAAAAAAGTATGTCACGTGTCATCTTTCTAGAGGGACCGCTCATTACAAGCTTCAATGCATGAGCATGACTCATTGGTATCTCTCCATATATATATATATATATATATATATATATATATGTATGTATGTGTGTGTATCTCATTACAAGCTTCAATGCATTGTTGTTCGATCAAAAATCCAACGTCGCCTGGTAGGGCCCATGGTTGTAATGCTTGTCAAGTTGTGCACCTTATGGCCATTGGATTTCTAATCGGATGGTGGTACGCTCGATAACATGTGCTATTGAGCGCATACAATCACAATCCTTTATATTATATATATATGTGTGTGTGTGTGTGTGTGTGTAAGAAGTCAACACTGGTTATCCCTTTTAAAATGTGATTAAGATTTAATAACTTTAGGGTTAAAGAATTTAACCTTGTTTGATTTTTTGATCAATATTTAACATTGTTTGTTAGAAGATGAAAAATTAAAAATTGGTTTAAAAAATAAATATTAACCTATATTTTTTTCCTCTAAAAGTCAAGGTTAGATTCTTAACCTTAGGGGTTAGTGAATCTTAACCACAATTAAAAGGATACATTGCGCAAAGAGACTAGGCTCAAATAACTTACACAGGCTTCAACAACAAGTAAATTTGTTGTCCTTAGGATGAGCATATCCCAAAATTATACTAATTAAATAGTCATGAGATACACCCCCGCCTCTTGCGTGAGTGGTAGGAGTCTGGCCTTTAGTGGAGGAAGGTTTGGGGATCCAATCCCCCTGGGTACGAGTTGCAAGAGCTCCACTCAAGCTAACTTCTGACTGATTTAACCTACAACGTAGTTAAATGATAACCGTAGTAAAAAAAAAAAAAAAAATTTAATAGTCATGAGACTACACACCATGGGCATGTCCCAGTGGTTGTGTATCTCCCTTTGGAGAGGTATGACTCGTGTTCGAGTCTTGGTGTGGTTGTTGACGCCCACCATGAGTGCTAACCCTTCTAACTCCTAATCCCTAACCTAGGTAGATAAATGATTAGGACCAAGCAAAAGGAAAAAAAAATAGTCATGAGACTCATGACTAGGCTGTCAAATGGTAGGGCCAACTTTCCAATCGGGCCTCACAGGATCCGACATTAGGAATTAGGCCTTAGCCTAAGGCCCAAGGCCTACATTTAAGGGTCAAGGCAAGGATAGGGTTAGAACTACGGGCCTAAAAGAAGTACAATAATTTTTATGCATCTTCACCATACGCTAACCCGAAGTCATCCATCTTTTAACAATGCAACACAAAAAACAGCATGGTGAAATTATTTTTATTTGATGACATAAGAAAATATTTTTCTTTAAACTAAAAATAGTAGACAAATTCGAAAACCGGAACCTAGTGATGGGCATTTTAGGAAAAAATTTAAAGAACATTTCAGATATAGAAACTTGATGATCATTTTGAGTAAAAAAATTGTGAGAGACATGTTGATATAGAAACATGACATAGGGACATTTTGAGAACTAAATAGCTTTAGGGGCATTTTGGATATATAAACTTGAGGAACATTTTAGAAATAAAGAAAATAAAATATTGGCAAACTTGACGAGAAATTTGGGTTAAAACATTTGTGAGATGCATTTTGGCGATATAAATTTGACTTAAGTACATCTTGGGAACTAAAAAATATCCGGGACATTCTGACTATAGGAAAAAATTTAAGGACATTTTGGGTATAGAAACTTGACTTAAGGATGTTTTGAGAATAACTTTTTTTTAAGGACATTATGACCAAGAAAATAAAAATATAAATTTTTAATAATAAAAAGACATGATCGAAGTTCCCACATACCGGTCGAATCGGGAATCGGTCACCTGGCTAGTTTGACAGGCTGTTTGGTTATGAAAACATTGTTTTATATATTAATAAATGACAGTTTTAGAATTAAAATAAATTTCAATCAATTTTTTTAACTCCACTATATTTTTTGGTGAAAAAACCCACTATATAATTAAAAGCAAAATTTAATAAAGGATAATTTTGAAATTAAGCTAAAATTCGATTAAGTTTTTTAAATATCATTCTCTTTATATATTAGCGAAGGGCAAAATTTGAAATTAAGCTAAAATTCAGTCAACCTTTTAAAGTATCATTATCTTAACATATGAGTAAAATGTAGTTTTGGAATTAAGTAAAGTCAACGTTTCGAACTCATATGTGTAAATGGCAGTTTTGAAATTAGCTAAAATTGAATCAAAGTTTGAACCTATATGAGTAAAAGACAATTTTGGAATTAATTAAAATTCATTCACAATATGTAAAAGGGTAGTATTGAAATTTGCTAAAATTCAATCAAGTTTGAACCTATATGTGTGTGAAGGGTAATTTTGGAATTCACTAAAATTAATTCAACATTTAACATCTATATGAGTAAGGGGCAGTTTTGGAATTAGTTAAATTCAATGACATTTTTAGAATTAACTAAATTCATGTAAAGGGCGGTTTTGGAATTAGTTAAAATTCAAGGGCAGTTTTAGAATTAACTAAATAAAATCAACATTTTGAGCCTTATATGAATAAGGGCAGTTTTGAAATTAACTAAAATTCAACCTACGTTTTTAACTCCCTCATTCTCAATATAATAGTACCTAGTGGGCCGAACGTACGATACACGTGACAGAGAGGGGAGGGGGAGAGAGATTAGGAGGAGGGATCCTGGTGAGGGGCATTTTGGAAAGAAATTAAAGAATATTTTGGGTCTAGAAACTTAAGGGATATTTTAGGTAAAAATATTTTAAGGGACATGTTAGGTATAGAAACATGACGTGGGGACATTTTAAGAACCAAAAAATTTTAGGGGCATTTTGGGTATACAAATATTGAGGGCATTTTGGGAATATAAACTTTAGGGACATTATAGAAATAAAGAAATTGAAAATTGGGCAAACTTGATGAACATTTTTTGTTAAAAAATTTGTGAGAGGCATTTTTTATATAGAAATTTGACTTAGGGGCACTTTGGGAACTAAAAAATACTCGGGACATCCTAACTATAGGAAAAAAGTGAACATTTTGGGTATAAAAACCTGACGTAAGGGCATTTTGAGAATAAAAAACTTTAGGGACATTTTGGTCAAGAAAATATAAAATATTTTTAAGAATAAAATGATATGATCTAACCAGACCGAGCGAACTAGGAACCGATCTAATTATGAAAACATTTCTTTATATATTAATAAAGGACAATATTAAAATTAAATTAAATTTCAACCAACTTCATAAGTCCCTATATTTGTTTTTGTAAAAATGTCCCTTATATTAGTAAAAGCTAAAATTAAGAAAGGTCAATTTTGAAATTAAACTAAAATTCAATTTTTATTTTTTAAGTATCATTCTCTTTATATATTAGCAAAATGGTAGTTTTGGAATTAAGCTAAAGTTCAACCAACCTTTTAAAGTATCATGGTCTTTATATACGAGGAAAATGTAATTTTAGAATTAAGTAAAATTCAGTCAATATTTTGAACCCATACATGTAAAGGGTAATTTTAGAATTAGTTAAATTTGAATCAACATTTGAACCTATATGAGTAAAGGGCAGAATTAACAAAAATTCATTCAACATTTTGAATTTATAAGAGTATAGGGTAGTTTTGAAATTAAAAATTCAATCAATGTTTTAAACACAGCCACGCTCTTTAAATAAGTAAAGATAGATTATATATATATTCTAAATTATTATGTGTTTACTTTCTTTTATAATGGACCACCCTGTCTTAACTCTCGCTAGTTGTATGCTTTACATGACAAAATTAGATAGTGTTTTCTTACTGAGGTAGCTCTTATTAACTAGCACTACTCTTATGATGTGGACCGTTAGGAGTAATTCTTCGAATTTCTTAGATATATGTTTGTTCTTGTATATCCTTACCAGTTTTCAAAATTAATCCCACAGGTACATACAATTCAGAAGAAATGTGTGAGTGATTCATACACAACATCTCTTTGTTTTAGCGGTCAAGGAGATGCAGAAATAGTACTTCATGATCCACTACATGTCCAAGGGCTTTTGATCTTCTTAGCATATGTTATTCTAGCACAAATATTTTTGGTTCTTAAAAAAGCAATTTGAGATGGTTCAACTGTCCAAAATGAATTTCTAAATACACGTATTTATCAACATCAAGTTGGTAAAAAGAACAAAATTCTTGTTGATTGATGCAATTATGCATGATAAAAAAAATCATGAAAAGTCATTTGCATGTTTATACATTTTTTTTTGTACGAGATGTCGAGAATTACTTGTACCTTATTCATAGACACAATATTATATTGCGAAGAAGATTATTTTACTTTAACACCCCCCCCCCCCCCCCCCCCCCCCCGCCCCCGCTTTTTTTAATCAAAATTGGAGTGGTGTGACTATGGTACTATTGTCAGATTGAAATGTCATATAATGCAATAATAGTTTTCGATTCTACTATTTATACAAATAAAATTTTATTGTATTGGATAATAGACATAAATGAAAATCAAGTGATAAATGAAAGGAACAAATGATTCTAGGAGGTTTACACATCTTCCTAATCTTCGATACAAGATTAAGGAATTTTCCACCATTTTCTTTTTCTTATGTCGAAATAATAATGATTCTTGATCTTGACCCTGCTTCACCTTAATTATTATGTGAACAAAAAGATCACAACAAACTTTTGGTAAAAGTTATGTCGTGGTCTGAGTAGGTATAGCATTTCTCTTCTGCATGTCCATAGAGTTTTGAAAAATTCAAACATCTCAGAGATAGTATAGAGATAGAAATTTATTGAACGAACCGCACTCCTTTGTACACTTCAAGAGTCCATTGATGAGATGGGGCTGGGGAAAGCTTGAACCCAGTTCCCACAGTGATAAATACAAGCGCAATTGAAATTCCTGTGGAGTTATACATTTTTGTATTGATAATGAAATTATATATAATATATTTTATTATTATTTTTTAACTGTTTGTTTTTTTTTATAAACTTAATTCGAATGTGTGACGCCCTGAACCCTTGCCTAAGGAATCGTTTTCCGAGACGCATGCCCATTTGTTATAACCACGCATGCAGAAGACTATACCCGCGAAAATATGAGAATTTTCAAACTTTTATTCAAGATCTTACATAAGCAATAACAATTGGTCATCACAATAACCCATCATAAGCATATGCGTTACCTCACTAACTACAGTAGCCTTTACTTTTGGCGTCACATATGCGCCAGTATACCTTCCAAAATATATTAAGTGTAGCTCCTTACTAATCGGCAACCGCTTCAGAATCTGAAGACATAAAATGAGGGGATGAGTCATAGAACCCAGCAAAATCCACAGTCCATCTAAACTATTTCCATATAGTAACAACCATCAATAACGATATAGTATTATAGTTCAATTTTCATATTATAATAATATATAATATCATAATTTGTGACCCGATGTCACTTAGGGCTATTTCACCCTATTTCGAGGTTCCTGACTTCTAATTGTCAAGTTCATCCAATCATCATCTACGACGCTAGTTTATCGTTCTAGATAACTGCTCACACTCTATCCTTGAGTCTGCAGACTCGATCAACTGGGGCTTTGCCAGTGTTCAACCTTTACTCAAGAGTTCGTAGACTCAATATCCAATTTAGAGTCTGTAGACTCGTTATCCATTTCAGAATCTGTTACCATCGAAAAATCCTGTTATAACTATTGAGATTAATCAGTTTACACCAAATGAAATCAAACCTTGAGTCTTTAGACTCCGTACAACCTTGAGTCCTTAGACTCAATACATAATCTGGACCTTCACTAGCTAGAACCAACACAAATCATTTGATCTCAGTCAATGTGGGGAACCTGTCTTCACAATCTCTCTATCAGATACAACAACACCTCTGACCTCAGCCTACGTGAGGGTAAGGATGGCCACGGGGCGGGTTTGGGCCATGCGCCCCCATCCTGACCCCGCTAATCCTAATGGAAAACTCCTACTCCAAACCTGTCCCAAACCCGGGGCGGGTCGCTTCCGGTTTTTTTAAATAGCTCTTAATCCCTTCCCCGCTTTGCCTCATCCCGTTAAGCACTAGATGGGGAGGGTTGGGACGGGACTATATTTCGTACTATAAGTACTATAATGAGCTAATTTTAGTATTAAATTAAGGGTAAAATTATTATTTGACATTATAAACGGGGTGGGGCGGGGCGGCCTAAACACATCCCCGGCCCGAGCCTGATTCGAGTTTAACATCACTTTCCCAAACCTACCCCTAACCCGTTTAGAAGCTCCCCAAACCCGCCTCAATAGGGGCGGGTTACCCAATTAGCCTGGCTCGTTGCCATCCCTACATGGGGAACCTATCCTCACGATATTTCTGTCAGATGACACAACACCTCTAACCTTATCCTACGTGGGGAACCTGCCCTCATGACATTTCTGTCAGCTAACACAACACCTCTGACCTCAGCCAATGTGTGGGGAACTTGTTCTCGCGACATTTCTGTCAGATGACACAATACCTCTGACCTCAGCCTACGTGGGGAACTTGCCCTCACGACATTTCTATCAGGTGAAACAACACCTCTAACCTCAGTTAATTTGGGGAACCTATCCTCACGATATTTCTATCAGATGACACAACACCTCTTACCTCATCCTATGTGGGGAACCTGTCCTCACGATATTTCTGTCAAATGACACAACACCTCTGACCTCAGCTAACGTGGGGAACCTGTCCTCATGACATTTCTGTCAGATGATACAATACCTCTTACCTCAGTCTATGTGGGGAACCTATCCTCACGATATTTCTATCAAATGACACAAGACCTCTGACCTCAACCTATGTGGGGAACCTGTCCTCATGATATTTTTGTTAGATACAACAACCATCTATTGTCATTGCAGCCTCTGTTGGGTGTATACCTGTCAGCACAGGCAATACCCCCTCAAGGTAACATCTTTGAGTTCGTAAACTCAAGATGACCCTGAGTTTGTAGACCTGATACAAATTTGGGTCCATAGACCCGATGTCATTCTAATTCTCCTGACTATCAGTCACGGAGGAACCCAGGCTCTTAGCAGACTCGCCTCTCCATACCTAGTCAAAGAGGGACCACAGATAGCGATTAACTTAGGTTAGATTTTCTAACCATAAGAAATTCTCAATTATTCCAAGCCCTATTTGAATAATTGAATATGTTGGCCCTCGTGCCCGTGGACCAATTTCGATAGTGTACCATTCTGATGGAGAACATTATTCGACCGATAGACCCTGTCATCGCCTTTCAGGTATCCAATAATATCACATCATACAAGGGTCGTTCCGATAGGGATCATATTCAGGCTAATGGGCCTTGTCATTGCCTTTCCGGTGTTCAATAATATCACATCATACACTAGGAAACATATCCAGGCCGATGTATCCATCCATCGCCTTACAAGATCGTCCCGCTAAGGGACATATCCGGGCCAATGGGTCCATCCATCGCCCCTAATAAATTTTGATAATCATCACATTATACACTCATGCCATTCGAAGTCAACAAATCGCGTACCGATTGATCATCCGATCGGTCGCCGAGCCTAAATTCCAAATTTTTTAGCTCAAAACCGAGGTTTATACACCTCTACTCATTTTTCACGCATTTTCATCCATTCCATACACATAATATTGGGTCTCCAGCCCTTTTTCATTCACACATTGTCACAAATTATTCTATGTGAGCAAAAATTCTGAGTTATTCAGCCTGAAATCGAGGGCTACGCCCCCTGCTCAATTTCCACACATCCCCATCCATTCCATGCATCGCATGTCGGGTCTTCGACCATTTTTCATCCACACATCATCACACATAGCATTCCATATACAAGAAGCATATTTAATAGGGAAAATAGAAGAGGGAAATAGATTTTAGCTCCCACACGCTGAACGAGGTTCCAGAGGGCGAAATGGATGGTGCGGTTGCGTCCAAAACGTCGATGAACCCCAAGGTGAACCTTCTTTCTCTTTAGTTTGTACTTTCTCTTTCTAGATCTCTCTTTCTCTCTCTACACTCCAATCTATGCTCTGGGTGCTGAAACGAATGTCACCAACATGTCGGGAATGTCGAAGAACCTCAAGGTGGACCTCCTCTTCCTTTCTCTCTCTTCCTTTCTCTCTCCTCACTCTCTCTCTAAAATATTTCGGCAGAGCTTCCACACAGGGAGAGGAAATGAGAGAAATGAGGGGGTGATCCCCTCCTTATATAGGCTCAAGTGCCTATGTGGCATGCTTAGGTGGCGAAGGCCATGTGCTAGCACATGGTCGTGATGACGTGACGGTTGATTACTTTGATTGGTTTCCACTTTTTCACACGTACGACCTTCATAACTCCACGAAACGATGTGCGATAGTTATAAAATGACAAGTGACCGAATTAGGGGCACTTTGATACTCGCTGTGCGAATTTTGAGGAAAAATATTGAATTTTGACAGTAAATAGTAAGTCCAGAAGAAAATTACAAAACCCATAAATTTATTGGTTTTGGACACTAAACATGCCACGGTTTTGCGGTTTGAGTTGCAATAAAGTTGAGACGATAGGCAGTCGTCTAGATGGCCAGCCAACACGCGATGTGCGAGTTTCGCGATGTGCGAGTTTCGAAGATTTCTATTGGGGGGCAATCAGTAAATATTGCGTACCAACTGAATTTCGAAACCCGTTGATTTCTGGGTTTTCTTATGTGCAAGCCCCCGCGGTTTCATAAATCGATACGTGATAGAGTTGACATGATAGCTAATCTTCCAAATAGCTGACCAGCACGCTCTGTGTGATTCCGGAGAAAAACTCTGAATTTTACCAGTGACAACACAATCCCGAACAAAAATCCAATTCCCACAAATTTATAAAACACTTATCTAGTGGTAATTAATTTTAGTAAAATTCATCCCAATTGAGGACCAATAAACCCCAAAAATTATTATATTAAAATTTTGGATCGTTACAGAATGCACATATAGATTTATATGTATAGTACAATCTTATTAAAGTATTAACACAAGTCATGATATTAATTTTGACATAGTGATAACATAAGGCATTTTGAAATATAAAGGCATTTTGACACAATACTAACATGAGGCCTATATTAAAGTGCTACTATGTAATGTATATATAACTTATATGTGCAAGTCTAAGGGTATTCCTAAAGTGTACTCTCAAATCCTAACCCTTTAATTCAACTATTAAAATGTCAAAGTTAGAGCCAATGTAGCATTAGAAAAGACACCAAATCTTGACCCTTAGTGGTTTGCCATAAACAATTAGGATTCAGGAATATTGGAGAGTACCCATATACCGACTCAACTTATATATGTATTATATAGACATTGTATATAATATAATATACAATATGTAGTAGAACATGTGGAGCGTCAGGCGGACAGGGAAAGACGCTATCTCGATTTTCAAGTTAGAGGGCTTTCGAAAATCTGCTTTTACTTGGCCCGTAGGCATTAGGAAAGAAAAAAAAAAACTCTCAAATTTGCGGGCTTAGAAGGGTTGGGTTGGGCGAGGTGCCTTGACTAGATGGTCAAATTTCTACTCATAATCATGACCCATACAGTCATACCTAAGGGTGTAAATGGGTCGAATTTGGGACTCAAAAACCTCTTGAAAACAATTGGGCTAGGGCTATTACAAAAATCATAAACATTTATGTCCAAGCCCAACACATTGACACCCCTACCCGCACTTGCCCTCACAAACTAAGATACTTGCACTCCCAAACTAAGATGGTTAAGTTGTGCCATTATTAGGAGGAGTTTAAGATTGTTGCCCAGGGTTTGTACCCTAGAGGGGGGGGGGGGGGGGGGATTAGGGTCTAAAATAAATTAAAATTCTTTTTAATTCCCTAAGCTGAATTTCAACTTAAACAAGTTAAATGGAATAAAAATTTAGTAATTCTACCAAGCAATGCAAAACAATAAATTAAAGAGAAGAGTTAGAGAGATGCAAACATAAGTCGACACAAGATATTGTTCACGAGGTTTGGCAACCCACCTACGTCCCCGCTTCAAGCTGTACCCACTAGAGGATTCACCACGATTTATTCTCAATCGTCAATCTTCTTCTGCGTGAAGATCAAACCATACTAGGGAACAATCCTCCCTAGACTTAGTCCACTTTTCGGGTGGTGACCAAACCTTTACAAAATTTCTGGCTTCACGGACAAGACTACCACAGACATCTTGATTTCAACACACTTTCATAGAAGTGTTTTACAATCATAATTTGTTCCTTACACAAGCTGAATGATCTCTCTAAAGCTCACTGAAAATCTCCCAAAGATTGGAGTTGAATAGCTCAATGACTTGGATTTGCGGATTTTAGGTTTAACTCAATATATTTGGAAATCTAAGCTTTGGAGTGGATGATTGAATGATTGGATTTATGTTTCATCAAGTTTTTATATCATAAATCATCCCTATTTATAGCCCTTGCACAGATATACCGTTAAAGGCTTTATGGGAACTCAAAGAGCCGTTGGACATTTTTTGCAGACAGTTGTCGACGAGTGAAACTGTCAAAATCATCTGCAGCTACTGTTTCTTCTACTCGTTGACGAGTGCTGAGACCACAGTCCCACTCGTCGACGAGTCTCCTGTATTTCTACAGAAAACTCATCTTTGCTTAACCAATTCGATGAACATGATTTCCTTGGTCTTATACCTTATCTTTAAACAAGATATTTATCATGTTTTAAGTCCTTAGATTGATATTCAATGAATCTTAAAACACCTATGATCAATCTAAGTACTGAGCAATTCAACCGACCAAACTTTGAGGACTTTTTATAAAAGTCCTAAAGATACTCTCACTAAAATATAAAGCATTAAACCTTTCTAGAGAGTCTTCAAATTCTTCTAGCTTGATCTTGAGAGTATTTCACTTAAGCTTTATGATCCGACTTAGACTTTTGCATGATCTTCACTTTGATCTTCATCATGATGTGATTTGGATTTGGATATGATCTTCACAATGATCCAACTTGATCCAATTGACTTGCTCTTGACTTGGTGTTAAATCTTCTCATATGAGGTGTCATTTTCATGCTTTTTCACTAAATGACTTTACTAATGCTCTTTGCACACTGTTTTTTATATAAACTCAATAGAAGCATTTCTAACACAAATCTCATTATATTATTGTGTTATCATCAAAATCACCAAAGAGACCTATGGTAGACACCTATAGGCTAACAAAGATCAATTCCGACATATGAGAACTCCCAAACTTCTTAAATGGTGTAAGAATGAGGTGTTTTCACCTTACCCAATAGGAAAGTTATTTAAAACTCTCCATAGTAGGTAACTATCGAGAGTTGGGCCGTCCGATTGCAAATCTAATGGTACCAAACATTAAGTGGAGCCCACCATTTAATACATGTATGCTTGACACAATTAGATTTTCAATTGGACGGACCAAGTCTCGATAGTACCTATTGTCCAGAGTTGTAAATCACTTTCCTACCCAATAACACCAACAATTAGCATAACGGAAACAAGTGTATTTGTTATCATTGCCTAACCTATAGGTACTTCCATAAAATATTATATGATAAGTAATGTTGAAGTATCATATGTTAAGACTAAAAAAAGACATTATTAGAGCGAGTACATCACTTGTTGTTGTTTAGAGGCTGGACCTATTTTCTTTTATGTGGGCTAGGTTCAAGCCTATAAGAAAATAAGATGGGTTGGGCCCGAACTAGCTTCGGCCTGGCCCAACTCGGCCGATTTGCAGCCCTACTCAAAACCCATTGGTAGCCGGACAAATATTAGCCATTTTTTGAAGATTAGGGCTATTTATAACTAGATTTCTAATGGCTGTCACCAAACAGTCCCTTTGGTTGATCCAATCAGACTTGGTCTAGAGCTTGCAGCTCACTTGACCAAAACCATCCAGCCCACTCACAAGCCCCTTTAACTGTCATTTAAACCTTGGTTTAGAAATTGCAACTCTTAGGTATCGTTTGGTAACACTAATCTAAATAAGTAGAGCTTATTTAAAAATTGTTCTTAGTTGGACTTTAAAAATATGTAGACATGCAATTAACTTTCAACTTAACAATCTAAAGTCTAATTAAGCACAATTTTCAAATAAGCTCTACCTATTTAGAATAGTGTTACCAAACGCCATCTTAGTTTAATAATTTTTCAAAAACCAAAGGTTACATGTTTGAGGTGAACCTTGAGGGATAAGGGAATGGATTCGTCTAGCCCTCACTAGACGAATTTCTAGCCCTCTTCCCACAAGTCAACATGTGTCTCTTTTAACATCTTTTAATTGTGATTAAGATTCACTTACCCTAACACTATGTTTGGTTGCCGAGAAAATAAGTAAAAACATGAAAAAGAAATAAAAATTAGACAAAACACAACTAAAAATTGTATTAGGAATCCAAAATTTTTTTTTCTTTTCCATGTTTTTACATGTTTTCTGGGCAATAAGGTTATGATTCATCCATGTAACCTTAGTTTTTAGAGAAAAATATTTTAAACAAATTATAATCATAGAAGTTAAAACTTTAAACCAGGGTTTGAAGGGGCAGTTTACGGGATCTATTAGTGGGTTGGTTGAAGCATATATGGAGCTAGCAGCATCCAATACAATGCAATAATAGACACAAACCACGAAAGAAAGTCAGATCAATCGAGAGAGAGAGAGAGAGAGGATTGGTGAGTATTCATGGCGACTTTGTTATCTGGTTTCAAGTACTCAGACAGTCTCGCAGTGGTAGGGATCTCAATCTGTACTGCATTTCTCTGCGAGGGCATCTCATGGATTCTGATCTACAGAACCTCCTCCTACAAGTCCCTTCGATCCACCATCGACAAAGCTTCCAAAAAGCTCGAGACCATGAAGACTGTCGACAAACCCTCCAAGAAATCCAAGACCAAGAAGATCGATCGCGTTGAGACCAGTCTCAAGGAGTCCAGTCGCGACCTCTCCCTCTCCAAACTCAAATCCGGAGCTGTTGTTGCTCTCGTTCTCTTCGTTGTCTTTGGTTTACTCAATTCTCTCTTCGAAGGCAAGCCCGTCGCCAAGCTTCCCTTTGTTCCCGTTTCCATTGTTCAGAAGATGAGCCATCGAGGGTTGCAGGGAGGCGATATGACGGACTGTTCCATGGCCTTTTTGTATTTCTTGTGTTCCATCAGTATTCGCACCAATTTGCAGAAGTTTTTAGGGTTTGCGCCTCCCAGAGGGGCTCCCAATGCTGGCCTGTTCCCGATGCCCGATCCCAAGACCAACTGATCTGTCTTCCGATTTATGAGGAACCGTTTGATCTATGTCTGTGAGAGAAACTTGATTGCTTTTTTGTTGTTGTTGTTGCTTTTTATTAATTGATGATTAGGGTTTGTTTTTTTTTATACTGGTATCGACAATCGTTGATTCTCGAACGAGATTTATGAATAATTTGACTTGGCATGGATCGATCTGATTGTTGATTTCTGTTATTATTCAATTAATTCAGTGCCCTTATCTTATATTAGATAATCTAATTAAGAGTCCCTTCTTTAATAATCTCCCTTTTCCTCTCTTCTTCTCTGTATATCTTTCTCCCTTTAGTTTGCCCTAATAGATTGTGAATTTGAGATATGGCTTGTTTGTTTGTTTGTGTGTTTTGGGTTTTCTTGTTGATCTCTTTCTCTAATTTGGCCTGACAGAAGTTTCTCTGTAAATGTGGATTTTCTTTTGTTGTTGTAAACAGGCAATGTTTGCGAAAGGGAAATATGGAGTGACAGAGGTTGCCGAGTACAAGATAAGTTGCCCATGCTCCATTGCTATTTTGAATTTTAGTACTGAATATATACTGGTTTTCTATAGTTGATAATGTCTATGATCAATAAGTTGTAAATTGTATTAATCTCAAGGCTGGTCCTTGCTTTTCCTTAAACTTATTCAAAGAACAGAACTTTAAGGCCTTGATATCAGATTTGTGAATTTTTTTTAATGTGGATTGTATTGAATTTCCAATTTTCAAAAATAAAATCTATACCGAATTGAGGCCTTCATTATCACATATTTTAGTTGTTCTCTTTAACACTCACTCACTAAAAAAAAATCGTCTCTTTATTGGTTCAATCTGTTATTGATTCTGGCAAAGTTGAGTGGTGTTAAGGTCAGAGAATCATAAGTTTTTCTGGTGTTAGTCGTCTGAGTTTCTGCATAAAACCAAATGTTTCCACTTCAGATTCTACTAACTTTTGATTCTAAGCCCCTTTATGATTAAGCTGCTGGTACGAGACCAAGAATTCAAAGTTGAGCATAATATATTGAAAATTTTCAAAGTTCTAAATTTTTTTTCTCAACTTTTTTTTTCCTTTGCTTTGAAGATTGACTCATCTGTCTAGTGTTGATTTTTTTCTTCACTTGCTTCATATGCTAATTCTACCTTTCTTTATGGACTGGTTTCGAACCTGTCTTATTTTGGTGATATCTTCGAGTGGTAAATGTGTTATTTCTCTTTGTTAAACAATGCTTTAGTTGTGTGGATGCAGTTAGGGTGTTTTCATGGAACTATAACTTTCTTACAGCGCAAATAAGTGAATTGCTATATAAGGGCTTGAATTTGGGTTTCAGCACGAGGTTGCTTAGAATGGTTTCTATGTTCAAACTTCAAAGTGAGGTATTTTAGTTGGCCTCATCTTTGGTTTGGATATTGATCCAGAGGTATTCTAATTAAGGAGTTTGGTTCTTTGCAAGTAGACATTGGCGTGCAAGGGAATCATTATCATCATTAATGCCTTGTCCCAAATACTTAGGGTCGGTAACACAAACCAATTCCACCATTTCGTTATATTGAAAACCATAACTTTGGTTAGATTATGTGTTATCAAATCTTTCTACACTATTACCATCGACGTTAGTTTTGGCCTCTCGCTCCTTCTGGAGTCTTGAACCCATAGTTCGAAAAATCGGCAAGTCATCCGAGTAACTTGGCTGAATTTCGAGTCGAGTCGCCTCAAAACTCTAAGGAGACACTATTTGCCGAGTTACTCGAGTGACTCGGTCAAGTCGAGCCGAGTTTTTCAACTCACCAGATTAGGCTGAGTCATAGAAGGATATTTCTATCATTTTTTTAAACCTAAACTCGAACGTCACACTTTTTTTACATCATAGTTTTTTGGGTTTACAAAGACAACTTACTATGGGTTATGTGAAACCTAGTTTTTAGGTTTGAGATTGTAAAACCAGTGTACTTTGAGTTCTGTTAGCCCAGGTTTTTCAACTTATTACATATATATTCTGAGTTGGACCGATATGAGTTTTTTTCGAGTTTCCTGAGTTACTCGACCAGGCTAACATTCGACAAGTCGAGTTTTCGGGTTTTTGAACCATGCTTGAACCTACACCAAGTCACTGCTCACTGGAGCCGTTAGTGCCTATTGGTATTCATTGAACGTGTTCAAACCATCTCAGTCAAAACTCTCTCTTATTGATCACTTATTAGAGTCACTCTTAGATTCTCTCCAATGCCCTCATTTTAGGTATATTTGGGGTCTAAATATCGAAGAACCAAACCCTTATTTTATTTTGCTAAGATAGATCACATACCCCTTAACAAATGTCGTTATCTTCTTTTAGTTCACGTGTACTTTGGAAGTTGGGATATCTATTTTAATCTTTAGTTCTTAAATTACAAGGTTATATCCTTGATAAGCTAATCTTGTTTTCTTCTCTTGCTTCTAGCATACTTTTTTTTTGCCATCTATGTGAATTTGATTATGGGGAATCACCTTGAAATAAAGTAGTGACATATTTCAGCTAAAAGTCTATTGTTCATTATATTTCGTGAGCATCCCATACATGGGTGTTTAGCTTGTATTGGCAGATATTAATACAGGATCCAATTTTACGTACCACCCTAGGTCTCACACTCAATTTAATTAGGATTTAAGCTGCATACCTTATGTATGTGTCACTTTTCAATCCCTGTCGATGGTGAAAGTGACAACCTCGACAAGGGAGTATACTGTATACTTCCATAAGATATAAGTACTGCAGGCATTGTAGTTATGGCTACAGCCGTAGCCGTAACTGGTTCATCCTGAGCCTAATAACCAAAAAATGTGGGTGTGGCAGTTGAGCCCACCATCATGGGGGCGTTTGGATTGGATTTTATTAGCCAAAACTCAATTGTGATAAAATTGATTGTGTAGAAATTAATTGTCAAATAATCTCTTTTACAAATAGTGTTCGGGGAATACGAAGTTGAATCGCCTTAGATAAATGATACACCAGGATGATTGCAGTCTCTTCTTTCCACCGACTTTTTTCCTATTTTGTTCCTTTTCCTGAAAATCTTTTTATTGTTCAATGGATGTTCTTTGCCACCAAGTTGGACCGGTGAATATGGAAAAGTCGATTAAGACTAAACTATTGGCAAGTGCATGGAAAGAGGAGTTGGCCATATTCTCCACTCAGTTTAGACCAAAGGAACACATGTTGATCTTTAATATCCCTTTGTGGGGGAAGGGGAGTTCCTTCTTTGGATGAAAGATAGGGACCGGAACTCTTGAACGCTTCCCAGGATTCACAATCGATAATGAACAAGGATTTTTAGTAGTGGGCCGAGCTCACTGCAGATATAGATATCCTCTATGGGGTGCTTTCGGACGGCTGTAGCCTGTAGGGGCTCTGCTGCCGAAGGGTTTCTTTTGTTTTTGAATGTGATGGATGGAGGTGTCAATGCGCCAGGCTCAGGCCTGAATTTTGTGAATTTTGAATAGGCCCTGACTTGGTTTACAAGAGGGTTTTCTGAGGTTTTGAATTCGACCGTTGACACCCCTAGTGATGGGAGTCAGGAGACTCAGGACAACACTTGAACGTGCTGTGGTTTTTGGCTGAGAGCAGAGAATGGAATTTTTATGTTCTAAGGGTGAGTGAAGACCCTTACAAGAGTCATGATTATTGTCTGTGTTTCAATTCCTACATACAATAGTTTTTCTAACAAATACATAACATGGTATTTTAGGTTCCAGTTAGATTGCAAATGATCTTATATGGTAGTTAAAGATCCCCACTCTAAGAAGCAGGTCCTGGGTTCAATACTTTGATCCCAATACATGGTCCGGTGCATTTCCCCAAGTTTTGCTGATGCGGCCTCAAGCTATCTTGACCCACGCATCACCCCTTCGGGTGCTACCGTAAACATCAAACAGGGATGTCATCCTACTGGGAATTGGGATCGAACCCAGGACCCCCTCATAGAAATGGATGCTTGCTTTAAACCATCCGTCCATGAAAATTTTGGCCAGTTAAGATCAATCTTCGTCTTTTAGACTGATCTTCTTCAAGGAATTGACTTCTCCTTAGATTGTTAGCTTAGGACGATACCAATCAAACACCATAAATTGCGAGGTCCACTTAGCAACAATGATGTTTATTGTTTCCCAAACTTAGAGCCATCAGCTATAATAAACACCTTTTATTCATTTAACTAAATCTCTTTTATCATTTCTTCCTCTTTTAAACTCCTTTTCTCTCAAACTCTCTCATAAAACAAGCAGCTCCTGGGGCATATTGAAGAAATGTCCTAAAGAGTATTCAGAATATAAGATCAAGAACTAGTTTTAAGTAATGCCTACTTGAGAAATGTCCTAAACCTTACAAATTTAGGAACAACGGAAAAATAGAAAACTTTTCTTTTGTTGTTGTTGATAACTCATGGTGTCCCTAACCCTGGGTCAGGACTAATCCCCGAACGTGCAACGAAGGCCCACAATCCACCACACCAAGAAAGCCTGGGAAAATCTTGAGTGGGGCTGGCCCAGAAGGGGGAATGGGAAGTCGAACCCAAGACCTTTCACTTCATGAGGCGTAAGTCCCGGGAAGTCCCGGGAACCACTGGTCCATCCCTTCTGGGTTGAAAAGTAGAAAACCTTATGCTACAAGTATCCATGCAATATCCAATATCCAGTACAGTGTCGGTATGGTCACTTCAATATATACTCCGTTAGTTTCGAAGTAAAATAGAGGAAAACAAATGAATTTCATGGAAAATATAAGTTGTCCTAAAGAAAGTACAGTTGGAAAATGACATTTTCCATAGAATTCATTTGTTTTCTCCTATTTTACCTCAAAAACAAACGGAGCAATAGGCACATAAGTACTTTCTTCGTGTTATTCCCTTCCATTAAAAGAAAGATGCCTGTTTTGCACTAACATTCTGTCCACTCATTAAAAGAGCGTATTGAAAAAGAGAGTATTCTTTCAATAATCCACATATTAAGAATTGAGGGGTTTGGTTAATCCCAAATTCTTTTATATAGAACCTTTCCAAGTTTAGACATCCAAAACAAAACCAAAATTCAAAGAACATTGCTTTTCAAAGAAAATTAGACATCCCATCTACCAAAAATGTATGAAGAACAGTTTTAACCAAAAAGTTCGCATGAAGATATTTAATTGAACGAGATAAAGGGAGTTCTTTCTAAAAAAAAATTATTTGATACAATATCTCAACTGTGTCAAAGAAGTACAAACAATAACAATGACAAGGGATGCCAAAAAAAATGGCAAAGAATGATAAATTACATGTGAGAATCGTGTCCTGCTGGTTTTGGGTTAAGAAGCGGTTGGAGAGCCTTGACGACAATCGTCATATTTGGCCTGAAGTCTGCTTCATATTGAACACAAAGTGCTGCAACTGCTGCCATCTGATATACTCGCATACATAACACATTCACAAATATTAGATCACTTCTAAAAGAATAGCACTGACTGAATCTACTGAAAATCCTAAGTAGGGAAAAATAACTGCAATAATACCAAATTATATATTGAACATAATACAGAATAAATTCATGTTGAGGGAACAGAATGTCAAGATTATAGAAAAGGAAAAGGACCTTAGCGACAGCCTTTGGTGGGTAGTTATTATTTAGCTTGGGATCCACACACTGCTTAACTTTGTCCTCGCTTAATCTTGGAGTTGCCTATAGTATTGTAAATACAATGGCAAATATATAAATATAAATGGGGGAGATAATAACTGGGGATAAAGTAGTGAGAAAACACACCCAAGTAACAAGACTCTGTTGCCCTTTGGGCATTGTGTGGTCTACTGGCTTTCTCCCTGTCAAGAGTTCTAGAAGAACCACCCCAAAACTGTAAACATCACTTTTCTGAGTCAACTGCCCTGTCATGGCATACCTGAATAAATAAAGCCAATTTAAAACATAAAATTTAGAATCCATGATGTTAACATAACAGAAGAAAAAGGTGTTGTTAGTGTGGGATAAGGATACTGAGTTCAAGATACTTGAGGAGGAACAGTAGTTTTGGGATCCATTCACCAATGCCTATATATAGGCAGAAATCTAATTCCATAGTTTCAATATTGTCAAGTGCGGTTCATTATATTCAGGAGATTCTCTAGACCCTGTCATATACAGATTCATACTTAAAGAGAAGAAGAACTAAAATTAAACATTCAGTTACATGGTTTTTAAAATTTACAGGTTCTGTAAAGCTAAGAGACAAATAGCCTAATTTAGACAACTTCGCCGCATTGGTTCATAAAACATTGAGGGGTTTAGGGAATTAGGTAATCACGGATGGATCATCTTTTAGAAGCTACAGAAGTGTGAAGCAGTGGATGTTTTGGTGATAATAAAAATCTTACTCTGGAGCATGGTAGCCAAATGTTCCCAAGACTCGAGTTGAATGTAGGCGAGCTGCTGTGTCTGAAGACTGATTAGTTAAGTTGAAATCGGCAATTTTGGTCACGAAGTCGTCAAACAGAAGGACATTGCTGGATCTGACGTCTCGGTGGACTATAGGAGGCTGAACTTTTTCCTGAAGATACTCAAGACCTTTTGCTGCACCGTAAGCAATTTTAACTCGTTGGTTCCAAGTAAGAACTGGACCAGGTGCAGCCCCCTGTACGCCTTTCCTACCTGCACCCCCCCAAAAACATGATTTGGATTTCAAGACATCAAACTACTGCAGGTAATGGAATTTAAAATGTCAATCTCATTAATTATACCATGTAGTATGTCATGCAAAGAACCCATAGTTGCAAACTGATATGCCAAGATTCGATTATTTCCCTCCAAACAATACCCCAGCAACTCCACAAAATGATCGTGTTTAAGTCTCGAAACCATCGATAACTGCATGACCCGTTATAAGAATGAAGCAAATTGCATCAGAATGAAGTCTCAAGCATATAACACCATACTTTACCTGAGCTGAAAAATCAGAATCTGGCTCTTGTGAAGTACTGGCATCAAGCTTCTTTATTGCTGCAGCCTCACCAGTACTTAAGGTGGCATAGAAAACCCGGCCATAAGAACCTTCACCTATCAAAGCCTTTGCACCAAAGTTACTAGTCAGTCTGTTCAATTCATTCAAGGACAAAGCCGGTGTCTCAATGGGTAAGACCTTCTGAGGAGCTCCACTCTTCACCGCATTGGGACCCCTCGGCTCTCCTCTCTCACTGCCTAAAATACACAAAAGGAAGCAATGCATCATTAACATGGGGAGTTAAGGTCATAGTTACAAAAACGAATAAATAAATGTTCATGATATTAATCCAATGCAAAAGTTTTTTTAAACACTCACATTAAGTATCAAGAGACCTGCCCTACCAAATAATGCAAGGATCTAAAGTATCAATTAGTATAAATAATGATTGCATTGCACGGCATTAATGCAAGTTTTTTTCCCCCATTTTCCCTCTTCACTACCAATGTATACCTAAATATTAGTACCCAGTAGAACACCCTTAATTATCCTGAGGAAGGAATACCCATATCTCTCTCCCTCTTTCTCTCATATATATATAAGGTTATCAATGTAATAATGTAACTCTAGATTCATTTCCTTACATTTGGATCTTCTTAATTTTCTTACAATCTGCATTGAAAAAATAAAACATTCTGAACATCAAGAGCCATATAATTGTTGATTCATCTCCCAACAGACTTTGAAAGATCTACACCCAGTTCATAGCTTAAAGAAACAACAGTAACTAATCCACCTCTAAAACACTCAGCAGTCCCAAGTCCAAAAACCAAGGGTATTGCTCAGTGCCTTCCATTTTACATTTTTATTGCCACATATTTTTAAGAGATGTATCCATAGTTTCCATCAGATCACCTCAAACATTTTTTTTTTTGGGTTTGAGATATACATTTAGGCCGCAACGCCGGTTAGGTGTTAGTATCTGTTCAGTTAGTAGGCGGGTGGAGAGTATATATAAACTCCCACCCTCTCAGGAATGGAACCCGATACCTCCCCCCAAAGCAGGGGATACACTACCACTCGGACAAAGCCCTGGTGTGTCACCTCAAACATCAATTATATAGTTTTTACATTCACCTCCAAAACCATTTTGGAGGTGGAGCCAAAGGTACCCCAAACATGCCAAGCATAATGCTTCTTGGGCTTAGAGGCCTATTTATACCAACTAATTAAACTCTCATAGCAAGACAACAAATTAAAAACAAGACAGTATATATTATCCTGATAATTCAGGGAAGATCTATCTGTAACAAATGTTCACTATATTTCCTTTCCACTTGTAACACAGGACATAACATAAAAAAGAAAAGTTAACACACATTACCATATGAATTCCCCGATTTTGGCGGGGCGGTATATTGATTCGCAGGCGGACCATAATTTTCCTCTTCCGCACCACCGCAGCAGAACATGGTCACCTAACAGGCACAACAAACTCGTGAATTGATTCAGTAAACCACCTAAAGCGACTGCTCCCAATTAACTTTAATTAATCCGAATGAATTCCCCCAACCTGCAAGAATTCAGCATCTAAAATCAGATTACAAATCAAAAAAAAAAACATACCCTTAAATGCCCAATTCGTAATAAATAAATAAAAGTATCCATGAATTCTTCCATATGCATTGATGCCAAAAACCCCATTTGATAAAATTCAAACACATACATCACCATGAACAATCAAACATGGATAATTGCATTGGTGAATCGTGGTAAATTTAACAGAAACTGATTAGCAAAAAATCAAATGCAGAGACTACATCAAATGGATCTGAAAACCCATATAAATGTGTAATTCATAGACAATTAAATCAGTTGATGAATGATGATTGGAGGAATGTAGAGAGTACCAGAGAGGTGAAGACGAGAAGGGAGAAGAAGAGAGAGGTTGAAACGGTAAAGGAGAGAGAAGAAGTTATTAGGATTTTGGGGGAGAGAAAATGAGAAATTAGAAAGAGAGGAGGAATCTTACCTCCACCGGTTTTTTCTGTTCGCGGGAAAGTCGTTTTGAGTTCTAAACAACTTAACTAACTTCACCCCCCAACTCAGCATTCCCACCTCTCAAGTCCCAACAACTCTTACATGCTTCCACGTTGCACGTTTTTTTTTTTTTTTCTTTTCTTATTTTGTTACTACCTTGCTCGTCCTACCCTTTATTCCTTCATTCTCATGCAATTCAAGATATACAATCACAGCCACTCCCGATTGAATTCAAGGAGACTTCAATCGCTTCTACATGTCAACACGTGTCCTTTTTACATCATAGTTATGATTTCCTAATCTTTAGGGTTTAACAATCTAACCTTGGTTTTTAGGGAAAAAAATATTTAGAAACTTTTAAAACTAGTGTATAAAGTTCAAATATAAGCTTTTCTTGGTGGTGTACGTGGTAAGCTGGAGGGAACTGATATCCCAGCCAGCCAGATATATGTCCGACCTACCAATGCGCGTGAGACTATCATTCCCCTATAGGGCAAATGTAGGTTTGTATCATTGACTCATGAGGGTCCATTATTTGCATGCATGTGATCAAAATTCCCGTTGAAGGGGGGCATTTGGAATCATTTGTAGGGATTCTTTGATTTTGAAAATGGATCAATTTGGATTCTTTAGAACGATTATGTGATGAGAATCACATTGGAAAAAGTCGGTTGTATCAATCATAGAGAATAGAAATAACAGAATCACATTCGGATGCCAAAAAACAAAAGATCACTACTACGCCAATTGAATTATATAATTAAATATTCATCTGTCCAATTATAAAGTCTTATGGGGCATTTGGATTGGATATTTTTGGCCAAAAATCAATTCTGGTAAAATTGATTGTGTAGAAATTAATGGTCAAATAATTATTTTTCAAATAATAGTGTTTGGAGAATACGTAGGTGAGTCTCTCAACTTCGTATTCTCCGAAAACTATTATTTGAAAAAATGATTATTTGATCATGAATTTCTACACAATCAATTTTATCAGAATTGATTTTTGGCCAAAAAAATCCAATCCAAACGCCACCTTATTAAATGATCTAAAATATATATGTCATGCAACAAATTTTACCCATGAAGGAAGTGGGCGAATTTGTCATGGTGGTGGGGATGGGTGATGAGGTTGGGGTGGTGATAATGGTGGGGTTGGAGGTGGTGGTGGCAGTTGCAGTGGAGGGGTTGGAGGTGGTGGTGGAGTGAGAGATGAAGGAATTTGGGAGAGAGATGAGATAGGGTTTATGCACATACACCATTATTTTAGAGTGTTTCTTGGGAACGTTACAGAATAACTTCTTTTTGTTTTAAAACATTGCACTTGGGAACACATTGTTTCTAAGAATCGTTTTGAAGAACACGGTTTATTAAATTTTCGTCCAAAAGTAGAAAAACGTTCCTATGTCAAACGTGCCCTTAGATTGATTTTAGCCAACTTGTCTTATTTCCACTATTAAATCAATGGCTCAATCAGTAATGCAAATGCAGATATGGGTGTTTGTATGATATATCTAGATTGTCTAAGGGAGCACTTAGGTATATTATTTAGGTCATAATTAATCACTGAGATTATAATTACTAAAATTACAATCAATGAAAAAATAATAGCTACATAAAATTTACATGTTAGGCTGCTTTGCTGTGAAGAGTTTCTTCCACACAGGTTTTCTTCTGAAATGGACAAATTTGACCCACATAGTCATGATCCCTAAAGTCCCCAACCCTGAATCATTGAACCAGTTTCGCCCGATAAGCCTCTGTAATGTGATATACAAGTCGATTGCAAAAATTATGGCGACCAGGCTTAGGTCTCTTCTACCCAATCTCATCAGTCCTTCTAAGTCGGCTTTCATTATGGGGCGTCATATAACCGACAACATTCTCCTCGCCCATGAAGTTAGTCATTTCCTCAAGAAAAAGTCTAAAGGAGCCGACTGTCAAATGGCCGTGAAACTCGACTTAACTAAGGCGTAGATAGCGTAGAATGGGAATTCCTGTTTCAAGTGATGGAAAAAATGGGGTTCTGTGCCAAGTGGATAAGGCTGATACGCCAGTGCGTCACAACGGTTACCTACTCCATAGTGATTAATGGGAACCCGATAGGCTTTATTACTCCATCTAGGGAGCTTTGACAAGGCGACCCCCTATCCCCATATTTGTTTTTGCTATGTGTAGAGGTATTGTCCAACTCCCTCCAATCCATTTCAAATCCGCGAATTAGTGGAATTCAGATAGCTAGGAGAGCCCCTCCCATTACCCACTTGTTTTTTTGCCGACGATTGTCTGGTTTTCTTGAAAGCAAATCTAGAGGAACCTATTAGGCTATAGCAAATTTTGACTGAGTTCGGGGACGCATGAGGGTTAAAAGTTAACTACTCCAAGTCCGGGGTTACCTTCAGCACAAACACTCCCCGACGTTTCAGAAATATGATTCGCAAGATCCTTAAAATAACCTCTCACTCTGCCCCGGATAAATATCTCGAGGCTTCCATCAGAGTTTGGTAGGTCAAAAATCGAGATTTTTAACAAGATTTCAGAGTGCATCCTTAAGAGAATGCAGGGCTGGACAAACTCAACCTTATCTCAGGGCGGACGAGGCATATAGATTAAAGCGGTGGTGCAGGCAATACCATCGTACGATGAGTTGCTTTAAGCTCCCCATCCGTTTATTAAAATAAGTGGCAGCGGCTTTTGCTCACTTCTGGTGGAGCCAGTCGGGGGAGAGGAAAATTCACTGGCTTAAATGGTCTACTCTATGTCAGCCACTGAAAAAAGGCGGATTGGGTTTTCGGCATCTTCAGTCTTTTAATCAAGCATTACTAGCCAAACAAGGGTGGCGTCTTCTAATGTACCCCAACTCCTTGTGGACTCAAATGGTGAAGGCTTGTTATTTCCCCAACACAGATTTCCTAAATGCTAAGGTAGGGGGCCGTGCTTCCTGGGGGTGGAGAATTATGCTGGAAGGACGTTCAATCTTAAAATCAAGCCTTCGATGGAATGTTGGGTCCGGAGATTCGGTGCGGTTATGGCATGACCCATGGATTCCAAATCTTCCTAGCTTCCTCCCCATCCCTGCCCCCGGTGCATTGATTGATGACAGAATAGTGCTCTCCCTGGTGGACCCTAAAGAGGGCATTTGGAACCTTAATCAACTCCAGAACCTGTTCCATAGAGATACAGCGGCAGAATTCGGAAAATATCTCTCAGTCACACGGGAGCCCATGATAAGCTTGTATGGCACTACACGAAGGATGTCACGTTCAAAGTCAACTCAACGACTCACCTTGCAAAGCACCTCTTTGACTCCAAAAGCCCATCTTCAACTTCATCTCACTGTCAGGATTATGATCCTCAATGGCGGATGATCTGGATTTTCCCCAAGATCCAGCTCCTTATATGGCGCCTTTGTCACAATGCCGTAGCTATTGCGGCAAATCTTAGGAGGTGGAATATACCAGTTGACGAGCTATGCCCCCTATGCAAGACGGAGACATAATCAATTGTTCATCTTTTCCTCCACTGCCCTTGCGTAAGATCAATATAGTTTGGCTCTCATCTATCACTTCGTTTGCCGGAAACAGCTCCCACCTCCTTTTCCAGCTGGTGGTCCGAGTGGTCAAGACACCAAGAGTTTGCATCTGTCAATAAAGAGTTGGCAATCCGAATGGGGACGGTCATCTGGAGTATATGGACAATCCGTAACGAATCTATATTCAAGGGGGCAAGGCTAGATCCGATTAGAGGCATTGTCCTCGCAAATCAATTAGCAGAAGAGATCCTATCAATAGGACAAATGAGGAGTTTGATCAATCAGTCCTACCCCTTCTTGTGGAACAAAGATGAATCTGTAGACGAATGAACTACCCCTAATCAGTCTTGGATAAAAGTTAATGTTGATGGCACAGCTTTACCTTCGGGCTTGGCAGCAAGAGCAGAATCAGTTGCTAGCAACCACGAAGGTAGATGCCTTGGCCAAGCAGCTCTACCCCTACTCGGGGGATCAAACCTAAAGGTAGAAGCAGAAACTGTCCGCATGAGAATCTCCTTAGCGTTAAAAAACCGCTGGAGACGAGTTATAATTGAGTCTGATTCCAAAATAGTCATTGACATTCTCACCCATTCGATTACTCCTCCGTGGGACATCCAAGCTCTGATAGCAGAAATTAATAGTTTCCGTTCTTAGTTTCAGAGCTTACTTTTCCAATGTGTAAAACGTGGGACCAACTATGAGGCCCACGGGCAAGCACAAAAAGCTATAAACTTAAGTTTAAATCTCCCTTCTCCTGAGGCGGTAAGGGCATCACCATCGCCTAATTCGGGTCCTGTAATGATCTTTTCTCATTAATGAAGTGATGATTTACTACCCAAAAAAAAACCTATTTGGAAATATCAATTACTATGCCCAAACATTCAACAGAAGAATAAAGGCACAAAATAAAAATAAAGTTAAAATATTAAGAGAAAAAGAAGTGATCGTGAGAAGATTGGGGATAATGATGGTAAGATAAGTACAATGAAGTCGGATAATATCAAAATAATAATCGTATTTTAATTTTTTTTTTTAATTGTAATCATTAGAATCTATTACTAAATATAGAAAATCAATTATTTTAATCGGTTACTAAATGTGCCAATGGTGGGGTGTGGCCTCTCTCAATCGAGAGGTCTTGGGATTCATTCCTCGGGTGATGAGTAGCAAGAGCTTCAATCCCTAATGCTAACTACTAACCCTGTACCAATGTAGGTAATTGATATCCTCCCACAAAAAAATCTAAAGGCTATTGTTTAGGTTATAATTAATTATAATCAAGTTTACTAATTATAATAGTAATTTTTAAAAACAACAAAATGTCTAAGCTATTAATCATTTTTCTATCTAGTTTTGATCTTGGATTTTGGCAATTCAGATGTTTTCAAAGTAATCGGAGAATAATTAGGTGAGTATGAAATATACTAGATCTAGGGGAATGGTGGTTGAGTGGTTCAGCCCTTTAATTTTTTTTAACGACTAAGTATTTGGGTCATTTTCATCCATATTTTACGGGTATTAATTTTCCTCCTTGTTTATGAGATGAAGAGTGCTATCCCAAGTCGCATTAACTCCAAAAGTTTCCATGAACACAAGGCAAGGCATATCATGTGGACATGTTTGACATTTTAACACATTACAAAAATAAAAAACAAAAAAACTGTGACATTTGTAGCCACCAAGTTGCGTCTGTGGAAGACTTACGACTGGGGCTAGCAAAATCCTTATGAGATAGTTGTCCCTTTGCCCCATAACTATATATGCCCTATTAAATAATTAAATAATATAGTATAATTATGTCTATTTAAATAATTAAACAACTTAATATAAAAATAGAGATAAAATATTAATTTATTATTTTTTAAATAAAAAATTATATATTTTTATATTTTTTAAATATTAAGTTATATTTTTAAAGTGATCGGATAATTCGGATACTATCCGAATTCGAATATTTTAATCCAAGTCAAATACATATATCATATTTCACTATTCGTCAGATATTTATTCGGATTCAGATATTCAAAATATATAATCGAATATGAATTCAGATATATGACTATCCACTTTAAATCCGGTCCCTTTACAACCCTACTTGCGCTAGTGGTGGGGTGTGGCTTATCTGTTGAAGGAGGTCTAGGGATCCAATCCCCCTGGGTATAAGTTGCAAGATCTCCAATTCCCTGCTAATTACTAACCCACTAACGTAGGTAACTGATATCCACAGGAAAAAAAAAAAAAAAAAAAGAAGAAAAAGAAAAAATGTGCGTCTTTACTTTAGTCACACAACTCTAATTGTTCAAGTAACATTATCTGTAATCTCTAGCTTACTATCCAAAAAAAAAAAAAAACATCATCCTTAACCTCTCTAATTTTTTACTAATTAGTGGAACCGATAAACCATAATTGGCTAAGCCCACTTTGAGGTATCTCTTAATTATCAATATTAAGGTGACGTTTAGTAACACTAATTAAAATAGGTAGAGCTTATTTAAAAATTATGCTTAATTGAATTTTAGATTGTTAAGTTAAAAGTTAATTGCATGTCTACATCTTTTTGAAGTAAAAGTATTACCTCTAAATAAAAAATTAACTATGAGCCACTTTTTAAAGTAGAAGTTTTTACCTCTAAAATTTCTATTTCAAAAAGATTAGACATCTAATTAAACTTTAATTTAATAATCTAAAGTCAAAATAAGCATAATTTTCAAATACGCTGTACCTATTTTTATCTATTTAGATTAGTGTTACCAATGACCACCTAAGTATAAGCCCTACTCTTGCAACTCATATGTGAAGGAGGATTGAATCCCTACTTCCCTCTCCATCGAAGGCATTCAAGCAATAGGTGGGGGGTGTACGTGTGAAACCCCCTTCCAAGGCATGATTCATTTATTCAATTCAAAAGGGTGTACTGTACTCGCATCCAGGCCAAAAGAAAGGACACTCGAGCCGGAATATGTCAGATCTCGGCCTGCTAACGTACGCCTCTTCATTTCCCGGCCATCAAAACCCTCCTTTTGCAAATTTGAAAAAAGAAGAATCTTCCATTTCCGCGCCCACGAAGACGAAGAAAGTCAAAACCTCTCACTCACACAGACTCACAGCGACTAATTCGCCATGGAAGAAGAGCAGAAGGTGTTGGATCTAGTGAAAGAGCTCGTTCTTCGCTTACTCTCCCCGAATCAAACCGATCCCAATCTCTCTACCCCTTCGATTTCGATCGACTCTCAACAAGCTCTAAAATACGCCATGCGCATCTTATCCAGCCGAATGACGCCTTCAATCTCCGTCGACGACTCCGCCATGGCTGAATCGATCAAGCGCCATCTCGTCAACCAAGGTAAGTCCTCAGACGCCCTAACTTTCGCCGATCTCTACTCCAAGTTCTCTTCCAAATCTAGTAGCTCTGGTAGTATAAAGAACAAATGGTCTGTGCTATATCTTCTCAAAGTAATCTCTGAAGATCGAAGACGAGAGAAGAGATCCGATTCTAGGGTTTCTTCTGGTTTCTTTGCTTCCACGGTTTCCGGTGGTCTTCCGGTTTTGTTTGATGATGATTCGGATAATTGTAGGGTTTCTAGAAATCAGAAAACCCTAGGTAAGGGTTGGAATGGTGGGGTTTTGCTGGTTTCAAAAGATGTGGAGAATATTAGGGATATTGCTTTTCGGGAGTTTGCGAATTTGTTGAAGGAAGAGAGCGAGGTCTCGGAGGGGGTTTTGGTTAGGGATGTGTTGTATGCTTGTCAAGGAATTGATGGAAAGCTCGTGAAATTCGATAAGAATGTGGATGGGTATGTGTTGTCGGATTCAATTAAGGTGCCCAGAGCGACTGGGATTATGGTTAGGAAGCTTTGTGAGTTGGGGTGGTTGTTTAGGAAGGTCAAGGGCTATATTTCTGATAGCATGGATCGGTCTCCTGCTGAAGAAGTTGGAACAGTTGGGCAGGCCTTTTGTGCTGCATTGCAGGATGAGCTTTCGGAGTACTACAAGTTGTTGGCCGTGCTTGAAGCACAGTCAATGAATCCCATTCCGTTGGTTTCAGAAACGGCGAGTTCAGGAAATTATCTCTCATTGAGGAGGTTGTCAGTTTGGTTTGCTGAGCCATTGGTGAAGATGAGGTTGATGGCTATTCTGGTTGATTGTTGTATGGTCTTGAGGGGTGGCGCAATGGCTGGGGCAATCCATGTGCATGCCCAGCATGGAGACCCGTTGGTGCACGAGTTCATGAGGCGCCTACTTCGTCGGGTCTGCTCTCCACTTTTTGAAATGGTGAGGAGTTGGGTTTTGGAAGGGGAGCTAGATGATATTTTTGCGGAGTTCTTTGTTCTTGGTCAGCCTGTGAAGGCTGAGTCACTTTGGAGGGAAGGGTACCGTCTCCATACTGGGATGCTTCCTTCTTTCATCTCACAGTCTCTTGCTCTGCGCATTTTAAGGACTGGGAAATCGATAAATTTTCTGCGCTTTTGTTGTGAGGACCAGGGCTGGGCTGATGCTGCAACTGAAGCGGCAGCTGCCGTTGGGACCACAACTAGGAGAGGGGGTCTTGGGTATGGCGAGACTGATGCACTTGAATCTCTGGTCATTGAAGCAGCAAAGAGAATAGATAGGCATCTGATGGATGTTATGTTCAATCGGTATAAGTTCAAGGAGCACTGTCTCGCAATTAAACGTTATTTGCTACTTGGGCAAGGCGATTTCGTTCAGTATCTAATGGATATTGTTCGGCCGGAACTTTCAGAGGCAGCTAACACTATCAGCTCGTTCAAGATAGCTGGGCTGTTGGAAAGTGCAATTCGATCATCAAATGCACAGTATGATGACCCAGACATATTGGATAGGTTGAGGGTTAAGATGATGCCGCATGGTACTGGAGATAGGGGCTGGGATGTATTTTCACTGGACTATGATGCAAGAGTTCCCCTAAATACTGTGTTTACAGAGTCCGTTATGGCAAGGTATCTTAGAATTTTTAATTTCCTTTGGAAGCTTAGACGCATTGAGCATGCCTTGATTGGTGCCTGGAAGATGATGAAGCCAAATTGTATCACTTCTCACTTTTTCACTAAGCTGGAAAGTGCAGTTAAATTGCAGTTTGTTTCAACGTTACGGCGGTGCCAAGTTCTTTGGAATGAGATGAATCATTTTGTAACTAACTTACAATATTATATCATGTTTGAAGTCTTGGAAGTGTCATGGTCTAATTTCTTGGCTGAAATGGAAGTGGCAAAGGATCTAGATGACCTGCTTGCAGCACATGAGACGTACCTCCTTTCAATTTTGGAGAAGTCTCTTCTTGGAGAACGATCACAAACCCTTTGTAAGACTCTCTTTGTCTTGTTTGACCTTATATTGCGGTTCCGAAGTCATGCAGATCGGTTAAATGAAGGTATCCATGAGTTCCAAGCAAGGTATCCCTCTTTCTTTGTCATCCTTGAGTACTTTGTGAAGAAAGTTATTAGTCTTGAAACTATTTAATTCTATTAAATTTCTATACGCTGGATCACATTTTATTGTCCTGATATGCAGAACAACGGAGTCCTCTTTGCCTTCTCGAGATATGACCAAATCAAGGTTTAAATCAAATGATGAACCCTCAGGGTTTGGGTCATGGGTCAGTGGTGGCAGGAAGGCCCTAACAAAACGTGCTGAAGAATTTCTTCGGACCATGGGACAGGACTTGAACACAATCGCGAATGAATATTCATCATTACTTAAGGGATTCATTGCTCAGTTGCCTGTGCAGCAACATGTTGATTTGAAATTCCTCCTGTTCCGACTAGACTACACTGAATTCTATAGCCGACTCCATCCTAATATATATGGACACTGATTAGTGAACAAATGAGTTTTTAGGGACTGTTTCCACAACATAAAATGTTAACAATCAAAGAGCTTCCATTTGCCAATTGTTAAAAAGTCATGATGTGGTTAGCTGATATTGGCACCAACCAGTTTGTTTGTCATTCCATGTCTCTAGGTACCAGTAGAATTCCAGTTTCAGCTCCTTTCATTATCATTGAATGATTCACTTTCAAGACTGTTGCGTGACACCTATTTCCATCTCTCTCTCTTTTTCCTGCAGACGGTGTTGGCTCTTTTATGATGGACAGTGTGGAAGTTTTTCTGGTTGAAATTGAGGTATATTGCCATCAATATCTCATGATGTTAATTATACCAGTGTACACATTTTGCATTTGAGGGTTCCATTGTTGTGGGGTGCTCTCATTTTTGCTGTTGCGGGTTGTCCATCCTGAAATTTTCTTTTCTTTCGTTTTTTTATTGGCTCATCCTGAATTTGTAAATCTGTGTTATAGTTTTGTGTTGGCTAAATCGTAAGCAGTGACCACTTTATGATATTGTACCCTGAATTTTCAGTTGTTGTAATGATAGAAATGAAATCATGATTTTTTCTTGTGTCCATATGCTTCCTGATTAATTGCTAATTGAGGTGCTACTGTATTACAGTTGGGACAAGATATCTGATTTTGTTCTAATGATTTCCTTCACATATTTTTTATGGAAAAAGTTGACCAATCCTGCAATTTAAAAGGCGTCCGTGGTGCATTAAGGCAATAAGAGATCTAATAATTGATTTAGAGAAAGCCATGTAATCGTACTGCTGGAATGGGAGGATATATCTTTTTTCTTTTGGAAGGTATGGGGGGAATATATCTCATTTGATGATTAAGCTAGCTGTTTAAGTTATTCGTTTGTTCTCTTCCGGTCAAGTATCTTGGCTTCTTGCTAGGCGAAGCGGTGGCCTAGGTGACAATTTGACTACATTTACACTCTAGCATTAGCACAAGATAGCAACTCAGGATTCATGCCATAAGATTTGATAGGGTTCTTTCTACATTGGTTGCTAAATTGACATGCAACCCTCCTTCATCCGGGCTTGAGAGTTGAGACCGACAATGTAGCACAAAGAACAACACGACGAAATTATGTGACTAAATATTTAATATGTAAAATATATCTATGTATATTTTTTCATAATCAGTAATCTTATATTTTATTTTTATCTTTCCCCATATTGTTTCGATTGTTTTTTTTTAATACCAAAATTTCCCTTTAATAATTCTTGAGCTCCACTTAATGACTGTTGTCAAGTGAATGTATTAGGAGAACGTCATTGAATTGTTGGAAGGGAGGGTTTAGTAAGGGTAACAAATCTCATTCTTCTGCAGCTTCTGTCATGGGCAACGTTTTGGACGACAACTCTCATTATCTCGAACAGAGTGAGAAGCAGGAAGGGATAGTGATAGATAGAATATTCTTTTTAACATTTTAATTTAAAAGAAGATGATGGATGAGAGTTACCATAAGCTTCCTTGTCAATTGGATAGATCTGGGTAATCTAACCAAGGTCAGAAAGATTTGGGCCGTAACTAGAATTAGTAGAACTATTTTCAATTATAGGTCAAATTGATAATGGGAGTAATTCAAGGAAACATAAGAACTATAAAAGCCCTCAATCAATTTGAGTCTTAGACCTAAATATAAGAAGGAATTAAAATTCATCAAATTTTGAGGTCTAAATTAGGGTTTTGATCAAAATTTCAAAATTCCAAAAAAATTAGCAATGGAATCAAATTTCAGATACTAGGTTGAAATAGAAAATTTATGTCCTAGGTATTAAAATCAATCTTAATGAAAGAAAATAATAAAATCCACAATGGTCGATTTTCAGTGAGATTACCACTACAGTCCTTGATTTTAGCTCACTCTTTATCGTTTCCTTATAAGTTTGTATGGAATCCAACCATTCCTTCAAAGATATCCTTTGGACTACTGTCACGACCCAAAATCCCACCAAGATCCTTTGTGGAACTTTGACTCTAGACACTGCATTATTATCCTGTCATCTCATCCTGAGGCATCTTATCTTAACAAGAGCATAAAAGACATACTAAAACATGAACCTAAAAATTCTTTAACTAATATATCATCAACTCTAAAATTCATAGCTAATTAAATCATAATTATACGAATCATCCATCATGATTCCCAATCCATCAATGTAAACCTAAACATCATCATTATAAATTCTATTATGTGTCCCTTAAAATTCTTAAACTTAAATATCTATACCTACTAGCTAGGAATTAAAACTAATCAATAGTGGGAAAGTGATCCAAGTGATCCTCCTTCTGACACTTTGGTTCCACGAGGTCACATTACGCTTCCTCATAGAACTCTTCTCTTTGGTCTTTCGCGTACTCTAAACCCGTCAATACAAAATATATCGGCTGAGCATATGTGGCTCAGTGAATATAAATTCCTAGCTAACAATATCATAAACATATTCATCATACTTAATTTATCATGGCATATTCTGTAACGCTCGAATTTCGCATGCAGTCAAATTGCCTCCACTGTTGTGTGGAGTTTATTACTTTTGTGGGGGACTAGCTGGCGGGTTGATGGCAACACAACCATTGGTCAGCTATCACACATACCATTGGCATGTGCGAACTCTAACCGCCTATTTCATGGGTAGAGATCAGGTATAGGCAGGTGCATCATGCATCCGCCTCACAGACAGTGAGATTTCACTGCTGACATATTCCACACGGCATAGCTTAACAAGGCATAGCATAACATAAATTAGAGTGTGGAAATCATGTAAGCATGTTTATCTTGTGTGCATATCATACTCGCGAGACCCTATTCTGTGAGCAAACAACATGCATTTAGTTTTATAACTTAAAATAACTCAACACTATATATGTGAAGAGGCTATGATATATTATTCATATTTCATATCGAGCAACCAATCAAAACACTTGCATGTGCGTAATATGATTATTGGAACAGTTTTATAAGTACACATACCCTTATGATCTTAGACTGATGACACTCATATCTTGTAAAAACTCAATCATGCATTCATACATACTTACAACTTACTTGTGATCATGAGCTTATCGTACTTGTGTGCATATTTTACTTGTAGGAATATCTTAGACGATAAACCTCCGGTTAAACTACACCCTAGATCACAAATCTAGTGTCATTGAAAACCCATCTTAGCTTTCCATACCACCTTGATAAATAATCTAAACAACAAGACCGTAAATTTAAGGCTTGCCTATCCAAGAATAAATCACATACCTTACATACATTATAAATCATGGTTATCAACCCATATATATCAAATCAAAACATATAACACATTAACATGTTAATAAATTCCCAAAGCATATAAACAATATGTTCCTAATTCATTAAGTATTTATAGAACACATGGATAACACGTTCATAATCTGTAAAACATGTAAATAACTCATTCATAAATTATAGCGCATCTAATTTACCTCTTTTTGTTCACCAATTCATCATATGTAATTATTTACATCCCAATAATACAAGAATCATAGATATAATAATTATTTACATCTCAAGAATACAAGAATCATAGATCTAATAATTATTTACATACTTAAGCATCTTCTTATTTAATAAAATCCATACATCTACTTACATAACCCTTATCATTAATTTAAAATATCCTTACATGCTTAATAAAATTCATGCTCTTACTAATAAGTAATAACCTTACTCGTGCTATTATTTAATATAAGAGTTTATATTTTCTAGTATATTCAATTCCCCACATGAATCCATACTTGCATAATAATTTCATATTCTTACTTAAATAAATTTATCAACCCTTATAAACATCCCTACTTGCATAATAAATTAATGTTCTTATTAATAGCCTTACTCATGCTATTATTATAACTAGAAGGATATATCTACATATATACAAGAGGTTCTTGACTCATATTCTTAATCTTAATCAATGATCATCCTATTGATGGCTTAGAGAAGTTTAGGATTATATCAAACCCTTAAACATGCTTATAACCTCATATTCTTATTCTTATTTGCATAGTCTTATTCTTAAAACAATGATCATGGTATTTTTAGTAAAGAACAATATATCAAACATTATCTTATTCTTACTTGCAAATCTTATTCTCTTTCTTGAAAAATCATGATTATGAGATCATTAGCTATGAAAAATATATCAAAACTATTCTTATCCTTAAAACATAATCTTATTCTTAAGGTAATGATTATGACATTGATAACTAGGAAAATATATCAAACATTTCTACATCGTTTCCCTTCGATCAGAAGCTTGCGAATGTCTCTTTGTTCTTGATTCTCCAATGCTTTTCTTCTTCTCCAAATGAAAGCCCTTGCAAAACCTTAGGTTTCTATCTCTTTGGATCTCTAAAGCTCTTAGAATGGTTAGAAAACCCTAAACCCACAACTTAATGACTATATATAGGGGTTTAGAGTCCTAAACTTTTAAAATTCTCGGAAAAATAGGGTTTTAGAAGGTTTTCCTTACGTAGCTACTGTTTTATGTTTTTGCGAAATTTTGCAATAGCGGTCAACCGGTTTGGAATTCCGGTCGACCGGTTTGGCCATTCCTCCTACAGCTCCACAACACGCAATACCATTTTTCTTTTCAGTACACTGCAAGCACATTCTTATTTTACTTGAAAACATTTAAATTAAATGACATTTACTTTAAGTTTTTTATTAAAATAAGAAACTAACCCCTATTTGGATCCAATAAAAATATTAAAAAAAATCAAATTCCTAGTAAATCGAAATCTAATTTTCCGGTTTTAGACTAAAAATGAAAAATCCTACATGTTGTAAAAATTGCAATATCCAAATAAACCACTCTATACATAATAATAAAATCTCATAAAATCACATATGTTTATTTAATACACAAGCATTCATTTTTCAAAGGAAAATCATCTCAAAATTTGACAATTTAATTTTTTGCTAAAACCACACCCTTCCTACAATCCCTGCAATTCCTGTACTTAGTCATTTTAAAATCAACTTGACTCACCAAGGACCAATGTATCACATGTATGACACAAAATATCGAGAAATAAAATACAAGTCTCTATAACTGCGGTTCTAGACAAGATTCTCACTTGTGATAGCTTGGAAAAAAATAGGGTGGATGATGGCTAATTCCTGCCTTTTGTTTTCGTGTGGAAGAATCTGTAGATCATTTGCTTTTACATTGCCCTGTTGCATATGAGATTGGGGATATTTTCTATCCTGACTTGGAACAAATTGGGTCACCCCTTCATCATTTCAGAACTTTTTATCTTGTTGGTCTAGGGTGAGTATGGATGGTGCACTGGAGGTGATCTAGGCTCTTTTGCCAGGGGTTATCGCAAGTACAATTTGGAAAGAGAAGACTTTGAGGACTCACACCCTAGTATGTGCTCAACTATTAGACATTTAATTTTACATTGGTGTTTGATCTGTCGAGGAAACATTGACTTGGGAGAGTAGCTTGAGTAAGACTCACTATTGTTTCTTTCTTTTTAGTGGGAGTTTACTACTCAGTAAACTCTTCCGTATATATACTATTGTAATTTCCCTTCTATATATGCAATATGCTTGATTACCGATAAAAAAAGATTTAAATTTCAAAGAAGAATTATTGAATATTGCTGGAAATTCTAAATGAGCTTTGATTATTCAATCAATATTCAAAATAAGACCAAAACTGAAATTTAAAACCTTGGACCTTGGTGTGGGTCCTTGACTCCTTGTAGACTTGTAGTTTGAGTTGCCTCTAGGTTGGTCATGTGGGACAGTCCTGCTTACCTCATTCTCATTGCCATGCCTGTGGCCATATGGATCATTAATTCGTACTGACAGTTGGAGCTGGAGCTGTATACTACTTGGGGTGCCTATTGAAATGTATCTGGCCATAAAGGAGAAGTTGGTTCCTTTTTGGAAGAAACCGGAGAGGGGGGAGGTCACTATATTTTAAGGTTTGCTTATTTCAATATCCCAGGCCAGATGTAGAATGGGAGCATCTTCAGGGAGAATGAAGGTTTCAATATTTGTGTATGCATGTATGTATTAATTGTAGCTTGAATGAGGTTGCCGACTCGTTGGCCATTGAAGAACAATCTAGGCAATCTTTGTAATTAAGAAGCCATTAGTACCTTTTTTCTTATTTCTGCTGTAATCTACATGTTATTGAAGTACTAATACTAATAATAAGTTAAATGTTTTTATGTAAAAACAACTTGTTACTCAGTTTTTTCCCTCTTTTAACAGATGCATGATGATTGACATTAATCTTTTTGGGTAAAAAGAAATCATGTACAGAGTGGTTATTTTCTGTTTTGCTTCTTTTTTTTATTTTTCACTGATTGTTGCTATTTTTTTTATTTCTTTTTAATTACATAATGTCAAGTTACGACCCAATCTTGGCTAGTGCTTTTCCTCCATTAAAGTTCCACTTTGTATTTCATTACAATGCAGGTAAGGGTCTGACTTTTTCCGATGATTTATTTTAAGATAAATTGTTTATTTCAGTTGACTTATTTGTATTTCTTCTCTTATGTTATTCTCTCTCCCTCTCTGACCGCCTTTTGTGTTTTTTCTTCAGTATATTGTCTTTAACCTTTTTTTGGTAGGTTATTGCCTGTGATTCTTTATAATATAGGTATGCATTGCAAAAAAAAAAAAAATTTGAGGGGGGGGGAGATAATTTTACTCCCTCTCTGTTTCGTCTTTCAAATTTTCACCCTCCATGAGTATAAAGGAGAAAAGATGAAACAACCTAGCTTTAGTATCATTTTGTTTGTATATTAGGTTGACACAAACCAACATAATGTATATTCTTAAATCGTAGTTGTCTCTAAATAGTTGCATGTAATTTTTTGAAACATTTTCTTTTCCAATTTCCTGTGATTCTTTGACACTCCCTTCACTTTGGCCTCCCCTTTCTTTTTCTCCTAAAAGAAGGCACATGGTGCCTATGTCCAGATCCTTAAATGGAAGTGACGGAGGTGCCACGGCTTGCAAGAAATGTGAGAAGGAAACAAGATTTTGGATTGCTGTCTCAGGGGTGATGACTTAGTGCCGAAGCAGTTGAGCTCACAGTTTATTAGCTGGATCTATTACCAGAGATTGGTTAAAGGACAACCCTTCATCTATTTTATTCTGTTTCCAGCTATCCCAACTACAGAGGCGATTGTATCTACTCTACAGACTATTTGGAGGTGTCCTTAAGAATGCTTTGATATGGGTATTTACCCAAAACTCCGCCCTGATACTCTTAACGATATAGGCACGCTCACGGATAGAGTCTGCCTGGTAGAGAGTCTGCCTGAGTAGTGCGGGCCCAGGTGACGCCTATTGTAGTGTAGCACCTTGGTTCAGCCTTCTTGCCAAGTTTTGCTTCAGATCTCTGAGATTTGGTTCGTTATCGTCTACTACTAATCTTCTTCTCCTGGTACTCGCTTTGCTTATTTAGCTGAGGTCACTTTATATTGTTCAAAATATGATGGATGACATAATTTAGTTTATACTACGAGCAATAGGTAGTCTTTGTTTGCCACGCTAATTTATTAAATTTCAAAGGTGCATATGGCACTTCTGTAATTACTTAAAACAGAGATGACATTTTGATAAAATCAATTAAAAACAATATTTTCAAGAATGTCCTTATATCTTTTATCTATTACCAAGGATATCCATCATTTTGGCCTGCCTGAACTTTAAGAGAGTTCACGCATTGCGTGACTCCTATCATTACCCTTATACATATATGTATAGGAGCTCAAGCAAACCTCATTGAATCTGTTAGTTCCGAGAATGAACTAAGCCATTGTAAAGAGTAGATGTCAGAACTCGTACAGGGATATCACTGAATGTTACACAGATATTTCCTTTGAACTTGTAAATGTTGGCACATACCCTGTCTGTTGCGTGAGTGGTAGGGGTGTGGCCTTCCATGGAGGAGGAGGTCTAGGTATCTAATCCCACCCAGGTATGAGTTGCAAGAGCTCCACTGCCCAAGCTAACTCCTAACCGTCTGACTCTACTAATGTAGGTAAATGATATCTCTCATAAAATATATATATATATATATAAAACTTGTAAATGTTGGCACAGGAATCTTCAGGAGACTGATTGCTAGATTTCTGAAGATCACTTAAATTCCTGAAAGAGTTTTTTTTTTTTGGTGAGTTGTGAGCCTGCAACCCACCACACCACCACACCAGTTAAGTTTGGGTAATTTGCCGTTATTGCATGCAATATTTTGGTTGGAAATGAGTAGGACTATCAGTCCCATTCTTGATCGTAGACCATTCAAGTAACATAAGGCACATTAGCTTGGATGGTGTTGTGTGTCAGTTTGGATCAGGTTAGGTTACCATCTGAATGTGCTGAGTCGAGCCTACTTCACATATTCAAAATGCAAAAGAAAGTTCTCACAAGGTAGATCTGAGGTCTATCATTCTCGATTGATCTTCAGTCATACAAGATACTGGTCCACCTCTTTGGGTTGGCATATTCCTAAGGAAGGTGAATGCATTGAGATCCTGTACAATAACCCCAACCCACCCCAGAAAAGGAATAAAAAATGATTATTTTCAGCTTGTCACACTTTCATTGACGTAGTTTTCGTGTGATTTCTCCTTTTTTTTTTTTTTCGCTCCATTGTTATACATACAGTCCATTAATAACTGAAGTTTCAGAAGAGTCTGGCATGAGTGTCTTTTTAGGAGCACTTATCCAAGGGCAACCAGCCACGGCAAACCTCCACAATGCACTGACATGCTCAGGTGAGGCATATTCAATGCCAACACGTGGACCAATCAGTATCTTCTCTGGCTCTGGTCCGTCTAGGATTTCTAAACCACCTGGCCGTACCCATTTACTTATATCAGAACTGCAGCTGAAAATCCAACCAATTTCAGAATCCGAAGGCAAGGGAAGCTTACCAGGAGTGAAAAGGGGATGGTTTGACCATTCTGTTGAAATTCCCAGCGCTTGACCAACCTAGTAAGGGAATTGAGAAAAAAAAATTAAAGTTGGGAAAAAAAACTCACTAACCCCAGAAACTTAGGCATACAAATCAAGAAAAAAAAAATTCCGTTTCTTTTCAGGGTCATGACCGGTATTTTGTGGGACTTCAGTCCAGAACAAGTTCATCAGAAAGTCCTCTTGATAGTTGCTTTTATGAAATTTTTGTTTCTAGTCAATATATAAGCAGGCAATCATGCAATCGCATGTCATGAAGAAGACTTCATATATATGAAAGTAAAGAAATAGACAATGCTGTTTTTCGATTTTCACAAATTCAAGCCTCAGATTAGGCACTTATAAACCAGTACTGCAAGTTACAGCTGTGAGATTGCGGGTTCAGCCCCAGTTTACTTACTAAAAGAAGGGTTAATTGCATACTTGTAGGCACTTATAAAATAAAATATCAGGACATTTCTACCTTGCATTTTATTGATACACAGGCTAATAGCAGTTTTTTAAGAGAAAGATGAGGAAAAAACAACAGAGCAGTCTGATCACAACAGTTCTAAACATTATATGAGGAGCTACTTAAAAATGTGAAACAATTAGTATGAAGACCAATTATTTAATTGGATAATTAAGAGACTAACTCACCATTTTTTAAATAATAAAAATAAGAACCCCTTGCACATAAAGTAAATGAAACAAAATACTAGGAAACTACATACAATAAGTGAATGGAGTCTTCAGTATCCGGAAATAAGCTGTAATACAAGTGTCTCATTGAGACTGAGCTTTCTGAGTATTAACCATAACTATCCTCGATAAAAATTGCACCTTGAAGTTGGACAATCTTCAAAATCAAATAAACAGTTTCCAACCATACTTAGCGGCAACCATATGTCACATGAAGAATTCTGTGACTTCCTTAAACTTGCATACGCAGACCACTAATGATGGTACCGGGATCCAATCCTCACCATCCTCAATTGATAATCACTAGCAATTTTTAGCTCAGCTGGAAACTATCATCTTCAGTTGATATAAGAAAATGAATCACATTTTTTTTAATGTTTCTACCAAGGGCTCACAACACCAGGGATGGTCAACTGATAAAAGTACACCAAGGAACAACCAACATGTCTCAAAATTTCATAAAGCGGAATGTTTATTGTGTCATACAGATAGGTTTTTAATAAAATAAAAAATGTGTTGTACAGATCATGACATGGAAAAACTTGGTGCAATGTTATAACCTAATGCTGCATTTGTTTTATTGGAGTTTGGATTCAACTTACTAAAAGAAAAAGATGGAATACATGGGAGAATATATTGTAAACCTGGTTATTACAAGTCACTGGAGTCTTGTGTCATGGTAATTTTATAATTCTGTTAACCTTAGTATTAGGTGTTAATTTTTTCAATATGTTCTAAACTTATTATTTCCTTGATTTTTTAAATTGCAGTCCATATCTATAGGTTAAAGAGTCAATTTTGTTATCTATAGAAATAGATTTTGATGAATGTATAAATCAAAATAGTTAAATTCGGCAACGAGATTTTACATCAAACTTCGGAGTATTGTGTAAATTCCTGCAGATTTGAGATCCAATTATGTTAGACTATTAGTTCTATCATGTTCCTAAATTTAAAAGGCATATAGTAAATGTAATTATAAATGCATTTGATATTCTCTTATTAAAAAGCAGTATCACTCACTCACCTAGACAACGCCTAGGCCACCGCTTCACCTAGCGGGACCCCTATCGCCTAGATCATGATCTAGGCGGTACTCACTATATCTTATATAATATAAACAGGAAAATAAATTTTCGTTGCCTATTGTGAGATAGCGACCTTTTTTTTTTTCGAAAAAATGTTTTTGAAGAGAAAGAACTTTGAGTCGCCACCAATCATCGAGTTATGGTGTGATTGGTCACCGAAATTCATTTTAAAATAAAATCAATGCGAAACCATAATGAGATCCCGGGAAAGGAGGTTCTATTGTGATTTGGGGAAGGTGTTAGGCACCCCAAATCACCCGTCCAAAGACGGTAACCTATGATTTCAAAATTCCCTTAAAAATCTTTAATAAATCGGCTTAAAGAAAATGATTAATAAAATTCTAATTTCTGAAAAATTATAACGACTCTAATCTAGAAAGGTTAGACATCGTTAGAACACATGAAATGATGATGAAAAAATTGTTTAAAAATCGGCATTATAACGACTCTAATCTAGAAAGATTAGACATCGTTATATTGCATAAAATGATGATAAAAATCTATCCAAGAATCGGCATTATAACGACTCTAATCTAGAAAGATTAGACATCGTTATATTGTCTAAAATGATGATAAAAATCTATCTAAAAATTGGCATTATAACGACTCTAATCTAGAAAGATTAGACATCGTTATATTGCATAAAATGATGATAAAAAGGAAATAAAGTGATTTTTTGAAAACAAACATGTGTCTAACAATGAATGGAATACCCCTCTTTTCCTTACTATTCACAAAGAGCCCCAATTCGGCGAAACGCGTCGTAGGGGGGTCCTTAATGAACATTTTAAGGAGAAGAGGAGCACTTCATTACAATGCTCGAGCAATAATGAGAACGAAAATGTGGGTTTATGGATATCTCATATCTCACAAGGAGCCCCAATTCAGCGAAACGCGTCTTAGGGGGTCCTTAATGAGCATTAGAGCAAAGAGGGGGGAGAATTTTAACGACTTGGCCCATACATCATTTCTTTTTTTTTTTAAAAAGGAAATAAAAAAAGGGTTCTAAAAAAAAGACCTAAGGGTTCCTACCCCTCTTCCTTCCATTTGAAGCCCCCTAATCGGCGAAATGCGTCATAGGAGGGTCCAAACTACTTGAAGAAAAGGGGGGGTAGGTCTTAAAGATTACCTAAGGCTCACATCATATAAAAAAATAAAAGTGAGGGTAAAGAAGAGAAGTAGTACAAAGGAAATGAGATGAGGTAGGGTGTTGGCCTACCTATATGGGTTGGAGACCCACTTGAAATTAAATCTTCAAGCTTTTCCCAAATGCTCCAAGCTCTCCTTCTTTCTCATTCTTTCTCCTCTCCAAGGCTTTCCTCTTCTAACTCTCTTGGGACTTAGGGAATTTTGGGAATTTTGGGGCAAAGGGACAAGGATAAAAGAAATTTTTTTTTCAAGACTTAGAATGCCTTGCAAAGCATGGCTTTCTTAGTCTCTTTTTTGCAGAGTTTTGGCTAGCAAGAGTGTGGTCTCAAATGGGGTAGAGGGGTGAGGTATTTATAGGGGAGAGGTTGAGGGGAAAAACTCATCCATTTCCAATGTGGGACTAAACACTTTTAGGGACATAAAATTCATTTTTTTAATTGTTTGGACGAAATCTCTGGGAAGTCAAAAATATTGAGGGTATTTTGGTCCAAAATGGGTTAATATACCATAAGAGTTGATGGACAAAAAATTGAGTATTAGTCTGGTCGTTTTTGTCAAAAACGATAGGGAGAAAATAGGCCAAAATGGTCCAGTCGTTTTTGGTAAAAATGACCAAAAAATCCCCTTTTGTAACGGAAAAGATTCCCTCGCACATGGGTAGTTACGGGTCAAGCTCGGGTCGTTTTTAATATAAACGACTTCACAAAGTAAGCATAAAAAATCAGGTCGTTTTTATCAAAAACGACCAATTTTTCAAAGCCAAAAAAGGAGGGTCGTTTTTGTAATAAACGACCATAGCTTTTCAGCCCAAAAGGCTTTAGTCGTTTATGACATAAACGACCAAAGCATTGCTTTCTTTTTTTCTTCCCTTCTTTGACTTTTTGCTTTTTTTTTTGCTTTTTAGTTTTTGTTTGCTTTTTGCTTTTGGGTTTTGGGGGTCCCACATGAAATGAGGTGAGGGTAGGCTATGGGGTATGCTAAGGTGTGACAAGAGTGCTTGGGAAAGCCTTGGAGAAGTGGAGTTAAAGAAGAAGAAAAACTCCCGGGTAAAACAGGGTGTCTACACCTATCCTAGGGAACCCCCTATCGCCTGGACACTTTGATTACACTCCCTGAAATTCATAGATTCCACCCAGATAAAAGAAAGGAGTGGAGACAAGGGAACATCAGCAATTAGCACTTGTTAGTTATTGCAAACTTGTTAGATTCAACACTCAAACATGACACAAAAGAAAATGACCAAAGAATTGAAACTGACCTTCCCTGGCCCAGTAAGGAGGACAGGCTTCTCAGTATTCTGACCACGGCGTTGCTGAATTGTCTCCAACCCTATAGTTTTTTCATAATAAAATAAAATCAGAAGAAATACCATTTTAGAAGTAGTAAGTTATGCTTTATTTTCATTGCAAAAAGAATGTAGCATATCCAAAATAGGGAGTGTAATGCAAGTTTTCCATAACTCGAAATTAACAGTCTCTATGTAACAAGGGCACTCCATTGTCCATTTTTCTAAAAACTTCTCTCTTCAACACCCTTGTCGAACATTCATCAACATGGGTACAAGGCGAAAATCATAAGGTTAAGTTCCTTTCTTTATCCAGGTAGTAATTACATACCATATATGTAGATATTATGTACTTATGTCAGAGATGTTTCATTTGGGTTTCTTTCATTTGTACCCCAGATATCTAAGAGTTTATCTTTCAGTAACTGTATGGACTTATCAGAACATCGGATTTTGCCAGGGTATTGTGTCTGACAGCTCGAGTACATATCCAAGTTACAGATAACAAATTCACAAACTATGCTAATATTCCATGCACAACATGTAGTTGGAGATTATAAGATAACATGATCTAAGAAATTTGCGAGATTGCAGGAATAAACATGAGATATTACCTCTGATGGGAGCACAAGAACGTATTAAAACCGCGGCGCCAACCCCTTCCTTGTCTGCTACAACATTAAGCATTGTATGGAGACCATAGCAAAGATAAACATAGGCATGCCCACCTGGTCCAAACTAATCCAAACAACTAATTCATATAATCAGCAGTCGCGTAAGCAAATACAATAATTCAAAGATTAGCCCCCAAGCCATACTACCAATGCGTCGCAATGGATTCAAAGTTCAATATGATATAGGTAGTGTTTGGATACACTTCTGAATTGACTTTTAGTGACCTTTTGGCTCTAGAAGAGTCGAAAGCCGGTTAAAATGTCGTTTGGTTCGGCAATTAAAAAGAGTAACTTCCCCACCAGTCAAAAGTGATAAAAAGTCATAATATTAAGGTGCCCCCAACTAACTTTTGTGGGAACTGGGAAGTCTCAATTTTATTTTATTTTTTCTTAACAGTTATTCTAAAAAAGTTCTTCCCTTCTCAGAGAAGTTAATCCAAACAAGCCCTTAAGAACATGAAAAGGAAAGTTAGCTTACAACAGGGGCTGTTCTTGCTGTAATGCCGAAGCGGCCGTGACAAGCTGTATCATTTGGTCTATAAGCTTCTACCTGTCGAGTGTCAATGATCATTCATTTTAATCTACAATTCAGAAGAAAGAAAAAAAAAACCATTTTTTTTACTTTAACCCAAGTGGGATTTTGATCGAGAAGAAGGGAATAGAATTATATATTACCTCTGTAATCTGAAGAACAACTTCGTCTCTCCTGAGGAACTTGCCGAGGAGACGAGGGGCGAGAACGAGAGCATCGACTTGAAAGAAATCAGGACCCAAGATCATTGATTCGTGGAATGATAGTTGTGAGTTTGCTTTTGAAAGGAGTTGGGGTTGTTGGAATTGAGCTTTGGATTTGGCCTTAACGGATGGGGCTTCAATGGCGTCGTTGTGATCGGTTTTGGAAATCATTTTCTTTGATTTTAGGGTTCGTTTAAACCTTTTCTCTCCATTTTGTCTTTCTTCTGTATACCTCCTTCACTCCAACAAAAGAAAAAAAAAAAATGGCGTTGAGAGTGCCTCCGTATATATATATATATATATTTAATACATGCCAGTCACACCACACATTAAATTATGTAGTCTAATGTCATGCCCACATGTCTCTTTTAACATTATTTTAATTATGGTTAAACTTTAGAAAATTAAAATTAATATTTTTTCCTTTTAAAAATCAAAGTTAGTTAGCTTAATCTTAAGAGTGAGTGAATCTTAACTACAGTTGATGTGTGGTAAAAATGAGGCATGGACCAATAACGACTGAACATTAAACTACATAGTTTAATGCGGTAGTAAGTTGAGCATTTCCCATACATTTATATGCATTTATATTTGATAGTTCTTGAAGATTACTTGTAATTGCAAATGTATCATTTTTCACTTTTTAAAGTATAAGAAAATTTTGATAAAATCATTCATTATTCAAATTTGTAGCTACACTAAACATAATAACTATTTATATATTAAATGTTTTATTTCAAATTCAATTACAATCACTAATAATTAACAAATTTTTCAAGAATCTTGTACCCTACAAAGAAATGATAAAATAAATCACTTAACATGAAACATGAGGATAAAAATGAAACTCTACAAAAATCGTGCTCTCTATAAACCATAAACCGCATTCTACAAAAGTTGAAACTAGACTCCTAAGTAGAAAGTGAAGTTTGAGAGCATGAGCGAGAGTATCAGGTTAGGAGGTTTGGGTTACTAAGGTCATGCCCGTGCTTGCAATATTTGTTGGAAAAATTCTGTTTTGGAAAATCTGGGAAAACAGTTTTTTACAAACTTTGACCCAAAATAAAAGTGGGACCCACAAAGGTTATGAGGCGGGTCCAAGTGGATTCATGTTCTCCTCCATGAGGAGATCAACGTAGTGTATTCACTTGTCCAAAACAGTGAAGTGGTGAATGAGAAATTCATCTCAAAGTGGGCCACTTGAACATAAATTATAAGTTGAAGAATGGTGTAGTTTAATAGTCCCACATTGGAAAACTATTGAAACTATAGTGTGGTTTAAATACCATTACCTTGGAGTAAAGGGTGGGCCCTTGGGGCACCCAAATTTTGCGAAGGAGTGAGCACTTGCTCCAAGGTGGAACCAACACACACGCGCGCGCCGCCGCCCCGTGTCCGAGTCCGGTCCGGTCCGGCCGGCTAGCTGGCTTGCTTTGGTTCTAGTGGGCCTAAAGCCTGGCCCCTATATTTATTTTTTGTTTTGCTGGGCCAGAGCCCGTTTCAACTTATATAGTTATTCCAACAGCTCTTTTAATCCAACAGTCATGTCTGTTGGATTTAAATTTGAAACCCAAGAGACATGACTATACTGGACAGTCTCCTTTGCCTACTATTTAAGGCTTTTCTGGTGCATATTCTTAAGTACGAAATTCCTTCTTCTACTCCCAAGTCTCTGCATTCCTTCTGCATATTTATAAGTCTCTGTTAATCCAAGAGAGAGAGATATAGCATAGTTTCTGGTTCGTTGGACAAACAGATTGCTGTGCTTCTTCTGTTTGTGTAAGGATCAATTTATCCTGGGAGGCAAACGTCCGTATATCAAAAGCACCAGTGTGAGGGACGAAATCTGTCTTAAGGAAAGAGTTACTACTCGACTTGATCTGTTGATTCTCAGTTTCTAAATCAGTGAGTTCATTCTATTCTGTAGTTTCTATTTATTGTTACATGAACAGAATATATATTCAATCAAATTCATATTCTGTACACTGAATAGTATTGTTCTATTTCACTTAATAAAGATTGAATACAGGATTATTTAATTCAAATACTGTTAATTAAAACAACAATCTTAAGACAGATTTAATTTGTATCCAATCTTTTACTACAAATACTGGTTTTCAAAATTTTGATTTCCGTATAATGCTTACAATTTCAAAATTCTATGCACATTATAATTTCCAGAATTCTGTATACTGTTTCCATTTTCACAAATCTACATGCTGTTCCTGATTTCAGAATTCTGTATAATACAATAAATTCCTGCATTCTGTAATACTGTATTAATCTTTAATTTCTTAATACTGTATATCAGAAATTATGTCAGTCACTGCACCTACTGCTATGCATACTCCGTTACATCCTACTGTTCCTGTGAACCATGGTGAAAAGCCAGAAAAGTTTAATGGAACAGAGTTTAAAAGATGGCAGCAAAAGATGCTGTTCTATCTTACAACTCTGAATCTGGCTAAATTTCTCAGAGAAGATGCTCCTGCATTGAAGGAAGGAGAGACTGATATGCAAGTTGTTGCTGCTGTAGAGGCATGGAAAAATTCTGATTTCCTATGCCGAAACTACATCCTCAATGGATTGGATAATACACTGTATAATGTCTACAGTCCAATCAAAACAGCAAAGGAACTCTGGGATTCCTTGGACATCAAATATAAGACAGAAGATGCCGGTGCAAAGAAGTTTGTGGTCGGAAAGTTTCTGGAATATGTGATGTCAGACTCCAAGACTGTTATCAGTCAAGTCCAGGATCTCCAATTAATTTTGCATGACATTCATGCAGAAAATATGGTTCTTAGTGAATCTTTTCAGGTGGCAGCCATGATTGAAAAATTACCCCCGGGCTGGAAAGATTTCAAGAACTATCTGAAGCATAAAAGAAAGGAGATGAAGATGGAGGAACTGATTGTGAGATTGAGGATCGAAGAAGACAACAGAATTTCTGAAAAGAAAACCGGAAAACTTCCAATGGAGTCCAAGGCAAATGTTGTGGAACAGGGGAAAAGATTAAATGGAAAGAGGAGGCAATTCAATGAAGGCTCCTCAAAAGGATATAAAGGTGGAGAGAACAAGAGATTCAAATTCACCGGCAAATGCTACATCTGTGATAAACCTGGACATCGGGCTAAGGATTGCAAGAGCAAGCGAATTAGCCAAAACAAGAAACCTGCTCAGGCCAACTTCACAGAAATGGACATGGTTTCAAATGGAGTCCATGATATGAATTTGTCTGCTGTAGTGTCTGAGGTGAACCTCATTGGAAATTCCAAAGAATGGTGGGTGGACACCGGAGCAACTCGCCACATTTGTATTGATAAGAATATGTTTTCTTCTTATCAAGTGGTGGGAAATGGAGAGCAACTCTTCATGGGTAATTCCTCAACTTCCAGAATTGAAGGACAAAGAAAAGTGGTGCTGAAAATGACTTCAGGTAAGGAACTTACCCTCAACAATGTGCTCCATGTGTCGGACATCCGGAAGAATTTGGTTTCAGGATCCTTGTTATGTAAGAATGGGTTTAGATTAGCATTTGAGTCAGACAAGTTTGTCTTGACTAAGAGTGGTATGTATGTAGGGAAGGGTTACATGAGTGATGGACTCTTCAAACTTAATGTAATGACCATTGTACCTACTAAGAATATGAATAAGAATGCATCATCTTCTAGTTATTTGCTTGAGTCTTCTAATTTGTGGCATGGAAGATTAGGACATGTAAATAATGATTCTCTACGAAAACTTATACTCTTAGGATGTTTGCCTAAATGTAATTTTGATAAAAATCATAAGTGTGAAGTTTGTGTTGAAGCAAAATTAACTAGAACTTCATTTCAATCTATCGAAAGAAATTCAGAACTTTTAGATTTAATTCACACAGATATATGTGATTTAAAATTTGTACAAACTAGAGGTGGAAAGAAATATTTTATTACTTTCATTGATGATTGCTCAAGATATTGTAAAATATATCTTTTGAGGAGCAAGGATGAAGCTTTGGATATGTTTAAACAGTACAAAGCCGAAGTTGAGAATCAACTTAGCAGAAAAATTAAGGTTGTTAGAAGTGATAGAGGTGATGAATATGAAGCACCCTTTGGTGTTTTTTGTTCAGAAAATGGTATCATACATCAAACCACAGCACCCTACTCACCTCAGCAAAATGGTATTGCTGAAAGGAAAAATAGAACCTTAAAAGAAATGATGAATGCTATGTTGATTAGTTCGGGATTACCTCAGAATTTGTGGGGGGAAGCAATTCTTTCTGCAAATTATATTTTAAATAAAATACCCCGAAAGGTAATCAATAGAACACCCTATGAAATATGGAATGGAAGATCACCTTCTTTCAAATACTTGAAAGTGTGGGGGTGTTTGGCTAAAGTGGCTGTTCCTAGTCCTAAAACGACTAAGATCGGACCTAAGATTGTTGATTGCATATTCATTGGTTATGCAAATAATAGTAGTGCATATAGATTTCTGATTCACAAATCTGAAAATCCTGATATGCATGTAAACACTATTATTGAATCAAGGAATGCCTATTTCTTTGAAAATATATTTCCTTGTAAATCTGGACAAGAGACTAGTTCAATTAAAAGAACTAGGGATACTACGATGAGTAGTAATAAAGACTTTGAAAATAATAGTGAAGAACCTAGACTTAGCAAACGTGCTAAAAAGTTAAAGTCTTTTGGTCCTGATTTTCTAACATATTTGTTAGAAAATGAGCCTCAAACTTTTAAGGAAGCTATGTCAAGTCCAGAAGCTCCTTTATGGAAAGAGGCTGTAAATAATGAAATTGAATCTATTCTGCATAATCATACATGGGAGTTAGTTGATCTCCCATCAGGAAGTAAACCTCTTGGATATAAATGGATATTCAAAAGGAAAATGAAAGCAGATGGTTCAATCGACAAGTATAAGGCAAGACTTGTGGTTAAAGGATATAGTCAAAAGGAAGGACTAGATTACTTTGACACATATTCTCCAGTGACGAGAATAACTTCAATTCGAATGATGATTGCAATTGCTGCATTAAAGAATCTTGACATTCATCAAATGGATGTCAAGACGGCTTTCTTAAATGGTGATCTAAATGAAGAAATATACATGGAACAACCTGAAGGTTTCTGTGTTCCAGGACAAGAAAGGAAAGTATGCAAGCTTGTTAAATCACTTTATGGATTGAAACAAGCACCGAAGCAATGACATGAAAAATTTAACAATGCAATGTTGTCAAATGGATTCAAAATCAACGAGTGTGACAAATGTATTTATGTGAAAAACATAGATGCAGGATATGTCATAATATGTCTTTATGTGGATGACATGCTCATCATAGGGAGTAATGATCAAATGATCAAAACTACTAAGAAATTGTTGAACAAACAATTTGATATGAAAGACATGGGAGTGGCAGATGTGATTTTGGGAATGAAAATTACCAAAACATCTGATGGATATGCTTTATCTCAATCACATTATATTGAGAAAGTACTTGAAAAATTTAACAAGTACGATGACCATATAGCAAGGACTCCAATAGATGGAAATGTACATTTAGCTAAGAATACTGGTGAAAGCATATCTCAACTGGAGTATTCTAGAATCATAGGAAGTTTGATGTACGTGATGAACTGCACACGTCCTGATATAGCATACTCCATAAGTAAACTAAGTAGATATACCAGTAATCCAGGGAAAGACCACTGGAAAGCCATAGTGAGGGTACTTCGATACTTAAAGTTTACCCAAAACTATGCATTGTACTACACCAGATATCCAGCAGTCCTAGAAGGATACTGCGATGCAAATTGGATATCAGATACTAAAGACTCCAAATCCACAAGTGGATATGTCTTTACATTGGGGGGTGCATCAATTTCATGGAAATCTTCTAAACAAACATGTATAGCACGGTCTACAATGGAATCTGAATTCATTGCATTAGACAAAGCTGGAGAAGAAGCAGAATGGCTTCGACAATTCTTAGAAGATATTCCTATGTGGCAAAAACCTGTGTCTGCCATATGCATACATTGCGATAGTCAATCTGCAATTGGAAGAGCACAGAATCACATGTATAATGGGAAGTCTCGACACATTCGTCGTAGACATAATACCGTTAGACACTTGCTTTCAAGTGGGATAATCTCTTTAGAATACATAAGATCAAAGGACAATATTGCTGATCCTTTAACTAAAGGTTTATCAAGAGAGCAAGTAAGTAACTCATCGAGGGGAATGGGGTTAAAGTCTATAACTTAAGGGTATTCACAATGGAAACCCAACCTAGTTGAATGGAGATCCCAAGATCTAGGTTCAAAGGGACAACTAAGTTGTGTATGACTCGACCTAATCACTTAAGAGATAATGTCTCTTACCCATTTCTGAAATGAGAAAGTGATGACTGCATCGTGTTAGGATTAACTAAGTTATTAATGATTCTTATATCTTGGACTACCAAGTGGAGTATAGCAGAATACTCTTAATAAGAATCACCTATGTGAGTGTGAACTGGACCGGTTCTATAAGAATTGACTAGACTACAATTCTCTAGAGCACTCATGAAACCAGGAAGTGTTCAAGACCAAAATGAACACAACAATGAGAACTAAACTATGTTTGGGGATATCATGTGTGTATTCTATTGTCTTGGTTTACAATAACGGCTGGACAGTTCAAGACATCATGTTCACTGATTAGCCAGTAAATCCGATAGTTATACATAAGGGAAGGTTCAAAGCCAAAAGCTACCTATCCTTTGCACGATATCTCCTCTTATGTACTCTCTCTTAAGTGTCTGCATAATTTCTGTATTCTGTCCAGGAATTTTCATTCATGTGGGGGATTGTTGGAAAAATTCTGTTTTGAAAAATCTGGGAAAACAGTTTTTTACAAACTTTGACCCAAAATAAAAGTGGGACCCACAAAGGTTATGAGGCGGGTCCAAGTGGATTCATGTTCTCCTCCATGAGGAGATCAACGTAGTGTATTCACTTGTCCAAAACAGTGAAGTGGTGAATGAGAAATTCATCTCAAAGTGGGCCACTTGAACATAAATTATAAGTTGAAGAATGGTGTAGTTTAATAGTCCCACATTGGAAAACTATTGAAACTATAGTGTGGTTTAAATACCATTACCTTGGAGTAAAGGGTGGGCCCTTGGGGCACCCAAATTTTGCGAAGGAGTGAGCACTTGCTCCAAGGTGGAACCAACACACACGCGCGCGCCGCCGCCCCGTGTCCGAGTCCGGTCCGGTCCGGCCGGCTAGCTGGCTTGCTTTGGTTCTAGTGGGCCTAAAGCCTGGCCCCTATATTTATTTTTTGTTTTGCTGGGCCAGAGCCCGTTTCAACTTATATAGTTATTCCAACAGCTCTTTTAATCCAACAGTCATGTCTGTTGGATTTAAATTTGAAACCCAAGAGACATGACTATACTGGACAGTCTCCTTTGCCTACTATTTAAGGCTTTTCTGGTGCATATTCTTAAGTACGAAATTCCTTCTTCTACTCCCAAGTCTCTGCATTCCTTCTGCATATTTATAAGTCTCTGTTAATCCAAGAGAGAGAGATATAGCATAGTTTCTGGTTCGTTGGACAAACAGATTGCTGTGCTTCTTCTGTTTGTGTAAGGATCAATTTATCCTGGGAGGCAAACGTCCGTATATCAAAAGCACCAGTGTGAGGGACGAAATCTGTCTTAAGGAAAGAGTTACTACTCGACTTGATCTGTTGATTCTCAGTTTCTAAATCAGTGAGTTCATTCTATTCTGTAGTTTCTATTTATTGTTACATGAACAGAATATATATTCAATCAAATTCATATTCTGTACACTGAATAGTATTGTTCTATTTCACTTAATAAAGATTGAATACATGATTATTTAATTCAAATACTGTTAATTAAAATAACAATATTTTGTTTACCAAGGATTTAAGAGAAACAATGGTATGATGTATTGATGCGCCCTCTCTTATGAGTTATGAGAGATCACCAGATCTAGTCTCAATGAGTGATGTCTTACACTAGTGTCACTTCATGCCACTGGAAATTAACCAATGATTGATACTAATATTAAGTTAATGATGTAAATATAAATGATAACCCAAAAAAAAAAATGGATATGATAATCAAGTTTGAACTCAAGGTTTTTCACTTGCCTAGCTTGAATACAGTTTGTTAAGCTCGAGTTGAGTTTGAATATTTATGAAATTTCCTAATCTGAGAATGAACAAGTCATTAATCGGTTTGGTTGGGTTACACCCCTTGCATGGATACTTTTTTTTTTTTAATAGTACAAGTCATATGGTTTGGCCGCAACCCCAGTTAGTAGTGTTAGTATTTGTTCTAGTTTAGTAAATTAATGTCTAAGCATGTGAAGCTTGACAAAAGATGAATATTACAACCATCACACACCTTTCAGGACTCAGAGCCTGGAACATACCCTCAAAGAGAGAGACACACAACCGGTGGAACATGCCCATGGTGTGTTTCCCTGGGTACTTTGTTGTGTAGAACTTAAACAACCTAAAATGCCCTCTAGTCCCAATGAAAAGTAACATGTGGAGATTAGTGGTTACTCATTGGGGAGAATAAACAAGAGGAGTGCTAGCCCAATCACATTTGCTCTAAAAATTTTTATAGACGCAAGAATGGAGTAACATGTGGAGATCTTTCATATTTTAACAGTTTAAAAAAGTAAAAATCAGAGTATCTCTGACATTTGTAGCTGCCTAATTGCGTCTTTGGAAGATTTGCAACTGGGGCTAGCAAAATCCTTGTTATAATTCTATTTGGAGTTCTCCCCTCTTCTGGAACTTTTTTTTAAATGAAGGAATCATCTTTACCATATATAAGTGGTTTATAAATTTTCAAAATTCAAACTTACCGAAGCAAAATAAAAAATAAAAAATTTCAAACTCTAAGACTGAAGAGATAATTAATGGAAGGGGAATGTGGTATGTGATAGTATAAAACAAGGTTCAATAATTAGTATTCTGGCCCCCAATAGCTATATGTTGGGATACATTTTTACCTCCGGATTTTTGCTTATGAAGGAGGATTATCGTTTACAAAAAGAAGTTATTAGTAATAATCCTGGAAAGAGGAATCCAACGAAAATTCACTAATCGAGAATCCAAGTGGTAATAAAATAATGCAATAGATATACTATTATTTTTAAATAATACACATTAAAATGTGAATAACTTATTTACTAATCTGGCAATTCCCGAGTGATTATTTGCAGCCCGGGCAAACCAGTATTCGAGTCGAGATGAACCAATTTGGATTCCTAAAATGGCCTTCACAAGAGAATACGTGGCAGATTCTCCTGAATTTTATAAGGAATCCTTGTAAAACATCTAAAATTTGATCATAGCTCTTTTCTCACTCTCTTGCAATTGACTCGACAGAGAAGTAAATTGAATGGAAGTGTGGCACCTTCCTTTTTCCTGACAAAAAAAATTGTATGGTAAATGTGGGATGAGTAAGGAATCACTGCTAGAGGAATGCTGCAAAAGATGGCAAAACCATAACACTAATCCTAACCTGTTTTTTTGGGTGCCACATAAGCATTTCTAAAACGAAGCCAAATCTTCTACGGGCAAATCCGGTTATCACCCCTAGAGGTCTCCATGTGTCCCTTTTGACACCCCTCAACTGTGGTTAAGATTCACCCACCATTAGGGTTCACCTACCAATCCTTGGGCTTTAGAAAAAAATATTGATTCTTTTTTTAAAATTGAAATTTTTTTCTTAGGGCTTTTTAATATTAAAATATTTTTAAAAAAGAATTAATATTTAAAAAAAACCAAAGATGGGTGGGTGAACACTAGGGGTGGGTGAATCTTAAACACAATTAAGAGGTGTCAAAAGGGACACATGGAGACCTCTAGGGTGATAATGGGATTTGCCAAATCCGGTTATCACCGTAGAAGATTTGGCTTCTTCTAAAACCTTAAGGAGGGAAGCATGAAGCATAGAGGACTAATGTTGACGTGTTGGACCGAAGAATAAGAATGGTTTAGGACTAAGGTTAGGGTTTTAACACCCTTACGTTTCGAAACGTCAACATAACCCCATAGGGTCCGTGTTTCCTTCGGGATTTTAGAAATGCTGATGTGGCACCTAAAAAGTAACTTATGGTTAGAGTTTGCCCCATTTGCAGCCCTTTTGCATGCTCCAATTTGTGAATCCTTGCTCGCCTGGATGCTTAATAAAGGCAAAAACCAATCAAACACCAACCTTTTTGTGCGATTATGTTAAGCTTCTAAGTTAGACACGCTTACATTCTTATAAATATAAATAGCCACTGCAGTACTGCACTGATTAAGAGGTGGGCCGATGACTGGAAATGGTACAACTAGGGTTACCGAGCTCGCTGTCTATTATAGCGAACCTGAATCGATTCGCGGTTTGATTCGGCTTGGTTCGTGAATTTGAACGAATTAGACAAATGTTCCAAATGGTAATATTCATCAAATATTTTTATTCGAGTTTATTGATATTTTCTTTGAGTCGAGGAATGTATACTTTGGGTTCAACAAAATTTTCTTTTACAATATATTAATTTACATACTTTTATATATATATATATATATATATATATATATATATATATATTAGAATATACTATAAAATATATTTGTTTTACATGCTTAAGTAAGCGAGCCAAATTTAAAAACTTAAGAGAACTTAGCAACAAATTATTTCATCCTACCCTAACAAATCAGGTTCATTTTAAAGTGCTGAATTGAGAACCGCAAACCAGAATTCAAACTAAGCGAAGTGACGAACCAGGTAACATTGTGTACAACTGAACCCAGAATGAATCAGATGCCATACCTGTGTTGGATATGGTATTACTAACAAACACCCCGTGCGATGCATGAGCTTGATTTATATGGGATGTGAAAATTAATTCACCTGAGAGTTTAAGGTCAAGGAAATGGATTCATGATGATTGATGAGTTTGATTTCATTAAGACAGCATGCCATGGCAGTGGATGCTCCTCTCTCTTTCGAGTAAATACATGTAAGAAAATATATTCCACCCGGTCCTTCCTTTCCTAACTACTGCTTCATCGGTTATAACTCATCCCTCTTCTCCTCGTATACATAAACCTTATAAAAGAAAGGAAAAAACTTAACATTGTACCCCACCTAGTCATTGTACCCCACCTAGTCCTTCCTTTCCTTACTACTGCTTCACCATCTATAACTCATCTCTCTTCTCCTTAAATACATAAACCTTATTATAAAAGAAAAGAAAATACTCAGTGGACCCAAGGTTTCATTATGTAATGAAATGGTCAGTCCTCATTGGTCGACGCCTCACTTTTAAACAAACACCTACTGTGGTTGAGATTCACTCACCTCTAAGGTTAAGCAATCCAACCTTGGTTTCTAGAAAGAAAAAAAAACAAAATCTTAACTTTAATTTTGTTAAGCTTAACCGGGTTAAAGGGGTGTTAAAAAGGACACGAGGACATGGGGGTACGATAAGTAGTGGACCTTGGGGTCTACTAATCACTGCTCTAAAAAAATACATAAATCATTTTTCTTATTCATCTTTCAACGTAAGCTTATTTTATGGGTTTTGAAAAAAAGTTTGAATGAAAAAAAAAATCTGATTATTTTAAACTCTCTTTATATATTCTTCTCTAAGTCTTTTATTTTTGTTCAACTCTAAATCTTCAAAAACATCTCAAACTCATTTCTCTTCTCTAGTAAGGTTGAATAATTAACTAAAACTACCAGTAACATGTTAGTGAAACCCTTAAAATACACATACAGAATCCAATAGATCACATAAATATAGTTTTCAATCATCACATGTGTCATTTCTCAGACATATTTCCTTCCATCGTAGATATACAGGAGAAGTTTGACGCATAATGCATTGCACAAATGCTAATGCAAGTTTGATGTTTATAGTACTTCCATGTATGTGCAGAGAGTAAGCAAAAGTAAAGGAAACTTAATAACTATGCATTCCATTGCAGAATGGTGATAAGTTTGGCCCTATCAGTGCCACCATATGCAGCACCAATTGCACTCCAAGCTTCTCTATATGCTGCCCCTCCACCAACGCCTTCAACACCATAATCTACCCATCTAGCATGGCCACTTGCAGCTCCTTATGCACCGGCTACAGTCTACTCTATGTTCATCTCCATATATATCGCTTTCTGTGTTTTACTATTGAAGGGGTAAAAGCAGAGAATACATCTGATGGCCGTGATTAGAAATGAAGAACTTGAGACATTGTTCAGAAGATGAGAGTATCCATATTTGGACTATGTGCCCTCAGCCATGGAGCTGGAATCTACAATTTTTTGGGTTTCAAAATCCTAAACAAATTTTTTTTTTTTTTTGAGAAAGAGATAGCGAGAATGAGAGGAATGTATGGGTTTTTAAAGAGGTAGTAGGGATGTCACGGAATGCAAACAGATGAGGATCTGAACGGTAGAAAGAAGGGGAGAGAAGAGATATGGCGTTTAAAATTAATTGGGCAATTAAATTTAGTAGTAATTAGTATTTTTTAAAACGCTTGTATTTATTGTATGGTAAAAATTCTTAAAAACTATAGAGAAAAAGAGTAAGTGAGAAGGAAAATCGTAAAGAAAGGGGGAGAGGAGGAGGTGGGAGATTCCTAATAAATAGTAAATAGTTGTGGAGTCTAACCGTTTAATCTTCTTAAGTGGTAAGGATAAAAAAAAAAAAAAATAGTGATTAGAGGACCTATTAGTCCGCTACTTAACTTACCCCTGTGTCCTCGTGTCCCTTTTAACCCCTATTTAACCTTGGTTAATTTTAATTACATTAAAATTAAAATTAAGATTTTTATTTTTAAAAAACTAAGATTGGATTGCTTAACCCTAGGGTGAGTGAATCTTAACCACAGTTGGTGAGTGTTTAAAAATGGGGCATGGACCAATGAGGACCGGCCATTCCGTTACAAAGTGGAAACTATGGGTACGTTACGTATTTTCTAAAAAACATGGTTAGTGGTCTAGTTAGTAGACATGTGGCATCATCTTAATTAAGAGGGAAAATAATTAGTGAGTTCATTATGTGGCTCATTAATTAGGAAGGAAAACAATGGTTAGTGATTTAATTGCCAGACACGTGACAATATCTTATTGATCAACTGAGGAAAATTCGTCATGTCAATAGACACGTGGCATCGACTTGATGAGAGAATGGAGAGCATTGAGATATGCCATGTGGCACCAACTGGCATGGCTCATTAATTAGGAAGGAAAACAATGGTTAGTGATTTACTTGGCAGACACGTGACAATATCTTATTGATCAACTGAGGAAAGTTCGCCATGTCAACAGACACGTGCCATCGACTTGAAAAGAGAATGAAGAGCATTGAGATATGCCATGTGGCACCAACTGATATATAGTATTAGTACCAGCAAACACACCATGCGATGCACAGGAAGGGACCAAAAGTGAGATAAACTAAAATAATTAAAATCATAAGAGAATAAATTTTAAAAAGTGTTGATATACTTTAAAGCCACCAATCACCATAAATATCATCATGAAATTTTATTTTTTTTTTAAACCTATTTTTTTAGGAAATGAAACGGTTGAAAAAGAGGGGTGTAATATAAGGAAAATGTGTATCACAAAAGAGAAAAAAAATATATATCACAGAAGGCTCACTCTCTTTTTGATTGGAGAGAATGTTAGTGGAAAACATGTGTCCTCTTAATGAAAGACAATAATACATGTTTGGTCCATAAAGAAAGTGAATTTGAAAGAAAGTGATACTAGCATTGCCCTATAATTTAATCAAAAGAAATGATAAACAACCCGCCTTTTTTATTCAAAGGATATTCTAAGTTTCTAACACTCTTAATAATCATTTAATACTTACATCTCCTTGTTGTCAGCATATGTTGGGATAAAATACCTTACCAACCTCTCTCTCCACTTTAATATTATCAAAATAAAAGAAGAAACCTAACATAAATTCAAGAATTTGGAATTTTTTTTTGGGAATTTAGAGGGTCGAAAATGTCTCAACGGGTCCTTTTCAGCTGAGGACATCAAGCTCTAATTATGATCTGCTGCATCATCTGTCAATGGTGGATCGAAGTCTCAAATTTGGAGATTGTCAATCTCCGAGAGCCTGCATCATCTTGAGCCAAGCAAGTGGAAACAACCATGAAGTTGGGTGAACTCGGAGAGGAGCTTGAAGCCAGCAAAGCAAATGTGAGTAGTTGAACCAGCAACTTGAAGGTGTTGAAGAAGCGGATGCAGAATTTGAGACAGAAATGAAGAAGAAGAAGCCGGTTATAACATTTGGCCGATACACCTGCTTCCTCAATTTCCCTCTTGAGTCTCCTTCATCAATGGAAAGGGTATTTACAGAGGGATAAAGTAACTACATTAAAAGAACATTAATTGAGAGAAACATGAATTCAAAAGGATGGAAACGTTGGGACTAAGTCCCAATCCTGGTAACGTTTGGCATGCACACGCTTCCTCACCTTCTCTCACTATCTCCATATTAAATAATGTGATTACATGGGAAGATAAAGAGGTGGGAGTGAGAGAGTCAATGAAAAGAGGGGATGGGGATACGAATGGAAAGAGAGACACGAGGGAGTTATTATTTTTCTTTATTTATTTGGTCTTCATTGGAGAGTTACTTGAGAAGATGATGAATGAGAGAGAGAGAGAGTTCCTTAGAATTAACCATTCTATTTAATAAGTGGTTAATTAGTGACCTGATTACGGGTTCACATGAGGTTAAAGTGGGGCCACTACCAATCTTTTAATAAGAAGGCGACACATTGTAACAATTTAGAGCTCAAATAGAGGCCTTTAGGGGGCTTGATACGTTGTGGCAGCCTACACCATGGTGGAAACGTAGGAGCTGCTCGAGCAGGCGAACTTAATAGGGAGTTGTATAAACCCGATTAGGTGAACCTAATAGGGGGCTTAATACATTGTGGCAACCTACACCATGGTGGAAACGTAGGTGCATTAATGAATGGAAGGAGTAACGGTAAGGGTTAATGCCTTGAAGAGTAACGGGTAGAAAGCAATTAAGATGAGGAGAAAGACTTACTCTGCCCTAGATGTAGTTAATAGATAGATATATAGATATTCTAGGTCAGGGTAATGTGGTCGATCCGGACATGAATGAGGCTTAGTGACTGCAAATTCGGGTCCGAGCTCAATCCACTGGATCACATATCCAGTTTCATGTCCGTGATCACATATGGAGTTCGATACATCAAATTCGGGGCCCAAATAAGTTATGGATCCACGGGGACGTGCAAATGGAGAGGCAGTCATTTTTTTTTTGGGATGAATACAGGCAGCCAATAGTTATTGTAATATATAAACGTCTTATTGATATAGGATGTACACAGGCTTTCAAAACAAGAAGAATACTAAGGGGAGACGCAATCAGAGCTGTTCATCATACATACTTTTGGATCATTTCTCTGACTTCATCAATGACCAGCCATGCTTTATGGCCTCCAATCACCTCTTCCTTCATCTCTCCATCCTTCCATAGCTGCAATACCACCCATTTTCAATTTTCTCCAATTTTTTAATCAATAAAATTTTGAAAAATAAATAATTACCCCCAAAGAATAAAAGACAATGATCCACTCACCTGGATTGTTGGCATTTTCTGTCCAAACAAAACCCATAAAAAACCATCATTATATATATTTTTAAAAAAATTGAAAAAAAATCAACAAAGATGGGAAATTTAAAATAAATAAATATAAAAGAAATTATTGGGTGTAACCCACACATACAGAGATATTTCCACGCTTCACAAGGGCTTGAGAGACATTGTTGACATCAACATAATAAAATTTGACTCTGCCATAACAGAAAGATTAAAGATAATAGGTAATTATAATGATCTAGTTACAATTTAAGAATGTGATGTTATGATGGAAGATGAACCAGGTTGCTCGAGTCAAAATTTCTGGTAGGTTTATTAAAGCTTAAATTTCAACTTGATCTTGAAACATATTGGAGCAAATTACTACAACCATTTCAAGGGAAACTTGCCTAAACATTTCCGAAAGACACAAAATCTTTTCCAATAATTGTTGAAACAGCCAACATTCATTCTGAGCACATCATGGATTCTTGTGCACCTTAACCAACGTCTTGATTTGCGTGCATAAGAGGGGGTGGAGGAGGGGTTACGTGGTGCGGTTTGAATGTTGTTAAAAATTTCCTCACCTGCAACTAATGGAGAATATTTCAAGTCTTCCAAAAATACTAATCATAACTTGTCTTGGGGTGAGGACCTCAAAATTTTAAATAAAAGTACAACAATACTATCACCTGGTGTATCTCCCACTTAGGAGGATGGATTGAGATCGATTTCCATGAATCAATATGATAATTAAAAAGCCCACCATATGACTAACTGACAGTTAATAACTTCTTACCTAAAGAAAATTTTTTTTTCTTCTTTTGTTATATTGTATTGTTTTGTCTATTTTTTGTTTAGAGAATGGATGACTCCTTTGATCTTTCAAATTGAAAACACTAATAGCTAACCTTGTATGGCTAATATTCTATAAACATTGACCTATATAAAATTGGCTAGTATTTAACTAGTTAAGAGTAGACTCTTAAATACCTATTTTGGAGTAAGCCAAGGAGATCATTTTTTTTTTCTACACCAATTTAATATTTCTTCTAAGGTCCGTCATTTTGTTGAGACTTAAAAAACTTGACATTTTACACTTTGTTATGGTAGTTTGTATGAAATTTAAGTCACTTTTATCAAAAATTTTAACAAGATTAATTCTTACAATCATGAAATTTCAAATCTTATCATTTTTTTTAATAAGATTTCAAATCATTCATTTTGTTACATTTGAGTCATCAAGTTTCCAAAAGAAAATGAAAATTATCAAATGACAAATCTAAACTAAGTGCCAGATCTTATAAGTCTCACCAAAATAACGACCCTTATAGGAATACCAAATCCACAATTTCAAAATTTTGAGTCTAATCTAATGTACATTAAAAAAAAATCTCATATATCTATATATGCATATATTTTGAGTCTAATCTAATGTAGATTAAAAAAAAATCTCATATATATATATACATATATTTTTTTTTTTTTTTCTTGGGACCAACAAAATGGAGGGTCATAATGGTATGGTGTTTGATATGTAGGGACAAGGTGACAGCTGACCGGGTGCAGTGCAAAACATAATTTAACCAAGGATCACATGGTCTCAGAATCTTGCATTTTTTAATTTCAATATAAAAAGTTTAAAAACCATAATTGAGTGTGTGAGAGAGAGTTTTTTTTTTTTTTTTTTGCTTACTTTGTATCATACTCTGCTGCCAATTTCTCTAATTTAGGCTTCAAATAAATGCATTTCCGGCACCAATTAGCCATCCTGACAACAAATAGAATTAAATAAACTAAAATCAAAATCACAATTCAAGAAATACTAAATGAAAATACTGTAAAAAAACTTTGGAACTAAAACATGGCATTTGGATGAATGTTCTCAATCAATAGTGGAATTAAAATCATACCCAAGAACCCAAACAACCCAAATGAGAACACAAGGAAATATGGCATTCAAAGCACAGAGAGAGAGAGAGAGAGACCAGTCTATGATGATGGGCTGGGAGAGCTCTTGGGCATGGAGTAGAATCTGATCCATCTGATCACAACCAGTAATAGTTTCCATCTCAATAAAAGTGGGTCTCGATAAATCTTGCCAAAACGCTTCTACTTTGAAATCTCTCCGCGATATCCTCCTCCACTCTCTCTTTCTACTATCATTCCCAAAAGCACAAGCCGAGACTCCCACGCCGTTTACCAGAAACAAACTACTCCCACCACTCGATGAATATTGTTGGTCTCTCTGATACATTTCTCTGCATAGAATCTGAGAATTCGCAGCTAGAACTGCCATTCTTTCTCTGAAATTGGAACAGAATCAAATGAAGCTCGGTCTTTAATCTGATGGGTAAGAGAAGAACACTATGAAAATCATATGTTTTGATCGAAAGATAGAATTTTTCAGTCTCAGATTGAGAAAGTGAGTTGGGGTTTTCTTTTCTCCATTCCTATATTTTGTTTCATCAAAAATGGCTGTGCCGTGAGAGAAGCTTATCCAAAATACCGGGTGGGGGAACAGAGGAGGCAGAGGAAGTGGGGCCCACGAGTCTATGACTCAGAGTCGGCTAAGGGCCCACCACACCCCTATAAAAATCTGTCAACTAACACGTGTCCTGAATTTCTTTATCTCTATATTTGCTAACATGCACCCATGTGTATAGTATAGTATAGTATAGTCCTATGTTTTAAGGGCTCTCAGCTCTCAGAAGTCAGATCTCTTCTTTGCCCTCTAATCCATATAAAAGCTCCATTTTCAGTGAATTGTAGTTGCAGAGATTGAGTGGGATTGAAGGAAATAGAAAATCCAGAAAACCCAAATTTCAGGAAATGAGTTCGTCGAAGACAACGAGGAAATTGCAGGTCGTTTCACCTGTCCCTGCAGATATCGACATCGCTAACTCTGTTGATCCTCTTCACATTTCGGAGATTGCAGAAGATCTCAAACTGAGCTCTAACCACTACGATCCGTATGGGAAGTACAAGGCCAAGGTGATTTACGAGATCCCCAGTTCATTGTTTCTCTCTTTCTCTCTCTGTTGTTTTGCGGCTTAAAGAACACTTTTTTTGTTTTTGGAAAATTTAAATGATTTGGGTATTGGTTTTTTAGGTTCTTTTATCTGTGATTGATGAGCTTGAAGGGTCTGGAGATGGGTACTATGTTGTGGTTGGAGGGATTACTCCAACCCCTCTTGGAGAAGGAAAGTCTACTACTACAGTTGGCATCTGTCAAGCCCTGGGAGCCTTTCTTGATAGAAAGGTAGTCTTTTGTTCTGTTCATGAATATTCCTTTAATGGTTTTGTTTATATCCTCGCATAGTTTGTGTTGGGTTTTTATGGGTAGGTCTTGCTTTTGTTTCATAAGCCTTAATTTGCTTAATAGTTTTGGGGAATATATGCAGCAATGTTAGTTAATTTTGTGCAAAACTACTGAAACGTACAGGGGATGATTCAATATAATCTAAAGCAGAAAATGAAAAATATCCAGAATGGAAGTAGGCTTGTGAGAGAAATTTAAAGACTTTCTCACACAACCCATTGGGCCGCGATGGTTTGTGGGAAAATTTCTCACATTACCTAAAGAAAAGTGGCTATCCTAGATGGGGTCTTTGCGGCAACCACTCTTCCTGATCTTTGCTTAAGATGTATACTTCTCTCTTGAGCAACACCGTCCCTATGAAATGAGGGTCTATCTCTATCTGCTGGATTTACAATCTTGGATGATACCAAGTTATGTTATCTGAGTTTGAGATGAGTCAATGCTGTAAGACACTGTATTGCCGATGCATAGGTACCGTTAGGGTCACACTTCACATTGCCTGTTTTTCTCAATGCTGTCGGTGCCAACCGGAATCAGACTTTAAGAGTTACAACTATAATTTAAAGCATAAAATTATAAGAAAATTTTGAGGCAACAATTCTAATGCATTGTACAGTCGTAGAAAAACTAATCTAGTTTCCAATGCATCCATTAGAAAGTAGCTTCTAGATATAGTTAGTTTAACTCTAACCAAGTAATCCGGGACATCCATAAAGGAGAACAAATATTTCTTGTTCAATCTCGTTCCTCGAGATAAGATCTAAGAGGCCCTGAGGGGATTTCTTAAACCCTCCTTCTTATGTTTGTGTCTCGAATTATATCCCATATCCCTATGGACCCTGGCGATTACAAAGTAATAGCTGCCGGGGTTAGAGGGACTTCTATATTCTTTGTCTCCTCCCCCCCACACACACACACACATTCACATATGTGCAAGTGAAATTTCGTGAGGTATTTTTGCTATACAAAAACCACGTAGTTTTCTATTTTGGATGGAACTTTTGTATTTGGGGTTTTTTGGGGTTGGACTAGGATAAAACCTGATATTACCCGTAATCTTCGCATAATGGAAGTTCTTGGATTGTTTTCTTCTATGGACATAGTCCAACTTGACGAACTATGTAAATCTTGTGTTTTGTTTTTTTCCTACTTATCTACTCTGTTTTTTTTCCTGTTAAACAAGCATATAGAATATATATCTACTATTTTTTGGTTATCCGATAAAAAAATTTGCATTGTTATCAAACCCAAAATTGTGTTTCCGCAGAATACATCTGCCCCAATTCTTGTTTAGTATGAGAAAAATGAGTGAAGTACCTGATCCAACTGTTACACCACCGTAAATCCGAGCTTCATGGCCACTTGGGCAAGAGTAGTATGGGCGAGAACTACTGGGGAGACATGCACATTCCTAGGCCTGCCTGCATCACCTAATGGTTGTTTAGTTGATGGGGTTCTGCCTTTCCATGGGAATTACTCGAGGGTGCTTCATTAAGCTAAGAACTGATGTTTGCAACTATTAGTTTAAAGAGTAATGGGTTCTGTAAGCACCCCATAAATCCCATGCTCACAGCTTCTCAATGTTAGCCTTTCCTTGGGAATTAAGAACCTTTGATGATGATGTTTGCAACTAATATTTTAGGGTGTGTTGGGTCTTTCCCTCTTCCCTCTTGGACTTCTTATTGGGTTGGTCCTTGGTGAGTTTAGAGGCTTCTTGGGTGTCTATTTGGTCCTTTTTTTGGGGGGAAGGGGGGGCACATTTCATGGGTCCTTTGGAGAGAAAGAAATACAAGGGTGTGTGATGATATTTCCACCACGTGGGTCCGTCTGTGCAGGTTAGATGCCTACTCCTATTTTGGTACTCCATCCAATGGGAGGTGGAGGTTTTGATTGACCTGTTATGATGCTGCATGGTTGTGTTGGGATCTTATCTTTATAATCTTAATGTTGTGCTAGAGAGATCTTTTTATTTAGTTGTATTCTGCTCAAATTTACTTGCTTGGGAACTCTCTATTGTAAATTCTGTTTTAGCATTGATTTCTTTATAATATAATTACCTGATTACCAATTAAAAAAAGAGAGTAATAGGTTCTCAATGTTACTCTTAAGGAGAAAACCAAATAAATCAAATCATGCATGGAGAGATTGCATCAAGCCATATAATTACACACAAATAGCTTATTTTCTTGTGCTCAAATCATGCATGGAGAGATTGCATCAAGTCATGTAATTACACACAAATAGCTTATTTTCTCGTGCTAATACCGTTTAAAGACTACACTTGTATAAAGAGGCTTTAGAAGCATACACCTGATGATAATGGGCTTGTGATTTAATATAAACTCTTTCGATGATATAATCAGTATTCTCAATCTCAACTGTAGCTATTTTATAGCTAATCTTGCCTTAAATCTTTCAGTTCTACATTCTGCTTTATCTTTATGTGCATGTTTTCTTTTCATGATAAAGGGTACATGATGACTAGACAGATGATAAAGCCCGCTGCTAGTGACCTCAACAGATATGACACTGCTCACTGCTAGTGACCTTTTTTCACTGTCAATTTATAGACCAACCAAAAACATGACCCAAACATTTTGCAATCACTCATAGCAGCCCACGAAATTACACAAGAGGAATCCCCCTCCACCTCTACGGTGTCGTGGGAAAAAGTTAAAACACGTTCAACACTTCCACAATGGTCCTATTCAATGCTTCATAGATTGGACTGGAATACATCTTCAATGGTCCCTGTTGAGCTGGGTAGCCAAGGAGACAATCATCAAAGTTGAGCTTAGATAGCTTCTTCCCAACTTGGGCCGTAGTCTGGCACTATTCTTTTCCCTTTGAAACTGGCCGTGACAGAATCCACTTTGTGACTTCTACTTCATAACAGAAAGCATCACCTCCATTAAAAAAAAAATCGTCAAATTTTTACCTTGGAAAATGTGGCAATTCCTTTCTTATAATGCACCCTAGCAAAAGCAAACAGAATAAGCTTTCATATCCTTTGACCCAAGGATTGTAGCTCATTTTTCCACTCCACCTGCAGAAGTAACATATTGTTCCACAGGAACCCATGCTATACTAGTCAGACTCAAACAATGAGTAAGATGCCTCAAATAGTTTCCATTTCAGTCTCATATTTCCCATCATAAAATGATACAATTCAAGGTAGCTGCTCATTCATGATTTACTTTGATGGAGCAAATTCGTACACCCTGCGTTGCATGTAAAGATTCTAAGCCCATAGTTCCTCGGTGCAGCTTGTTGTGAGATTGGAAATTGGGCTTGATTTGGTGCTTAGTTACGTGGTTCCATAAATCTGTGCAAGCCTTGCTTAATTTGGGTTGTTTTTTGTTCGGGATATTCGGAAATTTTCTTCTTTCTTTTCGTAATTGGCATTTTAGCTCTTAGATTCACTATTGGTGAATTTTCGCTCCCTTTGTTTATTTCTCTTGCTTTTTATTGAAATTCTGATTACCGATAAATAAATAAAAAGTCCGTGAAGGTAATATGTTGTGCAAAAAAGTAATGTGCAGTGGAACAGTGGAATCAGGAAAAAAAAATTTCTATTGATAATCCCTATAGTGTCATGTTTATGGAATAGTTTTCTTTATTATCATCTCAGCTTGTTTGTCAGACTTGACAGTCATCAAATTGGCTTACAGTTGAAAAGAATTTTCATCTCAACTTGTTGTTCACTCCAATAAATGGACGTGTTATTTTCTATGACAACAGCAAAATCCAATTGCCTTTAGGAAATTTACATGCTTATGGTCTGTGTATGTCTTCTAAATCAAACTGTTTGGTGATACTTTCCTTGACTCAGCTCATAATTGTTGCATTCTCAAGCAATCAGTTTTCTACACTTGTGCAATTAGGTCATGACCTGCCTTCGTCAACCGTCTCAAGGACCAACTTTTGGAATCAAAGGTGGGGCAGCCGGTGGTGGTTACAGTCAAGTGATCCCGATGGATGAATTCAATCTTCACCTAACAGGAGATATTCATGCAATCACAGCTGCAAACAACCTCCTAGCTGCTGCTATTGATACTCGTATTTTCCACGAGTCAACCCAGTCAGATAAGGCTCTGTTAAACAGATTGTGCCCACCTAACAAAGAGGGCCAACGGAGCTTCGCTGACATCATGTTTAGGCGCCTCAAGAAGCTTGGTATCTCCAAAAGCAGCCCTGATGAGCTTACTCCACAAGAAGTCAAGAAATTTGCTAGACTTGATATTGATCCTGACTCTGTCACCTGGAGGAGAGTTATGGATATCAATGACCGCTTCCTGAGGAAGATTACCATTGGACAAGGTCCCGATGAAAAAGGGATGGTCAGAGAAACAGGCTTTGACATCTCAGTTGCTAGTGAGATCATGGCTGTGTTGGCCCTCACAACTTCTCTAACTGATATGAGGGAGAGGCTTGGAAAAATGGTTATAGGGAATAGCAAAGCTGGGGACCCAATTACTGCAGATGATCTTGGTGTTGGAGGTGCCTTGACTGTGTTAATGAAGGATGCCATCAACCCTACTCTGATGCAGACTCTTGAAGGAACCCCTGTTCTTGTCCATGCAGGGCCTTTTGCTAATATTGCTCATGGAAATTCTTCCATTGTGGCTGATAAGATTGCGCTAAAACTGGTGGGACCAGGTGGATTTGTAGTCACGGAGGCAGGTTTTGGTGCTGATATTGGGACTGAGAAGTTTATGAATATAAAATGCCGATACAGTGGTTTAACTCCTCAGTGTGCTGTTATTGTGGCAACAATAAGGGCCCTGAAAATGCATGGTGGAGGACCTGAAGTGGTAGCTGGGAAGCCTCTCGATCGTGCTTACTTAACCGAGAATGTTGCTCTTGTGGAAGCTGGCTGTGTGAATCTGGCCAAGCATATTTCCAACACAAAGGCTTATGGGGTAAATGTTGTGGTTGCTGTGAACATGTTCTCAACTGATTCTGAGGCAGAGCTGAATGCAGTAAGAGAAGCGGCATTGGCTGCTGGTGCATTTGATGCTGTTGTTTGTACACATCATGCCCACGGTGGAAAGGGAGCGGTTAGTAATATCTTCACTTTAACGACTTAGTACTACTAATCCATAGGGAACAATGACCATTTCCACACACACCAAAAAGGAAAAGCTAGAACCGAGGGCTAGTTGAAACATCACAATAGAGTGGGTATTATATGGTAGTTTTTGTACACATAAGCCCATGGGATTTCCTTTGTCAGTCCTGATTCTTTTTCACATCACCCACATATAGGTTGGCAAGCTTCTATACAAGAATTATGTGGTATTATTCTTCATAAAAGTTATGCAACTCAGATTTTTTACCAGATATTGAGAGAGACACAACTGCATCATTTTCACGGAACGTTCCTCTTGAAATTCAATACACTAGCATGTCCGCAGTTGGATAATATTTTTGAAAGAAATAAGCATGACATATAAAAGTATATAGATATATAGAAATTGTTTAAAATTTATAAAATAATGCCATTGAAAAGAAAAAGGGGAAAAACATGGAAATAGTTTAGTAGATTATCCTTGGAGCAGTACGGCAAGGCATGCTGCCGAAAGCTAAAAGTGCACCAACATCAGCCCTAACAAACTGAGATTCTGAACAAGTGGGAAAAATGAGGTTGATTGATATATTTCGAAATTCAGTCCTCTAGGAATGCCATGGGGCATTCTCAGCCCATGGCAGCATATGTCACCATGCTTCTCAAAGATCATATGCTAAGTCTTTTCCTGGTTGCCTCAGCATGTCTGACAGGCGTATCGGACAACAAGCACTACTGGGAAAATGGAATTCTCCAAAGGAGAACTACCATTCAATGATGTTGCTTAGGAGATCTCGAAGGCCAAACCATCAAGCCCAGAATATCCAGAATTTTTTTTTGCAAATGGTCTAAAAAGAAGTCAATAGAATGAATGATGACCTGACCAGCTTGACCTTTGGCCTAGGAGATTTTCAGGTGCAGTTATCTGGAACTGCGAGCTTCTGCTATTCCTACATATAATTTATGAACTGTCCATGATTAGTTTGCTTGGTCAGTGTATATTGCATAAGCTGGCACACGCACACATATTTGGGGTCTAGACATGCTAGAAATGGATTGGTAACTGGTCATTTTAAACAAAATCTTCAGGTTGACCTTGGGATTGCTGTTCAAAAAGCATGCGAGAATGTGACACAGCCATTGAAGTATCTATATCCTTTGGACATTAGCATCAAAGAGAAAATAGAGGCAATAGCAGAGTCCTATGGTGCCAGTGGTGTAGAATACTCAGAGCAGGTAAAACTCTTTTTTACTGCCTCTACAGTTTCTTCTCAAGTACATGATACATAATTCTGTTGTGATATGAGTTCTCTCTTATTCATCTAGGCGGAGAAACAAATTGAGATGTACAGCAGGCAAGGGTTTTCTGGTCTGCCCATCTGTATGGCAAAAACCCAATATTCTTTCTCCCACATTCCATCTAAGAAGGGAGCCCCAGTTGGATTCGTTTTACCAATCAGGGATGTCAGGGCCAGCATTGGAGCCGGATTCATCTATCCGCTAGTTGGTACGATGAGTACAATGCCTGGGCTTCCAACAAGGCCTTGCTTCTTCGACATTGATATTGACACCGCCACCGGAAAGGTTCTCGGTCTTTCTTAAACATCAATTCCTTCGAGTGCCATATTTTAATCTGTGTGGGAGCTTGGAAATAGGTTTGCTCCTCTCAACTGCTTCTGATTAAGGGCTTTATTTACTTTGTGATAAATTTATGAGGTCTAAGAGCACCCTTCTTCCCATTCTGGTTCTCTGAACGTTTGTACCATGCTTGCCAAACTTGTCTTTCTTCAATTTGAAATAAATAATCAAAATTAAGAATAATCTTTCTTTATGTTACTGATTTTTTTTTTTTGTCGCTTATATACAGTTAAAACTCAACCTTGAGTTTGATTCCTTAACATCCTAAACTCCCATTCAAATGTAAAAATCCAAAAAAGAGAAAAAAAGAAGAAGATGGGGCTATAAACCAGGTCTGTTGCTACAAAAACGAAATGGGATATGAACAAACATATGGTTGAGCTGGAAGATGATATGGGACTTACCTTAAAAGGACTAAATCTCTGAACTTTGATAGTTTCTGTGCATCCACTCTTCCTTATTAGTAGTCCTAAGCTGGTGTGCTTTTGGAATTGGCATATATACTAATGATGATCTTACACCTTCTCCTGATATTGCTATCCAAATTTCTATAAATAACAACCAACTCAATTTCATATCTTGGATCAGTAGCATTGAATGCTTGCCCACTTGATTGGCAAGTAACCTATGTTGTAGGTAAATCTTTCCTATTCAAAGTCTCACAAGTTGACCATGATTTCCCTCTTATATATATTTATTAATTAGGGATTTTAGCGAGCCAAATGTTGTGTTAGGTGGTTTCGCTAATAATTTTAGGGAAGTGATTTAAAACTCTCGATAGTACATACTATGGAGAGCTGAACCTTTGGATTTTTAATCTAAGGGTGTCAAGCACTAAGTGTGCCCCATTATTTCAAGCATGTGTACACATAATACCATTAGATTTTTAATTCAACGGTCAAGCTCTCGATAGTAGCTAGAGTTTTTTTTTTTTTTTTTTTTATCACTTCCATAATTTTAATTTTGTTAGAAGCGTTGAATGAGGTTGTATGCTTAACTATGCATGAATCATGCTTTTTAAAAAAAAACTGGTTTTCTAAAACTGTATTTGCCAAATAAGCTAAATGCAGCACCTGGCTTGCTTAAATCCCTTCATTTTTTCTCTTTGAATTCTAAATTATTTAGTTCTCATCCCTTTCTTATGCTCCAGCATCACAAAAATTCCTTTCCCCGGTGGTGCTCCAGTGATTGGATGTGTGGGGGGTGGGCTCAGTTTTGAGTCTTGTGTTGTGGCTGTTAAGATCTCACCCTTTTTTTTTCGGGTGACGAGGGTGTCCGGGCCTCTTAGGGCACTTGACTAATATTCAGACACGTCCAAATCCACCTAACCACATGCACCAAGAAAGTAGGGATAAGGATAAAACTCTAAAGGGCCAATAGGAGGAAGGAAATCAAACTCAGTCTTGGAAATCCCACCTTTTGTCCTGATCTAACTCTTAAATTATTAGGAACCAAGATAAAGGATGAGAGTAGGTTGCACTCTCCACCCGCCTTAACTTAGAAAAGATAGTGACTTGCTAACCAGGGTTGCGGCCAAACTGTGTGTCTCGTACCAAAAAAAAAAATAATAATAATAATAATAATAAATAAATAAATAAGATAGTTTGACTATTGGTGGTGCATCAAATAGGCCGATTGATTTTACTGTTGTAAGATTATGATCGTGGTACTTGTTCTATGGCATCAGTCTTGAATTATTCAAAAAAAGAGATTTAAGAGAAAAATATATGAATGCATGACCATGACAAGCCATGAATATGATCTTCTCCCTCTCCTTGAGACATTTACTTTATCAAAAGAAATCATAATAACAACCAGGAAAGAAAGAGCCATAAAGCCCTCTATTTTCTCTCTGTTCGCTACTTTTGTCACACCATCCACATGACCTTTCCTCCTTAAACAAGATTACACACCAGTGGGAACGATTCGGGTTTACGGCATCACCCCTTCTAAAAAACCCGCCCCATTTACACACCCAAGTTGTATAAACATATCCGAAACCAATTAAAAAAACCTCAAAACCTGACCCACCCGCCAGATTTTATGACCCGTGAGTTTGGGTGCCCGATTCCACTATAACTGGCGGGTTCCATATTGGGTCCGAAATTGTCACCCGTTGATTAACTAGAATTTGGGTTCTTCCAACTTAGAAGAAAAAACAAAAGAACAGACGTCCACTACTATGTTTTATGTTTAATGTTTAGGTATGGGCCTGATATATGTTTTCAATGTGTTCCCAAAATACCCTCCACTTTGACCATTCTAATGAACTGTTTTAGCATCACTACACGAGATATTCTATCGCTAATGTTAGGAAATGACCGGAATCTCCTCTACATTGAGTCAATAGTCAAAAGGATCTTTCACAGGGTCAGGGTAAATAACGTGCATGAGTGGGTCCTTTATTTATAGACCAGAGACCAGACATTTTGCTAAAGAAGAAGAGAGCACGTGTATTTATGTAAATTATGAACAAGACGAAGCCCTTTTACGTTGGCCCAAAACCCGTCAAGCGGAAAACAGAAAAAGATAAATAAAAGGGATTTGTTTAAGTGTTGAAGGCCATTTTTGTCACAGAAAAAATGATATGATACGATAAGGTCGTCTCTCCCAGGCCCGCAAAAAAGTGAGATGTCGCAGTCTGAGACAGATTAATTCTATTGTGACCAAAATGCCCACATATTTAAACTCCAAGCGTTGCAAAAGGCCTGTTTGGACTTTGGACGCTACAAAAACTGTTTTTGCAGTGTTTGTATCGTATATTTCATGAGAAACTAGCCAATATCTGTAAATCAAACCAGAAACCTGGCCTTAGCTCTCTGCCAAGAAAGATACAAAAAACCAAATTGATAGAATTCAAAAAATATAAGAGTATTAGAGTTTAACATCAAGCATATCATTCCACACTGCAACATCCAAACAGGATTTTCAGACAATGATAGAGATTTAGAGAAGATGAGTGCATAAATAAACACTGTTAGTTCAAATCATCACACCATTATCGTGATTACTGCTGTTATCACTAGATGGTTGTAGAGATACCTGTGGTGCATGAAGAGTTAGGCCCAGCAAACTGCTTATAGACCTAGCCTTCACCATTCCAATCTTCTTTCTCCTTTTGGTAATCGTCAATGGCTTCTCATCATCATCATCATCTTCTAATCCGTTCAGCTGCCATGATTCATCCTTCTTGAAATTGGGTCTATTAATGGCGGAAGTGCGGCTTCGAACACTGCTCATGCTCCTTAGTCTTCCCTTACCCAAGTGGTGCTCACAAAGAGAGTAACCAACAAGTGTCTGTTGGCAACACCTCCATCCCCTCCCATTAACACGACTGCACCTCGAACCTTCCATGACTGTATCACCATTACCTCTCTTCTTCACGTTATTTCGATCAACCCCATCTTCTATAATTTCCTCATCTTCATCTTCTTCATGATCAACCCATTTCTTGTTTGTCTTTGTTTTCATTCCCATCTTCTTCACCTTCTTCTTTTTCTCCAATATTATCGTCCCTTCGCTTGCTTTCTGCTCGAATCCCCCTCTTCTCTTCTTCAACGGAAAAGCTCTCTCTCTTTCACACCACCTCCCAACCACTACAGATTCATCCAAAAACAAGAACAGCTTCAATGCAACAAAAGATCTAAAAACGTAATGGGGGGGGTCTGTTTCTCATACATACCTTTGTGAGACAAAGACGACGAACTCGAGTTTCCAACAGATGTTTCTGCACCGGGGTTGTTCCCGTTTCTGCCCACACAAGTCACAACGCACAACGCGCATTACATCAGGGATACCCCACCTTGGTGCTAATATGCACCTCTTGGCAGTTAGTTAATACACAGGCAGGCAAAGAACCTCCATTTTTACTTCGTGGGGAGAAATAATTAAAGGGTAATCCAAATTTAATTTATTTAAGCATTAAAAAGGTACAAGTATTAGCGATGGATGTATGGACGATGATACGAGAGGGCATGACATGATGGGTAATGCGGAACCATACATACGATAAGAATAGTACTCCCGAAATATAATACCAGGTCCAGGTGTTTACCATTTCTTTCTTTTTTTTACTACGGCGAGAAGGGAAAAGGCGAGTTTACCTCCGATTAGTCGGAATGGGTGTCTTCTCCTCAGCTTCTCCATCTCCGATTCCGATTCCGAGTCGCGAGTCCTGCAATAGAAGCCGATGAAGTGGGAGCGAGTGCACGATAAATCGTTGCACCAAGTAAAGGGAAAAACAAGGGGGGGATCAGCTAATTTGCGCCGGAAGCGTAACGATCAGGCTTGTAAGGGGATAATAGAGATCAACGACCACATGGGAAACCCAATGCAGTTTGTAAAACAAAAATCAACAGACAAAAAAAGAAAAAGAAAAATGGGGATATTTGACCACCCACCTGGCTGGGACGGCGGTGCATGCAATCCTTCTTCTTCTTCTCGTCTTCTTTCTCGCCGTGGGAGCAAACCCAGCCGTTCGTTCCTCTGATCATTAATAGCTGCAGATCCGACCGGAGGCGATCCTCCTGGCCTTTGGCTCGCCGGAGAGATTGATTGGGTGAATCGCACGGCAGACGGAGGCGTTTGTTGTCTATAGGCGAGAGATCGTCGTGGGGGTGCAACCCTCGTGAGTTTGAAGATGCTTCAAGTGATGATAGTGGTTGGTTTTTCGAAGAAGGGAGATCTGGTGTAAGTAGAGAAGGAGCAGACGATGCAGGAGGAGGAGGAGGACGCTTTCGGATCCTCATCGATGGACGGTTCAGATAGAGAGATTGGGTTAGAGAGAGAGAGAGAAGGGTTTTTGCAGGTCGGATTTCGGGCCGGTAGGGAGGACTACTGAGAGTGGAAAACCCCCCTTATTAGAGAAAGAGATACGAGACGACTCTCTCTCTCCGGTCTTTTGGGGCTTGGTTTTCTCTCTCTCTCTCTCCGTCTTTTTATTTGCGTTGCACCACACATACAAACACGCAACGCGCGTGTAAAGAGGATTGGTATTGCTGCCGCTTCGCACGTGTGGTGTCATGTGATTGTGGGGGATGTGCATGCTCAGACAGAAAGGGGGGCAGGTGGTGGCATCTTTGCACTGCTTACTGGTTACGGGTTACTGGTTTGGCCTTGGAAGAGTACGGAAGAGGGTTGGGGTGGTGGAGCCAGGAGGACCACATGCACGTCCGAGCCGAGGTCTTATAATTAACGACACCCGGCCATGGGAGGGCCCTACCAACTACGTACTTTTTTTTTTCGAGGGGGCATGACAGACTTTAGGACTTGCAAGAATTCCACTCCCACTAGCTAAGCTTCACATTGTTATATGGATTTTTTTTATTAATGTTTGTAAAATATAAATTAAGTATGTATAATGATACTTGGCACACCCGCGTTCCACCTAACGGAACGTGCACCTTCATGCGATGCCACCTGTCTCTTTCAACATTTATGATTTGTGGCTTACCCTTAAGATTTTTCTATCTCACCTTCGTTTTTAGAAAATTAATTTCAAGTTAGATAACATCCATTAACTCACCATCTAACTTTAATTTTTAGAAAATAACCTCAAGTTAGTTAACATTTATTAATTGTGGTTAAGATTCATTAACCCCTAAGGTTCATCCATTTAACATTGATTTTTAGAAACTAATTTATTAAAAGAAAGGATAGGTGGTGCGATGGGGCATGCACTAATTCCACTGGGTGGAATGCAGGCATGCAAAGTATCAGTTCCCTATAAGTATATTTGCTTTAATCATATTAAAACTCTATATTTTATGGTTTTTAGTTAATATATATTTTTTAGTTCTACTATATCTTTAATATTATAATGCAAGAGGCAAGCGTAGCCTGATTTTTCTAAAATTCCTAAACTATCCTCATATAACAAAAAAACTTTGATTTAATGTTTTATTTTAATTCCCAAACTACCTTTGCTCATCTATCTATTTAAAGAATAGAATCACAGCCAATCGCGATTGAAATCGGGGAGAGTTCAATTCAATCGCACCCGCGGGTTAATACATGTCCCTTTTAACTCCTATTAACTGTGGTTAACTCCTTACCCTCGCTCTCACGTGCTTCGCACATGCCACCCGCTAGTTATAAAAATGAGAATAGGCTATTAGATTGAATTTAGTCCCTATTAACAGAAGAACCATTTTCTCTATCTTGTCTATTATTATAATGAAAATAATAAAATTATATCCTTACACTTTTATCTTCTCATCTATCTCTACTATTATAATCCGTAATCACCATTGGCAAAACTATATTTACACTTATATCATCTCTACTATTTTAATGAGAAGAGTCTTGAGAAGGGAACCACAAAGTCCCCTTCCTAGCCGACCGTAGTGTCCCTTTTAACCCATTTTTAAACATTGTTAATCTTAATTAAATTATATTTAATATTTTTCTTTAAAAACTAAGGTTGGATGCATGCTTAACCCTATTGGTTATTGTAGTTTGAAGGGTATAAGATGAATTTGTTAGTAATTAGATTTTCATATTATACTAACAACTAACCTGAAGAACATACTCAATAAGATGTGAGATCATGATCACTTAGTAAGACAGATGTGATAGATTTCTATTGGTTCAGAACTCTAACTAATTTTATTGAACTATCAAATCTTAGAAAAGATATAAATAAGGGATGATCCCTCCTTGTTGGAGGATCGAGATTCTAAAATTAAGTACATATGAGAATGAGACTCCCAATTTTTAAGTTGTTCGTAGCCTAGAATCTATCTTTATCTTTCATTTTGTTCTTCTTTTTCCTTAACACAAACCTCATCTATTATTAATCTTCTTTTTACTTTCTTTATTATCCATTATTTCAAAGCTACTGATATGGTCTAGTTCAATGAATTGAGGCCAGATCAACAACAGAATGTTTTGTACATAATCATTTGGAATTCTTGACACATGATACTATTAGAATTCTAGTTGGTATATGAACTTTCATCAGTCAATTAAAGAATCTTATTTTAAAGCTAATTCCAAGACTTTTGTACAAAATGACGAAAGAAAAATGCAATTTTTTCTTTAGGGGTGTGGACTCAATTTTCAGTCTTGGGGTGTGATGGTTGATACTTGATAGGCTTATTGTTGTAGTAACCTAACTCTTAACCTTATAAAAACAATGACACCTACCCAAAAATGTGATTTTTAATATCGTATTTTTCCTAAAACATAATATACACAATGTTTTGTGTTCGGTGTGAGCAAGCCCAGACCCTTTAGTAGGATTTAGGATTTATTTTGGTTGGGGTTAGAATAAAATGCTCTGGTGTTGCCTCTCCAACTCGTGTCCCTTTTAACTTCCTTTAACTGTGGTTAAGATTCACTAATTTTTAAGATTAAAGAATATGAACTTGATTTTTAGATAAAAAAAATAAATCAAAAGAGTTAAAAATTCTTAACCAGAGTTAATGATAGTTTACTTTGCCCCGGCCAGAGTAAATCTAGACTCTTTAGTAGATATGTAGTAAAAGGTTAAGTTGTTCCCCTCACTCCTAAGCTAGCTGATAGTAGTATGGCTTTGGTATTAGTGTATAGATTTTAAAATATTCCTAAAATAAGGTGAGAACTTAGTTTGGGATAAGTGTAAGGACAATTTTATCAATAATAAGCAAATTTCAATCAACATTTATAAGTGTCATATTCTCATTATAACAGTAGAGAGAGTCGTGCCGGCCTACTCTGAGGCAATCCTTACTCTTAGCCAAAAACCAACACCTGTTTATACAATCAATAAAAAAACCAATACATGTTTGGTATTGATTTTTGGTTGAGAGTAGGGCTAACACGCCTCTAGTAGAGATAGAGATGATACAACTGTAAGGGTAATTTTGTCATTCTTATTATAATAGTGGAGAAGACATAAGTGCAAGCGTACTAATTGTCAATAGTGAGTATAATAGTAGATATAAATAATATATAAGTGCAAGGGTAATTTTAATGTCTCATTATAATAGTAGATAATATAAGAGTTATGGGAAATGGACAACGCAATAAGCTGACCGTGCGATCTCATTGGTTCACGCCCTCCTTTTTAATACTCATTGATTGTGGTTAAGATTCACTCCCCCTAGGGTTCATCCATCCAATCTTGTCATTTAGAAACAAAAATAATAAAATTTATTTATCATAATTTAGTTAAGCTTAACCATGTTTAAAAAATGGTTAAAAGGAACACGGAACATTGTAGTCAGCTAGGAAGGGAACCTTGATGTCCCCTTCTCAGGGCTCATAATGTCGCGATCCAAAATTCCACCTATGAGTTATGAGACTTTGGCTCGTGACTTATCATATCAAACCATCTTGTAAAAACATACAAGACATGCTAATTTTTGGTATTTTTCCTAAAACATTAGATACACAATGTGTTGTGTTTAGTGTGAGCAAGCCGAGTCCCTTTAGTAGGATTTAGAATTTATTCTGGTTGGTGTTAGAATAAAATACTCTGGCCCGGGTCCCTTTTAACTTCCTTTTGACTTGTGTTTAGTGTGAGCAAGCCAAGTTCCTTTAATAGGATTTATTCTGGTTGGTGTTAGAATAAAATACTCTGACCCATGTCCCTTTTAACTTCCTCTTGATTGTGGTTAAGATTCATTAATTTTTAAGGTTAAAGAATATAACCTTGATTTTTAGATAAAAATAAATTAAACGAGAAGAGTTAAAACTTCTTAACCAGAGTTAAGGATAGTTTACTTTGCTCCAATCAGAGTAAATCAGACTCTTTAGTAGATATGTAGAAGAGGGATAAGTTTTCCCCCTCACTCCTAAGCTAGCGGGTGTATAGTAGTATGACTTTGGTAGTAGTAAATAGATTTTAAATATTCCTAAAATAAGGTGAGAAGTTAGTTTGGGATAAGTGTAAGGACAATTTTATCAAAATATATAGCGAAATTTCACTCAACTTATAAGTATCATATTCTCATTATTATAATAGTAGAGAGTGCAAACCTACTCCGAGGCAATCCTTACTCTTAGCCAAAAACCAACACTTGTCAATGCTCTCAATAAAAAACCAACACATCCAGTGTTGGTTTTTGGTTGAGAGTAGGGCTAGCACGCCTCTAATAGAGATATAGAAGATATAACTATAAGGATAATTTTATCATTCTTATTATAATATTGGAGAAGACATAATTGCAAGGGTACTAATTGTTAACAGTGAGTATAATAGTAGAGATAGAGAAGATATAAGTGTAAGGGTAATTTTAACATCTCATTATAATAGTAGATAAGATAAGGAAAATGGAAAACGGACCACATGGTAAGTTGACCGCGCGATCTCATTGGTCCACGCCCTCCTTCTTAATACTCACTGATTGTGGTTAAGATTCACTCCCCCTACATCCATCCAACCTTATCATTAAAATATATATATATTAGCTTAACCATGTTTAAAAAGGGGTTAAAATGAACACAGGACATTGCGGTCTGCTAGGAAGAGGACCTTGTGGTCCCCTTCTCATGACTCATAAGATAAGGGTGATTTTGTTAGTAGTGATCAAATCCAATGGAGAACATGTGTGCAAGGATAAATTTATCAATAATGCCACGATTTAATCAACGTTCTTAAGGGCCCTAGTCTCATTAGGGCAATAACCTCTCCTCGGGTAGGGCTGTTAATGGATTAGACCAGGATCTGGTCCGATCTGATTAGTCGGATTCTAGACCCAATTAATGATCCACCGAATCAGATAAGGATCGCAAAGCTAAATCTGATTATAATCTAATCGGATCTGGATATAGGGTGATTCGATCCGACTATAATACTTTTATTAATACTAGTAATGGTGCACGTGCGTAGCACGTATTATTTTTCATAGAGATTTTGATAATGATATCAATTATTTTCTTATGCTCATACGTTTACATAAAATGATTCAACAAAATTTTGTTTTGATTTTAAAATAAAATTAGTTTGTCAAACCCAATCTCTCTATAGGGTGGTTATGTTCAACTTATAAGGTCAAATATTAGACCCTCATTTGGAATCTCTACATGACTTTTAGTCCAATATGATTAGTAGCATCGTCAATTTAGCATAAAAAAAAAGAAGAAATGAACATCAGATTTGCCCAATAACAATTCTCATTAATTTAGCAAGAGTAAAAATAGAAGTGGTAAAAGAAAGAGAAATTCACATGAAAATTAATCCCAAACATGACAGTAAAAAGGAATTTGCTCCACAGTATAAAGGAAAGTACACTCGAATATGCACCCGGTGAGATGATGTTAAACTTGGGGTCAAAGACGTCATTCGTGGACAACTCCATAGAATTCGGGGAGAGTGAAAGCAGTGTGACTCATACTGTTCATCATTTTCCATGCTCATAATATATAGAGAGTGTTGATGATGACAAATGATGCATTGACACGTAGAAAACATTTTCTAGTCAGTCCAGATTTTGAACCAGTCAGAAGCCACGTGGATAAAAGATTATAATGATTTAAGAGGTTATATTACCTTAAAATATGTTTTGCTTAAAGAATAGACCTTGAGTCAATAGCGTATCAGATGCTCATTTATACTATTTTTATGGTTTAACACTTTTGAGTGTGATAAGTTTTCAGATACCTTGAAGTATGTCATGTTCGAGAATAAGATCCGAACTTCGAGCATGCTGATCAACTCACTACGCCTTCATGACCTGAAGTAGTTTGATTATTTCGCAGATGATGTGATCAAATGAGCAAATTTTGATCAACTGATAAGCTTTCAGAAATCTAATGGAAAGCTCAAAGGCTGTGTACTCCGTCAGGACTAAATTCATCCTTGGTAAGACTTCAGTAAAATCAAATTACTAAATTTTTTCTAACGTCATTATGATATCTTATTCTTCAAGACAGGTCTTGAATCAATGGTGTCGTGAGCTTATGCTGATCAGAAGCTCAAAAGTGTCATACTCCGTTGAGACGAAAAAGGCAGTTACCAGTTCAACTTTGTCTTTATAGGGATTCGGTAGAATTAGATCACCATGTGCCCTATTACCTTGTCAGGGGGTAGAGGTACTGATTACCTTCTTCGTGGGAATGGAAGTGTGGTTTCCCCCCATCTCCTATTCTAGAAAAGTATGGATTACTTCATAGACTGACAGTCAAGAGGAAATTCTGAGATATATCTTGCCCCATTTCCCTGTAGGCTATTGGAAGGAAATGCGGTCTCCATAGTCTCATTCTCTCGTACTAGATAATTGAGGCCTAACGGTGGATATCGCATCCACCTTGAGAATAGTGTATTCGTCCAACACTTATGATTTCTCTAGACAAGGTATCCCAAAGGCGTATGACCCACCTTTGGTATACGATGATTTATATATATATATATATATGTGTGTGTGTGTGTGTGTGTGTGTGTGTGTGTGTGTGTGTGTGTATCTGGGGGCAAGGATTATGAGATGTGGTTTGGAGGGCTAGGAGAGAATTTGTTAAAGTAAAGAAACTCTTTTGAAAGTAATTTACTTATTTAACCTTTGAAGAATATATTTGAAAGCTGTTTAGGTCATAACAGTCCAAAGGATCAAATCGTAACTGAAAGTTGGTTATAGTGGTTTAGTGAGCTGACAACTCTTTTTTAATAAAACATGTGGTAACTAACGGATATCAGTTACTTTTAACAGAATACATTCATTTGTTAACAGATAGACTCCACTTAATAGATTCTATCTACATTTTAACAAAAAGACTCCTTTTAACAGAAAATAGTTGACATGTGTTAGAATTGGTTAGCTGTCACATCAAAAAATATTTTGATTATTAACTCGTAGGATTAAAAAAGGTGATTTTTGGGAGTGAGATTTGGACTGGTACTTTTGGATCATTTCAGGGTAGAAAACTTGAGAGAGAAGTTTATATTTTAAACACTTCGTGTTCTTGAGTTTTCTTAAGAAGGAAAACTGCCAATTCATTTGATGTTCTTCACTGTCCCCTCTCTTCTCCCTTCGATTACTCTCATTTTTTTTTTCTTCTTCTTCTCTTTTACTCATATTTTCAGGAAACTTTAAGAAATCCGAATGTAGCTAAACTAATTCAGGCTTGGGGCATTCCTAGAAAGTTTGAAGGAGGTTGCTGGTGACGAGTTAATAATTTTCTGTTGCAGAACTGTAGCTGTGGATAAAGATCTGTCAATATCTACATCAGCAATCCAAATCTTCAGTTTCAACAGAGAGCATACTAGAAATATGGGAAAAAAAATCATGCATTGTCATATATCTCTTGACTACAATAAAAACATGAAATATGATTGATTATCTGTAACTAATGTACACATATATGCACATATATATGGTCCCTTCAACATCTTGGTTACCAAATCTACTATACATACATCAATATAGGCGTATTCGTGTAAGCATACACTATGCATACACACAAATACACGCATACATACAGGAATGTGGATGCACTCTATAAGATGATGATCAAGAGTTGGACCTGCAACGTGCCCCCCACCATATGCAAATGAGATGAGGAATCAAAGTATTCAAGAATAAAGAGATTTTTGGATTTTGAAATCTGGAGAATAACTTCTTGTTCCCATTTTCCTTTTACCTGTGGAGCTTTGTATGTTAGAATGACGTAAGGAAACAATTGGGATTTTGTTTGGGCATGCCATCAAGTCTATCGTCTAGGAGAGAAGAGAGACCGAGAAAGAGGAGATGCCGAGAAAGAGATGGAAACCGTCAAATATACAACACCTAGGAGGTACAATGCACATAAATGCAACTATATTAATTGCCTTTTGGAAGAATCCTTCTAATTCTCCACTACTAATATATTATTATTTCACTAACAATATAAAGTTAGAGTCCTTCTAACTCTCTACTAATATAATTTTTTATATAATAATTAAAGTCCTTCTAACTCTCTAACCACATACTCACGTATACCATAGGTTAATAAGTTAATATTTTTTTATTAAAATGTATTTACGTCTAAGTAAAGTTTTGCATACTCCTTTTACTTTTATTAGTATTAATATTGATATATAATGTACTATTATCTAAAGATATATAACTTATTTTTAAAAGATAATAATTGTAATGACTTGAATGTAATATGAATAAAATTAAGTAAAACCTAATCGTATAATTTCGCATTAAAATAGAGTTTTAAAAAAGAAATAAACATTAATCCAACCGGATTTGGATTGGATTCGGATTTGAAATAGATAATCGGATTCGAACTTGGATTAGGCAATTCAAAATTTGATGGAACTTGGATCGGATTCGGGTCTATCAAATTTGTAATTAAATCGGATTCAGATATAGCCAGATCTGATCCAAATCTGATTCGTTGACAGTCCGCTCCTCGCCCTCACAAAGCCCCTTTAATTGCCTTTGAACTATGGCTAATTACAATTTTTAACCAAGTGGTTAATTTATTTTCCTAAAAACTAAGTTAGATGCTTTAATCCTAAGAATTAGTGAATCTTAACCTCGGGTAAAGAGAGTTTAAAAAGGGATACATAACGAGAAAAGAGGAACAAGATGCCTTCCTTTGCTCTACCAGCGAGAAGGTGATTGTTTTCCTTCTCATTATAATAATAGAGATATGAATTGATGATAGTTGCTCATTCACTACAAGAAAACTGCTGAGCAGTTACGGAAAATTTCCGTCACTAATACTCAATTTTCTGTCACTAATACTATTAGTGACAACAAAACAACCGTCGCTCATTCCGTTACTATTGCGTATGTTACTAAAGGTTATGTCACTATTAGTGACAAATAATTTCTGTCACTAATATTGGCAATTTAAACCTCATATTTAGTGACGGAAATGACATTTGTGATGGAAATGTATTTGCCACTATTAGTGACGGAAAGATTTTCGTCACTAATAACCATTGTAGTGATAGAACAATTTCCGTCACTATTAAGGTTATTAGTGACAGAATAATTTCCGTCACTAATGCCCTTTTAAATTAAAAAAAAATAGCATTGTCCCTTCAATTTGAAGCAAAATGCTTTGGATTCCGACGAAGCTTTGAAGGCGAGCTGGTTCTTGAGACAGAAATAAGAAAAAAAAGCTTTGATGGTGAGCTGGTTCAGATTCTTTTCTGTTTTTCAATTTGATTTCTTCCCTTAGAGAGAGAGAAGGGGAGGTAAAAGAATAGAGAGAGATGGGGTTCTGTCACTGACGATCTGGTTAGAGGAGATGAATAGATTTTTGTCCCTATTGCAGATCTAGAAAAACTATAAAGAAGAAATAAAATAAAATAAAGGAAACTAGAGAGAAGAATTTACCTGAAATCGCAAGAATAGGGAGTGATTAGGAGCGGCTGACCGGAGTTATGAGTGGTGGTAGTGATCAAATCAGATCAGATTTGGAGATGGTAAAGCTCGCTGGAAATAGGGGATGATCGGGGCTTCTCTTCCTCTACATGTCAGATCTGGAATATAAAAAAAAAATAGAAAGGACATAGAGAATTGAGGAAGAAGGGAGGTTTAGATAGAGAGAGAGAGAGAGAGAGAGAGAGAGAGAGATTACTTGATCTAGCATGAACTTGAGAGTGTCGCTGGTGGTGATGACTGGAATTTTAGACGCCGGCGGTGATGAACCAAGAGAAGGAGGGTACGAGAGTATTGCATAAATTTAGGGCTTCAAGCAAGACGAGAACAAACAACCTGATTCTTCTTAGGTTCCATTGCCGCACTATGAAGGCTTTTGTCTGAGTCTGGCTACACTTTCTAATCGAGGGATTACTGGAGAAGGTTCAAGTTGGCAGGCAAAAAGCGAGAAATAAAGGGAGTAGGAAAAAAAATGAGCGCAAACGGGAATTTTAACTAATGGTCTTTTTAGTGATAGAATTATTTCCATCACTAAAGGTAAATTTTATATTTAAAAATCAATTAAATGTCAAAATAATTATTAGTGACTGAAATATTTCTGTCACTAATACTCTCAATATCAATAGTGACGGAAATTGTTCCGTCACTAAAAAAACTTTTGTTACTAATAGAAGTAGTGACAGAAATTTTCCATCACTATTATATGTCATATTAGTGACGGAAAATATTTCGTGACTATCGATTATTTTTATTAAAAAAAATTCGTAAGTAATTAGAGACGGATCATTAGTAACAACATGTGTTTCTGTCACTATGAGTTATGTATTAGTGACGGAAAATTTTCTGTCACTACTATTCCGTCACTATGCGGTAGTTTTCTTGTGTCTATTTCGAAAAGGAGCCGTGTATTGATTTAAAGTTGTTAAAACAAAAATCTGTCTTAATTACAGTAGCATGTTCCTCAAGGCTCAAAGTGCATCCTAGTATGGGTTCCATTGGGAGATCTTCTAGTCGGAAACCAACATTGGATGAGCAGTAGTGATTTACATATCTTACCATTTCAGGTGGTTGGATAATTACGTACACTGGTTCAAAAAGTAGCATTAAAACAACACTACTGATGGAGGATGATGATCAATACCTTGAAGAATTGAAGTATCTTAATGTTTCAGATAGTTGAATAATTATGGACACTGGTTCAAAAAGTGGCATTAAAATGGCCCTATTGACCGAGTTGGTGTTAAACGAAGGCTCTGAAAACCTAGCAAGTGAGTCAGGGGCGGAGCCGGGAATTTTTCATTGGGGGGGCCAAAATACATGTATACAAAAAAAAATTTGGTTTGAGGGTATGGGATTTGGGGGTTCGGGGGCGTAGGCCCCGAGAAAAACATTTTTGGGGTAGTTTTTTTATTTTGAAATATTTTTTTTCTCGGTAATACCTTTGAGGTTGCCACGTGTCCTATTAATACCCCTTCATTGTGGTTAAGATTCGCCCACCTATCCTTGGTTTAAAAAAAATATATCAAATTTCTTTTTGAACTCTTGTTAAAAATTCATTAACTCCTAAGATTAAAATTATTTAAATATTTTTTTCTAAAATTAAAGATAAGTAGGTGAACCATGAGATTGGGTGAATTTTAGCCATAGTTAAGGGGTGTTAATAGAGACATGAGCATAAGGGGACTCCATTGGGGAGCCACTATATATGTGACAAAAAAATTGGGGGGGGCCACTGCATCATATAGGACAAAAAAATTGGGGGGGCCAAGTATACTAAGAATATATTTTTTTAATTGAAGGGCCCACTAATCATATTAGTGCAGTAGGGATTTACAAAAAATGTGGGGTGGGGTGGGGTGGGGTGGGGTGGGGAGGGGGGGGGGGGGGTTTAATTGAAGGGCCCACTAATCATATTAGTACAGCAGGGATTTACAACCCCCCCGCCGCGAAGTGAGTGAAAGTTAGCAACAATGGCTTGCAAAAGACCCGTCGACACAGAGAAGTGTTTTTTTTTTCAAATTGTGTTAGTGCACTATTGAGTCTTTGCAGTCCTTCTCACTAAGTTTCACTCCCTACTAAACCAACAAGGGGTTGGGCTGTTGGCCAGGACCACGCCTCAAGAAGCTGAGGTCTTGAGTTTGAATCCCCTCCCTCTGTTGGCCACCCTCAGGGAGAATCCCGAATTACGTGGTGTATGTGGCTTGAGGGGTGTTGCACATGCCCGGGGGAATAGTCAGGTGCTCTAAGAGGTTTGGATACCCTCGTTCCAAAAAAAAAAAAGGTTTCACTCCCCACTATTATTGCTCAAAAGGTCGTAAGTAATGTTTTAAAATTGGACTGGACTGGCCGGTTGAACCGCTAAAACCATTGGCCAGTCAACCGATCCTTAAAATCGCCAAAATCGGACCCCTTTCAAAATCAACATGAGAATCGAGAATTGTAAGAGCGGATCGGTTCAACCGGATAATCAGTGATAAAAACTTATAAAAACCGGAAGAACGAGCCAGAAAAGGGGAAAAAATTAATAATAAAAGACACAATTGAACCGAGAACGGGCCATCCAACCGGATAAACGGTGACAAAAACTTATAAAAACCTGAAAAGCGGGCCAAAAAGGAACCAAAATTAATAATAAAAAGACACAACCGAACCAAGAACGGGCCACCCAGCCGGTAGAATTTATCCAATTATGAAAACATTGGTTGTAAGTAGATATGGTAAATGAAAATATGGCTCTTACATAGTGACTCAAATCGTTTATTAGAGGGCACTGAGAAAGAAGAAAAAAATGATAAAGAAATGTCTACCAATCAAACTACGAACGTTGTTTACAAGTAATTATCAGGTCAAATCAAGTTTTGACCTATGGCATCTTCTAAATGGTACCATATTCTATGCTCAGTTATAGACACCTTGGGTTATCAAGGGTACTTTACAAGAGGGATTCTGCACAGCAAATGATTGCAAAGACGTCAATAGTGCCCCTTCAATTTCCTTTTGTAATAGAGTGAGCATTCTTTCATGCAGGGCGGGCCCGTCCATTAAGCCATCAAAATCCTTACTTTAAGCCCCCCAAAAAATAAAGTCCCCACGGTGTGTGGGCTTTGATGGCTTTATGAACCTGATTTAATGAAAAGAAACCCAAAAAAATATCCCATTTTATAGCGAGTCCAATTTAAGGAAAAAAAACCCTATTTAGAATTCTCACTTTAGACCTCCAAATGGCTTGGGCCGGCCCTGCTTTCATGGCCTCCTTAAAAAAGAACTTTACATCCCGCCTCTTGCATGAGTGGTTGGGGCGTGGCCTTGGATCTAATCCCACCTGGTAATGAGTTGCCAAAGCTCCACTACACAAGCTAACTTCTGACCTTCATACTCTACAAATGTAGGTAAATGATATCTCTCATCAAAAAAAAAAAAAAAAACTTTAATTAAATTCATTTGAAATCATACTCTCAAGAGTGTATGGGTTTACTCTTATGGCACATCATTGATTACCCTAAGTCTGATCATGTATGTGTGTGTTTTTAAATTATACCTTACTAACTATAAAAAATAATACCGTGAAGCATATCCTTTAGCATGTGTTCGTTTAGCGAGAAAGTAAGTGAAAAAAAAGGAACTAGAAAGTCTAATCATCAAAAGATTGGAGAAAGTTTTTGGGAGAAAATTTGTCATTATTGAGAAAGTGTAAGAAAATAAAAATATGTTTCTTGCACACTAAAAGTAAAAAAAAACTCACTTTTCTTTTACTCGAACGCACCCTCTGATCTTCTCTACAAAATTCAAGGCTTGTAGCGGCGATTCAAAACCGCCGTTAGACACCTGTAATGGCGGTTCAACAAAATGTCGTTACAGGCCTTGCCACAAAGGCCTATTACGGCGACTTTATTACAACGGTTTTAATAACCGCTTTTGAAGACAAAGATCTTTACATTGGACACACCCTTAGTGTCTCTTCTTAAAGAACGAGTACTAAAGATAAAGTGGTATTGATTGAGCATTTGAGAGGCCAAATGCGAAAGATTCCATAGGGTTATCAAATATTCGCAATTCAAGGTTTGTAGCTGCGGTTCAAACAGCCGCAGTAAATGCCAAAATCGTCAAACACCTGTAACGGCGGTTCAACAAAACGTCGTTACAGGCCTTGCCGCAAAAGTCTATTACAGCGGTTTTATAACGGCTGTTTTAATAACCGCTTCTGAAGACAAAGATCTTTGCATTGGACACATCCTTAGCATCTCTCCTTCAAAAGCGAGTACTAAAGATAAAGTGGTATTGATTGAGCATTTGAGAGGCCAAATGCGAAAGATTCTATAGGGTTATCAAATATTCACAATTCAAGGTTTGTAGCTGCAGTTCAAACAGCTGCAGTAAATGCCAAAATCGTCAAACACCTGTAACGGCGGTTCAACAAAACGTCGTTACAGGCCTTGCCGCAAAGGTCTATTACGGCGGTTTTATAACGGCTGTTTTAATAACCGCTTCTGAAGACAAAGATCTTTGCATTGGACACATCCTTAGCGTCTCTCCTTCAAAAGCGAGTACTAAAGATAAAGTGGTATTGATTGAGCATCAGAGAGGCCAAATGCGAAAGACTTCATAGGTTATCAATTACTCGCAATTCTAAATAAGTTCTTATTTGCAAATAAGCTTTAATCCTATAGTAAGATGTCACCTGCAAGAAATAGTACTTTTATCTTCAAGAGCTTTTGCTAGCGAGACTACTCACAGCAGATTTTTTTTTTTTTTGTTGTTGTGGTAATCAGCTATATCATTTATCTATCTATGTCAGGCATCAGGAGGTTAGGTGGGTTAGAACTCAAGGGTGGGCACTCAACCGCCACACCAGGCTTCGAACACTAGTCACTCCTCCCCAAAGGGAGATACACTACCACTGGGACAAACCCAGGCATGCACTCACGACAGAGTTTGAGATGTCGTTCAAGTAACATTTTGTATAAAATTATAAGCTATTTATACTTTCAAAAAAGTTAAAACTTGTTTTGTTCACAAGGCAGATCGTTCGGAGGTGAGGTCTCAACCCTAAATAGTGAGTCTTGGAACCTTTATTCTAAATTAAAATTTTATTGTAACGGCTAGCGGTGTATTGCCAAGTTTGAGCTTGACTTGAACATGCTCGAGCTTGGCTTGTGTTTAATTCGAGCTTGAGTGTTTAGTTCTTGGCTTGAACAAGCCTGATCGAGCCTAAGCTTCATTTGAACTCAAATGTTCTTCAAGCTGACCCGAGCTTTGGTTAGCTCAAGCTTGATTCATAGTATTATCTTGTTTAATTTTCAAGATTTTAACAAAAAATGTTTATGAAGAAATTATAACTATAAAAAAAAGACTTGGGAGTAAACCTTTAGTCCAAAAAATAAAGAATTAACTTCTCAATTTTTTTTGTTATTATTATCTCTTAAATTTATTTATTATAATTTAAAAATTATTAAAATGTATGATAAAAAAATCTATGATAAAGAAAGTTAAAAAATTATTTTGCATTAATATAAATAGTATTACCAATAAAAATTATATATATATATATATATATATATATATATATATATATATATATATATATATAATAGTTTGAGCCGAATTGAGCTTAAGTCGAATGGAGCCTTAAATGAGTTGAGCTTCGAGCCAAGTCAAATCAAATAGGGATTGACTTGAGCTTGACTTATTAAACATTAGCTCAAATAAAAGCTTGGTTTGATTCGTTCAAACTTGAGATACCAGCTTAAGCTTGACTCAAACGAGCCGAGCTAAGTCAAGCTAACGAGGTAACTTAACTTGAGTGCACCCCTAATAGTAACAAAGCTTCACCTAAAAGGACAAGGCTTATATTTTTATTATCTAAAATGACATACTTTTGACATATTTATCAAATAAGACATACATTGCATTTAAGCATTTTTTTTAATCTAAAAGGACATGCTTTTGACATATTTACCAAATAAGACATTCGTTGCATTTTTATTATCTAAGAAGACATACTTTTGACATATTTATCATCTAGGTATGCATATAAAAAAGCATACATAATAAAGATAATATTAGAATACATACCTTCTTTGATAAAACTTTTCAAATCATGCCCTAAATCATATTTGTTTTTAAGTTTAGGGTGATAAAACGGTATTTAATTCTTATAGCTGAAAAACACTCTGTTTCTAATTTTTTTTAAAAAACCAATTGCTATACAATGGCCTCAGCCATTGACAGCTCCATTAAAGAAAAGTCATTTACTTTTTTGAGAGCGCAGCCAAAAAACCTTTGACTTAAAAATAATCCACTACTGACTTGGTGTGGCATCTTGCCCCTCATCACCACACGTCTCCCTTTTTAACTATTTTTAATTGAGAAATAGTTAATGTACCCTGATCGGTGTTAAATGTTATACATAAAAGCACCTCAAACTTAACTTGCTAATCATTTAGAGTAATTATTTATATTATTTTATGCTACTTGGTTGTTTATTCTTATTTCAGGTTCATACGAGGAAAAGAAGATAAAATGGAAGATTTACAAGCTTCAAAGACTCCAAAAATCTCAGAAAAAAAGAAGAGTAAAAGAAAGAAGAAGAAAATAGAGCGAAATCACAGAAATCTACCCTGATAAATCGATTGGCCAAAATCGCACTTCTATCAATAGAGGGGTAGTTTGGTAATTTTTCTTTATCCAAAATTTATGAAACTTTTTGGGTAGATTCTAGATGACCTAAAGGAGCTATGTTTAAAATTTCGGGTCAATCCGATTAAAATTGAGCTCTCTAGAATTATTTGAAGTTCAGTGGCAAAACTGTAAATAGGGTGAAATAATATTCCGTGAATAGTGTTTCGTGAATAGTGTTTTAGTACTTCTAAACACTTTCCAACTCTATTATTGTCTTCCTAAATGATGGTTTAATCCTCATTCAACCCTAAGAGAGTTTAGAGAGAGAAAAAGAAGAGTTGTACCTCAATTAGAACTCTTTATTCTAGAAGGACTCTATCTTTCTATTTTTCTCTATAAAAAGGAGAATTTTTAGCCATTATCATTAGAGAGAGAGAGAGAGAAATTTGTAGAGATTTTGGATCTGAAGAAGAGAACCTCTGGAGATCAAGGAAGTCATGAAGAGAAGTGTTGCAGCTTTGTCTATGAAGATGTTGCATACCTCCCTCGCGATGAACTAATTTCCACTTTAGGGTTTCGATGAAATCCTAGCCAAGTAACTGTGTCCTTTATTTTATTTTTATTTTAATTCTCTGCATTGTAAGACATTGATTGCATAATGAGAGGGTTGTTTCTACAACTAAGATTTATTTGAATTATATTTAATTTTAATGGAATTCTCAACCTTGTCTTAGGTATAATGAAATTGTGATTAAAATCACTTGTGTTAATTTTCGTTAGAATTTAAATATAGGTTTTATGCAATGGATTTAAAATATCGAGAGATTAAATCTGAAGATATTTTATGCTAAGGGAAGACGAGTGATTACACAACCGTAGATTAGTGTGTATCATTCATGCTAACCGAAGATATGATATTCTAAGGATATAATCCCTTGAACTTTTCTTGAGCAGTTGAGAGGGGACGTGCTGTCACTCTAACTGGAATGTTTACAATTTAAGAGGTTATAATAAATTTAAAATAGGGATTAGTTATTAGGTTAGTGGTGGATTTGAAAACCCTAGATTTTCTCTCCAAAAGGATTTAAAAACCCAATTGTTTTTAGTTTAATTTAAAATTTTCATTTAAATTAGTTTAATTCATTGTTTTAGTTTAATCAAATCAAAATTCAATTGCCTCAATTATTAGTTTAAAATTAATCTGAATAAAAAGCAACGAAACCAGCGCAGTCCTCAGAGGAATGATACCCTTACTAGTACTATTCTACAGAATTATTACTAAGAAGGAATAATTTAAGATTGACTGACGATCATACCCATGAAATTTATTTCCAAATCTAAGGCATCACCTCACTCTTAAATATTCACCCGAGTCACTCTTAAATACTCACCAACTGTGGTGAGTAGGGGGGCATCCACCAATGAGGTGATGCCTTAGTTTTGAAAATAGATTTCATGGGAACGCCTATCACTACTCTTTTTAATTTTAGGCAATATTTTTAATAGCAGTGCTTAATAGACCCATGAGCCTGTTTCTTCTGGGCCAACGTCCTAGGCGTAGGGGAGATCGGAGCAACAGGGAATGCCTAGACGACGACGCCTGTCCTGGACTGCAATAAGTAGATCGAGAGGTCGTTCCGCCCTTGTCCCTAGATCCATAGCGAAAGCTACAATTGAGGAGGTACTGACAGAACTCAAACTTCAGGTGAAACTTAACCTTTTTCTACCAGGAAGTAGGCCCCGAATGTGTGCAGAAAAGAACGACTGGCTTGTAAAAATCAATCGATAGGCCATGAATGAAGAAGTAGTGGGCCTTTCACCCTCTTTCTAGTGACTTGGTGAGCTGATAAATGCACTTCAAAGGGAGGGAAGCTAGGTTTCCCATGTTGGTATGGCCGGGCATAAAAGATTTTGAAGTTAGGTCAAAAATAAGAGGTAGAGAGAGAGGCTGATCCGCATATGGCACCCAAGTACATCATGCCCCAAGTACTCGCCCCTCTGTTCCTCTTGCTCGTTTTGCTGATTATGAGACTTTGACCTTTAAACACAGAGCCTTTCTAGCTACTGTTCACTCCTATCATGAACCCCCTACCTAAGAAGGGCCCATAAGGAGAGAATTTGCCTTGCTGGCAGTAGGCAATGGCTGAAGAACTGGTGATCCCACCACCAATAAAGCATACATCTCGCCACATGTTGTCTTTGATGAAGCATCATCATGGTGGTCTATCGAGAATGTAGTGTTGCCAGACTCGAAGAGTTTAGACACGAGTATGCGAGCGCAGTTACCAGAGCAGCAGGAGGTTTTTGTCGGGAGCAACTCGGGACCAGTAGAGTCACCAAAATCTAGTTCATGAACTAGTAGTTCTTTGAGTCCCATTTGATAGAAGACAGGTGTTCGTGAGGTTCAAAGTCCAAAGCCCATAAGCCAAGGCACTCTCGTGTTTCAACCCCACTATACAATTAATAGTTGTGGGGCACTGTGTACTTATAGCCTCTACGATAAGCAAGTGAATGGGGCCGGTGCCTGGTGAACGGAACGGTTCATCAAGTCATTTCTCGCCTCAACCCCCTAACTAGGAAGAGGGGTAGCTTAGCCCCCTAACTAGGAAGAGGGGTAGCTTAGCTGTGAGTGTAAAAGAGAACATGCTCACTAAGATACAGGAGATTTTGTAACAATAATTCCTCGTGCTTTAACTCTTAAAAAGAGGGACAAATCCAGGCTCTAGGAGAATGGCAGTGAGGGCATATGACAGCCTATTTTCGAGAGTTGACTTATTTATTTTCCATCGCATCAGGATGGGGTGATGGCGAGGAGAGAAGTCCGGTTAACTCCTATCTCTGGAGATCTTTCTACTTGGGCCAATATCATCCATCCTAATACAGGATCAAGCCTGTAATTGAATGAGATGACTCCCTTCCTTGGGCGATGTGGAGAAAGATTACTTGTCCCCTCACTAGGATAAGATCGAAGAGAAGGAACTATAAACATCAACTCATGTCCTCCGGTTCAACTTGCCCTATTGGCATCGGCCATCCCTCGATTGATAGGAATCCGATGTTGGGTCGAGGCAATCTGACTCTTAGCCTTCCACAACTCATCCCTTTCTCCATCATTCTTTTCTCCGGCTAGAGCTATCTCAAATATCACAAAGGGCTCATTCACTGCTTTTCCAGTTCGATAGGCAGGAGAGGGGGGCTTGGCATCCGATCCACTTGGTTGGGGCAAGGGAAGGAATACGTGGAGACTTGGATTCAAATCAATTGGATGCAGTGAAGGGACCTGGGGAATTGGAAACAATTCCCTCGATATCGATATATAGGCTATAGACCACCTTTCCCGAGTCAAGTGTTTGGGCCGATCCCATGGATAAAATAAAACAAATAAATGAGGGGCTTTCTTTATGTGGTGGACTCCGCCGGCTTCCAGTCCTGAAGGTTGTTGGCTCCGTCTCCCTATTGAATACTATTCGACTCCTTCTTCTTTCTATCGAGTTTAGCACCGAGCCTCTGCTCAATGGAAAGCACCTTTATTTTGGGATTGTTCCCTGCGCCCTTCTACGAGCTTCTACCAAGGATCAACATTATACCTTTCAAACGCCGATGAAGCAGCAGAAGCGCATGCAGTAGCCGACCTTGAACTAGCTCACACGTGTTAAGCTAGCCATCCCGCCCAATCGTAACATTGAAAGTCGTTTGAGTCGTTATTCTTTCAGTCCTTACTAAAAGATTTTGAGCAAGTGCAGGATGATGGGCGGCGGGTGCGCACTGTAACGGTAGGTAGATCATCGAATCTTTCCTTGGTAGCCAGTTTTGTCAATCAGTTCTTGCTTGGGAAGATCAGACCATGACAGGTAACAGGTTGAATATCCCGTTTCTATCATAGTTGCTCCAGATCCTATAAATACATAAATATATTTATTTATTTATAGTATGAACATATCCTTGTTCCAGTACGCTATGTTCTCCCATGAGCAAGCGGTCTGGTGATGAGAAATGTTCACTGGGGAAGGCAGTTTGGTAAAGGCGGATCCTCCTGTTGGTACGTAGACGGATCGAAATGCAGGTGAAGCTACTCCACCTCTGTTGATCCATCAATAGCGAAGCATAGGGCTTTCATTCCCCTATCTTGGTGGTTGAGCAGTTTACCCGACGTGATAGCCTGGACTTGGACTATCAAACCCTTCATTCCTAGCCCTGCTATGGAATGACTCAATTCTGCCAGTGAAGCACCAACCTCGTAAAGATCCGGTTGAAGCAGTTCGAGAGCCCTAGCCTATTCCAATTCCATATCCAAGAGCATACAGGTTGGAATTCGAGTCGTAGATCCGGGGTTCGGATCCGAAACGACCATCAATGGCAGTTTCAGCGGTAAAGGCCTGCCATAGAGGTCGGGGCGGAGACATAGGTATAGCCGGGCGAGGCGAGGGCAGAAGAAGCCGGCTGTGATGCCCGGGCTAGCATCCTTACTTTAAAGGGGCTTTCAAGCCCTTTACTAGTAGGGTTGCTTGCTTCAAAGCCTATAGTATAGTAGGGGCATGTTAGCACAGCTAATTACTAAAAGCTAGGGCTTTGAAGCAGGGTTGGTTTGGCGCCAGTACAAAAAGAGCGGTTCGATTGGTATGCCGGAATCACTTTGTGCTATTGCTATTAGAGTGGGGAGAGAGATGGAAAAGGGCCTTTTTCTCTTTCCTCCCTAAAGTCGACATTTATTGAATAGAGAAATCAACCTTGCCCCTGAGTTGTGGAGTGGATAAATCAAACAAATACTATTCACTATATGCAAAAATGACTTAAAGAGGGGTATGCACATCTTTAGCTGTTTTCCTTCCGTTGCGCGAGGAATGAACTCCCAGCCTGCTAAGCCACTTAACAGAATAGTCATAGGGCGTACAAGAACTTCCGACAGGGCTATCTCTAAGGCGGGTTTCCGCTAAGAACGGAATAGTGTTCGTTTCCAAAGGTGAACAAAGCCCTAGCTTCTAGAGTTCGCTGCTTTTCCTAGGCCGAAGAAGGGCTTATACTGCTCTTTGGTAGTACTCGATTGAAAGGAGAGGGCTTTGTAGCTGTTGCCCAATAAGTTGAAGAGGTTGCTGCAAAAGAAAAGCTAGGAGCGAGCCAAAGAGCGAGTGAGGTCTACTTCACGTAGCCAAGTCTTGTCAAAGCCCAAGTTGAAGTTGCTCTTGCCAAAGCTCTTTAACCAGTTCCTCAAGGACAGGAATAGCTAATCCGCAAGGAAAGGACAGGAAAGATAGATTAGATTACAGTCCTATCAGTGCAATAGCTGCTTTCTCCCCACCTGGCCTCTTTGAGGCCCGGGCATAAGCACTCTACCTGGCATCCTTCCCCCTTCTTTGCCAAGAGTGACAGATTCAGTCTAGGCTGAGCTCAGTCTTCCCTGCAAGAAAAGTAGTGGTCGTGCAAGAGACATGCTATTGTGTTTTCCTTGGCTCATCATTGATCTCTTGGAAGAGCAAGAAACAAGAAACTGTATCCAAGTCTAGCACAGAAGCCGAGTATCGTGCCATGTCTTATGTTGAGTAATGCATTTTTGCTTTGCTTTGCTTTATAGCCTTAGAAGAGTAGTCGCACAGTGAAGTCAAAGAGACTATACGAAGTGGGTCGTGTCGGTATGCTTCTTTTTTCTCGTGGGAGACTGAAGCATGAACCCGAAAGGCTTCTTTATTCCCTCAAAAGTCCACCGCGAATGACAGGCACAACAACGACAGATTAACTTACCTACCAGAAGGACGGCATGGTTGACTTACTGAAGGGCAGGAACAACAGATAGACTAACCGATCAGAGAGACTTTTTGAGATTAAGTGTGTCCCCCCGCCGGGGGGGGGGGTTAGGGGGGCTTGCTTTCAAGGGAGTGAGGGAATGGAGGCATAGCTCACCCATGGAGTCCTAAGTGTAATGGGTGAGCATAAGATGTAGTGACTGAATGACCGAATCAGTCTTTCTTCTTGGTAAGGTCCATCTTTTCCATGTCGAGTTCTTCTCTTCGAGATCAATTTCATTCCTTCTTTCCATTCTCAATCATTTCGTGGCTGCACATACAATCAAAGAGTCGGGTGGAGAGGGTCGAACAGCTCTGGCTCTGTTAATGCCTCTAGAACGCGATCGTGGATTTGACCGACGCTGAGTCGTAACTCTTCCTGTAGAAAGCTCATTCAACTGATTCAAGTGATTTAATCAGTAGGAAAGTAAGTAAGAAACGCTTTTGGATATGGGTCCGGATCACCACCTAGAACTGTAACTTTTGCTTCAGCTAGTGGATTCGCAATTTCGCTACTGGAACCATGCAAGGGGAGGCGGCTGGAGAAAGGTACACCGGGTGAGTTGCTGGGCATGGATCCGGATCTGGCCCAAGACATTCGCTCTCCCCTCCGACTTGGCTCTTTGGTTCGCTTGAGTGAGCCTCCTAGGCACGAGGAGCTTGCTTGAGTCCATAAAGAGCGTAGCATTTCGGGAGTCAAATTGAGAGAATGCTACTGAATATGAAAGATACTAGGCCTGACTAGATGTTCGGAATCTGATGACCAGATGCTTGGAAGTGAAAGAGGGAGCACAGTACGCACTGATGAGCAGCCCGACTTAGACGTCCAATGCCTTCTCCCAACCTCAAAAGGTTTTGATTGAGCTGCAGGCTGAGAAGGCTGAGCTGGCTGGGTCTGCTGCGACTGTGTAGGTGTCGCTGGAGGAAGTCCGGTAGCCTTCCGCCTGGAAGAGCGAGAAGCCATCCTAAGCATGAACTGCTTGAGTTTATACCTATAATCTGCAGCCTGCCTCTTCACCTTAGTAGCACGAGCCTCGATATCTCTGATACGTGTCTCATATCTGTTATCAAGTCCTGGGTGTGGAGGAGCGAAGCCTCTTTACCGAGTTTACGAGGTGAATGAGCGATTTCCCGGGCATTCATCCAATATGGTTAATCCTGAGGAAGGCAAGTCGCTTATCTCTCATCTCCTTTTGATTGAAAGCAGTCCTCACTGGCGGCGGGGCATCTAACTCATGGACTTAAGTCCTTTGCCGAAAACCCGAACGAGCATCTGCTAGGAGCCCAAGCCCTGATGGTACAAGGCGTAAAGGTTAGATAAGCCAACACCAACCAATCTCTTTCTTCAATTCCTATTTATTCCATTGGTCGATCACAAACAATGTGAATGAAGAGGCTCGACCAGCAATTGATCCTATTGGATGAACAGAAGAAGCTGGGCTAGCTCAGGGGCGCGTCAGAAGGAAGGGTCCTGCGGTTGCTCTCTTGAGTGGCAGTTCTGAAGAGTCTTTCAGATAGTATTACCAGGTGGTTTTATTCTCTCAAATAGGAAGTGGGCTCCATGTCTGACCATTACAACCATCCAAGTTGAATCTTCATATGATGAGTCAGGGAATGAGATAACGAGTCCCTGGACAATCCCTCAAAGCAGGGAAGGCCAATCACTGATTGTCTTCCAATCAGCCAGTTATGAATTCAGGACAGTGCCACTTAACTCCTAACTGAAGCTATAAGAGATGGTGACTAAGCCAAAGCGCGGGATTGCATTGTATTGTATGCTAATAGAAAGTCTTCGGTACAACTCTTCTTTCCTCCGTTCACCCCTCTCCCAATGAAGGCAAGGCAAGTGCCACTCCTAGCACTGGGCTTGAGCTCGAGTCCTACGATTTTAGCGTAGAGTTAGATCTCGAGCTCATGGGGATAGAAAGTGAAGAGACCGAAGAACAAAATCGGCCTTACCTTGCCTTACCTTGATCAATAGTACAAACTCCCCTTGATCCCAGCTTCAAAGGTCTGGTCTCCCTCCATTCAAATGTCTTTCGAAAAGGAGAGAAGAAAGGATATTCAGAAGTGAGATATAAATCGATAAATTAAAAGCCATTAACATAAGACAGATATTCATGAGCCAACCGCCTGTAGAGAGAAAGAAAGTGAAGAAGAATAGCTAATACCTCTAAAAGAATAAGAGCATACCTCCTGTGAAGAAGAATAGGGACTGAAGTTCTATATTAGAACTGTACGAAAGAATGTGTTCAAAATCAAGGCAGTTATTGGAATGATTCCTCTCTTCGTCCAGATCAAAAAGGGGATTCGACTGGACCTATGGGTACAAAAAACAAATGGATGGAATGGAAATAAAGAACCTAAAAAAAGCTCTCTACTGATCGGTGCCCGAGTTGGTTAGATGTGTGGGGCAGAGGGCTCGTAGTACCCCCTTTTCTTGATCCAGCCTTTTCTTCGCTTCGGTAGTTAATCACCTACTAAAAAAAGGGGCAGGCCTGCACGCCTCATATCTGAGTAGGCGGTGAACTCTTTCATTAGGGAAGGGAAGAAGGGGCCTAAGCACGGCAGATGCCGTACACTTGAGTGGCAAAGGAAAGCAAAGAACTGAACGGATAGGAGAGAGAAGAGAAGGAAGGATTGATACCTGCTTTCATGCTCCCCTACTTCTTAAAGCTGAAGGAAGGTATTAATGCAAGCTTTCTTGCTAGCAACAAGAACAAGAAAGGGTCTTCTCCTTCCCTCCTAGTATAGCCCACCCCTCAAAGGCTCTCGGTAGGAGTTGGGGATTTGATATGATGGGGTGAATGATGGAAGAATCAATCTCCACCAATAAGGCAGTCTTTTGAGTGTCTGGATTGATTCCAATTAGTGGGTACTTCAATCGATTTTTTCTATAAAACCTAATCTTACCTTATACCATTTATCTAACCAATTCTAATAAGCTGACCTTCCTTATTCTGTCCTTTTACCTATAAAGCTCTACTTGATTTGCTATCAACTGAAGTCACTCGCCAGTGCTATCTCTTCCCACTAAAGCTTTCCCGACCAACCAACTAGATCTATCAGTACCTCCTCAATTGTAGCTTTCACTATGGCTCTAGGACCTATTCTTGTTCTTGTATTAAAAAAAAAAAAACAGTAGTCCGAAAGCTTTAGTCTGAATGCATTCCATCAAATGTATTCTTATTTAGTGTAAGTCGTATTGTTGCTGGACATGTGGTTGCTATTCAGTAAACAAACAGTTGGGTAGCTTGGATTCAAGTTGACCGCTCTTCTTCATCATAAAATGGTGACACAGAATCACCATATTTTTCCTATTTCTACAAAAGAGTAACCATCTTAGTGACTGAATCTCCTAATGTGAGACTCAACATTAAGACGCCTACCATAACTGCCAAGCCTATTGTCCGAGTAGGGGGATCACCAGAAAAGCCAAGAAAGAGCAAGTGTCGTGTGCATATCGAGTGAGCCTGACTTTGCACCAAGTCGAAGTGATGAGATACCTCTTAAGCAGCTCGTTGCAGAACGATTTGAAAGTAAGCTACTAAGCGTTCGGGCTACTAGCTAACATCTTTATTTGATTGAAAATTTCCAATCTCTCCACGCCCTTTTTCATTGAAAGGCTCGTATTACCTTGTTTTTGCTTAAATTCGATTAGTAATGGCTGCACATCACCGTTCACTTGGTTGGTGCTAGCCATTCCCTTGAGTTTCTTGGCTATACGAGAAATCTTTTTAAGGCGGTTCTTCCTTCTAATGACCGGCATATCTATGATTCTTTTCTCCCAGATGAAGCAGCAGGCATCGATCCGTAGAACCTTGTCTACCCCTCCCTCTGGTATCCGCTGCCCGACCTTTATTGTTCGTTCGCTCCTGATCGATGTCCCCTCCTAGATGGTTGAGTTCAAAAATGACCTTGCTTCTCCGAACTAAGAAGTTCAGGAAGAGGGCTAGCCAATGTGGATAGATGGATAGAGTAGCTTGGTTGCTTAGTCGATCGAGTAGCTTTCCCCCCGATCACTCTCTGATCTACGTTCATCCTAGATGTTTGCACAACCTAGATGGGAAAAAGGCCTTTTGAGAGTGTAGAAGTAGGGCACTACTTTAGTTTACAAAGGTAACTGAAGGGAAACGCCGCCATGCCATATAGGTCTTTTGATAGCCCTCTCTTAGCCTGATGTTACCCATCTTCCTTCTCTACGACCACCCAGGAACTAGAACATAAGCTAGACAGAAGCCCTCTCGTTGACAACTGCTACGGGATAGGAAGATCCATCAGGCTCGGCCACAGGGTGAGTTAAGAACAAGTTACACTTTAAATCGTTTTTTTAGTCTCCATCATTTACTCCCCCTTATTTTAGTAGGCACTAGTCTTCTTCATTTGGCCGCATTGCATCAATATGGATCAAATAATCCATTGTGTGTACATTCAGAGATGGATAAAATTGCTATCTTACCCCGTCCTCGTGTCTCTTTTAACACCTTTTTAACCTTGGTTAAGTTTAACTAAATTAAAACTAAGATTTTGGTTTTTTTAAAAAAAAACCTAGTTAGACTCCTTAACCCTAGGGGTGAGTGAATCTTAAAACAGTAGGTGAGTATTTAAAATTGGGGCGTGGATCAATGAGAACTGGCCATTCCATTATAAAATGGGAACCACGGGTATGATAACTATTTTCCTACTTTTAACTATAATTTTTTTTCCCAAAAACTCAAGATTAAAATAAGAATTCAGATGTTAACCACATTTAATTAAAGTTAAAAGGAACATGTGTCGACAATGAGGGGTAAGATGTCACTCCTTACTCCACGGAGCCTTGACTCTTGAGCAGGGCAGCCACATTGGTCAGGGAGTGCTTCATTTTGCAAAAAAAAAAACCCAATAGTAATAATAGGGGTGGAGCGGGGCGATGGGGGACTCTAGTCCTCCCTAAACTTCAGAGAAAAAATATGTTCTTTACAAATAGATACAAACAAATGCAATGACCCATGAACTTGACCCTCAATTTTTTTTTCGGGGGTTCAGCTTCCGAACTCCTATTGTTAACCCCCTTGCACGCGAATCCTAGCTCTGCCATGTCCTTGAGCGAATTAATGCTCATTTGATTTTTCCATGAGTCCATGACAATTCGTGGTAGAATTTTCATGGAGCTAAGGAAAATAGAGTGGGAAAGTGGTGGACCAGAGAAGGGGGGTGTACGTTCATTCCGTCAATCTCTGCATAATCCCGATACTTATAACTAGTTATGCTTCCCAAATAATCACCCCTCCTGGTGGTGATTCCATAATCAGTTATTCATAACGGGCAATAATCCGGACATTACCAATTATGGGCAAAATAACCACTTATAATAATCTGACCAAACGCCCTCAAAGCAAACACTTCAATGGCAAATTAGAAAAAGAGTACCTTTTTTTTTTTTCGCAAATTAAAAAAGGAAAATAGTCACCTCCTTGGGCCTAGGAGGTGACTTACAGTCTCGTCCCCCCTTTTTGGAGCCACGTGTCCCCTTTTTCTCCTATTGACTACGGTTAAGATTAGTCACCCCTAGGGTTCACACATCTACCCTCGGTTTTTAGAAAAAATTATTAAAAAAAAATTAACCACAAGAGATGGTTAATTTTTTAACCATAGTTCCAAGTGTTTGTGAGAGCAGGGAGGAATAGTCCCCTCCTCGGCTGACTATTGCTCATTAAAAAAGACTGGTGATCTTCTCCAGTTGTAACCGGTTTTGGGCAAAACTGGTTACAACCCTTTGGTTACCACATGTTCCTTTTTATACCTCTTAACTGTGGTTAAGATTCACCCACCCCTAGGGTTCACCCACCTCTCTTTGGTTTTTAGAAAGAATATTTTAAAAAAATTAACCCTAGGAGTTGGTAAATTTTAACCACAGTTAACAAAACTTTTTATTATTTTTTACTAAAAACCAAGAATAGGTGGGTGAAGCTTAGGGGTGAATGAATCTTAACCATAGTTAAGAGATGTCAAAAGAGACATGTGGCCACCTCAGGGGCGTAACCGGTTTGGCAAAACCGGTTACAACTCGAGAAGAATACGTCCCATAAAAGAACAGAGTCCTAGTAATTTTTTTTTGTTTTATTGAAGGGCCCCACAGGGACCAGATATCATCGATCATCGATAGCAAATAAAAAAACAAAAGAGTCCTATAAAAAGTCGTTAGCATTTGAAGTTTGAAGTTGTAACTTCTGAAAATTGAATCATATTTTCAAAAGAAGCCCCAAATCAGAAATCCCCGCCATGGCCATGGGTTCTTCATCCTCGTCTGCAGAGCATCCCAACATCCATCTCTTCTCAAATCTATCATCGAGAGATCCAATTCCGCTAATATCACCCCCCCTTCTTCTTCCTCCTCATAAATCTCCACCTCCCGTATTCACAGCTCAGCCTCTCCCCGTCTCCGTCGCCGTCGCCGGTAAAACCCTCAATCCCCAGCCGGTAAAACCCTCGGCCGTCCCTCCTCCCCAAGGGACACTCTATCCAGTTTTATCATCCGGTCGGGGCTTCATTCCTAAAACCCTTCGACCCCAATCAAGCGATCAATTGGTCACGGTTGGAAATCCGGCTCGATCGCTCTTGGCATCCCCGAACCAGGTTCGGCCTTTTGGGTTCTCTCCCGCTGACTCACAGCTCCATCCGGTTCACAACATGAGACCGCCTCATGTTCATCCCTTGCATTTTGGATCGCGACAGATGGGTGGCGCAAACAATAGTATTCCGGTGGTTGTTCACCCAAAGGTTCGATGCTGCGTGTTCTCTTTTGAATATTAGTTTTTGTTAGATGATTTAGGGTTTTTCCACTAATGGGTAGTCTTTAGTTGAGTTAATTTTAAATGGGTTGATGTGTTTTTGATCAGACCTGCTTGTTGAATTGGGAAAAGTCTTTGATCTTTCAATCCCAGAACCTCCAGAAACGCATTTATCCCATTCTCGATTTTTTATTATTATTCTGTTGGGCTGTAGTTTGAAGTTTTCTTCTCAGAGGAGTTAATTGAGCTATAGGCATAGGATGATCTAGAAACCATGAGAGTAACTTGTTTGAAGCATTCACAACATTCATTTAGATCATTCAATTAGATGCATTTAAAAAACTTGGGATGAAAAATTTAAAGATAATTTACGAAATGAAATTGTGAGCATCCCATCTTTCCTCAGTTTGGTCTTCTCCATTAATGCTTATCAGTTGTTTTATTTGTCTTTTTTTTTTCATTGGATTTCATAGAGTACAATCACTGTTTGTTCACTGCCAATTGGATTGCAATTAACAAAACACATCAAGATTTACTACCTACCTAAATAACTGTGGGTACCCACTGTGATTACTACCAATCTGCAATTGAACTACTTACTACATGATTGAATTATCAGGATGTAGGGTTTAGTGCATGATTGTGAAGGGCTGGGAAAACAAATACTTTGTGCTGTATGCTTATGGGAGTTTTTTATGCTCCTCTTCCATTCAATCTTGTTGGCAGTATTTCAATAGGCAAAGGCGTGATGAGAGGCATTAGGACCTCCAGATGTGCATGGCGTAAGCCTTGAGTTGTGAGAATTAAGCCTCATAGTTCCTCATTTATTTAAATAAAAAAAAATATAATTGGGAAAAATTGTAAAAAGATAAAAAGAAAGTCAAGATTAGTATATGTTAGGGGAATAAATGAAGAAATCGCCAAGGCACCGAGCTTAGCTAAAGTCCCGACCTGACCTGAAGTATAACCCGACCTGCCCAGGTAAGTATGATCAGATGCCTCTGGCCAGAGCACAATTTCTATAAATGTACTCTTCCGAACCAGGCTAAACAAATAGGACAAACATGCTTTATGAGAAACGGTGTCCCCATCCAGCATTTGGGGGCGTATTGACACATCACAACAAAGTATGCAATAATCATGCTGACGAAATAAACGGCTGATGCAGACAATAGCTCACTAGCCCTGGCGATCGGGTAGGTGAGAAGCTAAAAGACAAGAAAAAGGGAAAATACAAATAGGAAATATATGAATAATAACTAGTTCTCAAATAATACAGCATAGATAACTAATAATAGCATTAAGTTCAAGGACTTCAAAGACTTTTCTCATTATAACTAGAGCCCTAAACTTTCTCAATTATCTATCATTATCACGTATGGATGCGAATGCAGATTGAGATGTTCTCCCATTGTGTTCCTAACTATTGGATGTCATAATGGATAGGTACCCCACACCCACATTGGGATATCCAGAGGCTAAATGTTTCTTCAATCGGATAAATATGCCATCTCTTAACTCAACTCTACAATATTAAAATTTCTTTCCAAATTGGTTGCCATGCTGATATCATTTGGCAGGCCTCTTGGTAATTGATCATTGAGTTTTATATAACCTTTGAGTCTTTGACGTGAATAAGATTTGGAAAAATCTATAACTTGATGCAAAACATTGTTTAATAACCAAAATACTATAGCTTTATTTTTTATATTAAACTTACTCTATAATTTTAATTCTAATTATTAAATTTTATATACTACTCACTTTATGAAAGTACAATAACCTGTGAGGTTGTGACATGTAATCATATAGGTTAGACTAATACTATTAATGAAAATACCATTATTATTTTTTAACATTAAAATTCAAGCAAATAATCTTAAAAATGTTTAAACATTCCCAGAATTATGATTAGTCAGTGGACGTGGTAGATCATCTGTTGACATGTTATGCTTATTTTTCTATAAATTAAGTAGATACTAATACTTTACAAATAGTAAAGGTTTTTGAATTAATTTTTATTTAAAAAATAAAAAAATCCACAAAATTGGGCTAGTCCATGGATGTGGTAGATCATCCATGGACTTAACCTAAGTAACCAAAGCGGGTGCGGGAGCGAGAGCATCCAATTTTAATTTAGGATAGGGTCGAGAACGCCTCCGGAGCGCCGATATATATATAAATAATTTTTTAATATTTTTTTTCTAAAAATCAAAGTTATATTATTGAACTCTAAGGATTTGTGAATTTAATCACAATTAATAAGAGTTAAAAGAATCTAGTGTGTACCTTTGGGTGCGATTGAACTCATGGAGAGTTCAATCGCAGTGGCTGTGATACCCCATCTTGTCTAAAATATATAAAGTAAAAGAACAAAATTTAAAATAAATAAAATAAAAAAGCTTGAAAAGACATATCACTGACATAGTAATTACTAACAGTACTAAGTACAATGGTAAGAAGATTCAAAAGACTTAAAGTCTTTTCCCAAATTTTTTATAAAACTTTCGAATGTTTGAACTGCACTCCACTTTCATTGAAACCGGCGCTCCACTACAGTTGAAACCGTGCTCCCATAACGGTTTCGCTCTCAAACCGTGGGAGTGAGGTTTGAGAGCGGGAGCGGACAGGGGTAGCCACGGTTTGGGTTAAGGACTTAACCCATATATTAAATCTAGCCCTTAATTCCATGTATTTTGAGAAAGAATTGGAAAATTATATTCTTAGATTTCCCCTAAAAAGTAAGTTTAATAGCCATGGGATGTCTTTATGGGAGATTGGATGTAGTGGAAGAGGACACACTGCAAAAGAATTTAAAAATTGCACAGGTCGTTGGAACGACCAGTAGGGCCATTCGAACGCCCATGAACCGCCTGCTAGCCATTCGTATGGGCATGTATAATGCAAATTCCAGTAGTTACTCTGGCGGCCCCTTTTTGTCTAAATCCAATCAATCTCAGGACCGTTCGAACGCCCCTTATGGCCGTTCGAACGGACCTCGAAAATTCGTTTCTAAAATCATCCAAACTCTGTTTTGGCAAGTGCTATTGCATTGACTATTTAATTGGTGATCCCTTAGCTCGTTCTAAGAAAGTTGTGAGAAATTTTAGAGATTACTCTGAATATTTTAGGGTTCTTAAATCCTCACTTGGTGGATACCCTTAGTTCTCCTCTCTCATGCTCTAGTTGATGCAAGATTGAATTGTTCTATCTTGGATGTGCATCGGTTGATCTCCGTTGTTGTTTGAGATCCCATTGGAGCTATTCTATACCTTCGATTTAGTTTGAAAACTTTGTGTGAGTGTAAATCTATGGATTTAACACGAACTTTATATATCTACTCATTTAGACTCCATTAGGAGTGATTTAGATGATTTGCGAGCACCCAATCAAATAAAATATGAAAAATTGCATACCATTAAAAAAAAATATAATATGAAATTGAGGGAATAAATATGTGTAGTACTTTGTTCGTATGTATCAATAGGGTCTAATATCGATACATATGGTACACATCGATATTTCAATCATGGGTATCAGAGGGACGTTTTTAGATCTAATTGCATTTGTGGGTTTTGCATTTAATTTGGGGAAGTCTTCAGGATGTAAAGATAGTTTGATCTGTATTGCCGTTAACATAAGAGACAATCCTATAGTAATTAGCAAATACATGCAAGTAGATGAAAAAAAGGACGAAACTATAGTGATGCTGAACAACCTACACAAAATGGAGGTTGTATTTTAATGGAAAAGAATGTAAGAAAAACAAAAGTTTAAGGAAGAAGAGATGGATAACAGGTAGAGTCTCATTACCTAGCCTTGGCCATCAATTGGAGTATCTCCAATATAGAGCTAAGATTGATAGTCTCACCACCAGTGAAGAGAGGAGTTGCACCTTAAATTCACAAGAAAAATTCTCAGATTTTTCAAAACTGTCTAAAGACAGCCGGACAAGAAGTATTGAGAAGCAAATAAGAATCGTACTCAATCTAATATTTCTACTTAAAACAGAACTTTAGAAATCTTAAATAAAGAAACATAAAGACCTAAAATATCCATTCCCATGTACAGTGAACTGATCTTTAGTAGTGGATGGACTATGGACCACTGGATTGGGCTCATGGTCCTTGATACCATTACCACGTGGGCCCTAATAGAGTAAGCCCATGGGTCTGCATCATATACCTTTCACATCCATTGGTTGTGGATAAATTGATATAAATTTTATCATTATCTCTGAACCTCTAGAAAGATGTTTGACCTTCTCTTTCTTTTTTCTTCTTATTATCCCATTGGACTGGAGATTAAGGAGGATATGGACACCAAAAGTTTCTAAATGCGATTTGGATGATTTGAGATGAAATTTCGTGGAAAGTAGGATTTAATAGAGATTAAATGTCAAGACCTATAGTTAGTAGTTACTAGTTGGGACTTGGGACTGTAGGTTCCGCCCCACCAATAGTTGGAGATTGGGTTTAGAGGTTTTAGGGTTTAGAGAAGAGAAAGAGAGGAAGAAGAGAGATTATGGTAAATTGCTTAGTTAGGGATAGAGAACCCTACTAGCATCTTATATTAAGAGAAAACATTACATATATGCCCTTTTACAAATATACCCCTGATATTGCATAAATCAACACTCCCCCTTAAGCTGAAGCATAAACATTAAACATGCCCAGCTTGATAGTAATATCCTGGAGAATAGCAGGGCCAACTGGCTTGGTGAAGATGTTAGTAAGTTGTTGAGAAGACAAAACATGTTGAAGAGATAATGAACAATTCCGAACTTTCTCACGGGGAAAATGAATATGAACCTCAATGTGCTTTGTCCGCTCATGAAGCACAGAATCAGAGACAATCTTCGCGACAACCTCATTATCACAATATAAGGACATAGGACCTTTAACAGGAAACTCTATCTCAGAGAGGAGAGAACAAAACCATAAGAGTTCACAAGTGCTATGAGCAATAGCCCTTTAATAGGGCGTGCTGGGAGATCATGGGAAGAGATGTTTTGGAGGTGATGAAGGAGTTTTATTCCTTAGGGCGCTTTGATAGAGTACTGAATAGTACTTTTGTGGTGCTGATTTCGAAGGAGGGAGCGGTGGAACTTGCTGACTTTCACCCGATTAGTCTTGTGAGTAGTATGTATAAGATAATGTCCAAAGTCTTGGCGGTTCGCCTTCAGAAAGTGATGGCCTCCCTCATCTCTCCTCAACAAGGCGCTTGTGTGGGGGTAGACAGATTCTAGATGAGATCCTAATAGCCAATGAATGTATTGATGATCGCATTAGGTCTAGATCTCCGGGTATTGTTTGCAAAGTAGATATAGAGAAAGCATACGACCATGTTAATTGGGGTTTCTTGGATTATGTTCTTGGCAGATTGGGATTAAGTCTCCAATGGAGGAGATGGGTGAAGATGTGTATCTCCTTTGTCTCTTTCTCCATCATTTTGAATGACAGTTCGGTAGGTTATTTCCCCAGTTCTAGGGGGCTGAGGCAGGGAGATCCGTTATCCCTGTTCCTTTTTGTGTTGGTTTCAGGGGCTTTAAGCGGAATGTTAGCTAGAGCAGAAGGGGCAATGTTCGAGGGCTTCTCGGTAGGCTCAGCTCAGTTGCGTATATCCCAGCTCCAGTTTGCGGATGACACCCTGATTTTTTGTAATGCGGTGCCTAGCAATCTTTTGCATCTTAGGTGTCTTCTTCGGTGTTTTGAAGCAGTGTCCGGGTTGCGAGTAAACTTAGCCAAGTCAGAGATAGTAAGGGTAGGAGAAGTTCTAATCATGGATCAGTTGACAGTTTGCTTTGGGTGTAAAATGAGAGTTCACCTGGGTATGCCATTAGGGGGAGACTTTAAAGCTAAAGAAGTTTGGGCACCGGTTCTAGAAAGGTGTGCGAAGCGGTTAGCAGGGTGGAAGGCATTCTATCTGTCAAAATGAGGCAAATTAACACTCATCAAAAGCACCCTTAGTAGCCTACCGACATTCTTCATGTCTACTTTAACCATGCCCAGGTCAGTGGCTTCTTTGTTGGAGTGAATGCAGAGAGTTTCTGTGGAACGAGAATGTGTACAAATTTAAATATTATTTGGTAGCCTGGAACAAACTTTGTCAGCCTAAAGAGGTTGGGGGTTTAAGTCTGAAGTCTTTGGTTTTAGTGAATAAGGCCCTGCTAGGAAAATGCATCTGGCGGTTTGGTGTGGAAAGGGCTAGTTTGTGGCGAGCGGTGATCGTGGCTAAGTACGGGACAGTGTCGTGTTGGGTCCCAAAGCAGGTTCAGACTTCTCATGGCTTGGCTCTCTGAACTTCTCATGACTTGGGTCTCTGGAAGGGGATCATGGCGACGGCCAGTTTGGTGGTGCCTAAGTTTAGGTTTCGAGTGGGCCAAGGGAATGAAGTGAGATTTTGGAAAGACGTGTGGTGTGGCGGTTCTAGGCTTCAGGATGATTTTGATCATATTTTCTCGATTGCAACCAACAGGGAGGTAGTGATAGGTGATTACTTTGAGAGGAGGGGGAGGGGGGGTGGTGTGGTGTCCATCATTGAGACGGAGTTTAAACGATTGAGAAATTGATGAAGTGGCACGTCTGTTGGCCCCTATAAGCTCTTATACCTTGTGTGCTGAAATTAGGGATTGCAGGGCCTGGATCGACAACAACAATGGTTGTTTTTCAGTTAGTTCTCTTGTTCAGTCATTGGGTCCGGTTTCTATGGGGTCGTTCTCTCATCGGTAGTGTGGAATCCAGGTATCCCCTTTAACGTTTCTTTTTTCCTCTGAAACGTAGCGTTGAATAAAATCCTCACGTGTGAATATTTGCAACATAAAGGGTGGAGGATGGCCAACCGATGCTTCATATGTCTTCAAGCGGATAGTCAGTGGATCATCTGCTTTTACACTGTTCGTTTGTGTTTGGTATTTGGGGTTATTTCCTTTCTCGCTTGGGCATGGACTGGGTCTTCCCTGAGTCATTTCATAACTCTTTATCTAGTTGGCCGAGGTTCAGTGAGGAGGGCGCTAGGGAGGCTCTTTGGTCAGTGTTGCCGGGTGCCACATCATGAATGATATTGAAGGAGAGGAATCTCAGAGTCTTTGAGGATTCTTCGTTATCTTAATCCCATATCTGTGCTCGTGTTCGGTTGGTTGCTTTGGAATGGGCGGGTCTCAAATTTGATGGGGAGGAGCTTAGAGCAGTGCTAAGCTAAGATTTTGTTTTGGGAGGGATTCAAGGCTAGGTGTCAGGATTGTTTTTTTTTCCATTTGCGTTTGAGTTTATTTACTTGTAATCTCTTGCTCGCATTTGTTTTGGTTCCTGTATCCTTGCTCTTCTTTGATTTATAATATATATATCTATTTTTTAAAATAATTTTGATTTATAATATTGGTTTGATTGCTGAACAAAAAAAAAAACCCCGATATTCTGCTTCGGCACTAGAGCGAAAGACCACAGGTTGCGTTTTGCTATTCCATGCAACCAAGTTGCCTCCAAGAAAGGCACAATAGCCCAAGGTGGAACGAAAACGGTCAGTAGCAAATCCGGCCCAATCAGCATCTGTATAGCCGGAGATATCGAGGTGACCATGTGAGCGATATACAAGTCCAAAACTGGGTTTAGACTTGAGATATCGGAGAATACGATAAACAACAGCAATGTGTGAAGCACGGGGAGCATACATGAACTGACTAACCATGCTGACAACGAACTTAATATCTGGTCGAGTATGCGTGCGATATATCAAATGACCCACAAGATGTTGGTAAGCATGAAGATCAGAAAGAAGATCACCCTCACTATCATGCAAAGAGAGCTTCGGATTCATTGGAGAAGTAGAGGGTTTACACCCACTCATACTAGTATCGCTCAACAGATCAAGAGCATACTTCCGTTGTGATAGAAAAATTTATTTCTTAGATCAAGCAATCTACAGATCAAGAAAGTACTTCAGATGGCTTAGATCTTTGACATCAAAGGTACGCCCCAACTCATGCTTAGCATGAGAGATGAAGGAGGAATCATCACCAGTCAAAATGATATCATCAACATATACCAGAAGAATAATGCGGTATGAGGCACCAAAATGGATGAAGATAGTATGGTCAGAATGACATCGTTGAAACCCCATGCTAAGGACCACTTCATTGAAGCGATGGAACCAAGCGCGAGGTGACTGCTTCAAACCATATATATAGACTTCTGAAATCTACAAACCTTTCCAGACTCCACTTGAAGCAAAAAGCCAAGAGGGGGATCCATATATACCTCCTCGGTGAGATGCCCATTAAGAAAGGCATTCTTGATGTTCAACTAATAGAGAGGCTAACTCTAATTTACCACAAGAGAGAAGAGAACACGAACAAAAGTCAATTTGGCTACAACAGCAAAAATAGCATCATAGTTAAGCCTATAAGTCTGAGTAACATCAAGAATGCCTCAAGACGAGCCTTATTTCTAGCAACATTACCATCATAGTTATGTTTGACAGTGAAAACCCAACGACATCCCACAGGTTTCTTCCTAGATGGAAGGTGAACCATATCCCAAGTATGATTAGATTGAAGGGCATTCATCCCGTCATCCATAACACCCTTCCACTCAGGATGAAGAAGAGCAACGTGAACAAACCGAGGAATAGCCACAAAGTCAATTGCAGAGAGGAAGGCCTGGTACAAGGGAGATACAACTTGATAACAAACATACTTGGCAAGAGGGTAAGGAGTAACACAGGAACGAACACCCTTGCGAGTCGCGATGAGTAATAGGTACCTTAAGATCAGAAGCAATAGGAGGAACAATAGCAAAAGAATGAACATGAATAACAGAAGGTAAAGAATTACCTCGTGGAGTGGCCTGCGGGGAAGACTGTGGTAGAGGCGCATCGGAGAGAGAACCAGGTGGCTGGCGGCGAGAGTACGTAAGAAACTCATTTTGTTGTGAAAGGTCCCTTGTAATAGGTAAAGGCACAAAGACATGAGACACTGTAGGAATAGGAGAGAAATATGGTATTGTCTCGAAAAAAGTAACATCTTGAGAGATAAAGAAACAACGAGACTGAGGATCATAACACCAATAACCTTAGAGGCGCTAAAATAACCAACAAAGACACATCTAATAGCCTTATCGCCCAATTTTTAACGACTTGGACGGAGATCCTAGACAAAGCACGTATAACCAAATACTCGTGACTCAATGGGAAAAATAGGAGCCTAAAGGCAAAGAAGCTGATATAGTGAGAGGTCATCAAAAATGCGAGAAGGTCTCGATTGATGAGAAAACAGGCAAATGAGAAGAGCCATAGACCAATAAGGCTTAGGCACTTGCATGCCTCGCAACAAAGAGCAAGTGACACCGACTAAATGACAATTCTTGCTCTTAGTAATGCCATTTTGTTGAGGTGTGTAAGGACAGGTAAGGTGATGAGCAATACCATGAGTATGAAGATACTGGACAAAAGGAGCAGAGAGATACTCATAGAGGCCATCCTTACTTTTAAACCAATCAATATCTCATCAACAATGGAGTCACACTTCCAACCAATCAATATCTCATCAACAAATGGTTCAAAGGTATTAAGATTACTAAAAAAGGTGATCTAAGTTGCTGTTATAAGCAAACAAAGCATAAAAATCCTCTTACCAGTGAAAAACGGTAGTAAATAGGCATGAAAAAATCCTCATAACTCCTTCAAATCTCATCCAAATGGAGGAAACTCAGTTTTAATATGTTCCTATAAAAAAAACGGTCTAGCCATGACCAATAGCGTGAACAATAACCCATTTGAACGGAAAAAAATTCTGAACCGAAACATGATTTTTTTTGGAAATTTTCTAGCATTTTTTCCTTCAAATCATAGTAACTTCATCAATATTGAACCAAATCACATGATAGGATCCAAAAACCCTCTAAAATCAAGATCTCCCAAAAATTACCTTCAAAGCACCCCAATGGGCAGCCTAGGCCATACGGCTGACATCACGTGTGAATTTTTCTTCCTTTGGTTTCTGTTTCTGCTTTTAACAAACTTTTCCTTCCTTCTTTGTAGCTCTGATACCAAGTTGGAGATTGGGTTTAGAGGTTTTAGGGTTTAGAGAAGAGAAAGAGAGGAAAGAGAGGAAGAAGATGGATTAGGGTAGATTGCTTAGTTAGGGATAGAGAACCCTACTAGCATCTTATATTAAGAGAGAACATTACATATATGCCATTTTACAAATGTAACCCCGATATTACATAATACATATATCCACACCAATCACCATCATAGGAGATAAGAACACCCTTCAACTTGTTTGAAAGGGAAAAAAAATACTAGCATCCGCAGTTATTTTATCAAATCATTGCCTTAGAGACATTTTATTTTAATGGCTAGAAAATTTGATGAAGTTTCCTAGATGAATTTGTGAGCTACAAACCTTGCTCCTCAATTTGGTCTCCACCATTAATACATATCAGTTGATTTGTTGGTTTGCTATTGTTTTTCATCAAGTTCCATAGAAAATGATCACTATTGGTTTCACTGCCATTTGGATGATAATTAACAAAACATATCACGATCTAAGTACCCACCTAAATATTTGCAGTGACCAACTATGCTGACTACTGAACTATTTATTGTGACATAACTAATTATCATGATGTGGGGTTTAGTGAATGATAGTGAAGGGTTGAGGAAATGGGAAAGGGAATGAACGAACTCCTTGAGAGCCTGCCTGTTGGCGTTGGTTGAACAAGAGGGACTTCTCTAGGATTTCCTTGGATTCCCAAACTCTCTCACTGTTAGCAACCAGAGTTGTCAAAGCTTCACATATCCAGGACTCCATTCCATAGGAATTAGGATATTCTCATACTGTACCAGCTTTCAACACACTTATTCTCCAAAGGGGAGGGCCTCTATTTGTCCTCCAGCACTCTTTCTCTTTCCTTCAATCTAGTTCAACGGCATCTGAATGGCCAGTAACCTGGTTTAAATGGTTACCAGAGTTATTTCTTCTAGCTCCTAACCTCAGTTACCCTCCATGATGTCTCTACGAGAAGAATGGAACCATATTTTGTATCCAGTCATGTTCACAATCAACAATGAAAATCAGAAAAGGAAAAGCAAAAAAACTTATAGCTCATTTAGTGTTGTAATATACATGTTTTTCCTTTTTTTTGTTATAAAGATTTATAGATAAGCTATTTTGTATGATCTAAACTTTTCATTTATTTCTTATATATGTATAAATCTATATATATTCCACTTGATTACCATTGTTTTCTTGCATAGTGATCAATGAATTGGTTTTAGGGATTGAAATTTTTTATTACTTCACACTCTGGAGTTTCACCACATAAATTTATGCATTCATGTCATGCTTGTCTCTTTGTGAGTATTTGATTTTCATCTTTCTTGTTGGCTCTTTGCACCAACCTCAAGCGTTTTGTTGAGTTCAATGAGCTCTCAATTGTCTTTGTTTTAGGTTGCTCTGCCACCATCTTCAGCTTCTGATCTTAACAGACATAAAGATTCAAGGTAATGTTCTAAATGAAATACTATTATTTTTTATATAGTTATCTGAGTATATAGTAAGCGGACAATAATAATTTCTTTCTATGCATTCTGCAGGGGTAGAAGTGGAGGTGATACAATTGTGACAATTAGAGATCGAAAAGTAAGTAGAGATATCATGCTTCTTTTGATTAATTGGTACACACTTGCATTATAAATTTGGCTACAAATTACTTTTTGAAGGATTCTGGTATATAGTAGGGTAATGATGCCTATTTGGTCCTAAAACTTCCATTTATTAACATGTACCCTTATTTTGAGTTGATTGCAGAGTTGGAACATTCTTAGTATGGTGAGAATTGAGAAACATTTTGTTTAAATGATATTGACTCAAAAATTTGCTCAATGAATCTAATTGGTCCAATAAGAGGAATCTTTGATACATAACAAGTTATTAGAAACACTTTACATGGTCAACATCAACAGCTATTGAGCTCAGTTCTCTATCTATTTTACTACTACATCTTTTGTTTTTCCCCCTTCTCATCACGGCTAGCACTAGTAGTAGTTGGTATCTTGTAAAGAATCACTTTCAGGTGTGGCACACAGGGAGCAAAACTGCAGCAGATATCATCACTGCCATTAGATTTCTGTGCTTAAGTTACTTTTGCAGGGTTGATAGGACAATTCTCCCTTTTTTGGTCCAAAATCATGACTCTACACTTTTATGATGTGTGGGGCTTCTTCCTTACCTAATAACAAAGTTCTCCAATTTTTTCCCTAGATGAATAATTCCCGAACTCTGACTTGGTGACTAGGCTTCTATGTGATATGTTACAATGGAGGAACTCGGAGGTTCAAACGTATACTTGATCAATCAACCAGATGATTGTCTAAAAAGCTCCAGAAGTGTAGTGGGCAAGGTTCAACAGTTAATTCCACTGTACAACTTGGCAGGCAATTAATGGATACATTTTTGTGTGTTTCTTGCATGATGAGCATATTCATCATGTAGAATTTTTTGGCCTGTTCTTTGCTTTCTTTTTCTTGTATTCATCAAATTTTGTAATTAAAAGTCATTATTAAACAAACTGTTCTGTTACTGCATACACTATATTCCAAGATTTTAAAGCAGTGATCTTTCCAGGAAATTAAACCTCTTCGATATTATATCACTTTTCAGTGGAATACATACTACATATTTTTATGCTTCAGGGAAAAGGACTTTCTATTGACATTAATTACTTATATTCTTTATTTATAGGTCAGAATATCAAATGACACTTCTCTTTATGCACTTTGCCGGTCATGGTCGTGCAATGGTTTGCCTCAAGAAAGTCAGGTTTGCTGTTTCCGTCTTATTAGGTTGACAATTCTTTTGCTAGCATTTGAAATATGCCATATGCTTTTGCTGCTTTGTATACCAAGGATATCATATTCCTCACCAGAAAATTGAACACTTCCAAATCTTGAATAATTTTACACAAAGCTTAATAGAGAAAATTTTGTCGCTGCTTAGTCATATGATGCAACTCCACCTCATTCTATGCTGATTTGTTAATCTTCTAAGGACTGCATTAGGTGTTATTAATATCCCAATTTTTTTGCAGACAACACCCCAAACTTTTCGGGCTTTTTATCTGATACCCACTCTTAAAGGCTCAATTCACTCAGTGTCCTCTGAAAAATAGTATTATTTAGGAGCTACTCTTTTCATCTAATTCTCTCTTTGATAGTTTAATTTATATGAAATTTTACCAAATGATGTCGAATCAAGTTCTTTGTGGTTCTGGAGAATCGGTCTAAAATATATGTTTGTTTTTTCTTCTTATACTGAGTGGGTGAAATTAGCAAAGGATTCAATAGCATTAATGAAGGTTATAGTAATGCATTTCATTGCTATCTTTGGTTAGAGTTTCTCAACTGAAAGATGCGGAGTTTCAGTAACTTGGCTTACTTAGCAAAAAAATGTTCACTGAGGAAATAGCTCTTTTTATCCAGAAACTCTAAAAGCTACACCTGTGATGCACCCTTTTGTTAGGTACCTTGGTAATATAGAGAGTATGAAATGATTAACTGCTGATGTCTCCGCTCCCTGATTCTTTCGTGATTCCGCACGGATTGATGCTCTGCTCCAAAAGCTTTAGACTTATGTGATATGTCCATTTAGATCTTGGGCAAGTTTGTGTAGCCAGAGTGCCTTGCAATAAGTCAGAAATGAAGGTCAATTTGATGAAAATGGACCAAGCCTTGTATAAGCTTGGTCTGACTTCCTAGTATGAGTTTGAATGGGGTTTTGTTGAGCCATTTTTGAGTTGGCCAGTCAAGTTGTGCAAAATGAGCAGCAACACGAAAATCATGTTTTTGTTTTCTAACTTTTAATTGTTCTAGTGTTTGATCCAAAGTTGCAGCATGGTCAAAATATCGACCATATATCGTCGATATTGGTGCAATATGTCGAGATCGCAGGTGACCGACATGTTTACATGTTGTAATATAGATTTTACAGGATTTCGACCAATATTGACAATATATTGGGAAAACTTCACTATGTTGATATTTTGGGTATAAACTTTACTATTTACAGCTTATTTACATAAAGTATCATGTAAGTAAATGATTTTCATTTTTTATATTATATTTTTCCTATTTTGTAAACTTTTCTCCCTTTGTGACATTTTTAGTGCATCTGCTTTACTTTTGACTCATTTCCTTGCATCCTTGCATGTATCTTTGCATAGTACCTAAGTACAAACTAATCAGTACTTGCATAAAATCCAAATGTATTATTGAACTAGGCACACCGAATTGTTTGACTCCAGGAAAAAGTAACCTTATAATTGAAACATACTTGGTTTCTACTTTCTTATTATTGGGTCTTAGGAGTTGATAGAGGAGTTACAACTTACAAGAGACTGGTGAGACATTTTTTTTCCTAACCACAATCTATACTTCTCTGTTAAGTTTTAACAATTACTTCTCTGACTTTGTTATTGACAGCCACAATTTGGGGAAGGAGGAAAGTTTCTCCCAAGACCATTGCCTATGACTCTTGCAGATTCTCATTTGCCGACAAAAACTGAACATGATGATGCAGGTGAAGAAAAAGAAGAGGTTGGTTCTTCTAATAAGTGCAGTGCCAACTGGATATTATTTAGTGATGTTTGTTTTACTGAAAACTTTCCTTTTGTTACTTTGCATTTGACTGTTCTCCAAAGCTATTAGGAGAATTATCAACAGTGATGGAGTGATACTTTCTTATTGGCTAGTAAACAATTCATTAAGCCTCGGTGGGGGGGCATCCCTGGAAAGTACATGGCCATGTCCTTATTTCATGTTCCATTATGTGTAAATTACAGCTACCCTTTATTGTTAAGGAACGAAGTTTTAGCCAACGATTGGATAACTGGAGTGATGCTCATGTGTGCAACATGTCAGAAAATCACAGTTGGAAAGAAGCTTCCAGAAACCTTTTTATTCTAATATATTTGAATAGTTTAAGACAATTTAAATTCTTATTCAATCATTATATGTTAATAACTTACGTACTTATGTCTTGAATATTATTCTAGTTTTTTCAATTAATTAATTATTTTGACTAAATATAACATAATTATCGACTATGATTATTATACAATTTAAATGAGATTTTATTTGTTAAAGTCAGTACTCTCCATATAACTGCAGTTTGGTTCTATTGAAATTAAAAGCAAATTTATCATAGGGGTATGAGTAGTATACGAATTGGAAAAATCACAAGGTCAATGGATGGGTTGAAATCTGTGCCTTTTTTGGGCAAAGAAATTATCTGACGGAGATGAGTGGTAATTGATCTGGAAAATTTAAGCAATTTGATTCTTTGTACCATTGTTCGTCATTTTCTATTGCGGGGACAAAATTGGGCACCGAGCATTTCTTTGTTATTACATTTTATTCATCTTTGTTACTGAAGAAATATTGATCTGCATTTATTTTGAAATTCTTTTGCTGTTTTTTAATGATATAAAGACAACTTGTGATTCACTTAGTGCGTGCTTCTAGGATGTAGGTTCTGCTGAGCATTTATCTTCTCGGGATTTGCTACAAAGACATATAAAGCGTTCTAAAAAGGTTCGGGCAAGGTAAGTTTCTGCCGACTTTAATTGATCAAATAACAGATTAACTCTGCTCGTCTATGTAATATCTAACAGATGCATTTGTTTGAGATATGGAGAAGAGTCTTTAATTTTGAATTTTTGATAGCTGTAGGTGGATGAAGCATTTAATGCATGTGGTATGAACTAATCCATGTCCATTTTTTATGTTCTTAAAAATAATTTTACTTCCAACTATTGCCTCATACAGGTTCAAATGACACTAATTTAGTCGTCATATAACCTGTTTGATGCATTTAAACTCAGTATTTAATTTGTTACAGCCTTACAGGTTCTTATCTGTTTAAATAATCTTGGCTTTAAAAGTGTTGCAACTGAAGTGAAATTATAATCAGTGTTATTCGACAGGAATTACTCAAAGAAACTCTAAATGGAAGATCATGTGGTCTGGTAATTAATTTGAAAATGAAACAATTTTGTTCTCTCATAGATTTGTGTTACAACTTACAACTACAAGAGCAAGGAGTCAGAAGGTTCTTGTAAAAAATCTACACCGAAAATAGTTTATCTAACATTGCCACTAGGAGGCTGAACTTGGACCTTTCTTGAATAGAATGAAGCTTTCATAGGGTTAGGATTATTTTTCTGTTATTCTTATTTGGGTCCAAATAGCCCATACTCTTGTATTATTTAACTGCTGAAAATTACAAAACTACTAAAAATTACATGTGGGCATGTCTAAAAGTACTAAAGTTCCTTCTAGGAACAAGAGGAAGTTTAAAACCATAGTTACCAGATTGAGAAGCGAGATGCAAGAAGTGAGAAGCAAGAAGCGAGAAGCAAGGCTCAAAAATCCTTGGGAAACGAGAAATAATTAATAGGCAATCGAGCAATATACCATTGGAATTTGGGATTGAGCCTTGCTTCTCACTTGGTATTTTTTATGTATTGATTTGTTAAGTTGATACAAATTTAGAGGGTTCGAATCCAACCTGCAACCCTTAATGTGAATCTTATATATATATATATATATATATATATATATATATACAGTATCATCCTACTTCGAGACATGATAGAAAAGCAAGCATAAACAATCAAATGGAAGAATAGAGAGACAAGGGTTTCGTTCTCTCGTATTTCTTTCGTACATCGAAGAAACTTATTCTCTAAAGTCTAAACGCCACTCCAAGATTGAAACAAAAGAGTCAGCAATGGATGGTACAGCCTGAAGCCAAAGACTGCCTGAAGAAATATGAAGTGATCCGGTTTTTGCCTGTCAATCAGTTATGTCGAGGGCTGTCAAAGACCGGGCCAAGGCTGGGCCTAGGTCTCATCCTCACTTGTACGGCGAGGAAATTATAGTGCCAACCATGGATGTTACGATCCAAAGAAGTATGAAGATGATATCCCCTATATGTCAGTTCTTATTCCCTTAATAGCCGTTTCCCACTTGAATCCCATTCGATTCCTAATTGTTTTCAAAAATTGTTTAAGCTACTGGAAGGTCGCTTCCCAGGGACAATCCTTTTGAAGACTGTTTTTCTTTTTGTTATTACCTTAGAAGCCGATTCCCACTCAAATCCCATTAGATTCCTAATTGCTTCCCAGAATAGTTTCACCTACAGGTCACTTCCCACTCGCTTCTCGGCCAACGGGGAAGTCGAATCGAACTAGCTTCCTAAATGCGTTTCTTGAGTAACGAGCTTCCGACCCTGTAAAGAGCTTCCCTGCAACTATGTTCAAAATATAATTGTCTATTTCAAATTATCTATCTACTATAGTATCATATAGCTTGAAGTATAATCTAAGACTTCCTCATAAAATTGATGGCGGAGAGTCTATCAACATCAATTTTCAATAAGAAATTGATGACTTTTAGTTATTACTTTGGTAGCACAGTATATACCCTAATGTGTTCTACCTTACTAAGGTGCGATGCATCATCATTTTCTTCCATGCTTTCCATTGCATCAACACGCCGGGATTAGGTATAAAATAATGTGAAATTGAGAATCACCCTAATTAGTAGGTTTAGGGTGGGCATGTAGTGGTTGACGACGAAGGGAGACTAAAGAAGTCCATACTGAGCTTCTAGAAGTTCTAAGTTGGAGGATACCATCCAACCTACATTATATGGGTTGGGTTTTGCCTCTTTAAGCAGAGTTAGGAAGGACTAGCTTGAGAGGTAATTCCAAGAGGAGGTCTTAGCTACTTTTAGAGCTCTTTAGGGTGTAATAAACCTACAGGTCCAAATGGGTTTACATTGGTTACAAGGTGTGTTGACGAGTTCTATAATAGATGGAGATGGGACGAGCTTCAAATGCAACTTTATACTCTCGTCACCAAGAGAGGGAGAAAAGCAAGTCAAGATTTCGGACCGATAAGTTATGCATTGTGCATGAAGTTGTTGCAAAGGTGGTATCCATTCCATTGATTTTTTTTGAAGGGGATAAAAATTAGTAGGCTTAGGGTGGGCAATGGGGTGATGGAGGAGGTGGTGGCAGCCATAGCCACAAAGTCGGGATTCGGGAATAATTCGGCAGGGTTCAAGTTCGGAAAAATTCGGAAAAATTTGGGGAAAAGTTGGGATTCGGGAATAATTCGGCAGAGTTCAAGTTTGGAAAAATTCGGGGAAATAAGTTTTTTTTAAAATAATTATATAAAATAGAAATATAATATTAATTAATATATCTAAGTCTAACAATTTGATTAGATTATATACAATATAAGTAGCTAATTATCAACAATAATATGTTTATATCATTCCAACAAATCATCAAAATTTACCAAGACATCACTCTTAAGATTATCAACAATAATATGTTCATAATATCATTTCAACATCCAGTTCATTCCAACAAAGTATCAAAATTTACCAAGACATCATCAATTCTTACGATTAAAAAAAAAAGATTGATTGTTTAAACTTACAATTCCATCAACAAAAAACTATTACAGCAGGCAGCAGGCAGCAGGCACCCTCTAAGTTAAAAGAAAAAAATTAAAACAAAAACAAAATTTTCACTTAGAATTGAAAATAATTTTCAACTATTTGTCTTAGTTAACGATCCAATAAAAAATTCCCCAATTACAACAGAATAAAACCACCCTTCAAAATAAATTCAGCAACTAAGAGATTGACTTGGAAATTTCTCAAATCAACTACAGAACCCGAAATCAATAGACATAAAAACTTGAAAAATTTTAAGAAACAATGCACCCCAAATCAATGCAACATTTTTCAGCACCCGAAATCAACAGACATAAAAAAAAAATTACACTTATTCCACCCACAGACAGTGTTGTAGTGCCCCTCTGAAAAAGAATAAGAATGGAAGGGTTTTTCGGAGGTGTTTTTGGATCCACCCACAGACAGTGCCCCTTCAAAAATAAGGCCTGTTAAACCCTTTGAAAAAAAAATTGGACTGTGGAGAAGCTTATTATTTCCTGTAGAATCATAAAGATATAGTTAAAAAAATTGAATCCAGAGCAAGAAGACCATCGGAAATGAGGTGTTTGCAGCTTACCTGTAGAAAGGATTCACCAATGATTAAATGCAAGGAAGCTTTCACCCGCCCAAAATCGGAATGGTAACGTCGGGATCTCCTCTGGGCGTCGGAATCCTCTTCCTCTTCTCCTTCGGTCCTCTCCTTCTTCTCTTCCTGTTCTCCTTCTTCGGTCCTCTCAGTGTCGAAACCCTAGAAACCCTCTTCTCCTCCGGTCCTCTGAGTGATTTGGTTTGGTTGAATGAAAGAGTTTTTGTGTTTATATTGATCAAATTACGAAACTGCCCCCGCTGAAATACCCAAGACATTTAAATGTCCCCTGCCGAATAATTCGTGAATAACACGAATTAAACGATTAAATCGCGGTATTCGCGAATAAAACGCGAACTGTTGAATAATTCGTTTTAACGCGATTTAATCGGGAGGTGCAAAATTTGCGATTTAAACGCAAATTTTTCAATAATTCGGGGACTTTTGTGACAGAGGTGGCAGCATATTAAGGTGCTTTTGAATATATGAATTATAGAATCACAGCAGTAGAATGGATTTTTTGTAAATTAATTTGGAAAATGCCTATGACCTTGTAGGCTCCGCTGGAAGTTCATTGATTATTTGCTAGACAAAGTAGGCTTTGATAGCAAATGGATAAGGTGGATATCGGCCTTCATATCTTCAGCTTCATTCTCCATAATGGTGAATGGGATGTAGGAAGGCTTTCTTTAATAGCTCTCGAGGTTTGCCGTAGGGGGTTCCTCTCTCCCCTTTCTCTTTATTGTGGTGGAGGCTCTTTGCCAGTTTTGTTTTAGGACATACATGCTGGACTTGGTGGAAGGTTTTAGAGCTAAAATGGACGGGGTAATGATAATTCACTTTCAATATACTCATGATATGCTCATTTTGCTTTGTGTCTATGAAGGGGGTGGCAAATTTGAGATATATTCTTTGTGTTTTGAGGTGGTGTCGGGTTTGTGGATTGATTGGAAGAAAAGCCTCCTTATCAGAGTCGAATTGAATGAAAATTGGTTGTTTAAGAAGAGTGTCAGGCTTCTCGGTCGTCAATTTGGCAGTTTCCCACATCCTATCTCGTTCTAACCTCTAGGTATTTGTTTGGTATCTAGAAAGATTTGGGACCCAATGTTTGATGGGATGGAAGAAGACTTTCCAGTTGGAAGAGAAGCAGCTTATTTTATGGGGGTGGAGTTACACTAAAAAAACCACTCTTGCTAGTCTCTGGTTTATTGCATATCCCTGTTTAAGATGCCGACATTGGTGGCTAATGAGATTGAGAAGCTGTAGAGAGATGTTGTTTAAGAAAAGGGAACAAGAAAAGGTTTCACTTGGTTAAGTGGAACTGGGTGTGCCATCCTAAGATCTCTTTATTGTGGGGGTGGGCGGGTAAGAGTTGAAGAAGCTAAGGGTAATGAATAAATCTCTTCTCAGTAATTGGTTATGGAGATTTAGCGAGAAGAACTGAGACTTATGGAGGAGGGTCATCAGTCAAGTATGGGGTAAATGTTCAAGACCGGGACCCTTGGGATTTTTTGTCTTCTTATGGTTATTGAGTGGAAAGGCATTCTGAAGACTTGCGGAGGTTTCATCTCTATTCTCGGTATTCAAGTTGGTTTCCTCGAAGATCTCATGATTGACCACTACTTTTGTGAGGCTGTATGGAGCCCGATTTTCAGAGAAATCTGCGAGATATGGAAGTGGGAGAGCATGTTCCCTTCTAAATTATTTAGAGGCTGTTTTCTTTTCCATAGTTGGAGAGGATTCCCGGGGTGGAAAGTTGATCCATAAGGTAATTTCTTAGTCAGCTCATTTATGATTCTTTACTGCCAGCTCGGGGGAAATTATAGTAGGCATGATTCACCAATTCCTCCTGGTGTTTTGAGCATTCATCTGGATACTGGTGTTAGATTGGATCTTGATAGTTGATCACCTGATTCTTAGCGGGATGTAGTTGCCAAATAGATGTATCATGCACATGAATCAAGGAGAGGATGCTAACCACCTTTCCATGCACTGCAACATTGCTGGTGATGTTTGGAGCTTCTTCCTTTTCCTCTTTTGCATGGAGTAGATTTGTCCTAGGGAGATTAAGGGCGTGTTCAGCTTGTGTACTGGTGGACCTTTTGGACCAGAGGAAAGTGTCTTTGGAGTATCCTCCTGCATACCATATGTTGGGGTTTATGGGAGGAGCACAATAGAAGGGCTTCTGAGGATCCTAGTTGGCCTTTCATAAGATGAAGGTAAGGCCTGTCATTGATGCATCGTCAAAGTTGACTTTTGGGAGACTTCTTCCATTTCCAAGGCAGTAAGTTCCGCTGGCGGTCTCTTGGTAAAGTTGACTTATATTTTGCTGAAGTTTACCAGTGTAAGGAGGGCAGATTTTGAATTAGTTGTTTCTCAACTACATCTTTACTGCAGAACCGGTCATGAGAGTTTCTTCTCATCCAGCTCCTCGCAAATGAAACGATTAAATAATATTAAGTGGTCTTGGGTTGTTCAATTTCGATGTAGGGATGTAATTTTTGTTAATTTTCCTTTCTCTGTTGTGGGGAATCTTCTCCTCCTGTTTTGTATATTTCCCTGTTTTGAAACTTTTTAACTTTCTCACCGAATATGACTTATTTGCAGTGCTAAAATATATGCACCTGAGCAAGATGCATAGACCCCATATCTTTAAGAAAAAATTGACAATCAGCAAATTATAGGTCTGATCATTTCATCCTGTCTTATTACTGTCAGTCGATGCTGTTGCATACATGTCTCTAGCAAGTAGAAAAGAAGTTAGGAAACCCTCCCACATGGAAGAACTGCCAGAATTTCCTAGATTTGTAGATTGATGAAGTGGATCATCAAATAATGGTAATAAGCCCTTTTAAACAATCTGTTATAAACTCTCAATGTTACTGTCATGATTTTGCAAATATAGGTGATGATTTCAATGGCCTTACAATTACACCAAAAGATTCTGAGAAAAATGTTTGGTAAGATTGAAATATCATGACAACACTGTGACACTTGTACAGTTGTACCTAACTTCTAGGGGATGAGGCGAACCCTAGGTAACTGCTGAAATGGTCACATTTCTTTGGTATTAATCACACAGTATGTGGTATTTAATTAGTATACATACACTTCATGTATCATATTGATTTTCATGTTCTAGCTGCTCAATGCCCAACAATTTCTGAGAACCCTGATGATCTGACATAATTTCTTTAAAATTTAGATGAGAAGGAGACTTCCTCTTGTTTATTAGTGTTGATAATCCTGTCAAATTGTCTCATGATTGTTGTACATATTACATGAAAACAAGATTCCCAAACTATAATTGTTTTTTAGACGAGTGTATCATTAAATTTTACCTCATGAGAGCTGGTTTGAATGTTATGCCTGCAGACTAAGGGAAGAACGGCTACAACGAATTGCACGGTACAAACAGAGGCTTGCTCTTCTCCTTTCCCCACCGGTCGAGCAGTCTAGAAATGATACCTGAAGCTGACTTATACACCCACATGTTTTGACATCCTCGCCTGAGATTATACTCTCACCCCCATGCCAAAACAGTAAATACGTGAGCAGAGGTTCATCAAGACGAGAGACTGGTGAAGAGCACACAAATTAATTGGCATGGATTTACAGGGTTTATATCTCCGAATCTTAGTGATGAAAGGAGACAGATGGGTGGTTATGCATGGTGTCATATATACTAACTTCTTATTGCTGCTTTTGTCAGCGAGAATTGGTTTTTAGACTCTTGTTTATTTTGATGGATACTGCATCTGCATCCTTGAAAGAGATTGTAGAACAAAACCAAATGTATGTGGAAGGAGCTTTTGCTGGCCAAAATGATCTGTAAGATGATCTTAATGAGAGTTGCCATAGTTTCTGACTCAATTTTATTTTGTATTTCTTCTTTCTTTTGAACCTTCTATTAATGCATCTATTTCATTCCAACAAAAGCTTAGCAACCTTGTTCCTTTTTGGGGTGGCTTAGTTGCTGCTTTAAGCTATTTTGAATAGATTAATGTTTCCATAACTGCTCTTTTTTTTTGGCTTGCAAGAAGGGGTAATGGGGTTATGGGTTTTGCCATCAGCAACGACCCCTAGAAGTCTTGTGTTGTGCCTTTTCCTTTTCCATTTTTCTGTGTGCGCATGCGTATTTTACTTCTCTTTATGGGTTTGTAATACTTGATTGGGTCAATTTATTTCACCCCCTTTCTGAGTGTCCAATTAAATCAAATAGGAAAAAGATAAGATACTCATACTGTTGGATGGGGCATAGGCTAATATTAATAGGCTGCCACTGCTTTCATAACCTTGTATCTGTTTGGACTGAAATGGTAGAATGAGGTTGATGCAAGGTTTCTGGATGTGTGTGACCTGTTGCACAAACCTGACAAATCTAGAGTTTCTCCTTACATCTTGGGCTTCAATTTGCATAGAGACAGGCTGGTATCAAATTTTACAACACAATGTTAGGGTCTGCTCACCCCACTCTGATTTGAATTGCTATATTCAGAATTTCTATTGCTTTTTTATCCTCCTTATCCTTTCTTATACAGAAAATGAATTGGGTTTGAGTCCTCTTTCCTAGGTGAGTTGGCTTTATCCCCTAGACTCAGGATTTTCTCAGGGCCAATCCTAAGGAAATTCAGAGTCTATCTGTAGCATAAATTAGGGTTTGTTTGCTGATCTTGTCTATTTCAAACAAATTAGCCAAAATAGATTAATGACAAAAAAATTTGTATGAAATAAATTCATAATCAGTAAAATCGTTTGGTGACATTCCAAATGACACCTTAGTGTGTTATCTCCTATCTCTAGGCTGGATGACTTCATCATTCTATACATATTAATTAATGAGTCATCCCCTATCCTTTTAAGTGTAATTGGATTGTCCCTCTGCAAAGGTAAATGGATCATCACCAATATAAGGGGGAAGGATTCATGTCTCATAGGTTGCTGGGTCTCTACATATCTCTTGGTTCAATGGGTCCTTCACCTATATCTAGATGGGATGTATTTGATCATAAGTCAGAAGTAGATAGACTAGGTTCATTCTCTTGAGTATTGCCTAGGTAATTAGAATTTTATTTTCTTTTAAATTCTTCTATCAATCTTGGGGGAGTGTTATAGCTATTAGAGTTAGCATTTCTAAGTTATAATAAAGAGCAATAGTTTGCTCCACTGGCGAGGAGCGAACTATTGCTCCTCACTCTCACATAGCCGACCCTTGAACTCCAACTAGCTCCGGTTAGTATTTTTTAATCCTTTAGTTAATTCTTTTTTATTTTATTTTTCTAAAAACCAAGGGTAGATGGGTGAACATTAAGGGTGTATGAATCTTAACCACAGTTAAATGGGGTGGTTAGAAAGGGGACACGTGGCAAGAAAATTGGAGCCGAGATGCCTCACTTTGCATCACCTACCGATGAGGTTATTATTTTCCTATAATAAAATACAACTTTTTAGTTGGGCATCTCTTTTGTACTCAAATCATTTTTTTTTTGTGTCCATAGACAACAAAAGAAATAATGTCATAACCCCCACAAATGAAATTCTAAGTCAGATATCTCATTATCCTCGAATGAAATCCTAGGCTACCAAATTCAAAGACGAAAAGGATTGAGTTTGGACTTGCCGAGTTCATGCGAACTCTCAATCTAGATTCGGGCTCAGTGTAGATAGACTGGATCAGGCGCATTCTTACCTAAATTGGCCAAATTTGCTGCCTAGTTTACTCATAGGGAAATGGAAAACAGGCCGTGGGACATCGTTAGTAAATTTGTGTATTATATGAGTATTATACATAAATTAAACATATAATTCATTAACCATACAATCCATCCGTACTATTCAAAGATACGAAAACATTCACGAATTTTTTAACAAAGGCGATCGCGATTTATTCCCGAATTGTTCGCGACTTATTCGTGAATAATACTTATTATATTTTAAAAAAAGTCTGAATCCGTAAGGTAAGTTTCTAAACCATCTTTCTTTTTTCTCACATGCGTACGTAATTCATTTTCTCTCAATTTATTTCTCACTTAATTCATAATCTTAAGTCTCTATCTCATCGGCTACATCGTTACTGAAAGCCGTCTGCACTAGTCCTTAAGCACTCACTGGCCACCACTCAATCTCCACATTTTTTCTCTCTTTTTCTTTCCAAATTTCTAATCCTAACTATTTTACAATTTCACTTATCACAACGGAATCACAGTCGCCAATAGTTGAGGATTGAGTCTTCGATTATACAACCTTTTCAATGCCAACAACTATCATATCTCAATCTCATTTTCAAATGCGACTCTTTCTCTCTCTCAATTTTTGACTGTACTTTTTTTTCTTCATTTACTACATTGTAAAGTTAAAGATTTAACAACATTTCTTATAAATTTTATATGTTTAAGCGAATTTTTCTACAAATTATTGAGTGGTGGTCCGAATTATACTCTAATTCTTTCTGTACTTTACTTTTGACATTTTGCATTTTTTTGCCGAATTTTTAATCAAACTATTGAATGACTATTCCGTAGAATATTCGAATAATTTACATACCGAATTTTTACCGTATGCCGAATTACTAACTATGCTGCGGGGTTAGCTTAGAAGTTGATCTATGATCTTATTGGTTCACATCCCCTTTTTACCACCCATCAATTGTGCTTAAGATCCACTCACCCCTAGGGTTAAGCAATCTAACCATGGTTTTTAGAAAAAAAATAAATAAAATTATTAACTCTAATTTAGTTAAGTTTAACCATGGTTAAAGGGGTGTTAAAAGTGTCATGATGACACTGCGGTCAGCTTAGAAGCGAACCGCAGGTTCCGCTTATCGGGACTCTTTATCATATTATAGTAGAAAATGAGTTCTTAATTGAGAGAAAAAATCCCATCATTCTCAAAGATTCAGCCTATGGGTATTGGGTATCCTTTAGTTCTTTGACTAAAGGTAAAGGTCAAAGTCCTTTTATCTGGTTTAGAGGAAACATGTTTCAATCACATAATTTTTTTTAATAATCGTTTCAATCACATTATTTTTTTTAATAATCGTTTCAATCACATATTAATGTATAGAAAACTTGCTCATTCATTAAGAAATAGTTTCCTCATATCATATTCCAAATTTGGATATGTTGGGAATGAGGAATGTTGTGAAAACAATTAAAATTCAAGTAAATTAAAAAAAATATTGAAAAAGAACATATATGTTCACACACACAATCGTTCATACACGCACATAACCATACGATTGGAAGATCCAATGGCTACCATCACACTATTCTTTTATGTGTGAAAAAACATTTACTTGAATAATAAATTATTATTTTAAATTATTTGAGTAAGCATATTCAAATAGGAATTAATAATCAATAATCAATAATATCCGAATCCATTTACACCCCTATGTTAAAATTACCTAACTAGAATGGGTCTTTGCCCAAATCCAATTACATAACGTGAATGGGTCTACGCGCAAAACCAAAAGGCATCCACTGATCGAACGGGATACAAAGTGCTGGGGCACGAATGATAGCTGAGCTTCAGTAGGCTTGAAAATAATGGGCAGTTGTCCTCATAACCTAGAAAGCAAGTTAACAATGACAGCTCTCGTCCCACGTTTCTATCATTGCATGGATTTTCTATGGGTATTTTGCAGTTGTGGTTTTTTTTGGGTGAGAGATACCCTGTTAGGCTGCAACCGAGTTAGTATGTTAGTATCTGTTCTGTGTCATGGGCAGGTGGATATGACAATACTCACACCCTCTTGGGAATGGAATCCAGATCAATGGAGTGGTAGTAGCTAACACACTCTACCGATGGGGCAAGCATTGCTTCCCATTTTGCAGTTGTGGTTGGTGGGGATAAATGGATGCTTCATTGCCATGTCACCCATTTTTTTGGTTAAGGAGGTAAAGTAACAACTAAACACACACAATTAGACTTAAGGTTACCGCTAAGGTGCCATAAAGGTAAACCCACTCAATCACTCAAAAAGGGCCTGAATTTTTCTTTATTTTATAAAAGATTTTTTTTTCCTGTAAGTTTGTTCTTTTGCTGAGACTTATAAAGCTTGGCACTTTATACTTTGTTGTGGTAGGTGGTAGGAAATTTGAGTCACTTTGTCAAGATTTTGTTAACAAGATCAATCCTTACCATCATGAGATTTTAGGTCTTACCATTTTTTTTATGAGATTTGAAGTGATTCATTTTACTGTATTTAGAGTCTAATGGGAATTGCAACCCAATAGAAAATGACTTTGCTATTGAGACCCCATTAGGCCGAGACCATGCTGTAAGAGCATTGGATTTCAGGTGGGGCCCATTTCACATGGTAGGCCACCTGAAATCCCATGCTCTTAGAGCATGGTCTCAGTGGTCCAGCTCTAAGGGGGTCTTAGAAGCCTTATCCATATGAAAAATATTGATATATCTAGTTCTCAAAAGAAAGTACATATTGTCTATTACCAAAGCTTGTGAAGTGCGGGACTTTATAAGTCTCCACAAAAGAACGGACCCAACCTAAACTGAACTACTTACTCTCTTTGGTTTAAGAAGAATCTTCGATTCCCCTCCGAACATACATTAATTAATTTTTTGTTGTTTCCTTCAACACGTTTCGTTATTGTTCTTTAGGGTGTGCTAGAAATAATCCCCTTAAAAACTCTAGTACATTCACTCTCTTACTGTCTTACTGTACCAACCCGTGGAATCACTTTTATCGATTTTCTTTTGCAACTAATAAAAACAAAAAACTAACTAGTACTGCCACCACCACACAAGTCTGATTTCCCAAAAATAGCATCGTTCGAGTTCAAAGCTTTATACTTCCAGCAACTGGCCTGCATTGTTTAGTAATGTAGGAGATCTGAACCAAAGGTACCATGACCGGAATATGGAGATGCTCAAAAATATCAAAGTGAATGAATTTTGTCATCCTCCTAACAGCAGGAAGAGGAGTCATCTCTAAGCCAAGAAATTCATTTTCAATGATTTTGAATAGAAATGCTTCTCTTGTTTCGAAAATTTGGGTTCCAAGGCATTATAGCAAATTTTATTATATTGCCTCATCAATAATGAACAGTTTTTCATCTTACTTTAACCGATTTTGTAAAAGTATCCAATAAAAATGATTCCATGTCTCAAGTGCTGTGAGAGAATGGATGCATCAAATCATTTAAGGCGATTACCTCTAGCAATATTTCCCTTGTAATTGTGGTGAAAAGTTAACTTAATGAACACAAATAGAAACACACAAGATATACATGGTTTACCCAACTGGAGCTACGTCCACGGAGATATCACCTTCTTCACTAAATTCAAAGTAAAGAGAATACAGTGGTTCCTCAACCTCTCAAACTATCTCTCTCTCAAAGAAAAGTTTGGCTTCAGTTTTATGAACTATCGGTTCCAAACCCTAATACAAAGTCATCTTTATATAAGAGAAAACTCGGGAAAAAGAAAAAAAATCTAAATAATCCCGTTTCCTGGCGATCAATCGCCGCTCTTGTAGACTTGGTGAATTGAAACAATTCCCAACACTCTCCACCTTGGCTTCAATTCTGCTCTGCCTCGGGTGAAGGATAATTGCATCTCCAAAGATGCTTTCACACCCTTCCTTAAGGATGCGACCTTCCATCGATCTCATCAAATGTTAACCAAGTTCAAGCAATGCTTAAACTTGAAAATAATAACTGACTTTGTCATCATATCTGAAGGGTTCTCACTTGTGTGAATCTTCTCCAATAAAATCTCATTCTCAGATATCGCGTCTCTTATAAAATGGAAGCGCACATCAATGTGCTTCGTTCTTAAATGGTAAACTTGATTCTTCACCAAGTGTATAATACTTGAACTGTTACAGTGAAGAATCATCTTCTCCTTCTTTACTCCCAGTTCACCAACCAAACTTCTTTACCAGATAGCTTCCTTGGTTGCTTCTGAAGCTGTCATGTATTCAGCCTCAGTCATTGATAATGCTGTAGTAGGCTGTAACATGGATCTCCAACAAATTGGTCATTCACCCAGTGTAAACAAGTACCCTGTAGTAGGCCTCCTCTTGTCCAAGTTCCCAACATAGTCAGAATCGACATACCCAACTACCTCACATTTGTCATTCTTGTCGAACAAGATTTTGACATCAATGGTATCCTTCAACTACCTTGGAATCCACTTCACTGCCTGCTAGTGCTCATTTTCAGGATTCGCCATATACCTACTAACAACACTGACACCTTGTGAGATTTCAGGTCTAGTGCAAACCATGATATACATCAAGCTGCCTATGATACTTGCAAAAGGAAATTCTGTCATTTCTTCATTCTCTTCATCTGTCACTGGACATAATTGAGAGGATAACCTGAAATGGGCCGCCAAAGGACCCTCCTTATGTACTTTCCTTGGGATAGAGATAAAAAGTTTCCTATCTCTTCAAATTTTCATGCCTAGAATTACATTTGCTGCACCTAGGTCTTTCATCTCAAACTCAGTACTTAGTTGCTTCTTCAAAATCTTCACATCTGATATGCTTTTGGCAACAATCACATGTCATCCATATAGAGTGCAAGAAATATGAAAGAACTATATATCTATTATTTTTCTGAAATAGAGACAGTGGTCATACTCACTTCTGGAATACTCATTCTTTAGCATGAATGAGTCAAACCGTTTGTACCATTACCTAGGTGACTGCTTCAGACCATACAGAGACCTCTTCAGTTTGTAGACCTGATCTTCTTTTCCCCTCATTTGTAATCCCTCTGGCTGTCGCATGTATATCTCTTCATTTAGCTCTCCATATAAGAAAATTATCTTCACATCTATCTGTTCAAGCTTCAGGTCTTGCATAGCTACTATTGACAGCAGTGTTCTGATAAAGGTATACTTCACTACTGGTGAGAAGATTTTATTGAAATCTATTCATTCTTTTTTTGCAAAACCCTTTGTAATCAGTCTTGCCTTGAACTTCACTTTGCCACTTTTTGTGGTTGGTTCCTTCTTTTTGAAGATCACTTGCAGCCGATGACTTTCTTCCTCGGCAGTTCTACAAGATCCCAAGTATGGTTCTTGTGTAGTGATTCCATCTCCTCATCCATGGCCTTCTCCCACTTTTTATGATCACCATTTGACAATGCTTCTTTGAAGCTGGATGGTTCCCTATTCTCAGTCATGGGAGCAAAAACTACTATATCTGTATCATCATCATATCTTCTGAGTGCTTTTCGAACCTGTTGTGATCTTCGTGGTTATGGTTGTTGATCGACTTTCTCGATTTGAGGTGGTGGTTCTTCATCACTTTCTTCTGATTCAGATTTATCTAGCTTCACCTGAATTGAATGCTCCTTATTGCTGGTTGCATCATCACAATGCCCCTCATTTTTCATCATAATAGTCTCATCAAAGACTACGTCCCTACTCACAACAATCTTCTTTGTTTCAGGATCCCATAACCTATAGCTTTTAACTCATTTCTGGAAACCCAGAAAAATGCACTTCTTTGATTTTGCATCAAGCTTACTCCTCAGATTATCATGCACATGTGCATATGTTGGACAATAAAAAATTCTCAATATAGAATAATCATAAGTTTTACCTGATCAAACCTCTTCAGCTATAGAAAGTGATCTGTTTATCAGAAAACTTGCTGTGTTGATTGCTTCTGCCAAAAATTCTTTCTTCAACCCAACATCAATTCTCATACTTCGAGTTTTTTCTAGGAGTGTCCAGTTCATTTGCCCTGCCACCCCATTTTGTTGTGGAGTTTTGGGTGTAGTGAAGTTTCGAGCAATATCCTCATCTTCACAGAATTTAGTGAATTCTGTAGATGTATATTCTCTTCCATTGTCTGACCTCAGACACTTCACCTGCTTTCCTGTCTGCTTTTCAACTCTGGTTTTCCACTGCTTGAAAATGATGAATACCTCAGACTTCTGTTTCATGTAATACACCCAAATCTTCCTCGAGAAATCATCTATAAATGCCACATAATATAGAGATCCCGACAGTGACTTCATAGGGGTTGGCCCCCATACATCTGAATGAACATAGTCTAAAATTATCTCATTGCGGTGTGAAGAGGTCTTGAACCTCACCCTTGACTGCTTCCCGAACACACAATGCTCACAGAACTGTAGCTTGTAGGTCTTAATACCTTTTAGGAGCTTTCTAGTGTGAAGCTCCATTAAGGCTCTTTCGCTCATATGACCCAGTCTCTTGTGCTATAGTTTGGTCTCATCATTTCCCTCTGATGAACCAATAGTGACTCCACATTTCACAGTATTTCCTATCATCTTGTATAGGGTTCCAGTCCTTATACCCTTCAGGATAACAAGGGCTCCCTTGATTAACTTTAAAGCTCCACCGGAAGCTGTGTACCTACACCCAGTGACTTCCATCGTACCCAAAGAAATTAAATTATTTTTCAGGTCCGATACATGCCTAACATTAGTTAGGGTTTGAATTACCCTATCAAACATCTTTATCCTGACAGTACCTATCCCTACTGTCTTATAGACTACATCATTACCCATTAATACTATTCCCCCATCATAGTTCTTATATGTCCTAAACCAAGATTTATTAGGATACATATGATATGAGCAACTTGAATATAGAATTCAAGAATCAGAAAATCATTCTTTACTTGAATAGGCGCGAAAGGCTTCGCCATCGCTACTTTCTTCTGAAGCTGTATTAGCTTGATCTGAGGCTTTCCCCCTCCCCATTTTTTCGGTTCCTTTTCTTACTTTTCATTTAGGATTCTATAATTTTTCTTTATGTGACCATATTTCTTACAATGGTGACATTGAGGCCGAGTCCTTCTAGATTTTGATTTTGACCTTCCTCTTCTTTGCTCTTTCTTCTTTTCCCTTTCATTTCCTCTTCCTCTTACAAATAGAATCTCAGCCTGTGTATTTTCTTCTTCAATTTTTTTCTTTCTCAAATCGTTTGAGAGTAGGGTTGCTACTGTGTCTTCTAACTCTAGGGTATCATTTCCATAGAGTAAGGTAGTAACCAGATGTTCATAAGAGGGTGGAAGTGAAAAGAAAAGTTGTAGGACATGATCCTCATCGCTGACCTTCTCCTCAATGCTTGCTAAATCATTGACTACTCTGCTGAGTGCATTCATGTGCTCGGTGAGATCCCCACCTTCTTTCATCTTGAGAGTATGAAGTTTATACTTTAGGAACAACCTCTTTGACAATGACTTCGTCATAGACAGGCTTTCGAGTTTCATCTAAAGCTTCGGTGCTGAATTTTCATTGACCACGTGATAGAGAATATCATCAGATAGGTTTAACCTAATGGTGCTCGCCACCTTCAATTCCAGATTTTCCCAATCATCATTGGACATTGACTCCGGTTTCTTTGCTTTTTTCCTTTAGGTTCCTTGTTGTATATATAGATCTTTCACCCGACTCTGCCATAATCCGAAGTTGCCATTCCTATCGAATCTTACAACATTGAACTTGGCGTTGGAACTTTTTGATGCCATTGCTTCGAATCAAGCCTGTGCTTTGATACCAATTTGTGGTAAAAATTTAACATAATGAACACAAACAGAAACACACAAGAACACAGGATATACATGATTCACCCAACTGGGGCTACGTCCACGGAGAGATCACCTTCTTCACTAATTCAAAGCAAAGAGAATACAATGGTTCCTCAACCTCTCAAACTATCTCTATCTCTCAAAGAAAAGTTTGGCTTCCGTTCTATGAAATTTCGGTTCCAAACCCTAATACAAAGTCGTCTTTATATAAGGGAAAACTTGGGAAAAAGGAAAAAATCTAAATAATCCTGCTTCCAGCGATTGATCGCCCAAGAGGGGCGATTAATCGCCGCTACCTGCGATCAATCGCCCCTCTTGGGCGATTGATCGCCTCTTGCAGACTTTGTGAATTGAAACAATTCCCAACAATAATTTATAGTATAGTTGGATTAGTAGTAGTTTTTTTTTTTTTGGTTAAGGCAACTACACCACAAGGAACGAGCTGCAGTCAAGCACAGGTTGTTAAGCAGTATACCAGAGAAGGAGAATTTGGATGTAGATCTCTTTGTGGTTTGTTCTTCAGTTTGTATTAGGAAATCTCAAAGGCTATATGTCATGTTTTCTCACAGAAACTGGGACAGAAGCACAGGTGCGCGAACATGGGTTACCATGGCTGTGAAATTCACATGTAGCCATCATTCGGTTCATAAGCTCTGATTGTTCTTTCTGTATAGGCATTGTGGTATCTTCAAATACAGAATCATTACAACAATTTGCATATATATATATATATCTTGTATTCATTTTCCTTTTTCAATTTCATTTCTTACTCTTCAAACTCATTCTTAGGTGAAGATATAAGTTTTACAGTAATATTCAGTGACAAATGATCCACTTCATTGCTTGCCTTCTCTTTTCTCCCCCAACTACAGTCGCATATGGTAGTACCCACATAGGAGTACTATAAGGGTATCACGAACAAACGATCTTTAGATCTCTTAACAGATAAAGAATGATTAGATGAACTATTATGTAATTTTAGTAGTGCTGATCTGAACTTCTCAAACCAGGATCTAGAGCCTTTTTCAAGCCATTGATTGCCGACTCATTGAATAAAGAGCCGGCAAAGCATATTAGAGTTGGACTTATCAGAAAAGGGGGAAGCTGGAGGTGGCTGCATATAAGCTTCTCAAGATAGATCTCCATGAAGAAGGGCCTTTTTTTAATGTCTTTTTTGATATGATATAAAGGCCAATGCCTTGTTGTAGCAATGGTGGAGACGAACCGTGGTCATCTTAGCAACAGGGTTGAACGTCTCTTCATAATCCTCATAATCATGCCCGTATTTTTGAGTGAATCCCTTAGCCACAAGTCTGGCTTAAAACTGATCTATCGAAACATCAGCTTTATGCTTCAGAGTGTACACCCAACAAAATACGGCTTAGCCAAAAAGCCGTCGACTTTTCAAACTAGACCTATTTGAAGCAGCAAATCCAATGGATAGTAATAAATGGTTTGCTTAAATTGCTTAAACCCTTAGGGTATGTTCATTTTGCAGGAACTTAGCATGAGAAATATTAATTCCTAGGGAATAATTAATGTCTATGTGTATGGTGCGCCAATTTTCCAAGAAATGAGATTGGCATGAGAAACAAATTTACCACTCTTATAAGAAAATCATGTCCGTCTTAACCATAAGACATGAATTTCTTGTCAAATTTTAAAAGACACTAGAAAATCATAAAAACCTTTCTCTTGACAATTTAATTATTTATTGTAATGTTTTATTCACAAAATGAAAAAAAAAATTCCTTTCCTATGCTCGACTGAACTCAAGAACTAGAAATTGAGAGAATTTACTTTAGAATTCCCGACCGAACATAGAATACACATGTTGCAAAAAATTGATTTTCTCAAGAATTGAATCTCTTGGGAAATTCAATTGTTTGAGAGTGTTCGTGAAAACTTTGGCTTCCCAAATATGCCACGGGAATTGCTCCATATGAAAATGAGAGGAAAGGAGATTACAGTTGAGATGGTCTTTATAACACATTATTCATACTTTCTACTACAAATCCTGAAAATTTGAAGAACTCTATACCAAACAGTTGACAAAAACAATAATCAATTCAAGATGGTCTTCGAATTGCCACCTTATCTATAGGACTAGGAGAAGAGACTGGTGGTTGATGATTTACTCACCAATACTCTAGGAAAAACTGTTAAGTTCTTCATTTATATAGTAAGATTAGAGACATCCCAGCTCTAATATTCTGTCCTTCTAGGCAAGCTATATATGACATTTCAGACCGAAAAATGGAAGATTAGTCGCATGTACATATTATAGGAAATTACATTGCTAATTTAGGCAGTAACAAAAAATAATAACCACAGTAAAAAAAGGAAAAAAAAGAAAGGCCCCAAGCATTTTGTTTCATTCAGATATCCAGACTTTTCCTGGGAGTGGCAGCTGGTGTTGTTTGGGTGTTTAGATGGTGGATGGAAGTTGTTGGATTGATTTTGAACCCATCACCCCCACTCACACCTCTCTCTAATTGCGAGAGAGGAAGAGAAGTTGGTGGGATGGGACACAACTTTTGATGTGGCTTTCCACAAAAATCAAATCAGATTTTAACAATATGCCCGACACCCTCATAGAAAGGCTGCTTAAAGGCATCCTAGTCTCCACCATGTCCCGGGCTTCAATACGCACTCAATAACAGTTGGACGTATCTCCTTTGACAGTGAATGACTCGATTTTGAGTTTTAGTGTGATAGTTGAGAGACCTACCATGTGTACTAACCTAACTCTTAATCTATACCTACTAATTTAGATATATGATGATTTAAATAAAATAAAAAAGGTCATAGTCCAAAAAAGAAAATATATGCCCCCTTAACCTCTAGAGAATCAAAATCAAGATCGGATAAACTCCTACCACTTAGGCAACCAAGGAGGAGTATATTAGTTAACTATATGCTTCTAATTGGCTATTTTTTTAATGTAATGATTAATGTTGGAGGCCTAAAAGGTGAATAGAAGATTTGTCTTTTTGATTCAAATGGTGGAGCTACTTTTAAACTCTGAAAGGCACATCTCTTTTAGCTCAGGTTGTGTACAACGAGTGGAGGAGTGCGTAAGCACAGAACAAGGCCTTAGCATAGCCTTACACTATGATAAGGCTATGAATGATTCACAACTTTATTAGTTAGGGTTGCTCGTTGCTCCCATTACGGCTGAAATTACCGGGAGTTCAAAGGAGTTCAAATAGAAGGATCTCCTAGGGCTATTCTAGAACAAGATTGAATTCTCATGGGGATTTTCTCCAACCCACCCAACGGAAGTATGAATAGAAGTAGTGCTTAGTTCATATGGAGGAGGTTGGATAAGTATAATCTATTGGTGATGAGTGTTATAGATTTTGATATGAGAGAAGCTGCTGAGGTATCTAGTCGGTGATGTTTAATCACAGGAAATATCTAGTGGGTGATGTTTAATCATAGGAAATTCATGGGATTTTTCCTCAAAATACACCCAGGGTTTCTTGAGACCCCCAAAATACACCTAACTTTTAAAAACTTCCCCAAATACATTTCAAAGTTCTTTTAAAGTCTATTATAGCCTTTAACCAAAATAAAAAGGGTTAAGGAAAGAAACTCTCCCTACTACTGTGTAACACTCCTCCCCAGCTCTCTTCTTCCTCACCATTGTTCCCGTTTCACTCCGGCGATGCCACAGTCTCATGCCACCGTCTCCCACCATTGCTCCGCCGTTAGATCCCGTGGTGGTTAGTGTTCTCACTATCCCTCCTCTCTATTTTTGTATGATGAAAGTTAGGGTATATTCTTTTTTCCTCTCTCCAATTTCTTTCTATCATCCACTCTCCCATTTTTATGTCATTTTTTTTTATTTAATAGAAGATTTTTTAAAGTAAAATGGAGGATCCATGGAGGGATCCTCTATCTTGAATGATACGAAGTCGAGAGGTTGAAGAAGATCGTATTTCTGATTTTCACGATCATTTACAGAAACTCACGATCAATATATAATTATCACAATCAGATCAAAATATTCACGATCAATCTCTATTTTGACTAGTTAGTGGTCAGTCGATTGTGACAAGTTAGCATCCAACCATTACCATTGATTGATTGCGAATATTTTGTGGTTGATCGTGATTTATCTACCATTTTGCGATTGATCGTGACATTTCCAAAAAAATTCACGATTGATTGTACTCTAATTAACAATCTTAAAAACAGATTAAGTGTCCTAACGTCTATTATTTATGATTTTAATTTTATTATATGTTTATTAATGCATAAATATTCTCATATTTGCAAGTAATGATCATGAAATATATTGTTTGCTTTTATGATGGTGAATGGGTATATGAAAATGATAAATTCTCATACAAAGGTGGAGTCTCAAGATGAGTAGTTATGAGCAATGAAATTACATACGAGCAACTCGTAACTAAAATGCAACAAAGTACAAATACAAGACAAGACGAATATAATATCAGAATCAAAGTTAGAGGGTGAAGATTTTGCAAGTTTAGATAACACTGATGATGATATATACGTCAATACTGATTTATCATCATATCCAGATGTGGTAGATGATACCAATATAACGATCTAGTGAAATAAATCATGATAAAAAAAAAAACAGACCACGATTAAAACTTGGGATTTAAACCTGTATTTAATGATCATGTCCATCCTAATTAATGATCAAATGAAAAAATTCATGGTAAAAAAAACAGACAGTGGGATTGAAACCTGTATTTAACGATTGTGTCCATCCTAATTAACGATCCAGTGGAAAATTTACCGTAAAAAAAAACAGACCGTGGGATTGAAACTGTATTTAATGATCGTGTTCATCATAATTAACGATCTAGTGAAAAATTCATGGTCAAAAAAACAGACTGTGGGATTTAAACCTGCATTTAAAGATCATGTCCACATAATTTAATGATCCAGTGATGTGCAATCACGGTAAAAAAAAAACATAGAATGAAAAAATGGCCCCATTGTCTTTTCCATCTACTAATATGCATAAATACATACATCCATGCTCATCCATGGCAACCACTCTCCTCTGCCAATACTATTGATGACCCTGCTACTTGATGTGCTTCCGGGATCGCTTTGGGAGCCCATCTATGACAACCACTCCCCTCTACCAATACTATTGAGGAGCTCGCTGCTTGATGTGCTTCAAACAGTCAAGTGCAATTGTCTTCTTGAAGTTTGTAGAATTTTTCTGAAAGTTAACATACAAAATGCTTGAGTCACTATCAAAATAGAATATGGATGATAAATATAAACACATGGATGATAAATATATAAAACGATCAACTATAACCAGATGAAGGAAAAATCACGATGACTATAACACGAAGAAGAGATCGATTCTTCTTAAAGAAAAAATTATTTATGATCACTACTCAAAAATCACGATTGGTATACACCCATTTGTTGTGTCACCATACTCATGTTGCATGAGGAAACAAAACGACACACTTAAATGGGCTCACTGGTCTTTTTTTTTTTCCCAAAATGAAAACTATAGTAAAAAAACTCACTAGATGGATTTTAATCCCTTGGTTGGGAAGAAATGATAGGCTCCAACTGCAATGTATACATTTAAAAGTGCTTGTGAACTGTGATTTTGGTAGCCATAGATATGCCCATTCTTGGCAAAATGACAAACACATGAGGTGTAGGCTTCAACCCCCAAGTGTTGGTCATTTAGCAAAGAAAGGACCCGGCTAGCACTCCTCTCACTCCTTATAATTAATAAAAATGACATTATCTTAGAGTTCTAAGTTACCTATTTTAGTGAGTTGTTGGAACATCTCCTCTTCAATCACATGGATTTTCTTAGTATTAGCATGGTTAAATTTAAAAAAAAATCTAAGAAAATTAGAAGAGAAAAAACAAATAAAGAGAACAATAATCTCAAGAGAGGAAGATCCAAATGCACAAAGAGATTTTTTTTTTAAATCGTGAGCTATAAAAGCAAATGTGAGAGCACTAACCACCACGGGAGCTAACAGTGGAGCAATGGCGGGATACGGCGGAGGTATACGGCGACGGGAGACAGATGGAGCCGGCGGGAAGAATGGTGAGGAAGAAGAGATGTGGGGAGAAGAGGGTTTACACGGTGGTAGGGAAGACTCTTGAATTTCTTTTCTTTACTCTTTATTTTAGTTAAAGGGTATAATAGACTTAATAAAACTTTGAGGTGTATTTGGGAAAGTTTTTAAAAGTTTGGTGTATTTTGGGGGTCTCAAGAAACCCTAGGTGTATTTAGGGAAAAATCCCAAAATTCATGCCTGTGCAAGTGCGCACACACATATCATTCTACTAATGAAAGTACATGGGGGTATACCAAACTTCATTTTTAGATTATGTTAATGCAATAACTGTTGAAGGTGTGGCTCAAATTGGAAGAATCGATTGATCGGATTGCAAACCAGTCGACTATTGTTAATGAAAATCACACAAGTCACAATTCTAGTAGCCAAGACATTCAAGTCGGTCGACCGGTTTGTATGGTCGATCGATCAATTTTCGTAGAACATGATTGCTTAACCCAGAATTGATAAGTTACACGAATTGGAGACTTTGTAATTGTTCAGGATTCTGTATTAGACTTATAAATATGTGCTTATAGGTTTAAAGTTTCAGTGTAGAGATAATAGAAAGGGTTAATCACTCTAGGATCTAGTGAAAGGCTTAAGGGAAGGAGATAGAGATTCTTCTTCGGGTTTATTAAGATTGTAACTTGAGTGGTGTACAAGAGTCTCTAGGCTTGGGTTGAGATTTAATCTAAGAGGAGAATGTTATTGTATTGGTTTCTGAAGATTTCTCTAAACGAGGAAGAAGTAATCGGATCTTGGCCCGTGGAAGTAGGCAAGTTATTTCCGAATCATATAATTCTCTTGTGTTTTATTTATAATTTAGGCTTGTTTATCTTTTCCGTTGGATCTGTTATCCCCAACAATAACCATTCCACTTTTTGTGTTGTTCTTTGATAAATTTTAATTTCAAAGTAATTCTTTGTCATTTTAATTTTACTAAATGTTATTTTCTTATATTAAGATATGTGCAGTTTGGATTATTAAGTATCGACTATAAAATTGTAATTATTGGTATTCAAAAAAGGTATGAAAATTATGAATTGAATTCTTAGATAGTTATAAAAGTAACAACAATAATTAATATTCACACTTAATTATTTTTTTCATGTTAAATATCACTTCATATAATTACAATGATCTTGATATTCCTTATTTTCTTAGATATTTCTAAAATTTAAGTGAAGATGAAGCACCTAAATATTTTAGGTGCTTTAACTTAAATGAGATTCTCAAATTAGAATGCTTTACTATGTACATAAAATAACCTTTTCAAAAAATTAATTAGAACTAAAGTTAATAATTCTAATTGATTATTTTAGATAATTTTACTAATTATCTAAAGTAAATTTAGTAAAAATTATTAAACACAAATTAATAAAATATTCAATGAATAAATTATTATATGCAATGCACTGTATATAGATAGATGGATAACATATGCGTGGCCCATGAAGCACATATTTCAATGAATTTGAAATATTTTGGTCCCAAAGAAATTAAAAGACCCTGCCTTCTATCTTTTTTTTTCTTTTTAAAATTTCAAAGAGAGATTTTGTGTTTTTAAAATTTGTTTATTACTTTCATTTTTATTTATTTATTTTACACATGAAATATATAAGGTTTTAAAACTATATTTTGTATTTATTTAAATGTTTAATGATTTGATATGACATTTCTTATGGAATGAAAGTATTGATGAGATTTGAAAATAAAGAAATGGGAGAGGGGGAGGAGGAGAGAGTTCATGGTGGTAAGGATTTTGCTTATAATCCTGACATAGTATTCCTCCCGTGCATCATATGCACAAGGAATCTTCTGGCATGAATATACACTATATGCTAGAAGAGTTTATTTGACTTATTCTAAAAATAAGTACTAAAATTGAATTAAAATCGTTTGATAGTTTGATAAACTTCTATTTGATAACTCTATTTTTTAGATATTAGACATTTTTCCTAGGTTTTAAAAAGTGATAAGAGTTTACTTTTTTAAACCTAATTTATTTCATTAAAGAAAATAAACATTTTATTATTATTACATTAATTGTTTGGACACTATTGTTTATTAATTTTTTTTATTCAATTATACCCCTATATCTAGCTTGAGTTTCGTGTTACTTGTGTATTTTTTTTTTTAAAGTCACAATTGCTCCTTAAATAAGTGCATAAAGAGTATAGTTTTAGTTTTTTTACCAAAACAATTTAATATATAAAAGACTTAAAAAATAAGATCTAATTAGTTCTTATTAGATTATATAAGATATGCAAACTAGGGGGTGTATTCGAGCTGAGTGGAGCTAAGCTCGGTTTGAGCTTTAACTTGATTTGAGCTCAAATGTTTAGACTTGACCTTAGGCTTGAACAAGCTTGAGCTCTAGTCGAGCTCAAATTTTATTCAAATCGAGTAGAGCCAAGCTTGTATTGGCTCAAGCTTTTGACTCATGGGATTTTTTATAAATTTTTTACATGTGTAAACATCCCATTTTTACTTTGCACCCTTATCCCTCTTCTTTCTTTTCTTCAAAAGTCCAAGGAAACACAAATACAAGCCCAACATGTCGGGTCAAGCCAATTCCAAGCCTAATCCAAATCCAATCCAAGCCCAACATTCTAGGCCAAGCTAGCCTATTCCAAGCCCAATCTAAATCTAAGCTTGATCTAAGATCAAACTGCCCAACACTCCTTTACATATAACCAAAGCCTCTAACTATGGCTTATGACCCGTGACCTATGACCCATCTACTAACAACCCATAATTCTAAAAAATAAATCCAAATTCTATATTCACTTAACCCACATCCAACAACCCATACCGGGATGAGATTTCGTCTAGCACTCGCATACGAAACCGTATGGTCTCTGTTTGAGAGGTCAACACGTGTCCCTTTTGACACCCCTTAACTGTAGTGGCAAAATTCACTGACCCTTAGGGTTCAACCATGTAACTTTTGTTTTTAGGTAAAAAATATTTTAAATTTTTTAACAATAGGAATTAAAAAAAATATAACTAGTTAAAAGGGATGTTTAAGGGGCTCTCCGAGTGAGCCAGACGGTTTTGGTTTGGCGAGGGCCAGACCAAATCCGTTCCACTCATACCTCATAGTTTACAAACTCATTAACTCTCTTAATTACCAAATAAGCACAACCCTTTGAAAAATCTATAAATACAATACCTCACAAGATATTTCTCACAACTCAAAATTCCCTATAGAGGAAACCCTAGCTCTCCATCTCCTTCATTCCAAAACTCATACACCCAATCTCTTCCTATTTGAAAACTAAGTGTTCCCTCCCAAAACCTCACAAAGTCCTTAACCTTTCTATGCAAAAACTAGAGCCTTAGAGTGAGATAGGCCTAGGGTGGAAGACATAGTAGGCTATATCCTTTTGTAGGGCCACTCCTCTTGGAGCTTTGAAGAACCAAGAAAATTGGTAGGTTTTTTGCCATACCCCTTCTATCTCCTTAGTTTTTTTTTTTTAAATTTCATTTTGTATTTTCGTTTGTGCTTTATGTTTAGTCTCATTCTAGAAACTTAGTGAATGCACGTCCCCTTTCTAGTTGGGTCTCTTTATACCATTTTTAATGGCATAGGGGGACCACAACACTTGAAAGAGAATGAACATTTTATTTCTCTTTAATGCATTCATTTTATCTTTTATGGCCCCACTAAGGTGGACATAGGTAGGTCCATTGAGAATGGAAGCTTATGTTATACCTCTTTTTTCATTCCATTTTCCTTTGGCTTCTAGTCCACCTCTAGAAACACTTTTGTGAAGGCAATTAGGCGGGTCAGCTTATGTCATTTTCAATGGCCTAGGGAGACCCTAATACTAAAAGGAGGGTGAACATTTTTTTTTCTTTTATACATGCATTGCCTATCTCTCCTCTTTTATTATGTTAATCAATGATGTGTAGACCCTTTTAACCCTACTTGGGTTAAATTGTAACTTTAGTTTATCTTGCAAACTCCCTTGTTTCGAAATGAATCTAAACTACTATGCTCTGGAATGAGCTTAAACTATCCTAAATAAAAAAATCAAATATTCAAAAACACAATAAAAACCTCAAAAATATTAAAAAAACATTAAAACATAATCAAAATACTAAAAACATTCGAATATTCAAAAATCAACTAATTTTGCATGCTTGCTTATATCAAACTATATTGGTTTGATCCTATCGAGTCGGGTATGTAGTCAGCCCTAACGGGTCCAACCTACCTATGATTAGTTTTCCTTTCTCTCTTAATTTTAATTTATTTCTTAATTATCATAGTTAACTGACATCTTGCTAATTTTATATTAATTGGCTTAGACTTAGGAAGTAGATAACCATCTCCAGAGTGGGTTTGGGGGTGCCTAGCTAACATCACCTCCCAAACTTAAGTGTATCACTTACTTTAGAATCTCAATTGGATCTTAGGCCTTATCCATTGTAAAGTTGAGACCCTATTTTCTCCTAATTAAATTGGTGGCGACTCTCTATTTAGGTGTTTAGCGTCGTCCCTCCACAAGGCTTGGCCCGAAAGAAAGACAATAAATTCCATCACTCACAACATGTGTTTATTAATAATTTACAATACAAGAAACTATAAAAAATTAATACATTTATGTACAAAAATAAGATTTGGGTGTAATCCTTCGATCCAAAGAGTAGAGAGTTAGATCAGAGTTCCTACTTTTAACTTCTTAATTTTTATGGTTATTATATCTTAAACTTATTTATTATGAATTAAAAATTATTATAATCTATGATAAAGAACGTTAAAAATATTATTTTATATAAATATAAAAATATTTCCAATATGTTTACATATATATATAGCATTGAGCAATGATACGTCCACTTTTCGGTTGTCTATTCTCCCCTATTTTTATACAAAAAGACAAATAGTATGAGACTTTTATTGTGAGTCCCATCACTTTTATTTTGTATTTTTGTTTAAAATTAGGAAAGACAACCGGAGAGTGGACAATTGGAAAGTGGACATAGCATTGCTTTATAACATATGAGCCAAACCAAGCCCTAAACGAGCCGAATCAAACAGGGTCTAGCTTGAGCTTGGTTTGTTTAATATTTGAGTTCAACATAATAGATTGGCTTGATTCGTTCAAGCCTAAAATGCCAACTTGAGCTTGGCTCAAATGAGTCGAGCCATCGACCTAGCTTGGCTTGAGTACAACCCTAGTGCAAATGCTCCCTGATGTCGCTCAAAGATATGCGGTATTTTGCTGTATAGTAAAAGGGGTTGTCGAACCACAGAGAGTAGTGAAGATAAAGAACAATAATGAAGAAGGGGTTTGTATGATATTTGGGAGAGAATGTTTAACTATTTGAGGAAAATATCAGTGAGAGAAAGTGCCAAGGCATCAGGTTTCCTCCCCTTAATGGTGTAATGTCAATTTGATTGTCCAAGGTATAACTAAATTAAGGATTTCACATTCCAAACCCTCAATCAGAAGATTTTAGAAATTCAGATTATAATAAAAAGTTAAAATAGATTTCTAGTCAATTATTCAAAACGAGTTTTAACCCAAGCCCGCACTTTATCAGAAAAACTCGAGGACAATGATATACCCGGAGGCAATACCACAACAAAGAATAATATCCACTAAGATGAAGCTTCTTCGTTTGAGAGATAAAGAACTATTACTCAACTATGAGAAAAGCCTGACTGAACTCGTGAAAATATTTAAATCCCAGAGATTCAATTGAAAGAGAGATCAAACAAGAAGAACAACCAACATAAAAATCATAGACGTTAAAAAATCTAATTGGATTAACTCAAACTAACATTACCTCATCAAGAGAATTCCACCCTAGCCAAGGCTACGGTTTTAGCAATCAATACAGAGAGAAAAACTAAAACAATAAGAGAAGGGAGATGATTCCAGGATTAGAGATTCAGAGAGTTTCTTTAATAACACATCTCTATGAGTTTAAGTAACTAAAAATGAAGAAGAAGAATGAAACTAAGTAAAAGGGAAACTTCTAAATACAAAATCTCGCTCAAAATAGTCAATTCACGGCCAAAAACGCAAGTCCTGTAACCACCGATCGATCAGGCAAGGGTGCCGATCGATCGGGCCTTTAATCTCAAAAATTATGGAAAATTAACCATCCTCCGATCGATCGGCGATTTTGGCCTATCGATCGCCGGGGATCGCCAATCGATCACCCGATTCGCCGTTTCGTCGCATTGCTTGTTTTTTCGTCTTTTTGACTCTTTTCCTTTCGTTGATTTCCACGAGACTTCTTTCCTCGAATTCCCTACATAAAATATTATAAAAAATGATTAGAATTTGCAATCAATAAATAGGGAAACAAGTTTAGAATATGACTTTAAATAAAGGATTTAGACTAAAAGAGGCTTTAAAGGGTTGCAAAATAACTGGTTTTGAGTGTACTTTTGCACACTCGTCACACCCCCCAACCTGAATATTGCTAGTTCCTAGCAATAAATCAACTCTCAAGCAAAGCACTTAACCAATTGATCTTCATGAATATAGGCTACAATATTCAAATCATTCAAACAAGGTTTTGTAAGAAATTCACCATAACATCCAAGTTTCTCCATCAATAAGCAAACTCAGATTTTGTGTGTATGTGCTAAGCTCATAACCATTCTTGCCAACAAACCCAAAACACATACATATAAGATAGACATTTAGATAAAAGCTTTGACATCAAATCTCACAAGGATTTTAAATCACTCAGAATAATGCACTCAGAGATTTATGGGTCTTCTCTCAATCATATGGAAAATAGAATGCAAGAGCCAAAACAATAATAATAAGATTTCAAGGAAAGAATGTCATCCATTTGGAACTCCTCCGTTCACACCACAAACCCACCTAAGATCAAAAGGTCAGCAACAAGAGTTGTAATGGGGCTAAATGATAGGGTTTATAAGAAAGAAGGGATAAGGATAATCAACAAAATCAGGTATGTGCTAGGAATATCGATACATCTTCATTGTGAAACAACTATTCCAAACATCCATAAATTTCTTTTTCTTTTCTAATTCAGAACTTCTTTTTTATTTTTTCTCTTTTTCTGATTTTTCCCAATGTAGAACAAAACTTGTACTTCTACTTTCAACACACATTTCTTTTAATAGCATTATCCCAACTGAATTTTCCATAACCTAAATTTGCAGTCATTTTTGAATTTCCAATATACCACTTGAATTTCCAATACCACAAAACTATCATCCATAACATAAAGTCTGGTTTAAAAGGTAATGAAGTGTATAAAATAAGCTCAACTCCAATGTGGAGTGGGTAAGGTCATGTGGTTTTCTCAAGAAAGGCTTCTTTTAGGCTCAAGGTGGCTTTTATTGTTAATGATAAGGGTTGGCTTGAAAGACTTAAACTTTCTACACTGACCTTTATCATTTCTTAGATAATTCAACCAAACAAACCACAATCCATATAATGACATTTCCAATGGACAACTAAGTCAAGAAAAAAATGAGATCCAACAAGGGAATAATGCCTCATGAATAAAAAAACTGAATAATAATAATAATCGCTCTTAAAGAAGAGAAGGGCTCAAAAACTCACAGGTGTTCTAGGTCTTAGCTGAAATCTGAGATGTCTTTTTAAAATATGTATTTAACAACCAACATCCACTATGGCTTACGTGCACAAGAAAAATTTGAGTTTTGCTCATAACAGATGACAAGAATAGTCTAGATGATTCAATTAAAACACTATATTTTCATGCTCAACTGCAAAGCCACAATTCATGGTATGACAAAGATATTTGATGAAGATTTCACTATCATCCCCCCAACCTAAATCATACATTGTCCTCAATGTTCCATAAATGAAATAAAAGATAAGTAAAATGAACACATAGAAGGGGTAAATAGCACCTCAGAATATGAGTGAACTTCCACTAGTGGGAACCTGCAAGGTTAGCTCAAACAAACAAAAAAACTAATATACAAAGATGTGGAGACTCACAAAGGTAAGTCAATCCCAGTAAACGGGATCCACAAGAGTGGTAATTTCTTCTTCAGGCAAAAGCCTCTCGAGAGTGGGCTTGAGTCTGTGACCAGTGACTTTAAAAATTCTACCATCTCGAGGGTCTTCTACCTTAACAGTCCCGTGACCAAATACTCTTTGAACCATGACGGGGCCATACCATCTAGACCTTTGTTTTCCCGGATGCTTATGGAGTCTAGAATCATACAAGTACACATTTTGATTTGGTTCAAAATATTTTCTCAAAATTCTTTTATCATGAAAAACCTTCATCTTTTGTTTGTAGATTCTAGAGTTCTTATAAGAGTCATTTCTAAGCTCCTCCAATTCAGTTAATTGGAATTTTCATGTCTAACCCATTTCAAAATTGAAGGCTTTAATAGCCCAAAAAGCTTTATGTTCAAGCTCCACAGGCAAGTGACAAGGATTCCCAAAAACAAGCCTATAGGAAGACATACCAAGGGGAGATTTATAAGCAGTGCAGTATGCCCAAAGAACATGCGGCCGGGATTAACCGTCTTTTCAAGAATTTGTTTTATCTCCCTATTGGCAAGTTCCACTTAGCCACTTGTCTGGGGGGTGGTAAGAGATGGAAACTTTATGAACAATTTCATACTTTTTCATTAAGGTCTCAAAGGTCTATTACAAAAGTGGATGCCTTGATCACTAATGATGGCACGTGGCATCCCGAATCTGGACAAAATATGTTCTTTTAAGAAATAACAATCCTATTATACACATAGTCCAAACCAACCAAAATATACAGGTAACCAAAAGATAGGGGAAAATGGCCCATAAAGTCAATACTCCAACAATAAAAAATTTTAATTACTAGAATGAGGTTTAGGGGCATCATATTCCGGCAAGAAATTGCTCCCAAATTTTGGCATTTATCACAAAAATGATAGAATTTATCAGTGTCTTTAAAGAGGGTGGGTCAATAAAATCCACATTGTAGAATTTTTGCAGTTGTCTTCTTCATAGAAAAGTGCCCACCACATGTCTTGGAATGACAAAAGTTTAAAACACTCATAAATTTGTCATTAGGAACACACCTCCTTATAATTTGGTCAGGGCAATATTTGAACAAATAGGGATCATCTCAATAGAAATTGCGTACCTCAACCAAGAATTTGCGTTTCTCCTGGGTGTTCCAATTCAATGGGATCTCTCTTACAACAAGATAATTTACAATATCAGTGTATCATGGCAGGTCAGAGATAGAAAATAAATGTTAATCTGGAAAATCATCATGAATATGCATTGTTTCTTGATTATTTTCACAAAAAAGTCTTGATAGATGATCAGCCACTACATTCTCCACGCCCTTTTTATTCTTAATTGTGATATCAAACTCCTGCAATAATAAAATCCACCTAATGAGTCGTGCTTTATCATCCTTCTTTGTGAGAAGGTACTTAAGCGCCGCGTGGTCCGTAAAGATACAAATAGGCGAACCAATCAAATAGACACGAAATTTATCTAAAGCAAATACTATAGCTAGCAACTCCTTTTCAGTTGTTGTATAATTCATTTGAGTGCTGTTAAGGGTTCTACTAGCATAGTATATCACACATGGTTTCTTATCTCTTCGCTATCCTAAAACTGCTCTCACAGCATAATCACTAGCATCATACATAATTTTAAAGGAAGGTTCCAATCTGGTGGTTGCATGATGGGAGGGGACGTAAGTTTACCAATTAGCTTTATAAAGGCTTCTTAACATGCTTTAGTCCAGTCAAAGGGAGCATCCTTGAGAAGGAGACTACATAAAAGTCTAGAAATAAGACTGAAGTCTTGTATAAATCTTCTGTAAAAACCAACATGACCAAGAAAAGATTTCATATCTTTCACAGTCTTGGGGGTGGGTAAATTTTGTATCAATTCAATTTTTGATTTGTCTACTTCTATCCCCTTAGAAGAGACAATGTGGCCTAGAACAATTCCAGAAGATACCATAAAATGACACTTCTCCCAATTAAGCACAAGATTATTTTCTTCACACCTAATCAATACCCTTTTTAAATTAAGCAGACAAGCATAAAAGAATCTCCAAAGACTGTCAGGTCATCTATGAAGACTTCCATACAATCTTCTACCATATCACTAAACCTGCTCATCATGTATTTTTGAAAAGTGGCTTGGGCATTGCATAGTCCAAATGGCATCCTTCGAAATGCATAAGTGCCAAAAGGACAAGTAAAAGTGGTCTTATCCTGGTCCTCTAAGGCAATTTCAATTTGATAATAACCAGAATAACCATCTAAAAAGAAATAAAAGGAATGTCCAGCCACCTTTCCAATATTTGGTCAATGAAAGGTAAAGGAAAGTGATCTTTTCCGGAGGCAGCATTTAATTTTCTATAGTCAATGCACATTCGCCACCCGGTCAATAATTTAGTGGGGACTAGCTATCTAAACTCATTCTGCACAACAGTGACTCCTGACTTTTTAGGTACTACCTGTGTAGGACTAACCCATTTACTATCGGCAATTGGGTAAATAATACCCAGAAGCCTTAACCTCTTCTTCACGAATTATGTTATGGGTGCAATCTAAAGGGCTTATTCCCTTAATATCTGCTATAGTCCACCCAATAGCATATTTATGGTCATTTAAAATTTTTGGCAATTTACCTTTCTGAAGTTGAGATAATATAGAAGAAATTATATTAGGAAAGGTATCACCTGGGCGTAAAAAGGCATGTTTCAAACCATTTGACAACTTCTTAAGCTCTAGATTTGGCACTTCAACATTGGAGGGTAGAGACTTTGGCTTTTCCTTAGGTAGCTCCTCAAATCGTGGTTGCCAATCTTTTGTCTCTTGAACCTGTGCATTAAATAAAGCACAAATTTCAGCAAGCTCATTTTTATCGAAAGAATTAATATCAATTTAAGAATTAGCAAGATGAATTTCAAAAGAGTTAGACGAATTTGGTGATTCGAATTTTTCTTGCATAACTGCTTCGATCCAGTTTGTAGTTTCACACTCATCATGTCCCGACAATTGTTTGCCTATATTGAAAATATTAACCTCTAGGGTCATATTTCCAAAAGATAATTTCATTTGCCCATTCCTGTAATTAATTAAAGCATTAGATGTAGAAAGGAAATGTCTACCAAGAATAATTGGGATTTTAGAGTCAGCATTAACCACAGATTTGTTGAATGTGGCTCGAATACGGAAAAACCCCAAGGGGCGATCGATCGCCCACCCTGGGTGATCGATCGCCCCATTCGCTGTTTTTAGTTGAAAATTTCAGGAATTTTGTATTTTAGCCTCTTTATGTTTTGGGAAACTCCTATTCCGGTTGGGGGTCTTTCTATTAGTCTAGGACTCTTGTTTAGGCCTATAAATAGGTGATTATGAGTCTAGGGTTTGTATCTTTGCATCTAGGAATCAAGAGAATGCTTTTGCATTGAGAGTGAGAGGTAATAGAAAGGGTTAAAGCATACTAGGGCTTGGGAAAAGTTTAAGGGAGGATAGATAGGGATTCTTCTTTGGGTTTTCATAGAGAAGGTGAGTTGAGTGCTTTTGTACTGGTTCCTTAAGGTTTCTGTGAATAAAGAAGTGATCGGATCTTGACCCGTGGATGTAGGCAGGTTGTTGCCGAACCACGCATATCTCTTGTGTTCCCTTGTGGTGTGTGTTTTGGTTTATTCTTTTCCGTCGGGTTATTTTTTATTGGTTGTTTTTCCCACAACAAATTGGTATCAGAGTTTCGGGTTGGGTTAATTATTTTTCAATGGCTTTGAAAAATTCTGGGTAATTTTTCCTGAAGAAGTTTGACGGAAAGGGGAGTTTCAATTTGTGGCAAAGGAGGGTAAAAGATATTCTAGTTCAACAGGGCCACGCAAGGGTGTTGAAGGGGGATTCCGGTAAACCGGAAAAGATGCCTGATGAAGATTGGGAAGACATTGAGGCGAGGGCAGTCAGCACAATATGCCTCTGTCTTACAGATAACGTGATGCATAACGTTATGGATGAAGAATCGGCACCGGATCTTTGGAAAAAGTTAGAAACGCTCTACATCGGAAAGAGTCTTACTAACAGGTTATACTTGAAAAAGGAGTTCAATACCTTAAAGATGGCGGAGGGTGCAGATCTCATGGAGCACATTAATGTGTTTAACTAGATTTTGAAAGACTAGGCCGTGGGCTCTTACATTACTTCCAGACTTATATGATCACTTGGTGACAACTCTCATGTATGATAAGGAGACATTATTGATGGAGGAGGTCATGGCGGTGCTACTCTCTTATGAGATTAAGCGGAAGTCATCGCATGGTGAAAATAATCATGCCATGGTTGCTCGGGGAGGAGGAAGGAACTTGGAGAGATGATCTGGAAAAGGTAGGGGCAGATCCAAATCAAAGGGAAAAGGCGGGGTCCAGTGCTATCATTGCAAAGAATTAGGGCACTTTAAAAGGGAGTGTCTGAGGCATGCTGATGGGAAGAGGAATTCTTCCAGAGGAGATTCTTCTGCGGCAATAGCAACTGACAATGAGGAATACATTTGAAATGTTTTTACAGTCTCCAAAGGTATGGACAATTCTTCGAGTGAGTGGATTTTAGATTCGGGGGCTTCATGCCATATTTGCTCAAATATGAAATTTTTTGATATATTTCAAAAGAGGATAGGAAAAGTGTTCCTGGGTGATGGATCTGAATGTGAAATCACAGGATTTGGTAATGTAAAGATAAAAATGTTTGATGGAGTTATTCGGACTTTGGGAGGAGTAGCTTGTGTCCCTAAGTTGCGAAAGAATTTAATATCCCTCGGGCAATTAGACTTCAAGGGCTGTTGCTACACAGTTGCAAGTGGAGTTATCAAAATAAAGTGGGAAAAGCAGGGTTGCTTAGTTTTGATGAAGGGGAAGAAGTGTGGTGGTTTATATCTCCTGGAGGGAAATACGGTGGTAGGTGGAGTGACTACAAGGTCTGCAGGAAAACGAAAACCTGATGTTGTGCAGAGGGTAGAAAGCTCACCTAAAGTCTCTTTCGCAGTCTGTGCAGAGATGAGTATTCTGGTAGGTTTTCGTAAGGGTGGAGATGATGATGTGCCTTTGACGGAGATGACGGGTCTATGTCCTCGTTCGGGATTCTTTTAGATTGGAGAATGGGTTTTCAGGTTACACATGAGTTTTGACCATGTCTTATTGAATCTGGTGGAGTGCTTTCCAGGGTTGGATTCGAGTGTGTGTGTAGCTAGTGGGTCTCTTTCGCAGATGGTGCAGAGGCGGTGAAGGTCAAAGAGGGTGTTTACGGTATTTGCAAACGGGTTTGCGGTAATTGCAAAAGGTTTCAAAATTTTGAGAAAGATTTTGGTTCGAGGTGGAGCTGTTTCTCGGATGTGGGCGATGCGGTGTACTATCTTGAAGGTTTGCTTGGTGATTAGCAAATCGGTTCTCTTGATTACAGGTGGGGTTGTGGAATTCTCGCCAAGGTGGAGATTGTTGAATGTGGCTTGAATACGGAAAAACCCCAAGGGGCGATCGATCGCCCACCCTAGGCGATCGATCGCCTAATTCGCTATTTTGAGTTGAAAATTTCGAGTTGTATTTTAGCCTCTTTATGTTTTGGGAAACCCTTATTCCGATTGGGGGTCTTTTTATTAGTCTAGGGCTCTTGCTTAGGCCTATAAATAGGTGATTATGGGTCTAGGGTTTGTATATTTGCATGTAGGGATCAAGGGAATGCTTTTGCATTGAGAGTGAGAGGTAATAGAAAGAGTTAAAGCATACTAGGGCTTGAGAAAAGTTTAAGGGAGGATAGATAGGGATTCTTCTTTGGGTTTTCATAGAGAAGGTGAGTTGAGTGCTTTTGTACTAGTTCCTCAAGGTTTCTGTGAATAAAGAAGTGATCGGATCTTGACTCGTGGACGTAGGTAGGTTATTGCCGAACCACGTATATCTCTTGTGTTCCCTTGTGGTGTGTGTTTTGGTTTAATTTTTCCGTCGAGTTATTTTCTATTGGTTGTTTTTCCCACAACAAGATTGTGTGTCCAAGATAAGAAAATCAATAGGATAATAAAATTTATCTATCTGGACTAAAACATCCTCCACTACCTTCCTCGGTTTTCTTATAGATCGGTCAGCCAATTGTAACACCATAGTAGTGAGTTGTATTTCTCTTAGGCCATGCTATAAATAAATTGAGTAAGGCATTAAGGTAACATTTGCCCCAAGATCAAGCAAAGCTTGTTCAAAATCATGGTCCCCGATAGCACAAGAAATTGTGAGCACCCAGGGTCTTTATATTTGAGAGGAATCATATGTTGAATTAGAGCACTTATCTGTTATGTGAGAAAGCAGTTTTCTTCACATGATGCTTCCTTTTGATGGTGCATAAATCTTTTAAAACCTTGGCATAAGTGATCACTTTTTTGATAACATGCAGAAGTGGGAGATTTATTTTCATTTGCATAATATTTTCTAAGATTTCAATATTACAATATGATTTTCTTGATGATTTTAAGGCTTGAGAAAATGGCACGGAGATAGGAATTCGAACTACCTCACTAATTTCGGGCACATCAACATCATTATTACTCGTGTCATTTGTTTCATCCTCTAATTCTTGGGTAGAGTTAGAGATGTATTTTTCTTTTCTACTACGAGTAGTAATGACATTAATTTGCTAAATTCTTTCTTCTCGAGGGTAGAGTCTTGTTCCATGTGTTGACCTTGAGGGTTTTGTTAAATTTGGGAAGGAAATCTCCCTTTCTCATTAAAGCTCAAAGAATTTGTCAATTTAAATACATGACTTTTAACTTCCTTAAATTCCTCAGCCATTTGAGTGAACAATGCTTCAAAATTTTGATTTGTTTTACCTTGAACATTTATGAAAGCATGCAATGTCTCCTCAAGAGAACTCTTAGATGGTAATGATGTATTAGGTGCAGAGAATTGAGGTGAAGTGAAATTTCTAGGGTGCATCTGTTATTGAGGGGGTTGAGAATTATTACTCTAGCTAAAGTTAGGATGATTTTTCCAAGCTAGGTTATAAGTGAAAGAGTAAGGTGATTAGGGCTTCCTGTAATTGCTCATAGCATTACAATGTTCCTTATACACCCCCCTCATCTCCTGGAGTGTTGGACACTCTTTGGTAGGATGCTAAGCCTCATGGTAAACCTCATAAATCCATTTGGTCTCCCTCTGATAAACAGGGGTAGTTGCCATTTTTTCTTTCACACTTAGAGCCTCAACTTCCTTAGTTAAGCTCTCCAATCTAGCCTTTAGATTATCATCTTCTCTCAAGTGAAAAATCTCTCCATTAGAAGGAGTGGAGGTGGGTCTCGACCTATTAGTGCTTTCAGTAGCACTAGGTCCTGTCCAAGTATGGGCTTTTTCAACTAACTCACTCAGGTAATCCATGACCTCATTGGAGTCTTTTTGAAAGAATTCCCCATTGCACATCATCTCAATTAATTGGCGTTCCCTAGGGATAAGTCCTTCACAGAAGTAACTCACTAGGCGCAAGCTTTCATATCCATGATGTGGGCACAAACTTAGAAGATCCTTGTATCTTTCCCAGGCCTGATACAAAGTTGAACCCTCTTTTTGAGTGAAGGTAGAAATTTGTCTCTTCAAAGCATTTGTCTTATGATTAGGAAAATATTTATGGAAGAATGCTTGAGTCATCTCCGCCCATGACCCAATCGACCTAGGCCACAAAGAATACAGCCAGCTCTTTGCCCTATCCTTCAGAGAGAATGTAAAAAATTTGAGCCTAACAGCATCTATGGTGCCTAGTTGATTGTGAAACGTGGCTACCACCTCTTCAAATTCTCTAATGTACACATATGAGTTTTTATTATTTAAATCATGAAAAGTGGGGATGAGTTGAATCATCCCTGGTTTAAAATCAAAATTTTGCACATTAGGAGGAAATATAATACAAGAAGGTGTGGCAGCCCATGAAGGGTGTAAATGCTAATGAAGAATTTTAACTTAATGGTCCTCGTGTTCACTCATTGTGCTTAAAGTATGTGTAGAGTCAGATGAAACAGAATCAGATTCTAGGGGTGTATCAAATAAATTTGTAAAGAGATTTCAGATTCTTCTAGTCTCTTCACAAATCTACCTAATTCGTTCCGGTATCGATGCATGCATAAAGCAAAATAAGAGAATCAACTAAACTACTAAATCAAAAAGAAGAAATGAATGAGATTATCGCTTCGACGAGTAAATTTAGCGAACCTCCTCCGGAATTAAAAAAAAGAATATATGCTCCTTAGCTTTCACCTTGCTCCTCGACAATGGCGCCAAAATTTGATGTCGCTCAAAGATATGCGATACTTTGTAGTACAGTAAAAGGGGTTGTCGAACCACAGAGAGCAGTGAAGATAAGGAACAATAATGGAGAAGGGGTTTGTAGGATATTTGAGAGAGAATGTTTAACTAATTTGAGGAAAATATTAGTGAGAGAAAGCGCCAAGACATCAGGTTTCCTCCCCTTAATGGTGTAATGTCAATTTGATTGTCTAAGGTATAACTCAATTGAGGATTTCACATCCCAAACCCTCAGTTGGAAGATCTTAGAAATTCAGATTATAATAAAAAGTTAAAATAGATTTCTAGTCAATTATTTAAAACGAGTTTTAACCCAAGCCCACACTTTATCGGAAAAACTCGAGGACGACGATATACCCGGAGGCAATACCGCAACAAAGAATAATATCCGCTAAGATGAAGGTTCTTCGTTTGAGAAATCAAGAATTGTACCAGAGTGGCTAAGATTGAGCTAACCATGGTTAGAGGGGAGCCTATGAATGACTAAAGTCAGGTTTTGCGGATTTGTATTTTTTTTGGGATTTTCCAAAGTTGGTAGATTAACTAATGTGGAGGGTTAATTAACTGGGGTTAAGTTTAAACCAAGTTAAAATTAGATCAGAGTTTGAAAGTGGGCCCAGAGCAATCTGCAAATTGGCCTCCCATAGGGTCTGGGCCGAAATCAAAGCCCACTTCCAGAAATACTGGAATTGGCGGTAATCTTAGTACCGCCAATTCCAGTTCTTCACATAACTAGAATGTCGGTAACAGATCTACCGCCAATTCTAGATTCTTTTGGAAAAGGGCTTTGCATTAGAGGGGAAAGGTAGGAGGAAACTCTAGAGGGTCTCTGGACCCTTAGGTGAGGCCTAGGTGCTATGATGGGCCTTGGCATAGGCCTAAGCCTGGTCTACAGTGGTGTTTTTATCAGTTTAAAAGGGAATCCCAGAATGTCGGTAAACACAGTACCGACATTCTGGACTTCTTCCATTTTTGCATAGTTTAACCATGATTATGGAGGTCCATAGGGTGTAGGGGAGTCAAGGAAGATACAAGAAGGTCAAGGGGAGCAAAATCTAGGCCATGGAATGGACCAGGGGCCAACAAATAAGGCCACATAGCCACTGCAATGGGGATGACCCAAAATTGCGGTAATGACAATACAGTCATTCTGGATTATGCCCAGAAACTCGATTTTTCCCTCATGGTCGTGAACCACAACACTTCCAGGGATTCCCTCAAGAGCATGAGGTATCCTGGAAGTCTTAGAGGGATTAGAGGTGTGACTTTACATATGGTAAGGTCGGATTATTCTATAGGACAAAGATTTTTATCCTTAAGAGGGTCCCCATGCCTAGGAGGAAGGCATGGGGACCTCTGCCCTTGGATTAGTAGCAACCAGAGGTCCCTGGAGATGGACCAGAGACTTAAAAAAAGATAAGCAGTGCAGTGAAAACACAAAAGAAAAGGGATCCTATCCTCTGTCTTCAACCTTCGAAAGTTGGTGGAGAAAAAAAAGTCATGTATGAGTAACCTTATAAGGGAGGGAGACTAGGGCCTTCCCTCAGGCTCAACTCAGCACAGGGAGGGGCCTCTAAAATTCCTAAGGTTGAGGGATGTGGGTTTTCAGATTTACCTGATGTTGCTACAGAGTTTTCCTACTAGGCTCTTGGCATGAAGATAATGCTTTGAGGGAGGGTGTATTTATAGAGTTTTGAAAGGTTAGGGTGGGCTTGTAATTCAGAGAGTGGTAGTTGGGACAAACATGAGGGATTGGAGGGTCAACTGAGAAGGTTCAAGGGTGTAGGGCTTGAATTTTGCAGACTTCAGGAATGACGCTAAAGCTAGTACCATCATTCCTGACATTATCTAAACTTTTTGAAAATTGAAATTTAATAATGGTGGTAAATATTTTACCACCATTTAGGGATTTTTCTTAGAAAGGGCCTGAATCAGCCTGGCTTGGCTCTGGGGTACTGTAGCCTTAACATACAAATAGTAATGTCAGTAATAATATTACTGACATTATCTAAACTTTTTGAAAATTGAAATTTACTTAACCCCTAGGGTCTAGTTAAGGTTGTGGGCCCATGTTTGGGCCCATGAGAGGTCTAATCGTGGGTTTAGGCCTTGGGTCTTGGGATTTAATTGTCTCAGGCCCATGGCTCAGTTTAGGGTCTAGGCTTGGCTAGGCTAGGTCAGACTAGGCTAAGCTAGGGCCAGGCTAGGGCTAAGCTGGGGCTACGATAAGGATAGGGCCAGGTTAGGGTTAGGCCAAGGGTTAGGGTTAAGACTAGGATTAGGGTTAGACCTGGGATACGATCAGGGGTAGGATTATGATTGTAGCTTGAGATAGAGGGAGGGGTGCAAAAATTAGGTGGTTACAGTTTTAATACGCTCATCCTCTTTATAATAGTAAGGGTATATGATAGTGGGCTGCAAGTGCGATGCATGTCAAATTAACTACAGAACACTGCATTAAAATAATATCATTGTATATATGAGCGTTCACGTGCAATGCCACATAAGAGACTGTGAATCATTTGCTCTTGAATTGTCTTTGAGTTTCTTTCTTATATTTGAGTGGTGAACAATGAGTCTTCGTAGCGAGTCTTCCCCTTCTTATTTCTGAGCTTCTTATCAGATTGAAAATTGATGACTTTGGTGGGGGCCAATGAAATTATTTGGACTATATAACCTGGAACTGTCTCTTGGACTATTTAAAAAAGAGGAATAGTCATGTCTTTGACAATTTCTCATCTCCATATCCTCAAACTTAGCTCGTGTTCGATGATTGATTGTGGAATGGAGCTTTACTTGTCAATTGGGTCGAGAAGTGAGAGATACATTATTGTGAGGAGTCAGCCTCAATACTTATTATTGTTGTTTATATTTCCCTTGTTTTATGCCTTTCTTGCTTACTTGTTATCCTTAGTTTACACCTCTGTAAATTGTTGTAACACTTTTTAATCTATCTATATATCTAATATTTATCAATCGAAAAAAGGTCTTCTATTCTCTTTTTTTATTAATGTTTGAAAGTCGAAGCAAACTGGATGGTTGAACGGGTAAAATTGAGAACCGGCCAATCAACCGGTCTCCAAAACCATCATAACTGAACTGTTTTAAAACTAGCTTTAAAATTGGGAACCGAAAGAACCGATCGGTTCAATCAAAGAACTAATGGTATAACTGAAAAAAATTCAGAAGAACCGATCAAAACATAATTTTTAATAATAAAAGGGAACGATCCAACTGGATTGGTCGATCTAATTTAACCGGTCACCAGTCGGTTCAATGGCCAATCAATTTATGAAAACATTATTTAATATATTAATAAAGGCAGTTTTGAAATTAAGCTAAATTTTAATCTTAGTATATATATTAGTAAAGAGATGGTTTTGGAATAAAGCTAAAATTTAATCAATCTTTTTAAGTTTCATTCTGTTTATATATTTAATATTTAGTAAATGAAAGTTTTAGAATTTACCTAAAATTTAATTCTAGTTTTGAATCCGACCATTCTTTTTATAATAGTAAAGAAAGATGACCGATAGATAATGTGTAAGCATATTATATTAGCCCATGGTGTCTGGACCCACACTATGATCGGCCTTACACTCTTACTAGAGGATCTTGGCCACGTGAATTGGATAATCACTCATCCGATTATCAAGAGAAGAAAATGTATTAGCCCCGTTCTTTTGGTGTAAGTTTTAACAAGAGGAAAGTGTTGAGAGGAGAGGGGAGATGGTTTTTAACTCCTTTACACAATGATATCTCATATTAGTTGGGTTCAATTTAATTAGAAGTTTCACATAAATGGATCTTAAATAATTCAAAATTTTTGGTGAAACTTAAAAGTTCCATATATATAGAACTTTTTCGCTCTATGGAATAATATAGTTTTGGACATTAAGTAAATTAAGCGTGAAACAATGAAAATTCTAAACTTTAAAATTTCGAGAAGGTACCTTAAGGATCAAATGATTAGACTATATATTTGTTTTTTCGAAGGCAACCCCAGCTAGGAAGGTTAGTACCTGGTATAGGTTAGGAATGGGTAGAGATTTCATCACTCACACTCATGGGACTTGATCCGGATCTCACGAGTGCCATGCACATACTACCAAGGGGGCAAGCATTGCTTCCCCTTAAGAGTCATGTGATTAGGTGGAATTAAAAAAAAACGAGTCATGTGATTAGGTGAAATTTTGACTCTAGGTAGGACACATGCATGCTTCACATGTCCTAATACTGTACTTCTAGATTGACAAGGGAAAAGGTTTACTCTGGTGCTCGCCAGAGTATCCCTATGGTGAGCACTAGATCAATCCATAAAAAAAATGCCAACCCATTATAAGTCAAAAATTTTTTCCCGCCCATTTTTGACTTCTTCCCATTTAAAATTTTTTCCATTTTTTTCGTCCATTGATCTGGTGCTTATTAGAGGGATACTCTGGCAAGCACCAGAGTAAACCTTTTGCCGATTGACACCATGACTCGACCCAGCCTCTGACCTATTCCCCAACCTGCCATAGTCACTAGTCAAAGACCCCTCAGTCATCGTTTTGTTAGATATATTAAAAAGGAAGTTAAACTAGAGAGAAAAAACCATGACTAAGTCAAAACACAAAAGGAGAAGTGATGTCAATTACAGTTTGGGGAAGTTGATGACCACCACATGTTAGGTCTAGGATCTAGTCCCCGGGGGGCAACACTCTTTAGAATAAATATTAAACCTGCTAACCATCGACCCCCCCGTTCAACCCTGCACTTTTTGGTAAAAAAACTAATTTTAATTTCCCCCATTTTTTTCTTATTTTCCCCCGTTCCCAACCAATTCTGATTGGTTCTGACTGGTTCATAAAGAATTCTGATTTTGAGGCTTTGGGAACCAGTGAGGGACCGATTCCTTTTTTTCTGGTTCGACTCGCCGGTCTAATCCGATCCGATTTTGATAACACTGTCAATAATAAAGAAACCATAATATTGACTTATCCCAAGTTTAAACAAAAGGAATAAATGTTATGGTTACATGTCCCTTTCTTATGTGTGGTGATTGTGGTCCAAGGATCAAACCGGTAAGGAGGCATACAAAGCCGAAAGTCTACTCATAGTTAGTGATATGGCAACGGCTAGTTTTGGCATCATTTTTTCATGCAAGTGTAGTCAGAAAAAAAGTTTAAGGGGTTTTGCATTTCAGCTGCTGCAATCTACCAGCTTTGCAAATAGACTGTTATGAGTAACAGTTTTACAAATTAACTCATGATTTTACAACTGTTAGACAAATAAGCTCAATCCTTAGTTTCATTTGTTATTGTTAGAAAAATGATTATGATGCCCTTATGATATTTCATAACCTCACAAAGCTTTTAACTACCCTTAAACTATGGTTAATAAGTTTTAATTATTTTGATTAAGATTCACACCCTTTGAGATAAAGCATCTAACCTTGGTTTTAAAAAATAAAATAATAACGTGTCCTCTTTTAACTATCTTTAACTTAGGTTAAGATATACTAATCCTTAGAGTTAAAGCATCTAACCTTGATTTTACAAGAAAGAATTAACGTGACCCTTTTGAACTTCCTTGAACTATGATTAAGATTTATTAATCTTTAGGGTTAAAGCATCTAACTTTGATTTTTAGAAAAAAATTAACATGTCTCTTTTTAACTCCCTTTAATTGTGGTCAAGATTCACTCCCTGTTAGGGTTAAAACATCTAACTTTGGTTTTTTAGAAAAAAATTAAAAAAAAATTAAGGTGTCACCTTTTAACTCCCTTTACCTGTGGTTAAGATCAACCAACTCTTAGGGTTAAAGCATCTAACCTTGGTTTTTAGAAAAAAAATTTAACCTATCTTTTAACTCACTTTAACTATGGTTAGTGTTCACTAACCCTTATGGAATGGGACACGTTAAATTTTTTTTAAATACCAAGGACCAAAGTTAGATGCTTTAACCCTAAGGGTTAACTGATATTAATCACAGTTAAAGGGAGTTAAAAGGGGACAACTTAAATTTTTAATTTTTTAAAACAAAAGTTAGATGCTTCAATTCTAAGGGTTAGTGAACCTTAATCACGGTTAAAAGGAGTTAAAAGACACGATTAAATCTTTTATTGGGGTGAGTGAATTTTAACCACAGTTAAAGGGAGTTACGAAGGGACACGTTAATTTTTTTTTTCTTCTAAAAATCAAGGTTAGATGCTTTAACCCTATAGGTTAATGAATCTTAACTACAATTAAAGAGAGTTCAAAGGGGACACGTTAATTTTTTTCTTCTAAAACCACGGTTAGATGCTTAAACTCTAAGGGTTAGTGTACTTAACGTAAGTTAAAGGGAGTTAAAAGGGGACACGTTAATTTATTAGAAAAAACTAGGGTTAGATGTTTTATCTCTAAGGGTGTGCATGAATTTAATCACAAGGGTTAACACTTATTAATCATAGTTCAAGTATAGTTAAAGGCTTTGTGAGGTTATGAAATATCACAAGGGCATAATAGTCATTTCCTAACAATCGAATGCATGACGAATTAGGGATTGAGGTTATTTGTCTAATGGTTGCAAAACCATGAGTTAATTTACAAAACTGTTACTCATAACAGTGAATTTGCAAAGCTAGTAAAACACAACTTGTATGCAAAAGCCCCAAAGTTTAAATATGATATGGAATTATAGAGCTCTATATGTGTAAATGGTGACAATCTTATAATTATTGAGAAAAATATTGATAGTTTTGTAAAAAATATACTCTCCATAATTACAAGATTGATATTAATTTCATACTTAAAAGGTAACTTTGTTCAAACTTCTTAAAACATAGTTTGGTCTCATATAAATTCTTTAAGAGAGAGAAGTGCTACCCAAGAGAGTTTAGAAATCTGTTGCTAACACTCTTTTAAAATAAGTTAAATAATGAGTTTAAATATGAGGCGGAGTTCTACTTCATGACACTTGAGTAGAGCTCTCCTTATAGTGTAAAGTCCGTAACAATCTTATAATTATTTTAAAAAAAAATGTTTGCAAAACTTTCATTATAACTCTCCATAATTATTAAAAGATTGTCATTATTTAAAATGAGAACTAATTATAAAAAAAATTAAAAGCTATTTATAATGATAGAATGATATGAGATATTGTATAAATAAAATAATTAAGTTCTTTCTTTAAAAAAGTATTTTAAAGTAAAATAATTAAGCTCTTTCTTTGAAAAAAAATGGTTTTAGATTGCTTATTAAATAAGTGGTAAATTCATATATTACTAAAATATTTAGATTTCATTAAAATATTAGCAAGCAGTCTTATTTCTTATTACTAAATTAGAGCTTAATTTAATAGAATAAGTCAATAACTTCTTATTTTAAGTTTTATCAAACGCCTTATAAGACGTACATTTGTTTCTACTCACATGCTAGTGAAATCGTGATTGAGTCCACAGATCATACTAAGAGCCAAAGCAGCCACAACAACATATCAATGATCAGATCATGTCTATAAGTCCGATTAATTTTTATTTAAGATGAGCTTTAATCAATAGATAAGCCACCGACAGGACATTGGCGCTTAAGCATATGAGTCCAGATTCCAGGCAATTTGTAGGGAACCTTCTCTAGAGTCCTCGTTCATATTATACGCCCTTTGGGTGCAACCTAGGGCCACGTACATGATTTTGGAATCAATGCATGATTTTGAGTTTATCGTAACCGTCCAAATCCGAGACTTTATTTTGTGTAATATGATGATCTTTGACTTTGTATGGACATCCTATTTTAAGACTAGGCAATTCGATCGGACGGTTTTCGACGTCTTAGGGATGAGATTTTGAACTATGATCAATTCAGTGGACCCCCCATGTTGGAAACCTGTTAGATTATCCATGGTCTAACAAATCTTCTAATTGGGTCATATTAATGGATGGTCCATGTTCTTACGAGTTTACTAGCCGGCTTAGGGTAGTTTGAGGATGATGTACCTCATCTACATCATATACAACCACTGGAAGTACCTTCGTACGGATTTAAAGCGTCATCTACTACCTAATACCCAATTCTCTTTTCTGTATAGTGTATCGAATACGTACCGTACAGTGTACTGTGCAACCAAACAGTCTCGATGGGTCCCACAAGGACATTTCCAACGTCCGGTAGAAGAAACCGGTAAAAAGTGAAAAACCGCATGAAATATTATTTTTTGATGGTGAAAACCGCATGAAATATGAAAGTCACAAAGGTCATCCCAAAGTCAAATTAAAACACAAAACTACAGATTTGCCCCTGCTTTCTCTCTAAATAAAAAACCAGAAAAAAAAATTAATTACAAAATAAGATCCATTTTAAAGCCATTACCTTTCTTAGACGTGTATTATAAAGATTTGGAAGAATATAAACCTCCCGTTAGATGGTGCTAATGACCGTTAGAGTTATTTAAAAATGATTAAATTGTTACTTGTTTACATTCTATATTTTTGAATAATATAAATTACCACTAAACTATGTCTTGTTATTTTTAAAGAGAGAGAACTTCATTATCTCATAGGCCCAGTTATAAATTAAGACAAGAAATTCAAATCCAAAACCAACACATGGGCCAAGAACCTCAACTCAAACTTGTGGAAAGTGCTATTAATGGGATTTGGTTGAAAATTGTTATCTCCATTCAAATTTCAAGAGGAATTGGCAATAGTGATCTATTCATTTGCGTGCAAAATATGTGTTGTTAAAAGAAGACGGTTAATATGAGTTGAAGCTCTGTTTCACCATGTTGAAGCGGAGCTCTCTTTTCTGTTGAATTTATGGCAATAATTATGAGTGAATAAAACTATCATTATTTTTTCTTATAATTATAGAAGTGCTACCAAGCATTACAATGAAATGAGGAGCTCTTTTTCACTCGTAGAAGCAGAGCTCCGCTATTTACATACAAAATGTATGTGTTGTTCAAAGAAGACAGAGTGTTATGCTCTGTTTCACCACGTCGAAGCGGAGCTCCCCTTTTCTATTGAACTTATGGCAGTTTTGTAATTATGAGCAAATAAAACTATCACTGATTTTTCTCATAATTACATAAGTGCTACCAAGCATTGCATTGAAATGAGGAGCTTTACTTCACACATGGAAGCAGAGCTCGGGCTCATACGTAAACATAAAAAAATGACGTACATGTTGTTTTACTTCATTATTATTTTTAAAAAATGAATGTGTTGGCGCTTGTTCTTGAGTTCTTAAGAAAAAAATCTACTATGAAACCTTAAACTAGCTACGAATCATGTTTTTGTCTTTGAAAAAAATTAAAACATGATTTAAGAGTAATTTTTATCATTTTATAGAATAGAATATAAATCATACAATTTAGTATATGTTCAACTCAAAGTGTGGGGAAATCACAACGCAGACTCGATTCCGTACACACTACAAAGGGAAATGTTTGATATATTCACAAATTTACTAATAGTTACCCCACCTAGTAAATGACTTACAAAATTTGACATTTGGGTGCAAACTTCACCCCTTCTTTTAATCTCGGATAAGACCTTTTAACACTTAATAATTGAGACTAATGATGATAAAATTTGTTTCATAGCAAAGGGTCATAACACAACGAATTTGGCCATCCCAAATCGAAAGTAAAGTCGATTGAATGATTTTCAGCTAGTCTCACTACTTTTAAAAAAACATCAGCGGGTTTCTTTTCTACCAATATCAAGTTAAAATTGAATGATTTAATCCAAACTAAATCTAAATCAAACTTATTTTCTATTTGAACGAGTGTGCCCCCATGAATTGCCACATGTACTTGGAGCTCATTATTGTCTCATTTTTTGATAATCAAATATAATATTTTGTGTTTGCCTAGTTAGTGCCCCTCATTACCTCTCAAAAAAGTTGTGGCGCCACATAATTTCATTTGTTTTAGAGTGTTGCTATGAGAACATCAACATTTTTTTTTAAAATTGTACACTAAACTTTTAATTACTATCTACACACCATTAAATACTATTTTATTCCACAAGCACATAAAAAATAAAATGGTATAAAAAATGAGATTAACTATCCATTGGAGCTCTGGTTGAACAGTCAACCGGATCAAATCTACATTTGCCTTGGAAAGTGGTTGGTAATTATGATCATAAAGAATGATGTTTTTTAATCTATAATTTTTTTCCATAAATACCCATTCCTAAGGAAAATATTGGGTTGCTCCAGTTGACTGTCAACCGCTGTTGATAATTATTCTCTAAAAAAAATTATTCCTATCCACCAACCGTTTCTTCTTCCTCTCTCGGCTCTAGCCTCCAATAACTCTAGAAACCCAAAGGCAGTAAGCAAAAATAGTTCTCTCTCTTTGCATGGCCTCTCTCAGCTCCTCAATAACTAGCTAGAGACTCGATTGGCATCAAAACCGTCACCACCACTGCCCCGCCCCTCAATAACTAGAGACTCAAACGTCATTTGTATTGCTTAGTAGCCTGTCCCCCAGTAGTTCGGATGCACTTGATTCAACTCTATATTGCTGAATGCGAAAACCCTCTTATTTTTGTTCAAATTCCTGTTATTTGAGACCCTTGGGATCATCTCAAAAAATCTTTCTATAATTAAATACATGTTCATTCCCCAACTGTTTCACAAATATTCTAGGTATTGCGCAGGAGAACACGACCACCTTCTGACCCTTTCCCAGCTCAAATTCTCGTTAATCGCAACCCTCAAAATCATTATTCATATGCTTAACTCCCCATATAGAAAGAGAAAGAAAGGCGAGGTTTGAGGAGGAACACATGCCCATTGTTGAGCAACATCAATTGAAGGCTAGATCTTATTTGAATGGAGGTTTAGAGAAGATTGTTTTGGAGTTTTGAGTGCACACTGAGAAGGAATTGTTTTTTATTTTAATATTGGTGTATGGTGAAAATTGTTTAAGTGCTTGTAGGTCCTTTATTTTATTATAGAAAAAATTATTCTAGCCTTACTCTCAGGCATTTCCTACTCCCAATCAAAAACCACTACTTTAAACATATGTTAGTTTTTGGCTTAGAGTTTTGAGAGTGTGAGGCATGTTAACCATACTCTTAGCCAAAACCAAAACATGTTCTTGTAAGGGTAGGTATTATTTTTTTCATTGAAACTAATAGCAAGTATTGATTTTTGATTGAAAATAGGAAATGCTTAAGAGTAGGGCTAGCATTGCTCTTGAGAGTATAGAATGCCTAATATTAGGGCTAACAGCCTAACATGCCATTATTAAAACAAAAAAAAAAATGATTTGAGTATAAAAATAGAGTATACTTAGCATGATTAAATAAGGGTGGTACTAAGAGCACTTCAACTTTTTGGATAACGCACTAAACATTAAAAGCTCAATTAAACAAAAGAAATTAAATGAAGAAAGACCAAAAAAGCCCTCTCCTCCTTTCTCCACCTTTTTCATTTGACATTTCATGTCTCACGGTCCAACCACCCAGCTTCATCTTTCATCTTTCTCTACTGCAACTCTTCCAGTGATTCCCGGGACTTATGTCTGATGAAGCAAAAGGTCTTGGGTTCGACTTCTTATTCCCCTTTTGAGGCCATTCTCACATGGGATTTTTCTCGGACTTATCTGGTGTGGTGTGTTGTGGGCTCTCGTCGCCCCCTTAGAGATTAGTCCTGACCCGAAGGGTTGATCTTGAGTTTCCAAAAAAAAAAAGAAGCAATCGCTTGGGCTTATTAAGGGTTGCATCGACCGTTACATGTGGCAAAAAGCTCTCCATAAATTTGAAGAACAACAATGATCCTTCTAAACCCCTCTTTATCGACACCAAAGTCGTTTACAACGTAGGCCTTTCCGTCTCTCCTTCTCACAATCACAGGTATTTTCTTTTTCTGTATAATATACTGATATTTTATAAAAAAATTGATTCTGAATAAAAATTACTATTGTTGTTGTGTTTTTTTAAATAAATAAGAGCATTTCCCTTGACAAATTGAAAAGATCTTCAAACTTTTAAATTTTATATGTATTTATTATTTCTTTTTGGGTTTCACCATTACAGGCCCATGGAGTATTGGGTTGAAGCTGGTTTAACAAATGGAGGAGTGATTCAAGTATAATAGGGGCTTTTTTTTGGTGGGACTGTGGAAGACGGTAAATAAGGTGAAAGGAGAAGAGGGCTTTTTTAGTCTTTTTAAATTTTGTTATGCTTAATTGAATTTTGTAACGTTTGGTGTATTTACCCTTAAATAATTTGATGAATTATTAGCCATCAAAATCAAAAAATAATAGTGGCAATTACGATATGAACTTAAAATCTAAGGGCATATTTGACATATAGGACCATCTGCCTTTCCCAATTGCTCCATCACACGACAGACAAGTGCTACTCCTCTGGATTTTATCTCCTGTATCGCCATTTCAGGGTTTTGAAGAGATCAGGAAAGTTCTGTAAAAATCCGCCATGGCGGATGCAATAAAGTTTTTCTCCAGAGGCGGAGGAAATCTGTTCTCTGACCTGAACAGCTTCTCTTCTCTTCTTAGAACAAGAAGAACCGTGGCCTTCGCTTATGGGTTCATGCTAGCTTTCGTTCTCTTTACTGTTTTCTTGGCTTTCAATCCTTCTGGAAGCTCTTCTTCTCCTTGGTTCAACAACATCTTCAGTAGTAGTAGTACTAGTACTAGTAGTTCTTCAACCTCCTCTGATTCTTCTTCCTACAGATCCCAGTTTTCTTCAATTTTCTCTTACTTCTTCCCCAATTCATCTCAATCTGTTCATACTCCCCCTCCTCTTTCTCCATCTTTAGAAAGCAATCTTACCATCCCCAGATCTCAAAACACCACATTTCCATTTCCCGAACCGAAAGCAGAAGGATCAAGCGGAAAAAACCAGTCTGCCGTTACAGTATCATCAAAGCCCAACAATAATTCACAATCATCTCATAGATATGAAGATTTGAAAGCAAATCAAACGAGGATTTCTCCCCCACAATCTCCAGTGGGGAATGGTACGGATAAAGGGGTTGCAGAGAAGAGTTCAGTTTCGAACTTTACGTCTTCTTTGTCGAAGAATCAGAATAATGGGACTAGTGGGGATTCGTCGGCGAAGCAGGGGAAGGAGAATTTGTTGGGTTCTTTGATGAATTGTAATATTTTTAATGGGAAATGGGTGAGAGATGATTCGTATCCGCTGTACCCTCCTGGATCTTGTCCTCATATCGACGAGCAATTTGATTGTTTTCTTAATGGTAGGCCTGATCCAGATTATCAGAAACACAAATGGCAACCTATGGAGTGCAATCTCCCGAGGTATGTTTTAAAATTCGAGAATAAAAATGTAATCTTTTCTCAGTTTTAGTTTTTGTTATACTGAGATTGATTGATAGATTTGGGTTTCTGGGTACTGTTCTACTGAGATTGATTGATCAAATTGAGATTCTGGGTTCTGTTCTACTGAGATTGATTTAGTAGTTGAACTATTTATGCAGGTTAAATGGGAGAGATATGTTAGAATTGTTGAGAGGAAAACGTCTAGTTTTTGTGGGTGATTCCCTCAATAGGAATATGTGGGAATCTCTGGTTTGCATTCTTAGAAACTCAGTTGAAGATAAAAGCAAGGTCTTTGAAGCCTCTGGTAGACGTGAATTTCGAACAGAGGGTTCTTACTCTTTTGTATTTAAAGTAGGTGTTCTTCCTGATCTTCAATTTTGTTATTATTCTTCTAGATTTCTATGATCTCTCTTTAGTTCAAAATTTATTTCTTTGCTGGTGTGTCGGTGGATCATAGGATTATAAATGCTCTGTAGAGTTCTTCCGATCTCCATTCCTAGTTCAAGAATGGGAAATGCCAGAAACGAATGGATCAAAGAAGGAAACACTTCGGCTCGATATAATTGAGAGATCGTCTGATAAATACAAAAGTGCAGACATAATTGTCTTCAACACTGGACACTGGTGGACGCACGAGAAGACTTCCAAAGGGTATCTCCATAAGACCCTCTCTTCCTTTTGATTCTCTGTTATTTCTATCTCAGCTCATGGAAGACAAAAAACAACTTGCAGGAAGGATTATTACCAAGAAGGTAGCCATGTCTATGGAGAATTGAATGTTGTGGAGGCGTTTCGGAAAGCTTTGACGACATGGGCGAGATGGGTTGATGCCAATATAAATCCTAAGAAGACTCTGGTTTTCTTCAGGGGATATTCTGCTTCCCATTTCAGGTAGGTTGAAATTGAATCAATAGTATTTTTAAACTCTGGAAGTCCTATTTGTATTTTCCTCCATAGTCTTTAATTCATCACCATTAAAGTTCTGAATTACTAAAAATGAAATATAAATTTGGCTCTTTCGATTTGTTCTCTTATTATAGTGGTGGACAGTGGAATTCCGGTGGGCAATGCGACAGCGAGACTGAGCCCATCAAGAATGAGACGTATCTGAAAATGTATCCGCCGAAGATGAGAGTATTGGAGAAGGTGATGAAAGGGATGAAGACACCCGTTTCCTACTTAAATATTACGAGAATGACAGATTACCGGAAGGATGCTCACCCGTCGATCTACCGGAAGCAGAATTTGACCAAGGAGGAGCATAGGTCGCCGTTAAGGTACCAGGACTGCAGCCATTGGTGCCTCCCTGGTGTGCCCGATACATGGAATGAGCTCCTTTATGCTCAGCTCCTAATCAGTAAAAAGCAGAAGAAGAGACCATAGGTAAAACAGCAGAGATTAGTAGTCCAGGGTTAATTTATTGGTAAATTAATGGAATCTATAGTATATTATATTTTTTTAATTGTCATTTTGCAAAGAAAAAAATAACCTGGAGAAGATCCGAGAAAGAGTGTTCCTAATTTTTTTTTTTTCCCATAATGTAATGAGAAGTAAGAAGGGTAGAGATAGAGAGAAGTGAAGTAGGGTATCCTTAGGGCCGAGACCATGCTCTAAGTGCATGGGAATTCAGGTGGGGCCTATCATGTGAAATGAGCCCCACCTGAAATCCTCCTTATTTATATGCAAAGGGAATGGGGGAAGGGATTTTGGTTTGGTGTTTGAATTTTTATAGGTCCCCCACTACCACATATTCCTTTAGCCTTAAAAGGCTCGAAGAAGATTGTATATCCCTTCTCTACTGTGACTTTACTTATTAAAAAATAAATAAAAAAAAGATGGTGTATCAGCCTACTTGGTGGAATTGTTCTTTCTATTCTTGCTAGCTCTACTCTCAGCCTCCATCAACCATCTCAGCCTCCATTAATCACTTGTTCATTTTGCATCACAAAGGTGGACATTTGGTTGGTGGAGAGTGAGAATATAGGTTGGCTGAGAGTAGGGCTAGAATTCCCTACCTAAATCGGTGATTACTACTTGATATATTGTGTAGTAATGAATCTGTATAGCAAGGATGTCTCCTTTGGGGCTTTTTTTTTTTTGGTAAACTCAATGACACCTCAAGGTGATTACTGAAGGCAAGAAAGAAACACACACGCACACCACACATGCACACACACACTCACACACACGACACACATGCAGACCAAAATATCCAACCTTTGGGGGTTAGGTTGGCTACTTTGTGAGTTTCTTCTTTCTGAAGCAAGAATTAACAACCTGTTATGGTGCTTTTGATGGAACTAATGCACATGGAACTCCAAAAAAAAAAAAAAAAAAAAAAGTTTTACCGTTCGCATGTGAGAATACTTGTCGGTGTTCCCGTCTGTTGCGGCTATCAATCGTCTCCTTTCTTTAATTTGTGCTGGGGACATCTCATATTTTACTGAAGAAGGATGAGAAATCCATTCTATAGCAACATTTTTATTTTTCAGTCAGTTAAAAGAAACTGTTAGGAATTTATGGGTCAGGCTGGGCTGACCCGGACTTTTGATCTGCCCACATGGATTGTGGGTGGGTCATGAGAGCACAGATGGATAGTGCATGTAGGGAATTTGATAAGTTCAGATAACCTTCATATTATCCACTAACACAATAATAGGAATAACTTCTCACTCTCCCCAAAAAATAGGGAAAGGTTGTGAGTTAGTGGGAGACTATTTTATATAGGATAATTCCTTGTCAAAAGAATGCATGTATCTTCCATAATTCTCTTATCTCTCAGAAAAAGGAAATTCTCCCTGTGAGGATATTTAAGCTCTTTCTCCTAGATTTGAACCATGGAATTGCAAGGGGGAATCTCGATCGTAACTACCCTTCATCCTACGAGAACAGGACGTACACAGGGGTTAAAAAGGATCGTGACAGTATAATGAATCGACGAAGGATCCGGGTCTTCCGCTATTGAGTAAGAACTCTAACCCGGTCTATATTTATCTGCAGGGCCATATTTAATTGCTGTGTGCATGTGGATAAATGATATAATATTGGTATCAGAGCTAGGTTAGGTTCGTTTCGATTCAGTTCACTGATAATATATTGTGTTGTTTACGCGAAATTATTATTGAGTTTTATATCAAGATAGAACTCCCTATGAATTTCGGCCATCCATGGAGTTGAATCTTTTGAGGTTCATGATTATTGGATAATCTCTCTCTTAAGGTTTAAGGGATCCCCCTCTAGTTATTGAGGAAGTAATCAAGCCCTTTTAAATTAGTGTGATACTAATTTTTGTTTTGGATGATTTCAAAACCTCTTTAGTATATGAGTTTTCTTCCATCTTTGTGTAATTTTATGAATACCTTAATAAATTAATAAAGGTGTTTTGAGGACCTATTGTCATAGAGGGCGGCGAGATCTTCGAAACGGTATTTTATTTGTATTTTTTGGGTTAAAAACGAGCAAGATATGGTCTTCTAAAGAAGGCCTCGAGTAAATCAAATTTGTTTTGATTTTGGATGAGCACACCCTTGTATGTCTTTTTTTTTTTAGTGGACCCCACGGTGGAAGGTGGACTGCCATGCCAGTCGCCACATGGACCACCACGGTAGCTGCCACGTGGACACATCATTCGACACGTCATCAACCAAATGGGTTGGTATGCCACATCATCATGCCACATCAGCTTGGGGGTTCCGTCATCGTGCCACATTAGCTTAGAGTGCATAGTCAGCTGTCACATGGGTAAGTGGACCCCTAAACTTTAAAAGGCCTGTGTGGGCTCATTTTAACTCCGATTTTGACGTCATTTTCACTGTTGGGTCACAAATTTTATGCTCTATTTGACTATGTGTTCAGAAAATTTTTTAAGCTTCTATAATTTTATTTTCTAATTTATAACCATATTTTTCTTATTAAAAACTGCTCAAATTATTTTTAAATGGAATTTAAAAATTACAGAGGCTAATTATAAAATTCCAGTATATTATTGGACAATATTATGACTATTGGTTGGATACCTAGGGTTTTAATTTATTAATGGTTTTATTAACTTGCATAATTAAAGCCTTTGTGAGGTTATTTTTGTTATATATCATACATGTGTATTGAAGATTTTGTTTCTTTAATGATGTTTGAGTTTATATGACTTACTCGCTCCTTTAGTGGTTGAGTGGGGTTCCGATGATGCTTCTTATATATATATATATATTAATATTAATATAAATGCACGTGGAAATATTAGGCGAGGTATTTGTACCCCTAATATATACATTTGATCAAAAATAAATAAGTAACTATATTTTTGTTCAACACAATTTGGAAGATGATTCCGAGCTTAGCACAGTTTCAATCTTAAATATATTGAGAAGATAATATTTATTAATTGGATTTTTGAACAAATAAAGGAGATGTGCACAATAACTAATAATGTCACCCTTGTAATCTGAATGTATAAAAATGACAGCAAAGAATGTAGTAGCTGATCTTGTTAGGGTCGAAAAACTGACAGGAAGTAACCATGACATTTGGCACAAGAAGATTCAATATCTTCTGAACGAGCAAGAGCTCCTAGAAGTTTTGTCTAGTAGGATGTCCAAACCTGAGGAATGGCAAACGGCCCAACACTGTCATGATCTGGAGGCCTACCAGTCTTGGTACACGAAGGATCGAAGCACGCGCTTTACTATGTTAAGCAGCATGCACGATGACCTCATTAAAGAGTATGAGGTTTTCCAAACGGCCAAAAACATGTGAGACCAACTCAAGTTTGACTTTGGAGGTACATCCACAACAAGGCTAAAGAGCCTAGTACTTAAATTTGAGGTGTACCATAAGGATCCCAAGCAAACGATGATTAAACATCTTAGGATGATGTCTGGGATGATTCGATACTTGAAAGCTGCTGGGAATGTCCTTACAGATGAATAGCAGGTTCAGTCTGTGATCCGATCTTTGCCAGATTCATGGGTAAACATGAAGCAAATCATGACCTATAACGAGAATATCAAGAATTTCTCTGATATTTCTCGTCATGTGAAACTGGAAGCGGAGCGCTAAGAGGCGACCAAATCTACAGCTCTAATTGCCCATGGAGGCCAGCACAAACCACATAGGTTGATCCGCAAAGATAAGAGTAAAGCAGCATGGCAGGGTGGGGCAAGCTCAAGTGCTCCCAAAGGAGCTCCAAAGTTCAAATAGGAAAATCTCAAACACAAGAAGGGTAAGTGCGGTAGCAAGAAAAGTGTATCCAAAGTGAAGTGCTATATCTGTGGGCAGCTGGGTCATTTCGCTCGTGATTGCACTGAGCCGAAAAAGGTAACCCCTTTACTCAAACCCTTTAGCAATTATGTATGCTCTCATGTATTTGTTGCTGAATCTATGTCTGATTGAATTATAGATACGGGAGCAACAAGACATGTAGCTCGAGAGCGAGCAGGGTTTGTGGATTATATGAGAGTTCCAGCTGGGACCCATGTTGTTTACATAGGCAACAGAAGTCATGAAGAAGCTCATGGAGTCGGTTCGTACCAGTTTCACTTGCGTACTGGACGCAAATTGCTTCTACATGACGTTCTCTATGCGACAGGAATTCACCATAATCTTTTATCTGCATTGACTTTATTACAGTTTGAATACAATTTTCAGTTTTCTTTAGTTGGTTTGGATATCATGTTGGATGACATGGTTTTTGGACATGGTTCTATTTATGGTAGTTTATTTAAATTAGATTTGTTTGATTCTTTTCCTTCATCCACTTATTGTAATGTGACTCTAAGTTCGTCTACATGGCATGCTAGAGTATGACATATAGGAAGAGATAGGATGACCAGGTTAGCTCGAGAAAGCCATTTAGGCCCACTTGCTAAAATTGACCTACTTATATGTGAACCCTGTTTAGCAGGCAAGACATATAGAAAGCTTTTTGGTAAGGCTAAGAGAGCTACTCAACCGTTGGAGTTAGTATACTTTGATATATGCAGACCTATGAGTGTCAAGGCACATCATGGTGCCTCTTACTTCCTCACTTTTATTGATGACTATACGCGATATGGTTATGTTCAGTTGATCGCTCACCACCATGAAGCTTTAGACTGTTTCAAACGCTTTGTGATAGAGGTTGAGAATCAACAAGAGAAAAGCCTAAAAACTTTTCGGATTGATCGAGGACACGAGTACTTATCAGATCAATTTAAGGATCTATGTGAGAAAAAGAGGATATGCAGACAACTCACTATTCCTTATACTCCGCAACAAAATGGTGTAGCAGAGAGATGGAATAGAACCCTTTTGGAGATGATTAGGTTTATGATGCCACAAGCAAACCTCCCTATAACCTTTTGGGGGGATGCTCTATTGACTGCAGCCTACATACTTAATCGAGTGCCTTTTTAGTCAGTTTCTTCCAGCCCATATGAGCTTTGGAAAGGTGAAAAGCCCAATTTGGAGCATTTGCGCCCTTGGGGGGCTACTGGTTTTGTGCATAGCACCTCCCATGAGCATGAGAAATTGGGCCCTAGAGCTAAAAATAATATTTTCATAAGGTATTCTGAAAGCTCAAAAGGCTATGTGATGTATGTTGAACATCTAAATGGGGGAATGGCTGAGGTAGAGTCTCACGATATTGATTTCATTGAGACTGATTTTCCTAGCATTGGCAATGCTAATAAAGATCTTGACTTCTATGAGTTAGAGGAAGATGAAGTTATCTTACCATCTTCTAGCGAGAGTGGAGAATTAGTTCCTCATCCTGTAATCGCTGAAGATAGTGGGAGTAGTCTTCAACCCAGTGGGAATGACCCACAGGAACAAGATTAAGCTCGCAGAGTTAGTAGTAGATGGCCCATTCCTCGTCGTCATTTTGAGATTGAGGGGAATGTTTTCTTATGTGTTACTAAGGGTGAAGATGAGCCTACTTCTTTTAGTGAAACACTTTCTTTATCAGCTAGTGATGAGTGAATGACTACTATGCAAGATGAGATAAGCTCCATGGACAAGAATAGTGTTTGGGAGTTAGTTGACCTTCTATTTGGGCACAAGGCCATTGGAAACAAATGAGTTTTAAAGGTCAAACGCAAGGTAGATGGCTCAATTGACAAGTACAAGGTATGTCTAATGGTGAAAGGCTATACCTAACGAGAGGGTGTTGACTATGAGGACACATTCTCCCCAATGGTGAGAATTACCTCCATACGCCTTATACTTACCACTGCCATTGTAGCACAACTGGATTTAGAGCTTTATCAGATGGACGTTAAGACACCATTTCTCAATGGAGAATTAGACGAGGAGATTTATATGGCTCAACCAATGGGTTTTGAAGTCCAGGGACATAAGCGCAAAGTATGTCGTCTCAAACTTTCCATCTATTGTCTCAAACAATCGTCTAGGCAATGGTACTTAAGATTTCATGATTCTATTACCTCAATTGGTTTTGAGATGATTGAAGAGGACCATTGTGTGTATATTAAACGATCTTAGAAAAACATCATTATCTTGTCATTATATGTTGATGATATCCTGTTGGCTGGGAATGACTTGGATTCCATTGTCGCCACTAAGAAGTGGTTGTCGTCTGTTTTTGAGATGAAGGACATGGGTGAAGCAATTTTGTGTTGGGAGTTAAGATCATGAGAGATCGTTCAAGAAAATTTCTTAGTTTATCCCAAGGGACTTACATCAAGAAGATTCTTGAACGTTTCCAGATGCATAACTCCAAACCCATTGACACACCAATGGAACAGGGATGTGCCCTAAGTCAAGACCAATGTCCTAAGAATGATGAGGAAAAGAAACAAATGTCCAAAGTACCTTATGCAGCTACAATTGGGAGTCTGATGTATGCGATGTTGTGTACGCGTCCAGACATATGTTTTGCAGTTGACATGTTTAGTCACTATCAGAACAATCCTAGACCTGCTCATTGGAGAGCGGTCAAGAGGATTCTTCGGTACCTTCGTGAAACCACTGATCATGCTCTATATTATCACGGTGGAGACTTAAGATTGAGAGGTTATAGTGAAGTTGATTGGGCTAGTGATAAAGATGAGTGTAAATCCACTTCAGGTTATGCATTCATACTAGGAGGTGGAGCTGTTTCATGGTGTAGCAAGTACCAGTCATGCATTGCACTCTATACCATGGAGTCAGAGTATGCGGCTTGTTCAGCAGTTGTCCATAAAGCTGTTTGGCTTAGGAGATTTTTGCAACGCTTGGGTGTTACAGCTCATTCTGAGGATGCTGTATTACACTATTCTGATAGTACATCAGCACTAACGTATGTAAAACATCCCAAGTACCATGAGAAATCCAAACATATTGAGCTTCAATACCATTACATTCGAGATATAGTTTCACAAGGGAAAGCAACTTTACAACATATATCTATAGGAAGCATGGTGGCTGATCCTTTGACTAAGCCTATTGCTAGAGATGTGTTCTTATCTCATGCTAGGAGTATGGGATTACATAGGACATGATGTATTTAGTTACTTGGTTTTTGTACCGACATTATTATTATTATTTTTTTGTGATATGAGTATGCATTTTTATCAGCATTATTCTTATGTAGTTCATCGTTGATAGTACATCTTCATAATATGTCACCAGGCTCGAATCAAGTCTCTTACACGGGTGATTCACCTTGGCGCTGAGACAACGAGCAAGATGAGACGTTTATGTCTTTAGGTGCTAAGATAGCGAACTAAGACATTTATATATTTGGCGCTTGATCGGCGAGCAAAATATATGTTACCGATATATCGCCTTAGATAGAGCTAAGATGAGACCTTTTTAATAGGTCGATCATAGAGTACTACCACAACTCTATGTAACCTGCATCATAGCCGAATGTGAGATTTCAATCAGGCGCTTACAGAGTGACTGGGCTAGAAAACTTAGGTTAGGCGCTTGCATAGCGACTAGACCCAGATTCGTATGATGTTCCTATTTATTAGAAGTGACATGCTCATTTTTATAAGATAACGCCATAGCATACATTTCATACTGTATGTGCTTTAAGCCAACTAATAGTTGGAGTGATGAATGATTCCTGCTTCATCATTGTGTGAGCCACTTGGATCAATTATCTTAATTGTACCATTTGTTGACCTGAGACTATGTCATGAAGAGGATGCTCAGTGTCGCTACTTTAGCATGCAAACCGAGGATCACGAGAGATTCGATCTGATGGGGCATGACTGAGAAAGTGGTTGAGTCTAGTTGAATTGACATGAGGGCTTGGGGAATATTGATTGATGATACACCATGTTATGTGACTCATTACTGGCCAACGTCTATGTCGTAATATGTTTATGATATAGGACATGAGTACATCACTTATTTCGGGTAAAGCACTGCTTATTATGAGGGATTAAGAGTGCTTAATCAGGTGTAGTCAGATCATCTGGGGTATAACCGAGATGCCCTCAAGTGACACGTTTTTGTTGGTTATTTATGATTTGATAATCTCGCTCTTGAGGCTATATGTTCTTCTCGTAAGGTCGAACTGTTTATTTTCCTGTATGATGAGGTGAGAATGTGAGATTGAGAAAGACTGAGATATTGCTTCATCCTGTGTGGGAGAACAAATGAGAAAACTCACCCTATGTGGGTGAGTGGGAGCTGTTAGGAATTTATGGGTCGGGCTGGGCCTAACCCGGGCTTTGATCCACCCACATGGGTTGCAGGTCATGAGAGCCCAGATGGATAGTCCATGTAGGGAATCTAATAAGTTCAGATAACCTTCATGTTATCCACTAACACAATAATAGGGATAACTTCCTACTCTCCCCAAAAAAGAGGGAAGAGGTTGTGAGTTAGTGAAGACTATTCTATATAGGATAATTCCTTATCAGAAGAATGCACGTATCTTCCATAATTCATTTCTCTCTCAGAAAAAGGAAATTCTCTCTGTGAGAATATCCAAGCTCTCGTTTTTGGATTTGAACCGTGGAATTGCAAGGGGGAAACTTGATCGTAGCTACCCTTCATCCTACGAGAACGAGAACAAGACGTACATGGGGGCTAAAGAGGATTGTGACAGTGTAACGAATCGACGAAGGACCCGAGTCTTCCGCTATTAAGTAAGAACTCTAACCCGGTCCATATTTATCTACAGGGCCATATTTAATTGTTGTGTGCATGTGGATAAATGATATAACAGAAATAATACCAAATTGCCAACCATCTTAATCAATTTCTTTATATGTTATTAATTTAGGGGTGTAAACAGCCAGAGTTGGGGGATTGTTTGAGCTCAGCTCATAACATATTTAGGTTCGAGCTTTGGATGGTTAGCTCGAGCTCGGCTCGGCCCCATGTGATCGTGATCGTGTTCAAGTTCAGCTCAGCCTAGCTTACAAATCATGTCCAGTTCGCAAACAAGTTCAAAGCTCGATTTGGCTCGTATTCAGTTCAATTAATATAAGCAAAAAAAAAAAGTATTCTTAAGGGAATTAATGTCAGTCTATTAATACAATATATATATATATATACTACATGCTGGTTGGTTCCACGTGGTACCCATAGCACACTATTTGCTCTTCAATTTAACGACATGTGTCTGCTTACATGTTAGTCTCCTCCAATTAAAATACACCATATCATCTACTTATGATTTATTTAACACTCATAAAATAGATACTTAATGCTTATTAAAATGGGGGTATTAATTTTTTCCTATTAACTTCTCTCAACTTAAATTCATAATTAATACTTTTAGTGGTGTCAATCCCTAAAGGAAAAAAAAAAGTTTAGTGGTGGACATGCTTACATGCAGTCGACTCCAATTAAAATACATGCACCACATCATCTACTTATGATTTATTTAATACTCATAAAATAGATACTTAATGCTTATTAAAATGGGTATTAATTTTTTTCCTATAAACTTCTCTCAACTTAAATTCATAATTAATACGTTTAGTGGTGTCAATCCCAAAATGAAAAAAAAAAAAAAAAGGTTTAGTGGTGTTACAAATTCCCCCATTAATCTCTCACACACGCACAGACGTTAATAACCCCTTCCCCCACCCCACCCATTAATCTCCCCTCACGTTAATTACCCCCCACTCCACCTCACTCCATTAATCTCCCCTAATTTTTTACCTCCCTACTCACATTAATTAATTATTCCCACCCATTAATCTCCCCTCACGTTAATTACCCCCCACCCCACCTCACTCCATTAATATCCCCTAATTTTTTACCTCCCTACTCACATTAATTAATTATCCCCACCCATTAACCTCCCCAACTTAACCTTCTTTTCTATATGTTCTCCTCCCTATGTAGATATGATTTAGTCTCCTCATCTACTCAATCCTTCTTTGCCGGGTTGCTCCATTCCTTCTCTCCCAAAACCCCATTGACATCTCCATCAAAATCTTCTCTCTCTACTTAACAAAGCTCTCAGGGCTTCCTCTTCTGTCGAATGCCGAAGCTCTCTCCAACAACATTCAAAACGAGGGCACCCCTTTTTATTCATTATACTTCGTATTATTTTTCTTATTTTTAAAATTATTTTAATCGTGAAATATTTCTTATTTTTACAATTATTTTAATCGTGAAATATTGATGCAGATAATCTGAACGTTCTCCAAAAACATGTTGCTTTCTTTGACAAAAACAATGACGAGATTGTATATTCATGGGAGACTTACTAATGTTTTTCTTTTTTAAAAAAATAGATTTTGAATTTTTTTATTGAGTAAATCTGTTAGATTTCATGGGGTAATGTTTCAGGGTTTTGAGCTATTGGGTGTGGTATTCCCTTGTCCACTGTTAGTGCCTTTTTTATACTGAGACCCTCTGAGGGCTGAGACCACTGAGACCATGCTCTAAGAGCACATGATTTCAGGTGGGACTCATTTCACATGGTGGGCTCCACCTGAAATCCCATGCTCTTAGAGGGTGGTCTCGGGTAGGGCTGTCAATGGACCGGATCATGATCCGGATCCGATCCGAATCCGATCCGATTAGCCGGACTTTGGACCCTATATGTGATCCGTCGGATCGGATTCGGATCGGATCGGTGGAATCCGATTATAATAGGATCGGATCTGGATATAGGGTGATCCGATCCGATTAAAATCCGATCCGATAATAATAATAATTTTTAATTATTTTAAATATATTATTTAGATTTTCTATGTATAAAATATTAATTTTTTAAAAAATTAACATTAATTAGTATTAATTAAGGTATTATTAGATTTTTTATTATTAAAATAGATTTTTTTTTTTAAAAATAACCTTACTCGGATCGGATCGGATTCGGATTCGGATCGGACGATATATAATCGGATCGGATTCGGATCGGTTACTTCATGATTCGACGGATCTCGGATCGGATTCGGATCTAGGCAGATCCAGTCCGAATCCGATCCGTTGACAGCCCTAGTCTCGGGCCTAGCATGGTCTCAGAAGCTTTATCCTTTTATTAATATTACTCTCGGTGGTAAAACTTGCCCTGTAAGTCCTCGCTCCCATTCTATTTTTTTTTTCCTGAATAAATTGCGCATTGGTACCATGGAAATGTGGTAGACCGTCTGCTTGCATATGATAGAAAGATTATTTTCCTTTCTTTGGTTAGATTTGGTTATTTTAGGTTTTGAGGAATGCTGGCGGCTCTTTCTTTTAATGCGCGTGTCAAATAGATAACTTGGTGGTTTTTGCATGAGATGGTTGATTTGAATTTAAGCCAATAGTGTTATGCAATAAAACACTTTTCTTTTCGCATGCCAGTGACCGTAAGAATGGTCTCTTGAAAATCAAACCGAATAATACACTTTCCCTTAACTCAGTGAGCATTCCTTAATTCTAGATTCAGATACAATTATTCAACTTACTAGTGGGTTCACTTGAGACGAATAGCCACTAGGGTGTCCATCAGTTCGAGTTAGAACTTCAAAGCCTTTGTTAAATGTGTCAGGTTCTTATTTATCAAGTTGACCATCTTGAGGGGCTTTGGGGTCTTAGAATGCTTATTCACAACAACAATAGCGTTATGAATTGAATCTTAATTTGTTTTAAGTGAGGGATAATCTTATGAGAATACAGATAGATAGTTATGATTTTTGTCCAAAAAAAATGATGGTTATTATTTTGATGCCTTTTGGATATTGATCAGTATATAGGTTTCATTTAGCCTTCATATTTCAGTATTACTATGGATTATTTCCTTTCTTAGCTGACCAATGCTCATTTTTTTGTGACAACAGGTATTTTACTTCCTTTTAGAAAGTAGTGGCCCACTCCTTAAATGACTTACAATGCCAAAATGAAATTATAATATCTGAATTAGTATGGTCAGTAGCCCATTGGTTTTTTTTATCTTCAGATCAAACGGTAAAAAGTTTTGATTTGCTAATTTTTTTATTCATAGAAGCCTTTTAATTTGTGTGCCTCTTCCAGAATATATTTCTCTCTATTAAACCACTATATAATACTATTCCACTTCATTTATCAAGAATTCAACACTGAAATTGTGATTGGGCACTTAAAATGCATATCTACACTAAATCCAATTGAGAATGGCGTGGATTGCTAATGAAGCTCATGTACTTAAGTACATTGAACCCTTTACCTTTCAAAAACAAAGTTTAGTCCATTCCTTAGTTGGTCCGACTATAGTACGTGCCCAATGGGTTTCAAAAGTAGGATTGGGCCTGCTTCACAATTTTAACAATATTGTTTGTCCCAACCTCATAAATACTTTGATATCTGACTATATTCAAAGAACTCAAAACTAGAGTACCATAAATTGAAGGGATACCATTGAGAATATATTTAGCTACAAATCTTGAAAATTTTCTCAATTTAGCAAATATTAATTAAATTTCTTTTATTTGCATTCTACTTTTCATTGCCACCATGACCCATTCATTGCACGGGGTGTTTGCCAGTGTATATATATATATATATATATATATAATCGAGTCAACCCTAGCCTAACTGACTACCTCTTGCTCGTGTTCAGCTCGGTTAATGAACGAGCTACTTGAATTTACTTGGCTTGACTCGACAAGGTAAGAAAATCTGCTCAACATCAGCTCCTTTCAAGTTAAGTCGAGCTGGCTCGGCTTGTTGACAGCCCTAAATTGTGATTTTGTGATAGCAATGGAGGGTTGCTAGGGGCGGGGGTATCTGGAATGGAAAATAATCACCTCCTTGGGCCAGAGGATGTGATTTACTCTCTCGTCCCCCTTTTTGTACCACTTGTTTCCTTTTTTATTCTCTTTAACTGTGATTAAGATTCATTAACCCTTAGGGTTATAGCATCTAACCTTGTTTTAAAAATAAAAAATTAACCACAAGGGTTGAAACTTATTAACTATAGTTCAGAAGGGCTTTGTGAGGTTGTTCATTTGGAATTGGAACCAAGCTGATGGAGTTTTAGGTGGCGTTTGGATTGTATTTTATTAGCTAAAAATCAATTGTGATAAAATTAATTGTCAAATAATTATTTTTTCAAATAATAGTGTTCGGGATCACGAAGTTTAGAGACTCAACTTCTTCAAGCCTTAAAGGCTGGAAGAAGATTGTAAATCCCTTCTCTTTTATGAGTTTATTTATTTAAAAATAAATAACGAAGATAATGGTGTATCAGCCTTCATAACACAGGGTGTAATTGTTCTTTCTATTCCTTCTTAATACCCTTGTTAAATCAGTGATTATTTGACCATTAGATTGTCAAAATGTTGTGATTATGCACCTTAAAGCTGATTCATATTTGATATATTTTATTGTAATGACTGTATGGCAAGAATTATTGGGGAAATATAATGTTTTTTTTTTTTTGTAAATGTGGGTATCCTAGCCCAGACTCAGACTAGTCCCATGTGATGTATAGGTAAACCCCCAACCCATACATCCGATAGTGAGGGGAGCCCAGATCTCTAGATTTATAGTTCGTCCTCCGACCACTAGGCTACACCCCCGAGGGTTGGAAATATAATGTTAGGAAAATAATATATATCTAAGAGATACATAGGATTTCATTTTTAATTAATTTCTCAAATTTAGATTGGTATGAATTAGGTTGATTGAGATTATGATTAGATTATGTAGGATATCTTTCTTTCTCAGTATATCTCCTTCTCTATATAAACATTTCTTAGGGTAATGTGTACTTCATCCAAGAATTATTCAATAATTCTTCACATCAACCTAATAAGGATGTCTATATATTTCTCTATCTCAGTAACAACTTGTTTGGTGCTTTTGATGGTAACCAGGGTGGAAGCCCCCCCCCCCCCCCCCCTTCAAAAATTTTGAAAACAAAACCTAATAGGGGTGTAGCCTTGGAGATTCAAAGCATATATATATTCTTTACAAACAGACATAAACAGATGAGATGACCCATGAACTTTGCCCTAAAAAAAAAGGCCCCGAACCCCCACCCCTTGATGGCAACAATTTATTTATTTTTTGGTTGGGGAGAACCATTTGAGCTTTCCTCACATCTTATGCACATGGAAATTCAAAAGAATGTTTTGTTGAAAAATGACTCGATTAGAGAAAAACTACGAGTGGCCGCTTGGGCAGTGCAAAGCCACTCAGATGGAGCTCATGGCCGCTCGAGAGGTGCCTTGCGACCGCTCGGACAGAGGTCGCGCTCAGAGCAGGTTTTTTCTAATTTGGCCTCAGGTCCAATCCGGTTAGGCGGAGTTTCTACTCCGCCCAAGCAATTTCACAGGATTTCTTAGTTTTGCAAAAACTCTTTTTTAGGGTTTAGACTTGGGATATATATAGATCATTTTAAGCTAGGGTTTGTATGCTTGAGAACTTTTAAAGGGAGGCCATTAAAGAGTGAGAGAATTCTTGTAACTCGGGTATTGATTCTCATAGTGAAAGCTCAGAATCATCATTGCTCGTGGACGTAGGCAGTTGACCAAACCACGTATATCTTGTATCATGTGATTGCATATTTTATTGGTTTGTTTTTCTTTCTTTGGTTTGCTTTCTTTTATTCTCAATAGTTCCAAATGGTATTTTCCGTAACAAATTGGTATCGGAGCCAGGTTTGAAGAAAAGGTGTAAGCACCCAATTTTTACACCCTTAACCATAGGTAAACCCTAGGTCTAACCCTAATCCACCCTAGGTCTAACCTTAATTAAACCTTAGGTTAAACCCTAGCCAAACCCTAGGGTAACCCTAAGTTACACCCTAGGTAAACCCCTGTCAAACCTTAGTTCCACCCTAAGTCAACCCTAGGCAAACCCTAGTTAACTTTAGCCTAGCCCCAACCCTACAAACCTAGGGCATAGGCCCAACGCCCATGCAATACCTACCCAAGGCCCCTAGGGCCTCGACCCATAGACAAACAGTCCCTAGGCCCAAACATGGGCCCATGACCCTAGCCAAGCCCTAGAAGGGGGCCCAAGCCCTGAAAATTCAAAATTTTAGAGAATGTCGGTAATCTAATTTCAGAGAATGTCGGTAATTACCGACATTCCTTTCGTAGAAAAACCGTACCGTATGCATGAGCATTTAAGTTGGGCCAGGCCCATTTCTGGAAAAAAATAGAAATGACGGTAATTATTCTACCGTCATTATCTATTTGCTTCTATAGGGGAATGGCGGTACTGAAATTACCGTCATTCTCAGTTTGCGTAAAAACATAACTCACCTGCCCCCCAATTCTTAGGCACGTCTCTGGCCGTCCCCTCTCCCTTATGAAACCTCTGCCTACTCTTGTCCTAATACCCAGGGTATCCCTCCTCTCCTGTAAAATCCAACCTCCCTCAAGCTTGAGGGGAGATGCCAACTCTCCCTTGAGAAACCCCTGAGAAAATCTGAAACCTAAGACCCTTGTGGACACCTTCAGTTGCTCCTGAGCACCACAAGCACTTCCTCAGCCTCCACCACTGCGAGCTCCGCCACCACACCACCATAGGAGGCCAACCAACAAGGTAGGGTCCTCCCCTACCCCTCTTTCCCTTATGTAAAACCCTGTGAGCCCCTAGTCCTACTCTGGGGGGACTTCTTTTGAATTGTTTATTGCAAAACCCCAAGAGCAGGGGTTCCCCTTGCCTTCCTTTTAGGCATGAGGATCTCTCAAAAGGAGAAAGCTCCGGCCCCAAGCCAAGCACTCTTAGACCCTCTCCTAACCTTCTGGGGAACCCTTAGTCCATGAGGGATATCCTGGAAGTGTGGCAGTTCAGTGTGGGCCCAATTTAGGCCAGACCCAGGGTCCAAACCAGGCTCAGGACTTGTGACAAATCCCCTAAACACCCTCAGGGGTCCAGGATCCTTTGGGCATCATCCTCACCTTCGTCATGGCTACAAAGCCACTGTTCTAGAAAACATTAACAATGGCGGTAGTTATTCTACTACCAATCCTATTTTATGAATAAATAAGATTGACGGTAATTATTCTACAGCCAATCTTACTATTTTCACACAACAGTGGCCTTGCAAGGCCCAGACCAGTAGGAGGCCAGTCTAGGCCCTGCTGCACTCTTTGGGCCTACCTTTGACCGGACCATACTTGTAACTGAGGTTAAACTTAACCCGATAAATTTTAACCATGGTTAAACCCATTTAATCTTGGAAAAATATGAAAAAATTCTAAAAACATCTAAAAATAAAAAAAAATCAAAAATATGATCTTGCTCTTTTAACCATGGTTAGCTTCCCTAATCATAGTTAACTCACTTCTAATCGTAGTTAAACTAAACCCTTGGCCTAACGGACCCAACCTTGGCCTACAGGGGCCCAACCTGGGCTAATCCTTAGTCTATCAGACTGAACCCTTAGCTTCCGGGCTCACCCTTAGCCTTCGGACTTAACCTTGGCCTCCATGCCTATACCTTGGCTTCCGGACCCAAACCCTTAGCCTTCGGGCTTAGTTCTTGGCCTCTGGGCCTATGTCCTAAGACCATGCACTTGACGTCCCCAGTCAACCAACCCTACCCTTGGGCTAGACCCTTAGCCACTTTGGTGCACACACACACTCCCCTAGCCTTGGCATGAGTTTATGTGCTAGAACTACGCTTGGTCTGATCTCACCCCATATGAGTACGTTGACAACCCAACTTGGGTTCGACCTTAGTTAGGATTTTTTCCTTTCTTGGATTAGTATAATCTAAAACTTATGCATTTAAATAAAATTTGACATTAATTTGGTTTATACCTAGAGAGTAGGTAACTATTATAAAATGGGGGCCCAGGGTGCCTAACACCTTCCCTGAGACTTAATCGAATCTCTTACCTATACTCTCATGTAGACCATAAGACCTTATCCATATCTGGGACTGATCCCTTCAAAATTAATAAGTGGCGACTCCTAATCTCTAAACAAGCAGTGGGTACCAAAATTCGTGCTCACAAAAGGGATGGCTCCAAAATTGTCAAAGGTTTCGAATGCGAAGTTCGATGTGGAGAAGTTTGATGGAAGAAATAACTTTGGACTTGGCAAGTCCAAGTGAAGGATGTTCTAATCTAGTAGGGTTTACATAAAGTCTTGAAAAGCGGGAATGATAAATCAGAAGACATGACGGATGATGATTTAGAGGAATTCAATCTTCAAGCATGTAGTACCATTCGGTTGTTTTTGGCTAAGGAGATCATGTACAATGTGATGTATGAGAAGTCGGCTACTTTGATCTAGTCAAAGCTTGAAAGTCTCTACAAGACAAAGTCTCTCAGCAACCGATATCTCAAGAAGCAACTATACACTTTTCGGATGAAGGTAGGTACATCAATGCATGATCATCTTAATGATTTTAGTATAATTGTCTCTGAACTACTAAATATATATGTTGAGATTAATTAAGAAGATAAAGCCCTTCTTCTTTTGTGTTCCCTCCCCGATACATATGAGTATTTAATACCTACATTGCTATACGGGAAGGATACCATCAATTACAATGACGCTACAACAACGCTTCTTTCCATTAAATTTAAGAAGACTCCTGATAACGATTCTTAGGCAGATGACCTATTTGTTAGGGAAAATACAACAAATAAGAAATTTAGTAAGAGAAGGGATAGATCCAAATCAAGGAGTCGAGAAGACTCGATGTGTTACTTTTGTCACAAGAAGAGGCACTTCAAGGTAGATAGTCCGAAATTAAGAAATAAGGATGATAGAAAAAAGGTACAACTTTTGACACAATAGGTGTGGTGGAAAATGACTCAGATGATGCTGAAAATGTTTTGTCAATAATATATCTGGATAGGGATATTTCAAATGAATGGATTTTGGATTCCGGTAATTCTTATCACATTTGTCTTACGAAAGACTTGTTTACGACCTATACGGGTGTAAATGGTAGTACTTTTTTGATGGATAACAATATATCCTGTAAAACAGTGGGGATAGGGACAATTAAAATAAAGATGCATGATGAAATTGTGAGGGTCTTGACTGATGTCAGAAATGTTTCAGATTTGAAGAAGAACATAATTTCTTTAGGTGCCTTAGACTCCAATTGTTGTAAAGTTGTAATGAAGAATGGGGTTATGAAGGTAGTCAGAGGTGCATTAGTGGTGATGAAAGGTAGCAAAGTAGGAAATCTATATTTTCTATCTGGGAGTACAGTAACGGTAGCGCAATGTAAAATTTTGTACAGTTATTCGACGCACAAAAGATACTCTGTATTACATCAACTTGGATGTATGGGGTCCCTCACAAGTAGCCTCAAAATGGAGATCCAGGTATTTTGTTTCCTTTATTGATGACTTCTTGCGCATTTGTTTCCTTTATCGATGACTTCTTGCGCAATGTATGAATTTATACGTTGAAGAGTAAGGATGAAGTGTTCGATACATTTAAGAAGTGGAAGACAATGGTTGAAAATCAGATTGGAAAGAAGATTAAGTGGTTGAGGACTGATAATGGGGGTGAGTACAAGTACACACCATTCTTCAAATTTTGTGAAGATGAATGAATTACCAGGAACTTTACAGTAAAGGAACATCACAACAAAATGGGACAGCAGAAAGGATGAATCATACCCTATTTGAGAGAGCATGGTGTATGTTATCCAACACCGGATTGGATAAAGAGTTTTGGGCAGAGGCAGTCAAAACAACTTGTTTTCTTGTGAACAGATTACCATCTACAGTGATTGAGTGCAAGACTCCTCATGAGTTATGGCCAGGTTAATCAGCTGAAGGTAAGATTGATCCAAGAGCTAAAAAGATGATTCTAAGTGGAGTGAAGGGATAGAGATTATGGTGTCCAAAATTGAATAAGTTCGTAATTAGTAGGGATTTCACTTTTGATGAATCTGCTATGAAAACTTCTAGCAAGAAGAATGAAGTATAGGAGGAGAGTATGAATGATACTTATAGGTGGAGATAGATACTCCTGAACCATCAATGGAATTTGATGAAGGGGATGTTCTAAGTGAGGGAACATCTGAACAAATATCACAACAGCAACAACAGTAGCAGAAGCAGTCCTTAGCAGGTGGCTGAACCAAAAGGGCACTTAAGGAACCAATTAGATATGGTTTTGAAGACATGGTAGCATATGCACTACCAATTGAAGGAGATGAGGCAGTCACATTTCAAGAGACAATGAATGATGATCATTGCAGGGAATGAAAGGTGGCCATGAATGAGGAGATGAGTTCTCTTTATAAGAATCAAACTTGGGAACTTGTTGAGTTGCCCAAAGCGAAACGTACAATTGGGTGCAAGTGGGTTTATGCTATAAAGGAAGGTTCTCTAGGATCTAATGTTGTTAGATACAAAGAACGATTAGTAGCCCAGGGCTATACTCAAAGGGAAGGTGTGTATTATTAATCGGCGCTAATTGTGACACATTTATGCACCTCAAACTATATATGTTAGTGTTATAACTAGTTCGACAAATCTAGAGAAATACGAAAATAAGAAATCAAGCAATCGCACAAAAGAGACAAGATATACGTGGTTCGGCAAGGTGCCTACGTCCACGGGAGAAAACGGCAAGAAATCCACTAAGAACACTGGAGAAATACAGAGTACAGAAGCTCTCTCAAACCCTCGTTCGAAACCCTCGAAAAACAAACCCTTTATATACTAGGGTTACAACGAAAAGTAAAACGGGTCGGAAATATCGGGTCACTCGGGTCGCACACCGGGTCATCAAGGATCCGGGTAAGATCCATACCGACTTTCCAACAAAAAACCCATATTCTGAATTTGAGCCAAAACTTACAATTAGCCCCTTAGAGTTCTCTTTTGAAGCATGATACGGTATTTTGTTGTATTTGTTACGATAAGACTATGTGAGGAATACAAGATAAAATCAAAGAAATAGTAGATGAAAAATCTTCAAGAAGAACCTTAGTCAGGAGAAGAGCAAAAGAAGGAAAGAAGGGAACAAATGAAGTCAGGGACTATCGATCATAGGATGAAGGATGATCGATCGCAGGATAGAACAGTGATGATCGATCACCAAGTCTTGATGATCGATCCTTCACAAACCCATAACCTAAGAAGAATTTTTTGAAAGGGACGATCGATCGTCCCAGACTGACAACCGATCTTCATCAACGTTTTTCAGCCTTAGAATCCGTGCGCAAAGTTGAAGAGTTTCTAAAAATGTGAATTTAACCTTAAAAGAGGGTTCTCTATAAAAAAAGGAAAGCTACTAACTCTAAGGGGGTTCTAAATTTTGGAGTTTGGAAGCAACGAAGGCTCTGGAGATCAAAAAGGTTGGAAGATGGAGCATTCAAGTTCGTCGTGTTCTTCGTCAAAAGTGGTGTTTCTATCTCTGCTATGAACTAATTCTTTTGTTTCTAGGATTTAGATGAAACCCTAGCCAAGTAATCTTGTCATTTGTATTTTATTTATATTCCTTCATGTGTAAATGATGATTGCATAATGAGTAGGTTTATTATTCAACCAATTATTAAAGTTTATAATCAGTTTCGATATAGTTTTATCCTTATCTTATGTTCTATTGTAATGAAATTGAATTCGTTCATGTCTCTTTCTGTGATTGAAGATATGAATTTTATGCAATGGTATTCAGTGTCAATGAATTGAACTATATGATATTCTATTCCTAGGAAAGACGAGTGATGTCACATCCCTACCTCAGTGTGTATCACTCATGTGCTGACCACAGATAAGATATAGCTAGAGTTTGATACATTGAATCATTCTAGTTTCTAATGAGTTGAGACTTGTAGTCGATCTCATCCTTATTGTTTATGCTTGAGGGACATGAGTAAATACTTGTGGATGTGATTATGAGGCTAGCGGTGGATTCAAACACCCTAGAAGTTTTCTCACCATATATAACCAAAAGCTTTTAATTTAATTAGAATCAATAAAATCTGTTAGTTTAATTTCTTTTCTTAGGTTAAATTCAATAAAATCAATCAATCTTGTTACTCGTGACTTAGAATTAATCTTGAAAAAAAGACAACGAAACCAGCGCAGTCTTCTGTGATTCGACATCCCATACTGGTCGCTATTCTACAGAACTGTAACTACTATGAGGTTTAATAAATTAACGATCAACTATAATGAGGTGTTTGTGAGCATGGGATTTTCCAACCCACCTTCACAATTATATGTTTTGACTTGAGTCGCCACCTATTCATTCTTAGGGATAGGTCCCGGGTATTTGTTTGTTTGGATAAGGCAAATGGTCTTTACAAAGTTAGGGTAAGCGGTTCGATTAAGTCCTGGGGAAGGTATTAGGCACCCCAAGACCTCCGTTTTATAACGGTTACCTACTCCCTAAACTTAAGCCAATTATAATCTCAAAGTTTAATTAAAATGTCCAAAGTTTTTAAGTAAGTGCTAATCCAAGAAAAATAGAAAGCTAGATGGCTAGGGTCGAACCCGAGTTGAGTTGCCTACGTACTCACATGGTGAGATCAGACCGAGCGTAGTTCTGGCACATGAGCCCGTGCCGAGGCTAGGGGGAAGTGTGTGTGTGCATAGGGTGGTCAAAGGGTCTAGCCTAGAAGGCTATGGTTTAGTTGACCGGGGAGGTCAAGTGCACAAGTGTTAAGTCTAACCGCGGTTAGAGGGTATTTATCTATGGTTAGATGAGCTAACCAAAGCTAAGGAGGCCCTACAAGTCTCTTTTTGGTCTTTTTGTATTTTTTATATTTTTTGAGATTTTTGGGGATATTTGAATGTTTTTTATATTTTGGTTATATTTGAATGTTTTTGGTGTTTTGAGATTTTATCATGTTTTTGGTATTTTGAGATAGGTAAGGTTTTGACAAATTTAACTAAAGTCAAATTTAGTCCAAGAGTTTGGCTAAAAGATTATAGTTTAAGACATAAAGAGGGATGTGCCTTATGAATGTAAATGGTCTATTGCCAACACCTATTTTGTTGAATTGGTGTTGATAATAGATCAAATATCATTGTCTTTGGTATGAGACATTTTTAAGAATGTCCTCTTTAAGTCCTTAAACTATCATTTATTTTAAGTCCTTAAACCATCACCTACCCATTCAACATAGAACATGAAGGAAAAATAAAGAAAATGAAAAAAAATGAAAACTCATCCTCTCCTTTTTAAGGTGGTTCATTTACACCATTATTAATGATGTAATGTTGCTCTAAAGAATGTTAGGGAGGGGATGAGCTTTCACAAAAAATTCTAGAAAGAGGACTAGAATCTCAAAAGAAAACAAAATGAAAAAGAGAGGTATAGCTTTAGTTTCCACTCTCTATGGGCCTACCCATATCCACACTTGTGGGTACATAAAAAAGAAGAAAATATGTACATGGAAAGGAAAAGAAAAAAGGAGCATCTCCTTGCCTTTGATATGGGGTCCCTCTACACCATTAGATTGGTGTAGAGAGGCCCAACTATGCTTGAGAAATGAGAGATCAAGAAGAGAGAACCAAATAAAAAAAAGGTAAAAAAGAAGAGAAAATGAAAGAAGGAGTGCCTACTCTTCCAAGAATTCTCCTTCAATGCTCCAAGGGGTAGGGTTTTAGAATCCACAAAGGAAGAGAGTTAGTGAAGAACTCTAAGCTTTTAGTCTTAGAATTCTTTCCAAACTCTAAACCTTAGTTTCTTCTCCCTTCTTCAAACTCAAGAGAAACACAAGTGGGTGGGAACCTTCTAGGGGTCTTGAGGGATGGATCTAAGGGCTAAGGGATTGGTATTTAAAGGAAAACTAAGAGGTTGGGTTGTGTCTTTTACATGGGGGATAAAAGGAGCTAGTGGGTAAAGACTTGAGTGTTGTAAGGTGAGTTGATAGATTGGGTGTTGTAAGGAGTGTAAGAAAGTGTAAGAGAGTTGGTGGGTTGAGTGAACTATGAGTTATATGAGTATGGGTTGTAGGATATAGGGTGTAAGAGAGTTGGTGGGTTGAGTGAACTATGAGTTATATAGGTATGGGTTGATGTAAGAGAGGTGTAAGAGAGTTGGTGGGTTGAGTGAATTATGGGTTATATGGGTATGGGTTGTAGGATATAGGGTAGGTGGATATGGATATGTGGATTAGGTCTTATGGATCATGGGTTATTAGTAGATGGGTCATGGGTTATGATTATTGGACTTTGACTATGACATTTGGGCTTGGGCTATGGAAATAGGCTTTGGCTTGGGCAATTGGGTGATTGGGTATTTGGGCTTGACTACTTGGGTTGGGTAATAAAATTAGGTAATTGGGTTTGATTGAATTGTCTAGGTATAAGTTTGGTCAAATGGGCTTGGGCCTTGGGTATACCTAGGGCTTACTAAGGTTAGGCTAGGGCTACCTAGGGTTAAGCTTAGGGTTAACTAGGGTCTTAACTAGGGTTTAGTCCTATGGTTAAGGGCTTACCTAGGGTTTGGAACTAGGGTTGATCTAGGGTTTGGACCATAGCTAAATTAATTAACCACGGTTAAGGGGGTGTAAAAATAGGGTGCTGACAGTGTTTTTACCAATTGTGAAAAATACTTCAATCTGTGTTTTGTTAGCCATGGTAGCGTAGTTTGTTCTAGAGCTTGATGTGAAACATACTTCAAGACTGCATTTCTTCATAACGATTTGGAGGAGATCTTTATGAGTCAGCTTGAGGGATTCAAGGTTGTTGGGGAGGAAAGCAAAGTATGTAAACTGGAGAAGTCTTTGTATGGGCTGAAGCAATTGCCAAGGTAGTGGTACAAGAGATTTGACAGATTTATGCTGGGGTAGAGCTACACCAGAAGTGATTACGACCATTGTGTGTATTTCAGAAAGCTTTTTGATGGGTCGTTAATCTACATACTTTTGTATATTGATGACATACTTGAAGACATCAACAAGTTAAAAGCTCAACTCTATAGAGAGTTTGAGATGAAGGATTTGGGTGCAGCTAAGAAGATTATTAGTATGGAAATTTGCATAGAAAGGAAGAAGAGCAGGATCTGTTTGTCATTGAGAAAGTATCTAGAGAAGGTGTTTTCTAGATTTGGGATAGAGAACTCGAAGCTAGTGTGTACTCCATTGGCTGCTCATTTTAGACTTTCAGCTACATTGTCTCCGAAGAGTGATAAGGAGCGTGAGTATATATTGTACGTTCCTTATGAGAGTGCAGTTGGCAGCATGATGTATATGGTGGCGTGCACTTGCCCAGATATTTCACAGGCAATTAGTGTAGTTAGCAGATACATGGCGAATCCGGGAAAAGAACATTGGCTGGTGGTGAAATGGTTGTTGAAGTACCTATGGGGTACTCTGAATGTATATTGGGTCTATGAATGGGACAAGTCTCGGAATCCCATGTCAAAGGATATGTCGATTCGGATTATGCAGGTGATCTGGATAACAGAAATTCCACTACAGGGTTAGTTTTCACACTAGCTCATGGGAATATTAGTTGGAGGGTTATGTTACAACCTACGGGTACTCTGTCTACGACTGTGGCTGGGTATATGGTAGTAATTGAGGCCATGATGGAAGTATTATGGCTCCGGTGTTTATTAAGTGATTTGGGGATAACACAAAAACAGGTTGATGTGTTTTGTGACAATCAGAGCATCATTCATTTGACGAAGACCCTAGTTCATCATGCAAGGACCAAGCACATTACTATTTGGTTTCATTTTATTCAGGGGATTATCAATGATGGATATATTGCTTTGCATAAAGTTGGCACCAAGGATAATCCGGCTAATATGTTGACCAAGACAGTTACAACAATCAAGTTTGAGCATTGCTTGGGCTTGATCAACATTCTGCGAGTTTAAATAGCAATGGATGGTTGCTAGGGGGTGGGGGATTTGGAATGGAAAATAATCACATCCTCAACCCGATGAGGTGATTTACGATTCTTGACCTCTAGCCTATATGCACAACCCAAACCTTAAATAGAGCAGTAACAAAGCAAATTGGTAAGAATAAAAACGGTGAAATAGAGTATACATATCCAACTTCAATTAAAATATACATATCCAACTTCAATTAAAATATTTGAATTTGGATCCGATTACTTAAAAAAAATTAAAAGAAAGAAAAAATATTTTAAAATTGCAAAAAAAATAAAATAAAGAATTATTATTTTATCCACATCTATATTAAAAATAACAATTTTATGTGTTAGAACTATGTAATAGTACATATTAAGAAGAATATTTTAGTCTTAAAACTAGATTTAAAAAAGAGTCTTCGTATTGGATTACATTTACGCGTAATCACTTTTTTAAAAACTATATTTGGATAATAAAAATAGTTACTTGAAGTTAGTAAAATTATTTAAGATTTTAATTTAGTTCATAAATTGTTTTTTAAAAAGGTTATTCTATGTATATAAGAATGTTATTTTTTAATAGTTCTTTTTAAGTAGTCAAATTATTTATAATAGTTATTACACATGTTCATTAATTTTTGGCCATACATTAAAAAATTAAAGTTTTTATGTCTTTAGTAAAGTTAAATGATATTTATTTAAATCGTAACTGATTATTATTTTTTTGAAAGTTTTATTCTGCATGATTAGTAAAATTACTCAAGTATTATATTTATAAATAGTAAATTTATTTGAAATAGTTACCTTTGGTTTAAGCATTCTAAAATATATTTACTTAGAAATTACAAGACATGTCCTAGTTCATGAATAGTTGATAATTTTTATGAAATTCAAAATTTATTTTCATTAATGTTGATTTAAAATTGTTTTATGGTTTCTACTTTTAGGTTTTTTTTGGGCCAGTAATGGTAATGAGTATTGCTTTTCTTAAATAATAACTTAAGTTAAAATTTCTTTACAAGATTTTATTTTAAGCCGTTTAGTGAAAAATAAATCTTAATATCTAATTTTTCTTTAATTCACAGAAAAATTAAATATTGATAATTTGTATTTAACAAATTTATTTCTTAATTAAAATTCATAGCATATTAGTAAATATTGTAGATTAGTACTAGGTCCAAGTAGGGGTGGCAATCGGGCCCTCCAATGAGCCCAACCCGACCCTCCTAATTTGAGGGCCACAGATAGGGTAGGGCTGAATTTTTGAAAACCCTTCTAATTTGAGGGCCGAACTAGGGCCTTACCGGACCTGACCTTCTACATGATCTACTACACCATAATATATATCTATATGTAATATATATTTAGTTATATGGGTAATACTAGCTACACTTTCTTTTAAATTTACTTTCTTCAAGGGAAGGATGTGTACTCTTCCATTTTTTTTTTTTTTACAGTCTAGGGGTTACGAAAGTGTGGGGAAAAATCACGACACCCACCTACATGGGACTTCAGCTCAGAACTTCTCTCCTAATGAGGGGACACACTACCATTGGGCTATTCGGTCTTCCATTAAGAGAAAGAAAATGTGTTTTGAACCAACACTCTATCCAAATGAAAAAGAGATTAAGTTTTAAAAGAGAGTGTTGCTAGCAATATCCTAGTTATATATACTTTACATAGTGGTACTTTAATTCTATACTTTATGTTAGTATTCTGTCAAAATGCCTTTTTATGCTACTACTATGTTAAATTTAGATATATAGTTATATTTTTTCTAATGTCAATACTATATCAAAATTAGGTACATGATAGCATTTTGTCTTATCTCAATGTTGTTTCAATATACCTTTAATGTTACTATTGTGTTAGATTTAAATATGAGGAGTGCTACCCCCAGCCGCATTTACTCCAACTTTTTCCATAGACGCATGACGGGGCTAGCACGTGGAGATGTTTCATTATTATAACAGTTTAAAAAGTTAAAGTCAGAGAATGGTGGACATTTGTAGCACCGAGTTGCGTCTTTGGAAGATTTGCAACTGTAACTAGCAAAATCCCTTAAACATATACTCATATTATATTATGACTCATGTCAGTACCAATACTGTTTCAAAATGTCTTATTTATTGACTACTACTAAGGCAGGCAGAGTGAGTCTCTCTCCTCATGCCATGGTGGAGTATCCCTTGAAGACATGTATCAAGCCAAGTATCAATCCAATTATCCAAGTAGTATAGCCACACTGATGAATTCTGTCCAGCTTCCCCAAAACGTTACTTGAACGTCTTCCCATAGCTTCCTACCTGTTACTCTCAAGGCATTAAGCCTTAGTCCGTCAATTTTCCATAGCTTCCTAACCGTTAACCGTTACTCCTTCAATGCATTAGCCCTTACTCTGTTAAGGCACTTAAATCCAATAGCACTTACTCTGTCAAGGCACTTAAATCCAATAGCACTTACTCTGTCAAGGCACTTATCAAGCCACCTATGAAGCTAAACCGTGCAGCTCCTGCTGTAATCCTCAATGTCTTCTTCCCAAATTCTTCAATTATTTAATTTCTCCCATATCTTCCATACCGTAACTCTTTCAATGCATTTACTCCTTCATGGCACATATCAAGCCAAATATCAAGCTATCTCCATCCCAAAAAATTTATTTTACCGTGCATTCCATCTGCTTTGTCCCAATCTATAATCCATTATAAATTCAAATCACATACCAACATCATAAAGCAATCAAATCATCCTGTATCTAACCAACACCATCTTTGAAATTCATACAAAACAAAAAGTCATAGGATTCACTTGAACAAACTTCAGTTTGCAGTTTGCACCACGTATGGGTATCTATGAATTTTTTTTTTAGGATGCATATTATCACTCATGCTTCTTCTTCCTACACCATTTTCACATGCATCAGTCTCTTTCGTTATGTGGAATGCGGTGATTTTAATTACGCATGTAATCTGTTTGATGAAATGCTCCTTAGATATCTTCATTTGTTCATCCACTATGGCGCATGTAATCTATTTGATAAAATGCTCCTTAGATATCTTTGTTTATCCACTATGGCATGTTTTCGTTTCATTTTTCCATTAGCTGAACTAATGATGGAATGTGAGACCCTTTTGATGGAACGTGAATTGCAACGGAATCCTCAATACTTCTACCATTGTTGAGCACCAAAAGGATAAATTATATATCAGAACAGAAATCACTTTGTACAATCAATTACAGGACGAAATTGACCAGTAAGAGCATTAACTCTACTGCAGAGACCACTTTATGCCCTTCAAAGCTAGAGATGAAGGGAGTGTGTTTTTGGTTCCTGAAAGAGGAAATTCACTTCAACTAAAGCACTTTTAAGCTTAGAACTTTAAAAGAAAACAATTATTTTCTAATGGGGTAATACCCATATCAATTCAAAAACTCCCTAGCATAAAAAAAGAAGGACAAAAGATTTTTCTCTGTTGAAGAAAAATCAAATAAATTGAAGTACTTCAGAGCTTAAAACTTTCAAAAAATCCCATTTCGGTAGGAGCTTGGAAATGCAGGAAATTACACTTACATATGTGAATGACTCCCATTTTAAAACATATTGAATAAATATTGGGAAATAGTTACGTACCCATGAATCTCATTTGTAAACCTAAGACATTCACCCATTGATGGATGTCCCCCCCCCCCCCCCCCCCCACCCCTCTTAAATGCTCACGACAGTTGGTAAATACATTATACTGATTTTTAACTTAAGAAAAATATTCTATTCGACCACCGAATAAAAAAGTAAAATAATAACTCCAACGTGCTATTCTTTGTGTTGCATCCCCCATCCCACGAATAGGTAAAATAGGAGGGGTGATTTCAAGTTTGTATCTGTGGAGGTGTATGAAAAAAAATACTCTTCTTTAGGCCCAGGCCCTAACCCCTTGAGTGTAGGGCTTAGGCCTAGGCCTAGTCAATTCAAGCCGTCTGAGGGCTTGAGTGTAGGGATGAGCCTGGTAAGACTTAGGCTGTGGCCCTTTGATAGCCCTAGAATCCTACTTAACTGGTAATGATATAGAGTTATGATTCAAAGGGCTTTTACAAGTATTCAAGATTAGTAATGGGGGAAACATATTAAGCTATAATTAATAAAATTACTTTTTTAGACATACATTAAATACAATAATGTCTTAGTTTATACATAAGATAAGGTTAATATTGTCTAGCAAAAAGTCACGAATTTTTTTTTTAAAATTTTAAAAAGTTACTTATACTATAATAATGAATACTATATTTTAAATTCTAAATTCACACTATGACTAGTTGGGTCCAGGGAGCCCAACCAATATGTCTAAAATGTTATTAACGATATCCCGTGAAAAGTTAGAGAATTTGGCGTGATCGTTCAGATGGGTGACATCTGTAGGTTCTAACTAGTTAACATAATTTAACGAAGCCAATCTTTCGCCACTTTAGGGTTTGGCTTGAGCTATTAGATCTACGGCCTATTTGGTTCAGGGGTAGTAATGGGCCGGGCTTGGGCTTATTTTTTATATTTTTAAAGAGGTTCACCCGAGCCCAACCCATTTGCTGGAGATTTTTGTTGACACCCCAAATTTAATTGGGTTATATGGACTTAAAAAGTTTTTAATAGATTTGCCAGAGCCCGGCCCGGCCCGGCCCATTAGCCCATTTAGCTCTCTCTCACGCGCGCACATAGACATGGAACAGGTAGGAAGAAGAAACAAGGAGAAGTGGTGGGAGAAGGTGGGCAATCGCAATCAAAGTGGATGAAAGCAGTGATGTCACAAGGCAGCCAAGAAAAGCGCATGTCTCACAGATCCTATGAACATCTCCATTTTTCTTCTACATTATAATATAATGATCATACGCATCAACCACATTAACTCCACAATTCAAACCTATTTCTTACAAAATCAAATCCATACCTTTTTCTTCGTTTCAACGGATAAGAAGAAAAATACATGAAGTCAAAAAAGCCTCTCTTTTTCCAAATTTCAACTCTCCCACGATTTAACCGTTTAACCCAACACCATCATCCAACGTTGCGTGTACAAGATGGCACCCTATGTGCCCACATTCATTTTCACATGTTTTTATTTTTGGTCTTTCTCACATTTCTTTCATTCTCATGTATAGATATCCCCACTTTATGGATATCTTAGGTTAGTTAGGTTTGTATAGAGGTGGGTTTTTCAACCACCACACCTCAAAGATTTGAAACCAAGTTCACACAACCATGGCCAGCCCAAGCCATTTGGAGGCCTAAAGCGAGAATTCTAAATGAGCCATTTTTTTTAAAATTGGACTTGCTATATAATGGGGTCATTTTTAAATGGGCCATTTTTTAGGGTTTCTTTTAACTAAATCCGGTTCATAAAGCCATCAAAGCCCACACATTAGGGCCTTCATTTTTTTTTTGGGGCCTAAAGCACGGACTTTGATGGCTTAATGGATGGGCTGGCCCTACACACAATGATTCGCTTCCTACCACTGAGCAACCAGGGAGCTGTATTATCTCATCCGTATAGATCAAATACATTTATTTTGTTCATTCTTATTTTTAAGGGTAGGGGTAAATCGCATCATATCAACTGTTAGTTGTTAGGGAACTTGGGTTCATGGCTTCATTGAGATCACAAAGAAAATTTACGACCAATCTTTTGAGAGATTTCCTATGACTTTTGTCAAGACCTCCCTCCGGGATACCTTCAACAGGAGCAGGTGTTTAAGTACGAAATAGTCAAATGGGCAGTAATGTGGAATGTCATGAAAGTATAAATGGCAATTAATAGGAAATAGAAGCAAAGTCGGTTCTCTTAGAAAGTGTAGGTCTATTACCTGTTGAGCACTGAATAGACGATTTCACCATATAGAGCTCCTTGCTAAAAGGAGATGCAGACGATGACATTATTGCTCAAACTTTAGAAATTCGGATCTTGGAAATTTCAGATTCGCAATCAAATTCTGTTGACTAGAAGAAACACATTTCTTTCTTGATCGATTTCTCACTGGTTTGGGTTCCACAATTTCCATATATCTAGGTAAATTAAATTCTTTTGGAATTGTTTTTTATTTCCCCCACTGTAATGGAACAAGATGATTGGAATTACATGGGGTTAGATAGGCGTACCGATGAATCCTATTACTAAACCTAAGGCATCCACCCATTGGTGGATGCCCCCCCTCTTGGAGAGCATTTAAGAGGGGGGGCATCCACCAATGGGTGGATGCCTTAGGTTTAGTAATAGGATTCATGGGTATGTTAACTATTTCCCTAAAAACAATTTATTAATTTCTTGGAAAGTGATTAAAAAATATACTCTCAATAGTACCTATTATTGAGAGAGAGTTTGACCGTTGGATTAAAAATCCAATGGCTCCATATCTGTGCACACGCTTTAATTGATGGTCTCACTTATGTTTGACACTATTAGATTGAAAATCCATGGTCTAACTCTCGATAGTAAGTATCATCAAAAGGTTTTAAATCACTTCCCTAATTTCTTTATATGGTTTCATAAAAGAAAAACTAATATAAGTTAAAGGGGGGTAACCCAATGTCGTCCATGGGGGAAGACTTAAGTTCGAGTGGTATGGCAGTTGATATATCGACTTACCAACTAGAATGGATACTAACCAAACTAATCGGGGTTGTAGCCTAACCACGTGTCATGTGCCCAAAAAAAAATTTAGGATTTTACTAGCCCAGTCGTACAACTTCCACATACGCAATTTGGTGGCTACAAATGTGACAAAGTTTCCGTTTTCTATTTTTTTAATATGTTAAAATACCAAACATTTCCACGTGATATGACTTACCTTGCGTGTGTGGAAACTTTTGGAGTAAATGCGATGGGGGGATAGCACTCCTCAAAAAACAAAAAATTATTGAGAACTTGATATGTTCTACCTTACATGAGAGTAACAACATTTAAAATGGTTAAGATGTTGTTACCTATGGTAAATGGTAATAATATTTAAATAAAATAGTATCCTTCTATCCCCATGAGAGCAAATGTTAGGTATTTAAAATAGAAGATGGGTAGTACCAATCAGGGAGATAGATGCAAAACGACCTAACACAAATCATTGGATGACATATATAATAATGGTATGGTTTGACTTCGCCATTAGGTGCTTAGATTATGTCTCCTTACCTTATAATTCCCACTAAGGATTTAAGATTTATGATGAGTTGATGGTCGGTTTTATTTTAATCATAAAGTTCACTTTGCCCTCTCACCATTGTCTTTCTGACCTCCCAAAACACCTTACAGCCTTCATCCTCTCTATCTCTCAATGATTCTCATAATTTCTTATAATATTTATATATTTAAATAATTACAAGAGATAAAGGAGACATGTCCATGAACATCCATCATCCATCTCACGTGCCCTAATCCATGTTTCATGGCTGAACTAAAAGAAAGGAAAAGAGGAAGAAGAATAAAAAGTAATAAAATTTTCAGTATTTTCTTTCAAAATTACAAAATAAGAACAAATAAAACACAACAGTATTGGTACTTTTAAAGAAAAAAGAGATAGTTTGTGTTTGTGATCCAATTCTCTTTTTCTTTCTCAGTCACTAAATCTAATCTCTTTCACTATTCTTCTACCCCACAAAACCCAGAAAGAAGAAGGAAGCAAAAAATACCCAACTTCAGAATCCTTCACCATTAAACAACCCCATCAACAGAAACTACCAGGGAAAAAAAAATGAAAAAAAGGGGCTAAAAGAAAAGTATTTACAGATGGAGTCCATGCCACTCTCTGATCAAGCGGACTGGTGCGCGTGAGAGAAGGGAGACAAGTTGGGTTTAGTGAGGGAGAAAGGGATTGTTTTGGGGTCGGTGGTGGAGGCGGTGGCCACGCGCTCACAAGAAGGGCACATGGTGAGAGTGGTGGCCGGGAGTTGCATGTAGAAGGGGTGCGATGCCTTTAAGGCTCTTAAATCTTGTAGCTCCTTCTGTAATCTCCTGTTCTCTTCTTTCAGTGTTTCGCAGCACCCCTTTAAATACTCGCAGTCCACCTCCGTTTGCTTCAACTTCGTTCTGTTCAAAAGAAAAGATAAAATTTTAATATATTTTAAACTAAAAATCACGAACAAATTTGATTGGAAAAAAAAATCAATAAATACCTTGCTCTTCTGTTCTGAAACCAGACTTCTATTTGGCGAGGACGAAGATTAAGCTGTTTTGCAAGAGCAACCTTTTGTTTCTGCGTTTATTTGAAAAACAAAAACAAAAAAACAAGCTCAGAATCAGAATCAGAAAAAGAAAAAGAAAAAGAAAACCCTTTTCATTTCTCTCTCGTTCTTCTGGTTTTGGACTTACGGGGTTGAGGGTATTGTGTTCTTTGAAGCTATCTTCAAGAAAAGCGGATTGTTCTTTAGAGAGTCTGAGTTTCTTCCTGGTTAGACCATTCTCATCCTCATCGCTAGCTCTCGAAGAAGCTCTCTCCGTGTCAATTTCGTTGGCAGCAGCTTCTGCGTCTCTCTTGTTTCCTCCACCAGTTCCGCTTCTGTACCTTGAGAAATCCATCTGAAACGACGATACAATACTGTTCGGCGAAGACACCGCCGTCCCATCATCGACCTCCGTCGCCGACGGCAACCGATTAACGTCGAACCCTCTAGCATGTCCCCCCAGTTGACCTGAAGAACCCCCTTCAGAACTCCCTGTAACAACCCATCCCCCCAAAATCGAACCAAATAAGCAAAACCCAGTTCAAAAAACCCCTAAAAAAAAAAGTAGAAATCAAAAGAAAAACGGAAGTTTAGATATCTGGGTATTACCGTTCTCGTTCGGCCATGGTAAACCCAGACGTGTAGAAGGTGGATTACGCGGAACAGGAGCTAGAGGGAGAAGATCAAGCTGAACAGGAGGATCTGCAGAAACCCTTTTATCAATATCTTCTTCTCTTCCATTAATCCCAACTCCGAAGTTCATGCAAAACCCTAAACTATTGTTGTTAATCTTCTTTGTCGTCTCCAGAAACGTGAAAGGCTTCGGAGCATCTCCTAAACTCAAACCCAACTCCATCGCTCATACAAAGAAACTCAAAGCAAAGAAAACCAGAGAAGAAACCCAGGAAAAGTTCGAGGATTGGAGAAAAGGAATTAAAAGAGTCTTTATACAGACTCTATCCGATCTCTTAATATAAACACAAATCCAAACAGTTTGTTTTTCTCTTGCCTTGCGCCAAACAGAGTTTGACCGAAAAACTCAGGTTGACAAACACACGTGAAATCGATTAAAAAAAAAAAGGTAAAGCGAGGGCTAGGGCCTGCTAGTGCTAGCAGCTAGCTTCAACCATTCATCTCCTCTAGACGTAGGTCATGGGTTCTAGTCCCCAAAATGGTAGAGTCACACTCATCATTATTTCTAACCACTATGATTAGTCGTTTACCAGCACTAGTTAAATGATATTGGAAGGAAAAAAGAACCAAAAAAAATTTATTTCAATAATCCTAAAAAGCAGAGGCCTCTTTGGGAATAATCATATTTGGTAACTTGAAGGTACCAAATGTGGTTGTTTTTGCAATCGATTTACATGAATCGGTATAACAATTAAAATGTCTAATGTGATCTAATTTTAACCGAAAAAATGTTACTGAAAAAATTCTTATAAATTTAAATTTTAGAAAAATCCTTGATAAGATATTCAAATAAGAGTTTGTTTTAGGGTTTTGCAATCATTTCATATAAGACAATAGTCCCATCGTTGCATTCTCTTAACTATTGATATTCTTCTTCGAATCAATTTTATACTATTTGCTTTCATATTTTGCCATGAAAAAGTTACAATTAAGCATGCAACATGCTTTATATACTTATTTTGTCTTTGAACTTTTTTTTACGGTATTATCATTTATTTGTTGTTTTAGTACAAGACATCACCCATTGAAATGAGATCTCATGACCTCTCACGCCAAACCATTCATTGGAACGAGCGGTAGTGGTGATTTTTAAGGAAAGAAATAACTGTTGCTTACCTATCAAAAATCTATGGTAAAATATTGATACCATACAATGTATTAATAAAGCCATATCAATATATAGCATGCGCTAATAACATAAGGGCTAGGAAGCACGGATACGGCAATATGATATGGGTACGACGATATGACAGAACTTATCAGAAACAGCTAAGTTTTATCTTAAAGTGTCGTATCGGATACGACAATATAGGTACGGTGATACGGGTACGTTTCTATTTTCAAAGTATCCGTGCTTCCTAACATAAGAGGCACGTGTAAGACAAAACCACTAAACAAAGGGTTACGTACAAAAATATAAATGGGTCCAAAAAAAAAAAAGCTTTTAATGTAGGTCTTTAATTGTTATTTATACCTTACAGTGGTAAGTATCGCGTATCAATGGAGACTGTAATGGTAAGAGTCTCGTCTTCAGAACGTAGCCACTGAGGGAATTCAGGCAATTTTTGATGACCAAAACGTGATCCAATCCATCCAAGCAAAATCAAACAGAGTTTGACTCGAACTTAGATTATTTAAATATTCGAGCTTAAATAAAGGTTAGCTTGATTCATTCGAGCTAGAAATATTTAGTTGAACTTAGCTTGAAGAAGCTCTGCTGAACCATCGAATCAGCTAAGCTTGAGTGCAACATCTAATAAGGCTACTTTGTACCGTAGTTCTAGTTTTTAGACATGGATATTTTGTCTCTATTTAGAAAATAATAATTTTTGAAACAAAGATAATTTTGTTAAAGCACTTAAATATTCTAACACCATTTAGAGGGTTTTTTTTTTTTTAATAAAAAGTTTTCATTTAAGAACCTATTATTTTTTATATTATTCCTATGTGTAGCTTTAATTTTATGTTAATTTTGCTTTTTTTAAATAAATGAAGCAAAAATCTTTCAAATATGTACTTGCTTGTAATTTATTATTTCTTTATCAAACATATTATTATATTAAAAGACCTAATTTTTTAAGAGTAGCTCATTGGATCATATAAGCAGATTAAATAAGCTTCGTCAAGCCCTCTAGATTTTTGTTTCTTCTGTTTTGATATGGTCTAATCTTTTATCTAACTATGTCAGGGGTCGGGGGATCGGTTAACACTCATGGTGGGCATCAACAGCCACACCAAAGACTCGAACAAGTGTCTCCACTCCCCAAAGGGAGATACACTACCACCGGGACAAACCCATGGTGTCTCTAGATTTCTTACTCACCAGCTTCTATCCAAAAGAAATTTATGGTACTCAGATCTGTTCACAATCAATTGCCATTGAACTCTCAACAACTCCCAATCACATATATGGCACTTGATATTATTGGAGGAGAAAAAAATGAGATGGGAAATTTTTAAAAGATTTTAAAAAAAATCTACCAATTGTTAAGTACCACATATGGGATTGAACTCAAGCATACAAATACACTATCAAATCTTAACCCATATCTAACCTTAAGAGTTATTTAAAATAAAGGATTAGGATTAGAGAGTTTAGTTGGGAGTATCATTGACTGATTCAAAATGTTTTAATCCTGAGCTTTTCAGTAATCGCTTATTACAGGTCCTATACTCCAAGAAATATAGTCAACGAAAAATGGTAAATTGATCAGAGGGTCCTGATCTGTCCATTAAGTTGACTGGCCGAGTACGGAAATCCGAGAATATCGTATTTCCCGATTCATTAGCGAGTAATGGAGTTGGAAATGACTCCCCTAACAGAGACCGCTGATTCACCAACAAACACGGGGCTTGAGCTTATCTTCGGCAAATGGACACGCGTCGAATAACAATTGGATGGAGGGAAAATAAACGTTAAAGTTTGAACCGGGTGTGAAAAAATCAAACGTCGGAAAGGGGGGTATAGATTAGCACGAGATTTGACCAGAACTGCCCCCACCCCTTTAACTTAAGTCCAAGGAGACTTTTAGTTAAGGAAGGTTCCTTTTCTCTTCTCTCAACCAACGGATGTAGCTGTAGCAATTTACCGGCGATCTCCGGTGGAAAGGGCCACAGATGTCATGCTTTTGGGATCATTACAATAATTGAAGTCATGCAGTCTTTAATGATAAATCGAGAGAGAGAGAGGCATGAGAGAAGCATGAATACTAAGGAGGTGGAAGGTGACCTGACTTGAGAAAAGCCCCACAGTCATTGCCTCCCCCCTCATCACGCTTTTGACAAAGATAAGGTTTCATTCTAGAATTATTGTGTTTCTCTACTTTTATCTCAATCGTACACGTGGCATATCCGCATGTGGGTGCACAGGGTCTTGAGTTATACCATATAATCCATGTTTTACATGTCAAGTTAGTCCATATTTCACGCTACTTAGGTGCTTTGTGGCTTTCACTGTTTATTTAGGGGATCGATTTAAAGTCATTTGTTTCAGAGGAGTGCTAGCCCTCGCATTTACTCCAAATTGACGCAAGATGTGCTTAACTCGTGGATTTATTTCATTGTTTTAATAGTTTAAAAAAGTAAATTTCAAACAATGTTTGACATTTGTACGAATGGGGCTAGCAAAATCCTTCCTTTTATTATCCAAATGTGACCTGGAATCGGGAAGAGAATATTGTTAATATTTTTTTTAAATTAATAATATGAAATTAGTGAAGTCTCTATTATTGTATATATCTTTTTATGAAATGAGTTAGTCTATGAATACTCTTAAATGTACTCCCAAATTCTAAACATCTATGACTAATTACTAACCCTATGTTTGGTTGTCGAGAAAATAAATAAAAACATAGAAAAGAAAAGAAAATTAGGCAAAACATAACTAAAAATTGTATTAGAAATCCAATTTTTTTTTCCCCATGTTTTCGCCTATTTCCTCGGCAACCAAATATAGCTTAAGTGTCAAAATTTGGGTTGACTTATTTTTTTCTAATACTACATCAGTTTTAATTTTGATATTTTAATAATTAAATTAAAAGATTAGGATGTGAGATAATGTTTGGGAGTTCACTTATAAAATTGTAAGTAAGCTATTAATGTAAGTGTTGTATTTGATATAAGTAGTGATTAGTGGATCCTAGGTTCCACTTCTTATCTTATCCCTTGTTCTCGTGTCCCTTTTAACACTTATTTAACCTTAGTTAAGCTAAACTAAATTAAATTTGAGATTTTTTTAATTTTTTAAAATCATGGTTGGATTGCTTAACTTTAGGGGTGAATGAATTTCAACCACAGTTCATGAATATTTAAAATTAGGACAGGAACCGGTGAGGACTAACCATTTCTTTACAAAATGGAAACCAATGGTACATAAAGTATTTTCCCTTTGATATACCCACCGTTTAAGTTAGGTTCCACTGCCGGGCTTTAACTAACTAGGATTGTAGCCTAAAGAGCACCAAAAATAAAATAAAAAAATTATTGTTGTTGATACATCACGGAGCTTTAAACATGGTAGATTTAAAAAAAAACGATAATTAATTAATTATCTTGTGATGCAATTAAAGTGGGTAGGTCGCGATTCAGGATTATAAATGGTTTGGATTCATTCTCCTTAAACCGCGGGAGTTGTTGGGGGGAGACTGTTCCCAGAAGAAGATCTTCACCGAATCTTTGAAGGCTGAGTAAAGGCATGAAAAAGCAAGGGCATTGTGGTAAATGAGAGATCTGAGAAGGATCACGCATTGTTATGGCAGATGACCAAAACTCGTGTAGATGGGTGGGTCCCGGATTTGTGGTTGAGGTCATGCGCCCGGTCGAGTGCGTCAAAGTCAAGGCCTGGGGTGTGCGCGAGACAGGAGGGGTGCGCAGGATAGTCACGTGAAGAGAAAGCGTGGAAATGGGGCAGGTGGGGCCCAGCAGCAATGCGAAGGGTAAGGGGCAATGATGGCTGTTGCGGCGGAGAGGGGACAAGTCCACAGCAGTAATCATTAGTACGGCCTGCTCATGCCTCCCTCCTTCTCTCTTGGTGGGCCCCACTTCACACCTCCCAAAGAAGGCAAGGCAATTATTAAGGGGTGATTGAAGGGTCTTTCTTCCTTTTCACCCCCTCTTAGGCCCTTACGTCCCCTCCATCTCTCTTCATCATTACATCCATATACTGTACTTGTCTTTTTCTCTCTCTTTGGACCTGGTCCGCAATGTCATTTTTAGGAATAGCCCCCTCTATTACTCTATATTTACCCACAGATCCTTCAACTTCTTTGACAATTTAGTACGCCATAATGGTTTTTCTTTTATGCTCCTGGTCCGCAATGTCATTTTTAGGAATAGCCCCCTCTATTACTCTATATTTACCCACAGATCCTTCAACTTCTTTGACAATTTAGTACGCCATAATGGTTTTTCTTTTATGCTCCGTTTGTTTTGAAATAAAATAGGGAAACATAAATTCCATGGAAAATATCATTTCTCAAAATATACTTATTTTTATTTTTTATTTTTAGGACAACTGATATTTTCTATGAAATTCATTTGTTTTCCTCTATTTTACTTCGAAACAAATGAACCATTAATTGACTTTTGTACCCGTCTTCAAAGGAGAATCAAGCTTCATCCTTGGCGATGGATTTCTTATGACAAATGCCCCTAAGCTTTGCCTTTTCAGCCTAAGCCTACTTAAGATACATGTGCATGCTTTATTGGTAGTTTTTATTTTTAATTTATATTTTTAAATTTAATGAGTGAATTGCCGCATAAGGAATAAGAAGTTTAATTCCTTGAGACTAGGCCATAAATGGTAGCGCGTGTATTTGTCATAGGTATGATGGTTAGCACTCTAACCCACTAATTCAAATTGCGGTCTAACTGTATATCAAGACAAAAAATTCAATAAAAGATAATGAGACTAATATTTTTATGTTATCTCTAACAATCAATATTAGTCCACCCTTCATCCTCTTTTTTTTTTTTTTCTCTTTTTTGACAAGAAGGGTATCAAGTAATACACTTTAAACACAGACACATAATCAGACTTAATAGTACCGTTAAGGTGACATAAGAGTAAACTCATGCATTCACTCCAAAAGTCTGACTAATGGAGGAGTTGTGGACCCTTATACACCCATGTGAAGTCAAAACCCAAACACAGGACAATATGACCCAACCGCAAGTATGAAACTTTTCATTTTTTTGGTAAGTAGGGTATAAAATAACATACTTACTCTAAATACACGCTCACAGTGAGGCCTAAGGAGACCTTATTAATGCAATTATTGTATATCTAACTTTTAAGTCATATATTTATTACAGTTGTATTTATGTAGCCTCTCTTTAGCTTCATAAGTCAAAATCCACGAATTATGAAAACCATAAAAACTCAACCTTGACTTAAAACTAGATTATATTTAATAAATAGATAAAGGCAGCCCCTCCCATTTTAAACGAGTGTGCTGTAGTGGGGTGACTTGAGCTCAAATTTTTGTGGTTTTTGACAAAGTCTGCCATTAATTCCAATATTGGTTCAAAATTTTGCCCCCGTTTGATATCTCTAATTTAAATTTATTATATGGAAAAATTCATTTCTCCCCTCATTTTTCGACTCGAGACACCAATTACCTATGATAGTGGTTAGTATCGGTGTTAGTTTATGAATGAATGGACTCATGGCCTTATTGCTAGAGAATTCTTACTATTAATTTCTTGGGACATTTATTTTTCTAAGACTTAATCTTAAGATATCTCTTAACGGGAACCCATACCTTAGAAAGATATTCGCATGAAGTTGGATCGGTGATATCTAATTGGTTTGTGTGAGGGGATTTTACCGAAAGGACACGCGTCAACAGCAACTCCTCCCAAGTTCTGAGGTACTGGTAGAAGGTTGGAATGGAGGGTGTGATACCCTGACCTGTACTCCGATGATTAAGTCAGTAGGTGTAGAAGATGATGAACAGTAAGAAAATACAGAAAGTTCGAAGGACCTAGCTCTTCAAAAAAAATATCTCCCCCCTTCATACTGTTTTTCTCTGGTTTATATAGGCCACTCTGGTCATGGCCATGGATACCCATTGATGTCCATGCATCCCTCGAATCCCTGATGTGTACTTTAGTAATCATTTTAGATAGATCTCCCGGCCATTCGTACTGCACGCGCATCTGCACACAAAAGAACAGGCAAAGAGTAGGAACTCGTCCGAGGTGACTGGCATTAAATGCAGCATTAAATGCCATTTAATGCCAAGACAATGTTACCCACCTACCATCGTAGAGGTAGGATCAGTCCCAGGCGACTGGGCAGCAACGCCAGATCTTATTACGTGTTTAGGATACGCAATCGCGGACAATAAGACGACGGGTACGTCGTCAGAATGAGGACGTGATCGTCGTTCACAAGACCACGGGTCCGTCGTCAGAATGAGGATGTGATCGTCGTTCACAAGACCACGGGTCCGTTGCCAAAGTGAGGACGTGATCGTCGTTCACAAGACCACGGGTCCGTCGTCAGAGTGAAGACGTGATCGTCGTTCACAAGACCACGGGTCCGTCGTCAGAGTGAAGACGTGATCGTCGTTCATGGGACCACGTTCTCGTCGTTCATACGACCACGGGCCCGTTGCCGAGGAGACGACGGAAATGAGCTCAAACGATAACACCACACTGAGGACGAGCTCGTTGTTACCATACTTAGGTTTTTGCGAAAATTACCCATTACAGTTTGTTTTTAATCTTTGTTCAGAATTGAAAATTTGAAATTTTATTATATTTTTTAATCACCACTTTGTTGATAACAAAAATAAAAAAAAGTACCACCTTATTTTTTAAAACTTTTTTATTATATAAAATTTATTTAAAATTAATAATTTAATAATTAATGCACATATTAATCGTGTGGCACCTGTATATTACTACTAATAAAAGTTGGAAATCGAGACGGGAGCAGGAGGCCGGGCCTAAATCCCGTCATCAATAACGTGAGCACGGACAGTGAATTGTGGTGATTGGGTTTGGAATCACGTCAGACCACAGACTGTAAATATCAACATCTCGAACCTTTTGATGCAAGCAAACGGCAAGCCTGCCCACCTGGTCCTCCTCGTGACGCGTTTCCACATCCATCTCTCTCTAATTGACTCAGAAATGCTTTGAACCGTTCCTCCAAGTTTTAATTATTTTCTTGGATATAATAGAAAATTGACTACGAAAAGCAACTTGAGGTTTGAATTTTGAATCCCAGAATAAGAATACAACATATACCCCCGTACATCTCCCTCCTTAGAAACCTATCATTAATCTCAATGATCCCTTCTTTGGTTGATTCTGATACCATCCATTTCGTCCGATCTTTTATGACTGGTTTGTATTTTGATTCTTTGTTAATTTGAAATGTACATCATTTAACTTTATCGGTTCAATTTTTTTTTTTTTGGAGTTACATGAATATAAAATTAAGTCATTGTATAGGATATGTAAATGCATTATAATCAAGTTTTTTTTTTTTCTTTTAAATTAGTGAAGAATCCATGATAAAATAACAAGATAATAATAACAAAGCAAAAACACAAAAATTACAAAATAAAATTTATGTGATTTGGCCTAAAAACTTACGTTGACGGTCGAAGTGATCAAAGTAGACTTCATTAAGAAAAAAGAAAAATTACAAGAGAAGAGAAGAGCCCATCAAAACCCAAGAAAAGTCTCAATGCTCTCACAAATTTTCTTGTTCTCTCAATTCTTTCAATCACCTTGAAACTTACAAACCTTAATCACCAAACCTCTCTTTATAGTAAAAAAAAAAAGGTTATCAAAACAAAAGGAAACAACTTTAGTCAAAAAAAATAGGTTATCAAAACAAAAGGAAACAACTTCCTACCGTAAAAGGAAATTTCCAAAAGAAAAAAGGAAACCAAAAATCAGTGACTACCGATTGAGTGGGATCCAAGTTCTGCTTGAGCGGGATACCACAATAGCCTCCATATTTTGCATATTTTGCAGACTCAAAACCGCCAACTTCCGCTCGAACGGTTTGCTCCAGATTAGAGCCAAACTTTACAGAAGAGCTATGAAAATTGTAACTTATATATATATTTTTAAAATAGTGAAAGAATCTCTCTGCGATTATGGACGTAGTGATCTAGCTGAACATGAAAATCTGTATCTGAGTTAAATCTTTGTTTCTATATATCATTATTTCCTACATGATCATCAATTTACATCTTAATAAGAACTATATGATAGGATGGTAATAGAAAATTTAAATATTAGGTTAACAAACACATCCTTACAACAATCACTATGGATAGGCAGGCTGGCAGGTCATAACTATGTCTTGGAATTATGCAAAAGTTTTCTATTTACCTTTGTGGATGCCGTTGCCGATGCCGTGCTCTGCATTGTATTGCCAGTTCAAGTCCGAATGAACTTTCTTTTCTTTTGAAAAGAGAGCCTGGTGGTTGGGGGTTAGTTAGTAAGTGGTGAGGATGTGGTTTGAACCCAGGTCGGTGATTTTTGACACCCAACAAACACCTTAAGAGCAACGAAATCTTCTAAACAAATTTAGTAATTTTTTTTTTGGTTTAAAACCAAAGTTATTATTAGATTCCATCATATCAAGCAACACAGAATTACACTCCGCCTCTTGCGCCAATGGAGGGTGTGACCTCTCTTTTGAGGGAGGTCCCCATCCAATCCCCGGGGTGATGTGTCTCACGAGCTCCAATAAGCAATTAAAAAAAACGAGTATCAGTTAAAAGTGTTATCTAAAAGATATAAAAATGATCATTCTTCTTTGGGCAATGATTAGCAAACTACACATTAGACTATGTGATATAATGTCATGGCCACGGTCCTTTTTGATACTCTTTTTACTATGATTAAGTTTAAGAAAATTAAAGTTACTATTTTTGTTTTTTTTAAATCAAGATTAGATTACTTAACCTTAAGTACACTTGATGTGTGGTAGGTAAAAACGGGAGACATTGACGAATGATGACTGCTGTTAAGTACTTTCCTTCTTTCTTACATCGCTAGCCCAACAAATATATTTGTATTTATTGGGGGTACTCCCCTACATAAGGTTTGGCAGGGAGATGAGCTTAGGGTTAGATACTATCTAATAATAGAAGATTTGCTCTCAATTGGACGTTGACGGATTGCTGCAACGTACTCAAATTTTTTTGCTCACTCTTATTTCATTCAAGGAAAGACGAATAACAGGTTAAACCTTCTTTTATATCATCCAATAGAAGTGCAACAAGTGTCACATTTACCATAGCAGGGGTTGTCGTATACTATCCTTTGTGTCCTTATCATTTCTATGATTGTAAATGGGTCCCATTAAACATAGAAGGCATCCATCCCAGTTACTTACGGGTCAGCAACAACACCTGCTGTTGTGTTGCTGGCAGGGGTGTATTGGAGCTTGGCTCGATCTTTGCTTGAAAAGCTCGGCTTGAGTTCGAATTGATTCAAATTCAAGCCGAGCTCGGTTTGGCTCAAGTTCGACTTGATTTATTAAAAAAATGTTTTTAAGTAAAAGAAATAATATTTTTTATAATTAGTATTTACATATATATTATTATTTTTAATAGAGCTTGAGCCGAACCAAGCCTCAACTGAGCTGAGCTTCAAGCTAAGTTGAATTAAACCGGCCTAGGCTCGAGCTTGGCTTGAACACATTTTTGAACTCGGAAAATCAGATCGGCTAGGCCCAGATCGAGCCTAATTTTTTCGATCAAGCTCAGCTTGATCGAGCAGGGCTGGCCGAGCTTCCAGCCACTAATTGCTGGGAAAACATATGGCACATTTTGATTTGCAATTTAAATGCAACAGCATCTGCTATTGCTGATAATTATTAGAACTTATTAAAGGAGAACAGGTCCAAGTACCATCACAAAAGTGGGTGGCATACGTTTGCTAACACGGCTTGTTATGAGTTGGCGCATTGCGCAACAGCAGATACTGTTGCTGATTTGTATTTTGAACTTGGTAAGTATAGACCAGGGTCCTAAAATTAGGGCACAAGACCCCTCCACAAACAATATAACCAAATCATTTTCAGGGAATCCAAGGAATTTCATTGGGAGAACCCTACTTGGTGGACCCTGGCCTACGAGCCACTAAACCATTGTTGCCGGTTTCACTCAACAACCGAACATGGAGTAGAAAATGGGAGTGTTTACGATATAATATGATGCTTGGTAGATAGAGCGTAAGTCTCTCTCTTCCACTATACTCAACACATGTTAAAGCTAGGACAGGTGTTCTTTTTTATTGAAAGCAAAGACATGTTGATTTTTGGCTGATAGTAGAGATGAGTAGGGCTAGCCGATTTTGTAGGCACATCGGCTAAATGAAAAAAATAATCACTTCCTTGTGGGTTGTTGAGAGGAGGACGTCTTCGTCTCTTGAACGTGTCTGTAACGGATAAAATTCGTAAAAATGAGTAAAAAGGAGGGGTAAAATAGGGATTTCTCATACTCACAAATTCTAACAATTTAGCCGACATAAGCCCACTTGGGCTATGTGCTGGCTCACTTGAGTGTTGTCTGACAGGTGACCTTATCATGACTGCACAAGTCATGATGACTCAAAATGCCTATAAATAAGCAAGAATCACCAGAGAGAAGGGATAGATGGTGCGAAAGGCAAGAGAGGAAAGAAAGAGAAGAAGAAGAAGAGGAAGAGGAAGAGGAAAAGGAAGATCTGAGAAGCTTGAGTCATTCACACCCCTACCCCGAAGTGCTGTGCAGGCGGCCACTCCCCTGATTCTCTCATCTTCCTTTGGTGTTATCCGGCTACTTGATGCTCTTTATGGTCTCACAAGCGTTTATGGCCACCGGATTCTCTCAAATAGGTCATGTCCGCTTGATGCTCTCCATGAATGGTCACACTGCTACTTGCACGGCCTTGCAATTAATCATCTGGTGAGTGCAATCACACTTGAACTTGTGTCTGACGCTGTGAATGGTGCCGAATCCGTTGTCCCGTTGTGCTGTGAATGGTGCCGAATCCATTGTCACGTTGTGCTGTGAATGGTGCCGAATACGTTGTGCTGTGAATAGTGCTGAATCCGTTGTCCCGTTGTGCTGTGTATGGTGTCAAATCCGTTGTCACGTTGTGTTGTGCATAGCGCCGAGCTCGTTGTCCGTTGTCTGATGTACAACGTACCCGTCGTGAGCTGTACAACGTACACGTTGTTTGCTGTACAACGTACACGTTGCCTACTGCACAACGTACCCGTTGTCGGATGCACAACGTATACGTGGTCAGAGCTATGTTATCCGAGCTACGTTGCCAGTGCCTTATCAGAGCTATGTTATCCGAGAGCTACGTTGCCAGTGCCTTATCAGAGCTATGTTATCCGAGCTATGTTGTCAGAGCTACATTGTCTGTGCCTTATCTGAGTTACGTTGTCTATGCCTTGTCAGAGCTACGTTGTCTGAGCCATATTCTTTATGCCTCCTGAGCTACAATCTACAGAGTATAATACCAGAGCTCGTCCTCAAGTGCATATACCCAGTGCCTCACCAGAGCTCGTCCTCAAGTGCATATACCCAGTGACCTTACGATAAGTATCTCTATACTATTATGTGCTTATGTTCATATGTTCATGTGCTTGTGCCTTGTGCCTTATACTGACTTTATCATCGGAGCTTATTTCAGGGTGCACACCCGCCCCCCTCAGACTCATTCACAGGTGGAGTTTTGCTATCATTCCTCTACCAGCAAAGCAGCTATAGACGCGTGGCATGTACGAGATTTTTCCCTTTCAGTGTCCTCGTTTTATTTCTTTTTAATTGTCCTTAAGATTCATTAACTTTTAGGGTTCATATCTTTAACCTTGACTTTTTTTAAAAAAATTCTAATTAAAAATAACTATAACTAGAGAGCTAATTACAATTAAAAAGATTATTTAGCAAAAAAAATAGGAGATGAGACGTCGCTACTTGTGGCACCCGATGGTAGGGGTGGGCACAAGCTGTCCGAGCTCGAACTCGGGTCGATAAGAGCTCAACTTAGCTCGAGTGACTTATCAAACAAGCTTGAACAAAAATTTTAGGCTCGTTTACTAAACGAGCCAAGCTTGAACACCTCTTACTTGGCTCGTTTAAATGTGTATATATATATAAATTAAAAAATTAATAATATACATAAATATATTTAAAGTATAAAAAATAATATAATATGCATTTATATATATATATATATATATAATTAATAATATACGTAGATATACAATTTAAATACTTTAATTAAAAGTTTATTTTTTAAATTGTATTATAAGTTTAAAAAAAAAATTAATTACATTTAATCAAACTTGTTAAAAGCTTGACCCGGCTAGTGCTTGGCTCAAGCTTGGTAGACTCGATTATAAATGAGCCAATTCAAGCTTGAACACCCTAAAAAATGTGTAAAACTCAATTAAATCTCTGCTCGTTTACCAGGCTTGGATCGACACCCAACCTTATGAGGAATTATTGCTCTTTCTAAATTTGAAATCTTAGGATTAAGCTAATTGATTCCATGCTCATGATAAAATCAACGTCAAATCAGTTCAAAAACGTTTCAAGCACGATAATCTCATCGCCATGATTAGAAGTGAAGAGCTTAGTATTGTGGCATGGAAAACGAATTCGGCTCTCACCATTCAAAGTCAAAAATATGAAAGATGCATGTCTATTGCATGAAGTGTGAATCATGAGAATCACAATCAGAAGAAAAAAAAAATTACTTACATTTTTTCCCTACCATGTATGTGTACGTTAGCAAACCCTAACCTCATGGAAATATTTTGAGGCCAAAGGTCTTCGTCTATTATTGGAACAGACTTATAATTATTGGAATGGACTTTGCCACAAAGACCATATCAGGCAAAGGTCTTCCGCTATTATTCTTAGACGCCCGAAAATCCGGCTACTTATTCATATAGTAAAATGTTATAATAATGTAATTCAAGTTATTTGACTTACATCAAGTAAAAATAACATGGTGAGTGTGAGAGTTGTTTATCTCTGTTTAAAAAATGAGTAAAATAATGATTCAGAATATTTTATTTAAATTGATTAATTTATATAATTAACTCAAGTAAGTAAAACTACAAGATTCAATTAAAATAACTTAGAAAATAGTAACCGTACCCGGGTTCCCATTTTATAACGGAAGGGACGGTCCTCATTGGTCCATGCCCAAATTTAAATACTTACCCATTGTGGTTAGTATTCACTCACCCATAGGGTTAAGCAATCCAACCATGGTTTAAAAAACAAACCTAAAATCTTAGAGGGGTGTTAAAAGGGACACGAGCCATGGGTCCGCTGAGAGCATCTCAAACACAATATTCCAAAATCTTACTCCATTTCAGCATCTCCTCCATATATGGAGTTCATGGGCCCCGCTAAAAAGTTTCTTACTCCAATTCATCTCATCTTCAAAACACTATTCATTTATTAATTAAAAAAAAAAAAAATTCATATTTTTTCTTCCACATTTTTCCTCTCAAACTCAATAATTCACATCTTTTGCCACCAAAACTAAATAATTGGCCCACAAATTTGTCACTAGTGATTAAAAATAAATAACTCATTTACCCACCCCTAGGGTTCACCCATCCATCCTTGATTTTTTTTAATTTAAAAAGCGTTAATTTTTTTAACAAATAAAAAAACTTTTTTTAGAGTTTTTTTTTAATTTTAAAAACAGTTTTTTAATTTTAAAAAAAGAATTGATATTTAAAAAAAAAAAAAAAAAACCAGAGATAGGTGGGTGAACCCTAGGGGTGGGTGAATCTTAACCACGGTTAAGGGGTGTCAAAAGGGACACGTGGCGACCTCAAGGGGTGATACCGTAGAGGATTTGGTTTTTTTTTTTTTGCATCATTTATTGATGAATTAATTTAAACATTCATTAAAAAAAATAAAAAAAACTAAAAAAATAATTTCAATATGATATTATAATAATTAAAAGGATACAAATAACATTTTTTTAAAAAGATTGAAGGACAAAAAAGACACAAACAGTATTTTAGGAGGATGAGGTTGAATAGTGTTTTGGATATTAATCTTCATTTTGTATCTCCTGTGGAACACTTTGGAGCTGGTACACCATATAGAGTTGGTTTTAGGAGCCGGAACTCCACTTATGGAGATATGGAGCACGGTGGAGATGCTCTGAGCACTGCTCAGATAACTTTTACCAGATCAACGAGTTACAGACATCGTAGGGGCATCCTAAAAAATTAGTCCTGCTTCTACACATCTGGTCTTGGGTTGCACTATGACATTAATTTTCCAAATGGAATAACAGAGGAGATATGTTTATTGTTGGGGGGAGGGGGTTGAAAATAATAATGGAAGCATGAATGTTGTCACTTTTGTGAAAAAGAGAGGAGGGTTTTGGTAAATAAACAGGAAGTCAGTTATTAGTTATTGGGAAGATTGCTTGGGATATACGGCTCTCGTGTGGTCAATCATAACCTTTGAGTCCAGCAATCATGTCCCTTTTGTCATGCCTATCATCATCATAATCTTCATCAGATACCCTCTCATTGGGCCCCACCTACACGACAAAAGTCACAGAAGTATATTATTATACTACTATTTTTGTAGGGTATAGCCCTAGGTACCAGACTTGTAGTTGAAGGCATGCCCCTATGGCACCTGGCTGACCCATCAACCCTCATCACTCAACTTACTCATTTTGTTCTTCACGCTCACCTCAGTTTGTTCTTTTATTTGAGCAGTGTTTAGCGGACCCATGGGTCCGTTTTATATCTTACTCCGTTTTCTTGTCCTTTTTAATACCCCTTAACCCTATTAAGCTTGGCTAAAGTAAAATTAAAATTTTGGCTTTTTTATTTTTGAAAAACCATAGTTGGATTGCTTAACCCTAATAGTGAGTGAATCTTATTCAAAGTAGGTGAGTATTTAAAATTAGGGAATGGACCAATGAGGACCAATCATTCAGTTATAAAATGGGAATCACGGTACGTTAATTATTTTCCCTTTTATTTTTTTTGTTTTACCTTCAAAATAATAATTAAAAAAAACTTGTTCTCCAATCTCTATTTGTCTATGTATATAAAATAAAAGAGGAGGGCTAACGAGTTGCATTTACGCCAAATATTTCCACAGAATCAAGAGTAGCAATAACACGTGGAGATATTTGTTATTTTCACATATTAAAAAAAAGTGTTTGACATTTGTCGCCAATCAATTGTGTCTTTAGAAGATTTGCCACTAGGGCTAAGAAAATCCAAAAAGAAACTCCATATTCCATATAAGATATTCAAAGCTACGCCTCCATATTCCATATAAGATATTCAAAGCTACGCCTATTCAAAGCCACGCCACAAGAGTCAGTGATGAGTCATGACAATCATGGCCAGAAATCCGAATCCCATGCCATCTGAAAACAAAACAAAAAGTCCCATTGCATGCTTAATCCTGTCTCTTTGATACACCCTATTTGATTGTCTACTAGCTTCTTATATCCAACATTTTATTTTGGTCAGGTGAGTACGGTTAGGGCCTAAATCAAGTTAGTGTTGATTGGCAGTAGTTTGTGGGTTAGAGAGTCGAGGGTCACACCCTTGGGCTAGATATTGTGAGCTAATCAACCGTTACACCATCACTCACATTACTTTCTATATTCTTCCATTACCATTAGCATAAGCCAGCCAGTGTTCTGACATCCACATATGGTGCATCTGTAGAGAGAGAGAGAGAGAGATATGTATTAAGTATGCTCAAAAGGAATTAAAAATACCACAAAATAAATATTTTCAGAGTTTGAAGGGCAAATATTTAATTAAAGGGAGATGGAATACAAAAATATCATTGATTTGCCTAATAAATGTTAAGAGTAAGAATAATATGTCATTTGCCAAGTCATGTTAAGAAGAGTTATTTACATTTCCGTTAGTCCGAACCAAGTTTTATAATTTGGGAAGCGCTTTAAAACTTTTGTTAGTACGGTGCTATCAAGAGCTAGCCGCCAAATGGCGATAAAGCCTTACATGCATTAAATGGTAGCCCCCACTTGATGCTTTGGCACCATTTGATTTTTGATCAGGTAGCCAGCTCTGTGCTATGGAGAATTTTAAATCAATTCCCTTATAATTTTGAATATTTTGAACCACAGACGTAATGTTTTTGGTTTTCAGGCATTCCTGAGTAACCCTCCCTTGTGTGTGCGCGCCCGCATGAAAGGCTAGGTATCCTATAAATTCGGTGGGTCTCTTTTTGGGGGGATCACTTTTTTTTTTTGGTTGAGGGTATCATTTAACTACGGTTAGTGATTAGAACAAGGGGGGATCACTTTTTAAAATTTGATTTTTTTTTTTTTACAATTTTAAATTGGGTGTGATAGGGAGTAACTAATGAGGCATCATTTAATTGTTTGTGTTAGTAGGTATGTGAGCCATCACCAAATTACACTTCGTTCCTAACGTTCCCAATAGGAATAGTCTGAGGAGCAGAATCTTACCGCTGGCGTAAGAAGTTCGACTTGACCAATCTAAAAAGCTAAAATTCTGCATTAGCACTTATTGAAACTGTCAAAAAAAAAAACCAAAAAAGCCCAGTTTTCTTTAATGGCCCATTTGGATCGCAATGATAAGGAATATATCGTTTTCTCATTACATACTGATTATATATATAGTTTTCAATATATAGTCAGTGTTTGCTTTATAAAAACTTCAACCACCATTGCCTTAAGTTGAATGCAGAACGGTTTAGTCATCTTCAATATAAAGGACATACAATGAGAAGATAATGGACCATAGGCATGGATTTTCTGCAGTATCAAATATCAATTGGAAATAATTTTGTTTACCTACTCATCAATTTCCCATCATAAGCAATAGCAATACATAGTAGGGGTGTCAATGAGCCGAGTTGAGTCGAGTCAGGGTGCTGCTCAACCTTGGCTCTCGTGACATATATATGCTGGCTCAAGCTTCATCTCGAGCCCTCGAATGCAAGCTTGAACTTGGCTCGTCTATTCATAATAAGCTCGAGCCGGCTCGTGAGCTTTCACTATTATTTTAGGCTCGTTTATCCTAATTTAAAAAAAAAGAATTCAAATCAAAATTGTAAGAGTTAAACATGCTCATCAGATCCTCCATCCATCCATCCACCCACCCCACCCCACCCCACCCCACCCCCTCCAAAAAAAAAAAATTAAGAACTAACAGTGTTATTCTCACGAGTCTAATTGAAGAAACATGATATATAGAATTTATAAATTTTAAAAAGATGAAGTTACCTCTTAAGTTGTACCTCAACAAAAAATTATATTTAAATTTCTTAATTTCTATGTGAAAACTAATATTATTAGGATATTATAAGTAGTATAATAAAATTAATCGAGCTGAGCTGAGCCGAGCCAAGCCACTCATTGCTTGTGTTAGGCTTGATTAACAAACGAGCTTGACCATTTAGCTCGGCTCGGCTCAACGAGCTCAAATACCCAACTCAACATCAGCTCATTTTGAGACAAATCGAGCCAGCTCGGCTCATTGACAGCCCTAATACATAGTACTGAACTAACCATACCAGGTCAACTCCATGACATACCCAGCCATAAAAACTCTGATACTACCTACATATAGAAACAACAGAATAATTGCTCAAGGGAACCATATATATATTTGACACTATAATCACAAAGATTTGGTCAGCTTCAGATTTCAATGGTTTCATGGCACTCCTAAATTCCAAATCAAAGATTTGAAATTCAACACAAATTAGTCACCAGTCACCACCCATATCTTTATGAAGGATTTATTTTCAAATACCTATCCACACTAAGGTCACATCTATTACAGACCCTTTCCAAGCATTTCCAAACAACAATATCAACGCGAATAAGTCTGACATTAACTTCCTTAAATCTCAACTGCTCACCTGTTTTCTTGCTTCATAATTTCATATCTACTATTGGCCTGCCATCTTCCCACCAGTTATTTGTCTCTATTAATGAATTTTGTCCCCCAATGCAATCAAACATAAAGACCACCATGGCCCTAATTCAAAGAGCACAGTTTGGAGGAAATCATGTTTTTACTTCTTTCAGCATTACCTCATTGACAATCACATTTCTAATCGGTTTTTGCAGTATTAGGTGCACTCCAAAAGATATTATCAGATGTGAAGGAAATTTTGGCCCTGATCATCCATTATTTTGTGTGCTGTGAGTGTGCACTTTGCCCTTCAGAGATATACACTGGAAAGTAATGGGACAAGGTGTGGGACATGCCAACTCGATGGAACCCAGTAAAACAACATAACAGGGCAAATAAGACCCATTTAATGTAAGGGGGGAGAAAGCTTGGAACAGAAGAGTAATATAATAAGGGGTCAAATCCAAAGAAAATATATATATATATATATATATATATATACTAACAAACCTGTGCTATGCACGGATGTTATAAAATAACTGTGAGACAAAAAATGTATAGAGAAATTATATGAATCCAGTTTTCAAATTTAATCAAATAATGATACTGATTTTGGACTTGTATTTTATTTTAAGGATGTCTTACTTAAGTGATAATAAATTATAAATTATTGTCTATGCTTGAAATATCTCTTAACAGAGAATTTAAATTGAGATTTCTCTACCAACCCAAGGGAAGAAAGAAATATAAGTACGCAACCATCCCACAAATTTAAAGTTCTAATTAAGATGAAACAGATACAAATTACTTACAGAGTCAAGAAAATTTAAGCATGAGAATTAATCCAGAGATTTAATTATGCAACAAAGGTTTTTTTTTTTATCAATCTTTTGCAATTATTTGTACTAAAAAAACAAAATATTTTGTAATGCATCTTACTGATTTGGCCTTCAACCATTGATCTATCTCATTCATGGTCAACCCTCCCCCCCCTCTTTCTCATCTCACAAAGACCCTCCTTCCCGATAGACTTTCTCCTTATATAACCGCCACTTCCCACACCCCTTCCTTTCATCACAAGTATCCAACGATATGGCCAACTTACACTCACTTGCCAATAATTATACTCACTTGTAGAATTCCGGTCAAATAAGTCATTTAAAAGAAGAAAACTCGACCAAAGTTGAGAATTAAGAGGTACAAAGGAGTACGTTGTCGGAAATAGGGGAAGTGGGTGTCAAAAATCCAAGACCCTAAAAAATGAGACCTACGATGGTTGGACTCCTACTCCACTCCGAGGCTGCCGCCGTAGTCCATGATATTGCCTTGTCGGTGAGGTCCAATGCCAAGTGACCATCTAAATTTCCCAATCCGCGTTCCTTTTTGCCTTCGGATCCACATGTCATCCAAGTCGATGCAAAAGGTGGCATGACATGCTTGCATGGTATGGATGCTGAGTTGGATGCAAAGTTTCCAGAGATCAATTATGTGAAGCTGCTTGAGAATAATATGACTAAAAGTCTAGAGAGCCAGACTTATGAAGACAACTATAGATGTTGGGTAAAAGTGAGTTGAGAGAAGGGAGACCTTGAGTAGGTAGGAGAGGAAGAATTATAAGTCATGTAGCTCCTTATATGCATGGACAAAGGGACGGGGAGGGCTAGTTAAGAGGACAACAAAGAGGAGACATGGAGGGGTGGAAGGATGTAACGGCTGTGGAAGAAAATAGGTTGGAGAGGAAGGGACGAGTGTTAGGGGTAGAGAAGAAAGGTTGGGAGAGCATGCTATACATAGTTCTTTTAATGAAAGAGTTTATTAACAATTAAGTGGAGGGAAGAGAAAACAAAAGGATGTAAAGGCTAGATGGGAAAGAGATTAGGTGGGAGAGGAATAGAGGAGTGCATAGGGAGGCCTGAACGTCTCTAATACCCCTTCTTCTAATAAGGTATTTATTAATAGTTAAGTGAGACAATAAAGGTGGCACCATGAAGAGAGAATGGATCATTAAATTTAGAGTGATCATATCATTTATTTTTTAAAAAATAACGGTTATTAATTATATGATGCAGTGTCTTTCCATTGGATCAATCAAAGAAAGTGGCCATGTAAGACGACACATGGCGTCAACCTGAAGAGATAATCGAGAGATTTGAGGTATGCCACGTGGCACCAACCAGCATATAGTATTAGTATAGATAGATAGATAGATATATGTATATATATACACTCTGTGTCTCTAGGTGAATAGTGGAAGGTATGGATGAGCAAGATGTTCTCAAGGATTATGACCTTGGAAGATTCTTGGATATTTCTAATTGAGGAAATCATAATTCTACCATACCATCTGAATGACTAATTATTTGTTCTATTTCTTCTGTTTCTACTATTGGAGGAAGAACTTCACCCCAGTCAGATGTAAATTCTATTAAATTCCATTCTAATGGTCTGGGAATAATGACACTAGATTTCTGTAAGTTGGACTGTAAGAGGATGGTTTCTCCTCTGGGACTTGTATGTTGTACTCTAGGATCTATGGTGGTCGTCATGACTTATATATATATATGAGCATACATATTTCAACAAGGACATAAACATCAACAATTAGGTCCAAGTCTTCTCCTTGACTGAAGAAAACAATTAGGTGAGAATTAGATGCTAAACTTGGTTCAGGCTGTATGGAAATATTTTCCAACCATCGTGGGTCAAGGTTCACAGTTCGGTCCATGTTTGAAACATTGATGATAGCATATTATGTATGCAGCTTATTCACATACAAGTCCTGATAGTCATAGTATGAGTAGCAAATATAACAAATTAAGAACATTTCTTGGTTGCATGAAGTATGCAAGGAAACATGATCCTATCCGGAAGCGGGATAAGTTAGGAAGGATGATTGCCAGTAAATGTATGTATAAATAAGATTATATAAGAAATACATTCATCAAATAAATATAATATTTTGAAGTTCAACTTGTTACTAACTGCATTAGTAATATTTATAACATATACAATAACTGGAAGTTCCAAAATAATAAAAAGAAAATGATGAAAATAAGGAAATGCATGGTCTTCGAGCTTGATCAATCAAAAGCAATTTCCAGGTAGCTAAGGTTGGAAGGTTTTGAGGTCTCAAAGTAAGAAAGAGATAAAGCAGAATCAAGAAAGAGAATATGCCAATAGCTGAAGTGGGAGTGGCAGAAGCCTGCTAGTTAATGGAGCATTTATTGCTCCATTCCTATATTGTTTCCCACTTTGGATTCTCAGCTCAGCTAGTAAGGTATGGATGACATACTAATAAATAATTCCAGTCGGGATAATACAAGTACTTGATAAAACAAACAAGTTCCAACAAAACAATTGACAAGTTCCCCAATCCAGTGGTTAACATTTAATTCTATAAAAAGAAGAAAAAAGAAAGAAAGCAAAAGTACATGAAAAAGGGCTCACCCATGCAAAGTGATAATTGGAATATCATGTCTGTATGACCATAGTTACCAGAGCGAGAAGCGAAAACGAGAAGAGGGAAGCGAGACTCCTAAAATCCTTGGGAAACAGTAACTGAGTAATGATTAAGAAGCGGCTGACGAAGCATAAAAGAAACGATTGGGGAAGCGAGTAACATTGCTTTTGAAAACTGAGCAAGTGATCGCTCATGATTTCAAAGGTATTGGAAAGAAGATTACAACTAAGAAATAAAATGGGAATCGTTAAAGTATGGAAGTGAGTTAACAGGAGCAGGAGCAGCACCAGCACCAGTCCCTTTTGGTTATGATCCATCAGTTGTGACAGTGAAGTTAATGCTAAAGTTCTTTCTTATGTGAGTGAAAAAGGTGAATTTAGAAGGGCAGTTAGATCACAGCCTAAAACATCTTTCGGTCATGATTTCTGCAGTGGGAGTGACACATCTGAAATATAGAGCAGGGGAGACTGGGATAGTACAAGGATAGAGAATGATTTTACTTTCATTGCAACTGGCAGGCAGTGCCGATGAATTAGTCCTTCCCAATGTGTTTGAGTCCCATTATATATGCATTTGATTGTTTCTCTGCAGTCATTGCCGGAGAAAGAGGGCTTGTAAAGTTCTGATCAGAGACAACAGGAAGACGGAAGAAGAAGAAGGAAGGAGCATTTTCATTATTTTATTTTAGTTTTTGTGATTTCTTAATTTTTAGAAACTTTTTTCTTAACTTTGGGGTGTAGTCATCAAATCATGAGGTGCAGGTAACACCACTTTTTTTTCTCCTTCCTTTTCTTCCAAAACCATTGTCTGGTTTTTATTGGTGCCCAATAGGATTAAAATCTAGGTACCCATTTTTTGTTAAGGTCCTACAAGAGATTGTAAGAATTTGAATTGTATGTACTCTATGATTATAATTAGCAAGTGCAGAAAGAGGCGTCTCCCTTACGGTGCTTTGAAACATTGTTCGGTTGTTCCTAAAGAATTATTCTTCTACCTAACCTAGGTATACTCTTCTTATTATATTCAACAGCAGGGCAATCCCAAAATGAAACTTTGGCAAATATAGGTCAGTTCTTTAGTAATTTGGAACCAAAAGTCAGATTTATTAAGTTAAATACTACTTTATGGAGTTTTTTTGCCTCTTTGAATGGATTGCTATTTCACTTGATCTCAGAACCCGTACAAAAGAGTTAATACTCGCCAAAAAATGGACCAACAATTTACAACCACCAAAATCTGGATCCCAGCAAAACCACAATACCAGCATGCCATCTCCCCCCCCCCAAAAAAAAAAAAAAAAAGAGCGAGAAAAAAAAAAACAATACCAGCATGAACAACATTTGTGCCCAGAGATCCAATTTTGATATAAATTATAGAAAAGTAAAGCAAGTGGCAGTTTTCACTTTTAATCATTTGTAACATGAAAAACCATGTATAATGTTGGAAACAAATGTACATGGATGTATGAAGCTTGCAGTGGTAGGGGGCTTATAAAAATTTGATCTATATTATACGAAAATCTAAGAAATAAAGTAGAAGTTTGCACTTATAATAGTTTGTTACATGAATACCATATGTATCATTAGAGCCTATATAAAACTTGAAGGGGTATGTACTGCGCTTACTAATAAGTTGGCCTGCTCTCAGCATTACAAATGCAATTTGCCATACAAATCACAGTCATACACTCCTTAGACAGAAGCATCAGATTCTTCCACAGCAAACCAATCCTTGTAAGCAGCAAAAAGTTGAATACGCTGTTATGAACACTCCACAGTCAACAGTTCTCAGCAATTATTCCAAAACGAGAGTTGGCACTTACACAGGTGTGTTGGCAGGAATGCAAGGATTCTTAAAATTTCAGTAAACCAGTATATCAGGGAAACCGTTTTCAGTTCAATGTTCTCCTTCTAGGAAAGCTCGTATTAGTTCAATCTTCTTCTTCTAGGTGCATGGGAAACTCCACTGTCCACATCTGAAACCCTCGAAGAATCACTTCTTCTTCTGGATGAAGAAGAAGAAAGAGACATCGTAGAATCTATTTCCATAGCAGTATCCACTGTCTGGCTCTCCGAGTGTATAACACCAGCAATGCTCGAAACAGAATCTCTATCCTCAATCGGTGGGGACTGTGCATGGTTTCTTCGCATAGGATGGCCACGCAAGTATACCTCAAACAATCTTTCTGCAGAACTCAATGCAGATGATAGAGAAGAAAGATAAGTAGCTCTATTTGATTGAGATCTTTGAAGTAGCACGGAAGGTATGTGATGGCTGCCCTCTGCCTCAGAGCTAGCTGTGATGCCCTGTGTTAAATCCACTGTGTCCTCTGGAGGAATGACAATACTCTGTTCCATAAGTGGAAATCGTCGCCCCCATCCCGCTCTACGTACTCCCCGGGATATAAGAATCTGGCGGGCTATGGAAGTGGTTACTTCAGGCATATTGCGGGAACTATCAGTATCTTGAGGAGAGGCCCACTCCTCTGTTACATCAAACCGATTACCAATTTGCCTAATCATATCCTCAATTGAAAAAGTAGATGCAGCCCTATGAATGCTCTGCCTCAAACTCTCAACCCGCTGTGCATGGGGCCTTGGAGGGATCTTCAGTCCCGACTCCTCCTCCTCTTCTGTCTCACGGGTATCGTTACCACGGCCGTAAATTGGGGTGATGTTCGTATCAATCACCTCTCCCTTGCACACAGGACATTCCTTGGTATCCGAATGAACGTGTAGCCACTGATAAAGGCAGGGCCAACAGAACATGTGACCACAACATGTGAGGACAGGATCTCTCGCCATTTCCAAGCATATATTACAATCGAAAAAGCTACTTCCATCACAATTCCCCTTCTCCACATCATCTTCCCCCTTTCCCAAGGCCTTGGTTATCAAATGGGGGTCATTCTTTTTGCATGTTTTGCAACTCTCAATCGTTCTCTCTTCGGCAGCAACACTGCCCTCCCCAGTCTGCAATCTCCCTCCACCAGGTAAGATCAATCCCATTGAAATGTTCCTTGTTTCAGGTGGGAGCCTACCATGTCTCCTCCTCAACCGACGCCTAGCCCTAATTGAGACTGCTTCGCGCCGTCGTAAACGTTCTTCTATCTGCTCCTCTATGTCTCCTGATCCCCTCGATAAAGATCCTAATCCCAGCTCAAATTCAAGATGAGGATGAACCAAAGGAGGTTCTAGATTCAAATCCAGTTCCATTATATCATCCCTTTCATCCCCCATTAGAATGAAATCAAAACCCCAACTAAACACACCGAAAAACCCTAGGATTTATTCTCAAGATAGCAAAAGCAATCTTCCTCCCAACCAAAACGAGATAAAAACAGCGTCTTTATCAAGAATCTAGGGTTTCCGAAATCAAAGAAACAAAATTACTCAAGGAATTACACTAGCAGCATACAAGTGTTCATCTCATTTATTCCAATCGAGAAAAAGGAAAAAGAAAAAAAACAAGATCAGAACCTGTTTATGAGAGACAATCTTCCACAGCTCATGTTTCGATCGAAACCAGTTTTAGGGTTCAACAATACCCTCCCACTGGCTTCCCTTTGGATCCCGACGTAAGTTATTATTATTATTTTTAAAAATAATAATAAATAAATTTCTATTTCCCTAGGGGGCTAGGACCCCAAAAAACGTTCTTAGCAGAGTTCTTAATAAAATAGAGCTCCCGAGAGTTTGAACTCTGTTAAGCTCGAAAGTTCGCATAAACAAGCACTAATTAGTAATTAGGGTGTTACCTCTTAACCAAAAAAAAATTAGTAATTAGGGTTGTCAATAGGCAGGCCCAGAATCAACTGGGTCGATTTTAAATGGATTTAATATATATAGGATAAGACTCGAAGAAGGGGCGGAGCCACATGGGGCCCGGGGAGGCTGAAGCTCTCCCTGAAATTTTGGAGAAAAAAAAAGGGTGGCGCTAGGTGCACCCTAATATTTGATTATTGCACCCTATTATTAAAAATTACTTACTACACATTGTTAAACTCCTAAAATTACTCATATACCAAAAATAAAAAATTAGTTTATAAACTTTATAACTACACACCAACCCAACATAAGAGACAATGAATGTTTAATTTTGTTAACCGGTTGAGATAGAACTGGTGAATGTTGTATGCCCTCACAAGCAGTGTCTTTTTTTTTTTTTTGTTTGGCTTACATATCTTCATTTAAACATTCAAAAGTACTGCAAACTGATCTGCCAACCAGGTTCATTGGATCAAATGGATTCCCATAAGAGGGAACATGCCAATGTGAAATCCAGTAGAGATATTAAGATGCACATAACAATAATCCATTAGCAGATATTAAGATGCACATAACAATAATCCATTAGAGAAAGGCTTCCCAACTATGGATTTTACTTCTATGTCATATTCCTAATGCTTTACAAGTGTTAAAAACACTATGGATTTTACTTCTATGTCATATTCCTAATGCTTTACAAGTGTTAAAAACAGGATCGCTTCTACAATTCTTCTTTGAGAGAAAACAGATGTTAAAAGTTGTTTCAAGCAAACCCTTTCCGTGTGAATCTTAGATCAAAGATATTAAAGCTCAAATTTCAAAAACCTTTGGTAATTTTAAAGAGCTAGGGTTTTCACATGTTAGCCTCAGGGTTACAACCATGAGTACCCATAATAATTTTAATAATAACATAATAATAAAATGAAATATTTTGTACTAATAAACCTGTTTAAGTGCGTGAATATTTCAGATTACACAAGTTGATAGCACTCCAATCACGAAAAATGATGAAAATTACCCAAGAGAAAGTTCAACTCATTGTATACAAGATGAAGATTCAAGATAAGACTATAGTCCAAGTCGGATCCATTGAAGACATAAGGCTAAATCACAAGACCCAAGTCAAGCCAAGTTCATCTCTCAATAATCTTAAATGTATTTATTTCTTATTTTTTGAGAGTTCATAGGACTTATGTAAAAAGTCATCAAAAGAAAGGTAAAGTTGAAAAGCTCAAGTATTATAGATTGACCATAGGAGCCTAGGACACCTTTTGAAAATTATTCTAAGGCCCTTAGGATCATATAATCATGATAAAAGTATAGTTAATTGACCCAGGAAATGAATCACATCCCTTTGGTCTGATCCAAGACTGAATTCAGAATTTTTACTCTGAATTCGTCGACGAATTCTCTGGATAGATTGAATTCGGCGACGCAGTCATGACATAATTTTTTAATTTCAGTTCTGTCTCTTGATTTCGGCGACGAAATCTTTGGTTGGGTTACAATTCGGCGACGAAGTCATTACAGGATTTTTTAGAATTCAATTATGTCTTTTGAATTCGACGACAAACTCAAGTGGGAACTCCACTTCGTCGACGAAATCATGTCTGAAATAGAAAAATTTTGTAACGGCTAGTTTGCAACGGACCTAAAATCATTTAATGCTTCCCTAACGGCACTATTGGAAAAAATGCTATAAAAGGAGTTCATTTATGAACAAATAACAACTCTTGATCACAACAATAACTCCTATTAATCACTCATTCATTACTATTGATTTTCACTCACTCTCACACTTTGAAAATCCCCAAAAATCTCCCTTGAGCTCATTCAACTTCTACTTTCTTTGAGAGATTTTATTAGAGTTTGTATTTCACTCTTATCCAGCTCATTTAAGGAGCTTTCATTTCGGATTTTCAATCCAAAAATCATTTATTGAAGATTAGTCAAGAATATAGGATTCTTGCACTGAAGCTGTTGCTTCAGTTATATCAAGAGAGGATTGTGCTCTTGAGAGGGTTCAGCTCGGCCTAAAGGAGAGCTTGTAAGGTAATATCTCGACTTGTAAGAGAAATTGTAAGGGTTTAGACTCTACCTGTGAAGGAGCCTGTACGATTAAGGAATCGTGGTAAATCTTCTAGCTGGAAGCTGAGGCGGGGAGTAGGCTGGTTTGCTGAACCTCGTCAATAAATCTTGAGTTTGCACCCTCCTTATCTTTTTTTTTTTTTTTTTAGTATTCTATAGTTTAACTTGTTGTATATTTAATTTTATTCAGCTCTTTTGAACTTGTTGTTCATAAGTTTAAAATCCGCCATAGACCCTATTCACCCCCTTACCTGGCCAACATCACACATGATGAGAATGGAGGAAGAGGAAAGAAGCCACTAGAAAATGTAGAAAGAAACCGGAAAATAGAGGAAGAAAGAGAAGAGTGGGGTGCGGCTATTAATATGGTGAAAACTGAAAATTAGAAAATTAATTATTAATGGGGTGTAGTCATAAAAAATTGGGGTGCGCCTAACACCACCCAAAAAAAATCCTACTTGTATTATTAAGGGTGTAGCTTGGGAGAGGGGCGGAGCTGGGGGACAGGAGGCTCCAACCCCACTAAGCCTTTGAGAAAAAATATATATACATTACAAACGGACACAAACCGAAATTGTTGGCCCATGAATTTGGCCTTTAAAAAAAAAATTCGGGGCCCCCGAACCCCCATTGTTAGCCCCTCTAGCAAGACAATCCTGCCTCCGCTGGCTCAAAGTGGCTCATCTCTACCCAATAAATATATAATATTGTATATATAAAACATATAAATATTATATAATATTTAAATATATTTAATATAATAATTGTGATTTATTATTATATCAAAAATAATAATAAAACTAAAAATAATAATAATAATAATAATAAACCCACTACTATGCATAACAATGTACACTCTTATTACCCAAAAATAAAAACAAGCCAAATCATCTATGGTGATAACCAGATTTGGCGGTTATCACCCCTAGAGGTCACCACATGTCTCCTTTGACACCCCTTAACCATGGATAAGGTTCACCCACCCCTAGGGTTCACCCACCCATCCTTGTTTTTTTTTTTAAAAATATTAATTATTTTTTTAAAAATTAAAAAACTGTTTTTAATATTAAAAAAACTCTAAAAACAGTTTTTAATTTTTTTTTTAAAATTAATATTAAAAAAAAAAAACAAGGATGGAAGGGTGAGCCCTAGGGGTGGGTGAATCTTACCCACGGTTAAGGGGTGTTAAAGGAGACACGTGGCAACCTCTAGGAGTGATAACCGGATTTGCAATAATCCAGTAGAGACATTAAGATGCACATAACAATAATCCATTAGCAGAAAGGCTTCCCAACTATGGATTTTACTTCTATGTCATATTCCTAATGCTTTACAAGTGTTAAAAACACTAAGGATTTTACTCCAATGTCATATTCCTAATGCTTTACAAGTGTTAAAAACAGGATCGCTTCTACAATTCTTCTTTGAGAGAAAATATATGTTAAAAGTTGTTCCAAGCAAACCCTTTTCGTGTGAATCTTAGATCAAAGATATTAAAGCTCAAATTTCAAAAACCTTTGGTAATTTTAAAGAACTAGGGGTTTCACATGTTAGCCTCAGGGTTACAACCATGAGTACCCATAATAATTTTAATAATAACATAATAATGAAATGAAATATTTTGTACTAATAAACCTGTTTAAGTGCGTGAATATTTCAGATTACACAAGTTGATAGCACTCTAATCACGAAAAATGATGAAAATTACCCAAGAGAAAGTTCAACTCATTGTATACAAGATGAAGATTCAAGATAAGACTATAGTCCAAGTCGGATCCATTGAAGACATAAGGCTAAATCACAAGACCCAAGTCAAGCCAAGTTCATCTCTCAATAATCTTAAATGTATTTATTTCTTATTTTTTGAGAGTTTATAGGACTTATGTAAAAAGTCATCAAAAGAAAGGTAAAGTTGAAAAGCTCAAGTATTATAGATTGACCATAGGAGCCTAGGACACATTTTGAAAATTATTCTAAGGCTCTAAGGATCATATAATCATGATAAAAGTATAGTTAATTGACCTAGGAAATGAATCACATCCCTTTGGTCTGATCCAAGACTGAATTCAGAATTTTTACTCTGAATTCGTCGACGAATTCTCTGGATAGATTGAATTCGACGACGCAGTCATGACAGAATTTTTTAATTTCAGTTCTGTCTCTTGATTTCGGCGACGAAATCTTTGGTTGTGTTACAATTCGGCGACAAAGTCATTACAGGATTTTTTAGAATTCAATTCTATCTTTTGAATTCGGCGACGAACTCAAGTGGGAACTCTATTTCGTCGACGAAATCATGTCTGAAATAGAAAAATTTTGTAACGGCTAGTTTGCAACGGACCTAAAAGCATTTAATGCTTCCCCAACGGCACTATTGGAAAAAATGCTATAAAAGGAATTCATTTATGAACAAATAACAACTCTTGATCACAATAATAATTCCTATTAATCACTCATTCATTACTATTGATTTTCACTCACTCTCACACTTTGAAAATCCCCAAAAATCTCCCTTGAGCTCATTCAACTTCTACTTTCTTTGAGAGACTTTATTAGAGTTTGTATTTCACTCTTATCCAGCTCATTTAAGGAGCTTTCATTTCGGATTTTCAATCCAAAAATCATTTATTGAAGATTAGTCAAGATTATAGGATTCTTGCACCGAAGCTGTTGCTTTAGTTATATTAAGAGAGGATTGTGCTCTTGAGAGGGTTCAGCTCGGCCTAAAGGAGAACTTGTAAGGTAATATCTCGACCTGTAAGAGAAATTGTAAGGGTTTAGACTTCACCTGTGAAGGAGCCTGTACGATTAAGGAATCGTGGTGAATCTTCTAGCTGGAAGCTGAGGCGGGGAGTATGCTGGTTTGCTGAACCTCGTCAATAAATCTTGAGTTTGCACCCTCATTATCTCTTCTCTCTTTCTTTTAGTATTCTATAGTTTAGCTTGTTGTATATTTAATTTTATTCCGCTCTTTTGAACTTGTTGTTCATAAGTTTAAAATCCGCCATAGAGAATGGAGGAAGAGGAAAGAAGCCATTAGAAAATGTAGAAAGAAACCGGAAAATAGAGGAAGAAAGAGAAGAGTGGGGTGCGGCTATTAATATGGAGAAAACTGAAAATTAGAAAATTAATTATTAATGGGGTGTAGTCATAAAAAATTGGGGTGCCCCTAACACCACCCAAAAAAAATCCTACTTGTATTATTAAGGGTGTAGCTTGGGAGAGGGGTGGAGCCGGGGGACTCCAACCCCACTAAGCCTTTGAGAAAAAATATATATACATTACAAACGGACACAAACCGAAATTGTTGGCCCATGAATTTGGCCTTTAAAAAAAAAAATCGGGGCCCCCGAACCCCCATTGTTAGCCCCTCTAGCAAGACAATCCTGCCTCCGCTGGCTCAAAGTGGCTCATCTCTACCCAATAAATATATAATATTGTATATATAAAACATATAAATATTATATAATATTTAAATATATTTAATATAATAATTATGATTTATTATTGTATCAATAATAATAATAAAACTAAAAATAATAATAATAATAATAAACCCACTACTATGCATAACAATGTACACTCTTATTACCCAAAAATAAAAACAAGCCAAATCATCTACGGTGATAACCAGATTTGGCGGTTATCACCCCTAGAGGTCACCACGTGTCTCCTTTGACACCCCTTAACCATGGATAAGGTTCACCCACCCCTAGGGTTCACCCACCCATCCTTGTTTTTTTTTTAAAAAATATTAATTTTTTTTTTAAATTAAAAAACTGTTTTTAATATTAAAAAAACTCTAAAAACAGTTTTTAATTTTTTTAAAAAATTAATATTTAAAAAAAAAACAAGGATGAGAGGGTGAACCCTAGGGGTGGGTGAATCTTACCCACGGTTAAGGGGTGTTAAAGGAGACACGTGGCAACCTCTAGGAGTGATATCCGGATTTGCAAGAGGATTTGACTCCCAAAAAATATTTGTACTACTATAAATTGACTAAACTCTTTTATGAGTTGGCTAAACTTATTATATTACCTTAAAGCAGAGCAGTTGGGTATACACGTGTCATGTGGAGAGAGATTTCATTTTTTTCCAATAAAGGGCTCCTTCATTAAACCTGCCACTCATTGATTCATTGATTGGCCACATCCTCTCATGCCCTTCTTACCATAAATAGCCATACCATACGTTTCCACCATCATTTGGAATTCCCTTTCACACATAACGATTTTAATTAGATCTCCTTTGGCTTTCTTTTCACACATTTCTTACCATAAATTCTGTCATGCTTCCTCTACCCATCCCCATTTCCCACTCATCCCCACACCCACCATCCTCTCAAGGAATTTAATTAATTCTCATTTATTTTTCACCGGCTCCCAATCTTTAATACTGTTTATCTCTCCTAAAACTCCCTCCCTTAAACATCTCTCGAATATACTGATTTTGGTAAGGGGGTTTTCCAAAAGATTTTTCTTTGACCCTTTAAGAGATAATGATCAGTTACAATTGTTCATTTTTTTCGGTTACAACTTCAGGCAATTAAGGCAGTTATAATTTCTACCACGGTTACAACTTGAGAACGATTAGGGACTGCCCAAAGAGTTGCAATGCCTGTGGGTCTCAAATTTTTTTAAATTTTACTTACTCCCTCTCTATAAAAACCTTCTTCTTACATAAGACTTGACACCATTTTCATCTCATGCAAAGAAAACACTTAGATACAATAGAGTCATAATAATACAATAGAGAACCATCTTCTCTTAAAGTTGATATGGCTCACCCTGCGCATCCAAAGATGATTTATATGGTGGCAAGGATGGCTACTTATCGCAACGGTAGTTGGCATCCGAAGATGATTCATACGGTGCCAAGGATCGCTACGTATCGCAATTGTAGTAACTTCATATATGAAAGCAGCCACCGATGCAAGTATGCATGCTGATATGAATGGGTGATGTGATCGTCCCGTCATTTTGGTATAAAGAAAGATGGTAAGAGGGTGGTAGTGAATAATAACAATAAGTACCATCGAGGTGGGGATGCGGTGTGGTGTGTAGAGCGGACCCTGAGAACACAACAACCGACGAACTTCTTGTCGCAATGGACCACAGCTTGAGTTGATCAACACATTTTTTATTTTCGATCTCTCTTTATTATTTTTGTGTCATGGATTTTAGTGCTATTTTTTTTCTTTTAATATTTATGGTTTGTAAAATTTTAAGGTCTTATTTTGCGATTGTTTAGTTTTTTTTCATTGAAAATGTTTCTATGGTATGGCTGATCAAATGCAGATATATGCATATACTTAAATGCAAATGGGTTATATAATGTAAAATCAATGACCGCTTATTTTTTTTCTTGCGAGGAACAACTTCATTATTTTCGTATATCTTCTATTAAGTTGTTTAATATTGTCATACACTTTTTTTCTTTTAAAATTTCCATGCATCGCATGGGCTTCTTACTAGTAAGTGTTTAAATATGAGTTGGAGCTATTCTTAAAATGTTGGATGACAATTTCGTAATTATGAGAAAATATAGGGGTAGTTTTGTTTTTTCATAATTACATAACTACCATCAGTTCAATAGAAAAGGGGAGCTCAGCTCCATCGTGGTGAAGCAAAGCTTCGGCTCATATTAAGACTCAACTTTTTTTTTGTTTTTGTTTTTTGGTAATGGTAATATGGTTAGGCTACAACCCCAGTTAGAGGGTTAGTATTTGCTCAAGTTAGTGGGACAGGTGGGAGACTCGCACCTGACAGGAATGGAACCCGGAACCACTTCCTTACTGAAGGGATACACTTACCAATGGGCCAAAGCCCTGGGACTCAACTTATAACAGTGGGTTTTTGTTTTTTTTAAATTATTTGGTTCGAGATATTGATTTAGGCCGCAACGCCGGTTAGGTGTTACTATGATCTGTTAACGTTATGCATAACAGAAAGCTCTAAAGCATTGGATGTTGGCTAAACTCTATTCATAAATTGAGATAATCTCTACTAACACCTTAGAGACGACCTTAAGTTTGACTGTGTGTGAGTTTAGAGTGTGTTAGTTACATGATAACATTTCCAAAAAAAAAAAAGAGATAATCTCTACTGACAGTAGGCCATAACGTATATTCAAACTGAGGATGCAATAAAGTAATTAAATTTAGGACAACTGGAAATTGTGTTCTTTAGGGGGTGGGATGTACAACAATTGTTATCCATCATGCCTCCGACATCAGTGAAAGAGATACAGAAGATACTGATCAGCAGATTTGGATTTCCAGATAGGATAGTGTGTCATTTTTCGAAATCTAGTTGGTTTAAAGTCGATTGGGGACTTGTGATATAGCGACCTTTTTCAAAAATATTTTCTTAAAAAAAAGAAACTGAGTCGCCACCAATCATCGAGTTATGGTGTGATTGGTCACCGAAAATCATTTTTTATTTGAAAAATGGGGGTAATGCGAAACCACGATGAGATTCAAGGAAGGGAGGTTCTATTATGATTTGAGGAAGGTGTTAGGGATCCCAAATCACTCGTCTAAAGACGGTAACCTATGCTTTCAAAATTCCCTAAAAATTTCTTTAATAAATCGGCTTAAAGAAAATGATTAATGAAATTCTAACTTTGCTTAGGTGAACTTTCAAAGAATTATAACGACTCTAATATAGGAAGATTAGACATTGTTATAACACGTAAAATGATAAAAGAAAACATGCTTAAATCCTCTAAAAATTGGCACTATAACGACTCTAATCTAGGAAGATTAGACATCGTTATAATACATAAAATGATAAAAGTAAACATGCTTAAATCATCTAAAAATGGGCATTATAATTACTCTAATCTAGGAAGATTAGACATCGTTATAATACATAAAATAATAAAAATAAACATGCTTAAATCTTCTAAAAATCGGTATTATAACGACTCTAATTTATGAAAATTAGACATCGATATAATTGCCTAAAATGATGATAAAAGCTACCTAAAAATGAGCATTATAATAGCACTAATCTAAAAAGATTAGACATTGTTATATATGCATAAAATGACACAAAAAGTTATATAAAACCGAGCATTATAACAACTCTAATCTAGAAAGATTAGACATCGTTATAAATACGTAAAATAACACAAAAAGTTTTCTAAAAATGAGCATTATAACGACTCTAATCTAGAAAGATTAGACATCGTTATAAATACATAAAATGATGATATAAATCTATTTAAAAACGGACATTATAACGACTTTATTCTATAAACATTAGACATCGTTATAAATGCATAAAATGATGATGGAAGCTATCTAAAAATGAGCATTATAACGACTCTAATCTAGGAAGATTAAACATTATTATAATGCATAAAATGATAATAAAAAGAAAATAAAATGATTTTTCAAAAGCAACCATGTGTCTAACAATGAATAGAATATCCCTCTTTCCCCTATTATTCACAAAGAGCCCCAACTCGGCGAAATGCGTCGTAAGGGTCCTTAATGAACGTTTTAAGGAAGAGAAGAACATACCACTACAATGTTTGAGCAAAACGAGGGTTGTAAAACTAAAGGATATCTCTATATCTCAATATCTCACAAGAAGTCCCAATTCGGTGAAACGCGTCATAGGGGGTCCTTAGTGAGCTTTAGATCAAAGAGGGGAATTTTTCAACAACTTGGCCCATACATTTTTTTAAAGAAAATAACAAAAGAAAAGAGGTTCTAAAAAAACCTATAGGTTCCTACCCCTCTTCCTTCTATTTGAAGCCCCTTAATCGGCAAAATGCGTTATAGGAGTCCAAACTACCCGAAGAAAGGCGAGGTAGGTCTCAAAATCTATCTAAGGCTCACATCATTATAAAAATAAAAATGAAAAATAGAGGGTGAAGAAGAGAATTAGCACAAATGAAATGGGATGAGATAGAATGTTGGCTTACCTATGTGGTTTGGAGACCCCCTTGAAATAAATTCTTCAAGCTTTTCCAAGATCTCCAAGCTCTCCTTCTTCTCCAACTTTCTCCTCTCCAAGGCCTTCTCCTTCTAATTCTCTAGGGACTTAGAGGATTCTTGGGTTTTTGGGCAAAAGGGGAGGGGTAAAAAGTTTTTAAGACTTAAAATGCCTTGCAAAGTGCATGGCTTTCTTTAGTCTCTTTTGAGGAGAATTTTGGCTAGCAAAAGTTGTGTGTCAATGGGGTAAAGGGTTGAGGTATTTTGTAGAGACCCGAATCTTTTTCATGTTTTTATTGCAAGTATTAGGGGTATTATAGTCCTTGTGATGTTTTAATGTTTATGTATTTATATCTAACTGGTGTAGTGTGATTAGGGCTTAATCAAACTTGTAAGCAGAGGGATGTCATATCAAACCCTGAACTTTAGGAAGCTCTAGTTTTGGCACCGTTCATTGGAATTGAGTGATTCTTAAACCTTTAGAAAGGTATTGGAACATTCTTCGAGGTTCATGTTTAATGTTTTTCCATAATTTTAGTTTAAGCTAAGTCAAAAGTGGGTTTTCCAATGTTTTGTCTGATGGAATTACAGATCAGTCAACTTTGGGAACAATTTGGTCCATAAATAAAGAGGAATTTAGAAATTCTAAAATATCAGAACGTTCCTTTTCGAAAGACGAATCCAACGCAAATTGAATCGTCGAAATCCGACAACCGAGTCAAAAGTTATGGCGGAAACAGTTTAATAGGTTAAAAATCTGCTAAACACCGATCGCTAGAGATTGATCGGTTCACAACCGATCGCTCGGTCAAAAGTAGCGATCGATCGGTCCAAAACTGATCGATCGGTGTCTATCGACTGGTCCAAAATTTTGTATAGGGAAAATTTTCAGAGAATGTGCTTTTGACCGAGAGCTCGGTCAAGAGCACCGGTCGATCGGTAGGCGACCGATCGCTCGGTCATAACCACCAATTGCTCGGTCTTTCGTGTTTTTGCAGAATTTTAGTAAGGACTTTTTGGTCTTTTGGTTCTTAGACCTTGGGGCTAGAAATAAGGATCCTATGTCGGGGTATTAGAATACTCTACCTATTTCTAACCTAATTTGACAAAAAGGGAGAGAAAACCTAGGGTTTTGAGAGAGGGATTTCTTGGAGAAGAAGAAGATAGCTTGGATATCGCAAGGAAAGCTTGGAGATCGTCCTCGAAGCTTCCCCAAATCACCTTGTGAGCGATTTGGATCTAAGGGAAGGATCCCTAAGGTCGATAAACTCTCTAACTCAACTCCATTATTGATGTTTTATGAATATTAGTATAATGTAAATGATAGAAATGGAGATTGATTATGTTTTTCCTAATTATGTATGGATTAAGCTTGTTAGAGATAGAAATAGGTTTATACTATGGATGGATTGAATGGAGGAAGGGAAATACTATGGAGGATTGGGATGAATGTATGGATGTGGATTATGTTTGGGTTGTGTGGATTGATTATAGTGTGATGGAATGTTAAGAATGTGAAAAGGCAAAGTATCCATAATTAACAGACTCTAAATTTTTGTTAAAATGTCTAAGAATGATAAATATTAGTATGATGCTTGTGATTATCAAGAAATTAATTTAAATGAATATTGTTGTCATTATGATAAATTATGCCCTATTTACTTGTATGGTGATCGGTATTCGGATAGGCCAAACTTTTGAGGAAAATCCTTCACGTTGGGAATTCTCTAACTAGGGAGATGTAACCTAGCGGAGTTTCCTAACGGAAGATTGGAATCTAAGGGATGACTTATTTGAATTCCAATCACGACACTCAAGCACATGTGCACTCGCATGGTAAGTATTCAAGTCTCATGAGTCCACTTGTCTCACAAGCATACATGCATTGGATACAAACATGTTACGAATTATGCCATGAAAGAATGATCCCTCAATACGAACATCCACTCTACGCATTGTCACACTCATGTTATGCTATGAAAGAATGATCCCCCATTACGAACATCCACTTTATGCGTTGTCGAACACTATGAATTATGCGTTGCCGGGACAAAACACTATGATTATGCGTTGTCGGGACAAACACACTATGAATCATGCATGTATGAGTCTATGCATATGTTAAGTTAAGTTCATGGATAAGAATTTCACGAGTACACGAGTCAAGATGATGTTATGACACGTTATATGCTCCGCACTCTGATTATGTCTATTTTACGTGAAAGTATTATGATTAAGCATCGATAAATTAAGTTATGATATTATTATTGCTCATGCTATTTTATGTTGTTGTTAGTTTGTTTATCCACTAAGTATTCCATGCTCAGTCGACTTGTCATTGTCTTCAGGTTTAAGAGAAGAGTCGTGGACCGAGAAGGTGTACGCCGAAGAAGAGGGAGAAAGTGAGCTTCCTGAGGAGGAGGCTAGGGATTTTGATAGTCATCCCTATTGAGTAGTTTTAGTATTTATTTTTGGAAGAGATGTTTATATTAGACTTTTTGACTTCTAGTTGATGTTGTCTTAGTTGTTTTATCCTACTGATGGTTCTAGACTATTTCGTTATGAGGAGCTATGATGTGTGGACTATTATTGTACAGGATGGTTTGACTTTTTATGATCGAAATTTTACTATCCCCATTTTTGAAGACTCGTGTAGTATGCCTTGTATGTATGGATTTTAAGCAGGTTTAAGTAATGTGGCGATTCCAAAGTCCTATTTTAGCCTTGTAGGATTTTGGGGTCGTTACATATTTATTGGGGAGAGGTTAAGGGGAAAAACTCATCATATTCCAATATGGGACTAAAAACTCTTAGGGACATAAAAGTCATTCTTTTGGTTGTTTGGGACGAAATCCCTGGGAACTCGAAAATAGTGAGGGTATTTTGGTCCAAAAGAGGTTACTATACCATAAGAGTTGATGGACAAAAAATTGAGTTTAACACTGGTCATTTTTACCAAAAACGACAGGATGAAAATAGTGAAATTTTGTTTGGTCGTTTATAATAAAAACGACCAAGAAAATCCCTTTTGTAACAGAAAAGATTCCCTCACACATGGGTTAGTTACGGGCTCAGCGTGAGTCCTTTTTAACATAAACGACGTTACCAAATAAGGCAGGTCGTTTTTAATAAAAACGACCAAGATTTCATGGCCAAAACAAAAGGGTCGTTTATGTCATAAACGACTAAGGCTATTTAGCCACAAAGGTTTGGTCGTTTATGACATAAACAACCAAGACTATATATATATATATATATATATATATAAAAATATATATTACTTCTTTTTCTTCCTTTCTTTTTGACTTTTGCCTTTTTGCTGTTGTTTTGGGGGTCATACATGAGAATGAGGTGAGGGTAGGAATGGGTTATGGTAGGGTGTAAGATGGGTATTTGGAGAAAGCCTTGGAGAGTTAGAGTTTTAGAGTAGGAGAATCAGAAAAGCGTGAAGAACCTAGGCAAATACAGGGTGTCTACAGGACTCATATTGCAAAACAGGTTTTAGAAGTGACAAAACCTTCTTCGAGCAGCTCCACCCTTCCTTCAATGATCCTGTTATAACCAGTTCGACAAATCTAGAGAAATAAGAAAATAAGAAACCTAGTAATTGCACAAAAGAGACAAGATATACATGGTTCGGCAAGGTGCCTACGTCTACGGGAGAAAACAGCAAGAAATCCACTAAGAACAGAGGAGAAATATAGTGTACAAAAGCTCTCTCTAAACCCCTCTTTCGAAACCCTCAAAAAACCCCTTATCCCGCATCCTCAAAGAAAACCATTTATATGTCTAGGGCTACAACGAGAAGATAAAACGAGTCAAAATTTCGGGTCACTCGGATCGCACATCAGGTCATCAAGGATCCGGGTAAGATCCATACCGACTTCCCAACAAAAACTCATATACAAAATTTGAGCCAAAACTCACAAATCTCCACCTTGGCGAGAATTCCAACAAAAGCAATCTTCACCATAACAAGCAACCCCTCTTGCCGCCTCTACCAGCCCCTTAAGGGCACTCAAGTACTATCAACACCAATTAGGTCCAAGCAATGCTTGAACTTGACTACAGGGATGGGCTTGGTCATCATATCTACTGGATTTCTATTGTAGCAATCTTCATCACTGCAATAGCTCCTTGAGAAACCACATCTCTAATAAAATAGAGTCTAACATCAATGTGTTTGGTCCTCTCATGGAACATCTAATTTTTGGTCAGATGTATGGCACTCTGACTGTCACAAAACACAGTAGATTGCTCCTGCTACATCCCAAGATCACCAACCAAACCTCTCAGCCATATAACTTCCTTCACTGCTTCTGTAGCTGCTATATACTCAGCTTCAATAGTAGACAATGCAACTGTAGACTGCAGAGTTGCTTTCCAACTGATAGCACTCCCACAAAGAGTGAAAACATAACCTGTCAAATATCTCATCCTATCCAGATCTCCAGCATAGTCTAAATAAACATATCCAATGACACTATCAGGAGTGTCACTACCTCTGTCATATATCAACCCAACATCTGCAGTGTCTCTCAAATATCTAAGTATCCATTTCACTGCCTGCTAATGGGCTTTCCTAGGCTTATCCATATACCTGCTTACCACGCTAACTACTTGTGAAATGTCTGGCCTAGTGCAGACCATAACATATATAATGCTCCCAACAGCACTAGCATAAGGAACACGTGATATGTACTCTACCTCCTCCTCAGTCTGCGGTGATAGAGTAGCTGAAAGTGTAAAATGAGCTGCAAGTGGAGTACTCACTGGCTTCGACCCTTGCATACCAAAATGTTCCAACACCTTTTCAATATACATTTTTTGAGACAAGTGCAATCTGCCTACTTTTCGGTCTCTGTGAATCTCCATTCCCAATATCTTCTTGGCTGCACTCAAGTCTTTCATTTCAAACTCACTGCTTAACTGAGTCTTCAAATTCTTGATCTCAAATATGTTCTTAGAACCAATCAACATGTCATCAACATACAACAACAAATAAACATACGAACCATCTGACAACTTCTTGTGATAGACACAACTGTCATACTCACTCCTATAGTAGTCATTTCTAATCATTAAAGTATCAAACCGCTTATACCACTGTCTAGGAGATTGCTTCAAACCATACAAAGATTTCTTCAACAAGCACACAGGGTCCTCCTTTCCCTGAATCTCAAACCCTTGAGGCTAATGCATGTAAATCTACTCCTCTAGCTCACCATGCAGAAAAGCAGTTTTGACATCAAGCTGTTCAAGCTCAAAATCAAACAAGGTAACCATAGAAAGTAGCATCTAAATGGAACTGTGCTTCAAAATAGGTGAAAACACTTCATTGAAATCAATGTCCTCTTTATGTGAATAACCCTTCACCACCAATCAGGCTTTGTACCTTGCATCCTCTACCCCTGGAGTTCCTTCTTTCATTTTAAAGATCCATTTACAGCCCACAATTCTCCTTCCTTTAGTCGGTTTTACTAGTTCCCAATTCTGATTCTTGTGAAGAGATTCAATCTCCTCACTCATGGCTACAGTCCACTTTGTTGACTCTCCACTAGTAATGGCCTCCTGATAAGTACTAGGTTCTTGAACCTCAATGTCTTCTGTCACACTAAGAGCATATGCAACTAGGTCTGCATAACCATATCTCAGAGGTGGCTTAGATTGCCTCCTCTGCCTGTCCCTAGCAAAAGTCCATTGTTGCTCTTGCGGTGCTTCTTCTTCCACCTATGGATATTGTACCTCTTCTTCCTCTTGCTCAACTGGAACAACATTCTGTGTATTCTCTGAAGCTTTCATTTCAAACTCCACCTTCTCACTGACACCATGATCCTTTCTTGCATCAATACAATCTTTCTTAGGAGTGAACATAGTTGACTCATCAAAAGTCACATCCCTACTGATAATACCCTTTGATGACTTGGAATCAGTACACCAAAGTCTGTATCCCTTCACACCATCTGCATACCCCATAAATATGCATTTCTTTGCTCTAGGCTCTAGTTTATCCTTATTTACATGAGCATAAACTATACAACCGAATACTTTCAGATTAATGTAATTTGCAGGAGACCCAGTCCATATCTCTTCAGGAGTCTTACATTCGATAGCAGTTGATGGAGACCTATTAAACAAATAACAAGCTGTGTTAACAGCTTCAGCCCAAAATTCCTTAGACAACCTAGCATTAGAGAGCATACATCTTGCCCTCTCCAACAATGTCCTATTCATTCGTTCTACTACACCATTCTGTTGTGGAGTGTATCTGACTGTTCAATGTCTTACAATTCCTTTATTTTTGCAAAACTCATTAAAAGAACCCCCACAGAATTTCATGCCATTGTCAGTTCTTAATCGCTTGATCTTTTTCCCTGTCTGCTTCTTGATCAAAGCCTTTCATTGCTTGAACTTCACAAAAGCCTCATTCTTGTGTTTCAAGATAAATATCCAGACATTCCTTGAAAAATCATCTATAAATGTCAACAAGTATCTACCACCACCTAGAGAGGGGACACGAGAGGGACCCCAAATATCAGAATGAACATAGTCCACAGTACCTTTGGTTCTATGAACAGCTATACTGAACTTAACTCTGCACTGTTTTCTAAAGACACAATGCTCACAAAAGTCCATCTTCCCTGTCTTCTGACCACTGTAAATCCTGTTTACTCAATAATGTCAAACCTCTCTCACTCATATGCCCCAATCGCATATGCCACAACCTAATGGTGTTAAGATCCGAATCTGATGATGATACAACAACTGTACCTGTAACTGTACTGCCCTGTAACACATAGATGTCATTCTTCAAATATCCCTTCATCACAACTAGAGCACCTCCCTTGAAAATCCTCATAACTCCACTATCAGCTTTATAACTACAACCATTAGAGTCAAGCGTACTCAAAGAAAGTAAATTTTTCTTTAACTCTGGAACATGCCGTACATCGATTAAGGTTCTCACAACACCGTCATGCATCTTGATTTGAATTGAGCCTATCCCAACAACCTTATAGGCTACATCATTTCCCATTAAGATTCTGCCACCATCATTAGACCGATAAGTAGTAAACCAGTCTTTATTGGGATAGCTATGATAGGAAAAACCCGAATCCTGAATCCACTCATTACCCGAGCTACCAACAGTAATTGTGAGTACATCCCAATGATCCTCTGCTACATCAACAACATTCTCTGAATTATCTTTTCCTTTTCCCTTACGCTCTGGACAATCTTTTCTGAAATGTCATTCCTTGTGACAATAAAAGCACTTCATTTTTCTGGGCTTTGATTTTGATTTAGACTGACCTCTACTATTAGAAGTCTTCTCATGTGCTCTCCCTCTTACAAACAAACCTTCACCAGATCCTTTTACACTACTCTAAGACACTCTTTTCTTCAACTCCTTAGAGTTTAGGGCTGCCTTAACATCCTTCATGGTAAGAGTTTCTCTTCCATACATCATAGTGTCGACAAAGTTCTCAAAAGAAGGCGGTAAAGAACATATTAAAATAATTGCCTGGTCCTCATCATCAATTTTAATGTCTATATTTCTTAAATCTAAAATAATTCTATTGAATTCATCAAGGTGGTCTTTAAGAGGCATACCTTCGCGCATCTAGAGTGTATACAATCGCTTCTTTAGGTACAAGCGATTTGTAAGAGATTTCCTCATATACAAACTCTCCAACTTGAGCCACAATCCCGTTGCCGTTTCTTCTTCAACAACTTCTCGCAAAACTTTATTGCTCAGGCATAATAGAATCGCACTAAATGCCTTCTCTATCAGTTCATCCTTCTCACTATCATCCATTGTTGCAGGCAAAGCTTCTTTGCCCTTCAATTCTTTCGTCAAGCCTTGTTGCACGAGCACAACCTTCATCTTCAGTCGCCAAAGACTGAAATCATTCCTCCCATCAAATTTCTCAATGTCAAACTTACCCTCCATTTAGATCTACCTAACCTAAAGCTTTGATACCAATTTGTTATAACCAGTTTGACAAATCTAGAGAAATAAGAAAATAAGAAACCTAGTAATCGCACAAAAGAGACAAGATATACGTGGTTCGACAAGGTGCCTACGTCCACGGGAGAAAAAGGTAAGAAATCCACTAAGAACACTGGAGAAATACAGTGTACAGAAGCTCTCTCTAAACCCCTATTTCGAAACCCTCGAAAAACCCCTTATCCCACATTCTCAAAGAAAACCCTTTATATATCTAGGGTTACAACGAGAAAATAAAACAGGTCGAAAATACAGGTTAAAATTTCGGGTTACTCGGGTCGCACACCGGGTCATCAAGGATCCGGGTAAGATCCATACCGACTTCCCAACAAAAACCCATATACAAAATTTGAGGCAAAACTCACAGATCCCCACATGGAGGAAATTACCAAAAATCCCCACCCCTCCTAAGTTCCAAGTTTTTATTTGAAAGTTGAGCCAAAATGCCTTAATAGTGGCAGCAGCCTACGAACAATCGATGAGAACTCTGTCGTACCCCAAAATTCCACCTTGATCATAATGGGACTTTGGATCCGTGACACTGACTAAACCTGCTTAATCTCATGACATAGAAGTAATGCTAAATGCAATACTCCAAAACAATAATAAAATTCAATATTAACAAATCATCCTATACAACCTGTGACAAATCCAAACTTAACCCACCATTTGGATCAATATCATGGTCCCCATGAACAAGTTTAACCTAAGCAATATCGTACTCAAATAAACCAAGTATCTAGAATATCTATTACAACCCTTTTAATAAAAATAAAAGTCAATAGTATGGGAACCGGTTAAGGTCCCTCACTCCCTCCTCTAGGAGCTCACCTTCGTCCTCTTCCTCTCTGTATGTCTCCTCAACCCAAGGTTTTACAACTAGCTCCTGCTCCACAACTACCAAAAACAACAATCGGCTGAGTACAAAAGCACTCAATATATATAAAATTCAACTAACAATATAATATCCCTGTACATAGTTAACATCTTAATTCATGGAATGTGTACTTAATCAGAGTACGGAAAACATGTGAGCATACCATATCATCATCTTGACTTGTATAGTTGTGTGACTCTTGGACTTATACATGTGAGAAGTGTAACGCTCCAGAATTTTAAATAGTAAAATTATGCGTTTATTGGTCCTTAACTAGGGTTAAATACATGAGTATTTGTTAAATTAATAAAAAGTGGGTTTTTCTCGGGATTGAAGTGCACTCAGGAAGTCTTAGTATCTTTTCTCGAAAGTCGTACATAGTGTGTCGATCGACTGCCGGGACACACCCCTATCATATCGGTTCCGTCAGGTATCATTTTACGAGACCGTGGGGTCATTATGTGTGATAAAATTGAGAAAAATGGGAAAGTTCCAAATTTCTAGAAATTAAGTGGGGCCCAATATCTGTTGGAGATCCTAATAGAAATACGAACGGAGAATATCACCGTGTGCCGATTGGTCGTAAGAATCATTGTATGTCGTTTCGGTAGTTAATCATCTTAAACGAAGAAATGACAACATGTTTTGTGTTTAAAATCAGGAAATTAGTGGGTTTTACAGTTTTCTGCCAGACTAAAGTGCAGATGTCGAAAAAAAAAAGGGGTCCAAGACCCTGCATGTGATGGGCGACCGATCGTCGTGGCGATCGATCGTCCCTGACAGAAAAAATTTTCTGAGGCCATGGTGGGCTTCCCTATGTGCTTGGTGGTCATCCTTGGATGACAAATGATATGTGTTGTATTTTTTTTAGGCAATGGAAATGTCCATTGGCTTGGGGGCACTCCCTATCGGAGTGGTATACTTGTGGATTTTGGTATATGGGCATGATGCCCAAGTGTGTTGATTATCCAAGCAGGGCTTGGGATAATCAGGGTTGTTTGTGGTTAGGAAACCTAACCCGTGGTTACATGGGGTTGTGGTTCCTCCTTGTTTAGGTCCAGGATGGCGGTATTGGATGTCATAGGTTCCTTGGGACTGATAGACAGGGGATGTCGGTCTGTTTGTCTAGGTCGTCTATGGTTCCTCTTGGACTAGGTCAGGAGTGGCGACATTGGATGTCGTGGTTTCTCTAGGACTGGTAGTCAAGAGATGTTGGAGTCCTAGGGAGTCAGTGGCTAAGCATCCGATGGTGTATAGTCTGAGAGTTCCTCTCTGGATGGGTTAGAAGAGGGCGGCAATTGGGTCTATCGGAGTTACCTTCATGGTGGGACGTCTAGGAGTGGTGGCATTGGATGTAATGGTTCCTCCGTAAGACTACCACTGGATCTGTACTATTATGTTGTTATTGATGCATGTTCATTCATGAAAAATAGTATGGAAAGACTGTGGTTTTTATTAGGGATCATAGCTCACTGATGCTTTATGTCAACAGATACAGGAACTGCTGAGCAGTAGGTGTGGATCTTGCACCTTGGACCTTTTTGGATTTGGATAGAGACTACCCGACACGTTAGTGGCACCTATGTTTTGTAAACAGACATAAATGTTTAATACATGTATTTGTTTTGTGGTGATGGCTATTGTGATGACCAGTGATGATTTGCCTCATTGGGAGCAAAATTTGAAAGTTTCCGCAATTGTCACGGGCAAAGTCTTCCGCTGCATTGGCATGAACAACCGGGCGTGCGTCTCGGAACACGATTCCCTAAGACGCGGGTTCGGAGTGTCACAAGAAGCATGTGCATGCCTTATACATATTCATGATAAGACCTTTGTTCGTAATAAATAACATGTCTCATCAACGCATCATAAATAGTGTTTCCGTATTAAGTAACATAATCGCGACAACACATGATAAGTGGTATGTTCATGATAGGTGACATGTTCCATCAACGCATGATAAATAACATGTTCTTGTTTTGTAACACATCGCGACAATGCATGATGAGTGGTATGTTCGTGATAAGGTGATATATTCTTTCATTGCATGATAAGTAGCATGTCGTGTCTCTAATGCATGATCTTGTGAGACTCGTGAATTTGTGGACTTTACTTTTTACCAAGCATGAGAAAATGTGCTTAAGTGTCGTGATTGGTATTCATATCGGTCATTCCTTAGATTCCAATCCTCCGCCAGGAAACTCCACCAAGGTTCATTATTTGATGGTTAGAGAATTCTCAACCTGAGAAACTTCCTCTAAGTTTTGGCCTACCCGAATGTCAATCATCATACAAGATAGATAAGGCATAGTTCAACACAATAATCATTAATAATTCCATATTATAATTATACAATTTCCATGACGTAATTGTAACATTAACATCAAAATTTACTTCAATTATTCTATCAATTCCACTATTCTCCCATAAGCTCCTCTTCCTCCATAATAATAGCCCATTCTCCACACACATCATTCATAACTTGTAGCCATGTATTCAATCCCTTTCTCCATCAATTCTCATCCTCCATTTCACATATCCATAACATTAAACAACATTTTCTAATCCAATAATAGTCAAAACCTATTCAATAAAATTACTAACACATGTAGGATCTGTTGCCCAAGTATGGGACCCTAGAGGGGGGGGGGGGTGAATAGGGTCTAGACAAATTCAAATTTTCTTCCTAATCTCTTAAGCAGAATATCAATTAATCTAATTAAAAGGGAATATAATCTAACAATTCTAAAATTAATGCAATATTAAAATAAAGATAACAGAGAGAGAGAAAGCAAACACATGATATGTTTTCGAGGTTCGGCCTTTCCGCTTACGTCCCCGCCTCAAGCAACCCAATTGAGGATTCACCACGATTTACTAATCGCACGATATTCTTTCGGGTGAAGATCAAACCTTTACACTTTGCAAGAGAACACCCTATTTTGACTTTTCCGAAGCTTCCCACTTCAACAAAAGAATCCGCTGATTCTTGATTTCCAATACACAAGATGTATGGAGGTTTTATAATCTCGAAATTGCTCCTTAGATGAGTTGAAAAGATCTCTTTAATGCTCTCTAAAAATCTCCCAAATATTGGAGTTGACTAGCTCAAGATATAGCTTTTGGGATTTCTAGGGTTTTCTCAATGAATTAATCAATATAGGCTTATGAGTAAATGATTGGAGTTAATACACAGCTCAAGAGTTGTTTCTAATTTATAAATGTTCTCAATTTATAGCCCATAGAATTTGATGGCCGGTGGAGGTACATTTAATGCAAATATGGCTGTTAAAAACTAGCCGTTATAAGCATTTATTGCTTGCCGCGAGCAAATCAGTCGACTGGTTTTGACAATCCAATCATCTGGTTTGTTCCAGACCATTTTCAGAAAGCTTACAGCTAAATCAGTCGAATGGTTTTGTAACCCAGTAAGAACTGGTCGACTGGTTTTGCAAACATAGACTATTTATCATAAAGAGCATGAATCAAGCGACTGGATTTGAAAATCCTAAAGAACTAGTCGACTGGTTTTCTGTTTTTACAGAAAACTCCATTTTAACAATCCTAGATGATATGATAGGTCAACTAACTTAATTTTATCATAATTTGGATCATTCCACTGGAGTCTAAGCACCTTATAAAGATATGCAATTATGTTCTTAAGGCTCCTATGTTCAATCTAGACTTTTGAGTTTTCAACTATCAAACTTTGAGGACTTATTACATTTGTTCAAAGAACTCTCAAAACAGTAAAAAAAAAACCTTGAATCTTCTTGTAGGAGAGTTTTTAATGTCCTTTAAATTTTGATCTTAATTGACTTCTTTGACTTCATCTTCATGACTAAGTGTGCTTCTTCTTCTTCATGTCATGAGTTTTACTCTTTTGCTTTGAATCTTCAACTTGATTGGTTGGCTTGACTTGTGGATCACTTTAAACCTTGATGTCATTTCCATCTTATGGCCTTGGATATTGTGCCAATGCTCTTATACATTGATTTCTATAAAAATCAATAGAGACATTAGTAACACCATGGTCATTTCATTATTGTGTTATCATCAACATTATTAAGGGTATCTAAAGTTGTAACCTTTAGGCTAATAGGATCTCCTATTTCATGCTCAATGTCAACAATCCATGCATAAACATGAAAACATATACAAATCTTCATTTTTTTTTTATCTTATTAGAATCATGCAATACCATACTGGAGTTAGAGTGGAAAATATATTAATCTTAAGGATCGTTTCTTTAAATCCAAATCGCTTGCGAGAGGATTTGGAGTGATCTCCAAGCCTAAATCTCACTTCTCCAAACAAGATCTTCCATCTCCAAGCAATCTCCCTTGAAAATCTAGCGTTTTCTCTCCTCCTTTGCCAAATTAGGTTTAGAATAGTTAGAAACGCTAAAACCGTCAAAATAGAAGGTCTATTTATAGTAGTAGGGTTTTAAAAAACCTACAATGTCCATAAAAATCGTGCAAAAGGAAAAAATTCCTATATACACAACGTTCGGTCGACCGGCTTGGGAGGTCGGTCGACCGGAGTTGGGAGGCCCTTGTTTCTCAAAAACTCCACCAAGTGGTCAACCAGTTGTGACATCTGGTCGACTGGATTGCTTTGGAGCCTACTATTTTGAGTTTTACACCATTTGGTAGACCAGTTTGGACATTCGGTCGATTGGTTTGCTTGTTCACCCTATTTTTCCAGATTTCTTTCTTTGGTTCTTCGTTTAATTGATTGTTTCTATAATTTAAACACTCATTAATTTTATTTAATATAAAATTCACATCACAAATTAATTTGACTAAATTACCTTATTAAATAATGATAATGGAATATAATTAAATCTGGGTCTCTACTGCTATCCCTTTTGTAAGATCGCCTCAAAATCGATATCACACCTATCCTAGAATGCCATTGCTCTTGGAGTGTGTGGTTTGGGTGCCAGCTCTCCCTTCGATTCCCAAGTAATGCAAACATCTCTTTTCCTTCATAGTGGTACCAATGGTCCCAACACCCTTAGTTCTCGTTTGGCAACATGGATTTGTCCATTCGCTTGTGCACAACTTTGTGGAGCATTTGGAGAATGCGTAATTATTATGTCTTCAAAAATTGGAACATCGTAGGTATCGAGTCCGACACCAAAAAAATCATTGATTTCCTGAATGGATTATCCAGCCATATCTACTGGGAGCTCCAAGCCTTGATTAATTACTGATATCCGGGAGCTCCGAGGGCAACGCAGATTTGCGGATATAAAATATATTAGCCGATCAGAGAATTTAGAAGCTCATACTCAGGCCCAAAAGGCTCTTTCTGTTAGCATTGAGAGAGTTTTTTCCTCTACTGTTGCTAGTCTCTCCTCTTAGTCCTTGGAAATTATGTGTAATCTAAATGACTCTGTTGTTCTTTCTTAGCCCCTTTAATGAATATCTTTCTAACAGAAAAAAGGTCTTCACGCCTTGAGTAATGTCTTCGACATCCCATTTTTTTTTCTAATGGTCTACAGACTGTTGCAAAAATTTTTGCTAATCAAGGAATACAATGGCACATCATATTTATCTGAAACTCAATCAAAATATACTAAATCAAATTTCAGACTTTTTGGAAATTATTGTATACTAACAAAAAATTGTTCCAGAATTGCTCAATCCAAATAATGCATTTAATCAACACAACTAGATTCAAATCTGATAACAATAATGAACCAATCTAATCTAACCTGGAAGTTGTTGTAATATCTTACAATTCAACAATAACTTAGTTGATACGCAAAGTACTATAATATGAAATAAAAGGTGGAAAGGGGGCTGGCTTCATGATAGTGTCCTTGGTATTAGTAGACATTCAATCTTCCCACCCTTCTGATTGCATAGATAAATTTTAGGGTTATAATACTTGATTAATTTATTCTTCTCTACTAGAGGTATATTTATATAAGTATACAAGAGTGTAGAGCAAGCAAGCTTTACAGGCAACTAATTACAATGAAGGAAACTACTAATTACAGAATTACTAATTATGGAATTAGTATCCATCTAATTGCTATCTTAGCACTCCCCCTCAAGTTGGTGCATAGATGTCGCTTATGCCCAACTTGTCGAGATGGCTATGGAATGCTTGACTTGACACCACCTTAGTGAGTACGTCCGCAAGCTAATCTTTCAATTGAACATGAGGAACTTCAATGAGCTTTGCTTCAAACTTCTCCTTAATAAAGTGCCTATCCACCTCAACATGTTTGGTCAGATCATGTTGAACTGGATTGTAGGCAATATCGCATGTTGCCTTGTTATCACAGTATAACCTCATTGGACTGACTGACTCGATTCGTAAATCTTGTATTAAATTTCTGATTCACAGTAACTTGCATACTCCTTTAGCCATTCCCTTGTATTCGGCTTCAGCACTGGATATAGCTATTACTTCCTGTTTTTTACTTTGCCAAGTAACTAGATTCTCTCTTACAAACGTGAAATATCCGGATGTAGAACGTCTGTCATCTATTGACCCAACCCAATCAGCATCAGTGTAACCTTCAATGTCCTAATTGTCTCCTTTTGTAAACATAATTCCCTTTCTAGGGGGTGACTTCAAGTAGCGCAATATACGAACTACAACATTCAAATGTTCTTCACTAGGGGAGTGCATGAATTGACTAACGACACTTAGCGCATAAGCCAAATCGGGTCTAGTATGTGCAAGATACATCAATCTTCCCACTAGTCTTTGGTAGCGTTCCTTGTTGGCAGGAACTTGATTCGGATGCAAACCTAGTTTCAGATTTTCTTCTATAGGAGTGTTAATCGGGCTACAAGCTATCATACCAGTTTCCTTCAACAAATCTAAGGCATATTTTCGTTGAGAAAGAAAAATACCTTTCTTTGACCTCGAAACTTCAATTCCTAGGAAATACTTCAATGGACTAAGATCCTTCATTTCAAACTCATGGGAAATGTGCTCATGTAATGCTTTCTTCTCTTCCAGATTATTCCCAGTCGCTACCATATCATCAACATACACAATAAGAGCAGTGATCTTTTCTTGATTATGCTTTAAGAAGACAGTGTGATCCGAGTCACTTTGTCTGTATCCGAATGCCTTCATAGTATTCATGAACCTTCCAAACCACGCTCTAGGAGATTGTTTCAAGCCATACAGGGACTTCCTCAGCCTACACACCTGTTTGATTTTTTCAGTCTGCATATTATATCTAGGAGGCAACTCCATATATACTTCTTCTTTGAGATCTCCATGCAGGATCGTGTTCTTCACATCAAACTGGTGCAATGGCCAATCAAGATTCGCAGTCAGAGATAACAAAATACGAACTGTGTTAATTTTGGCCACTGGTGCGAACGTCTCTGCATAGTCAATTCCATATGTTTGTGTACCCTTTGGCAACAAGTCTGGCTTTGAATCTTTTGATAGTCCCATCAGCTTTATGTTTAATGGTGTATACTCACCTGCATTCAACATGTTTCTTCCTTTCAGGTAACTCAACAATTTCCCATGTTGATATCTTTTGGAGAGCCTTCATTTCTTCATTCATTGCTTTCTTCCACCTGAGATCACTCAAAGCATCCTGCACACTACTAGGAATAGATACAACAGATAATTAATTCACAAATGATTCACCATCCTTTGACAGTCTATGGTAAGATACAAAGTTACTCAAGGGATACTTAGCTTTGGAACTAAGAGCAGGTTCATAGGTTACTCTAGGTATTCCTCTAGTGACTCGATCAGGTAGCAATTTTATGTGGGGTTCAGAACTCACCTGGGGTCAGGAGTGTATTCGGCTTCGGCTTCAGAGGGCAATTGGTTAAGTGGTACAACTTGATAGTGGATCTCTGGCACTTGTGGTATAGCTTCAGAAACTGATCGATTAGCCGCTCCTGGACGATCGCTCTGTTTAGCGCAAAAATCTGGATTTTGCTTGAACGATTCAGAATGATTTCGGCTTCTCCACTGAGAGAATCCAAAGTGTCTAGGGGGTGATTCAGAGTCTATACTTCTTCATTGTTATTCTCCCCCTGAAGTAGAGACTTGGGGTCGGAGTAATACATTTCATCCTCATGAAGAATTAATGTCCAGAGGAACATATATTTTTCGAGAAAGGGGGTGATAACACCAATAGCCTTTCTAATGTGGGGCGCAGCTAACAAATACACACCGGAGAGCTCAAGGTTCCAATTTACTTCGCAAGGGCTTGTGAAGATATACGAATGCTACACACCCAAAAACTTTAGGTGACAAATTCAGCATTGTTGGGGCACTTACAGCTTCATATAAAGTGTCTAGGGGGGTCTAAAATTGTATGGAACTGGAAGGTATTCAGTTGATGAGGTAGGCCGCAGCGGTGATAACTTCACCCCAATAACTGGTGGGCATGTGAGCCCCGAACAAGGAAGCACGAAAAACTTTGAGAAGATGACGATTCTTGCGCTCTACAACCCCATTTTGTTGAGGGATGTAGGGGCAAGTTGTCTGATGAGCAATACCATGCAGTTGCAGATACTATTTCAAGTCCTGATTAACGAATTCTCCACCATTATCAGTGCAAACAACCCGTATATGAGATTGATACTGAGTGACTATTGTCTTGTGAAATTTCTGAAAGAGAGAGCTAACTTCACTTTTTGATTTCATTAAACAGATCCAAGTCATGCGAGTACAATAATCAATAAATGAAACAAACCAACGTGCACCACTTAGAGAAGAAATCTTTGCTGGACCCCAGACATCAGAATGAATAACCATTAATGGTACTGGACTTTTCTTCATACTAATTGGGTAGGAAGCACGATGAATTTTAGCTAACTCACAAATGTCACACTTGAAATCAGAAACATTCGACTGAACAAATAACTTTGGAAATAATTTTCTTAAATATCCAAAAGAAGCATGGCCAAAACACTGATGCCATAACCAAATTTCGGAATTTTGTAGATGCTCTGATTTATCAACTAAGAATGCTAATGCTTGAGCCAATTGATTCAAACTTGTCGGCGTTTGATCAAGATGATAGAGCTTTCCCTTTTTAGTACCATAACCAATTGTCATCCGAGTCTAGATGTCTTTAAAAACACAATGGTTAGGCCAAAAAATCACAATATAATATAAAGTGCAGGTTATTTGAGTAAGAGACAACAAATTATAGTTGAGGGAGTGAACAACTAAAACAGAGTCCAAAGTCAAATTCTTATTTAGTGTAATTGAACCTTCTCAAATCACAGGAGAGAGAGTACTATTAACCGTTGACACTATAGGTTGTTTGAACGACTTCATAGACCGAATATGATTAATATCAAAGGTCATATGATCTGTAGCACCAGAATCAATAATCCATGTACTATTCCTATTAGATGTAGAAACATTAAGAGCCTTACCAGAGCTACCTGAAGTAGCAATCAAACTAGTTGATTTTTAAATTTTGGTGCAGCTTGAAGGGTTTGACGATTTCACTCTTGCATCTTCATGGGAAAGATTCATATCTGAAATAGAGGTTGTTTGTCGGCTATGGTTAGCTGACGGTTCCAAGAATTTATTGGACAAGGTTGCAGTTCACTCGTGTTCTTCGATGAACTTATATAAGGTCAAATTTGAATTGAAGTATGGTACGAAAAGCTATTGCATGGAGTATTACTTTGAGATCAATAATGATTGCAGACTAAAAATGGCAATTTATATGATTTGCAGTTGTCTTTTGCGGTAAGACCCGTGATCTTCTCCAGTTGTAACCGGTTTTTGATAAAACCGGTTACTCCCCTGTGGTCACCACATGTCCCTTTTTATACCTCTTAACTATGGTTAAGATTCACTTACTCCTAGGGTTCACCCACCTATATTTTGTTTTTAGAAAAAATATTTAAAATAAATTAACCTTAGGAGTTGGTAAATTTTAACCACGGTTAACAAATTTTTTAAATATATTTTCAAAAAACCAAGGATAGGTGGATGAACCTTAGGGGTGAGTGAATCTTCACCATAATTAAGAGGTATCAAAAGAGACTTGTGGCCACCTCAAGGGTGTAACCGGTTTTGGCAAAACCGGTTACAACTGGAGAGGAGTAGGTGCCAAAACTTTTAAGTGCAGTTGTAATTGCTTTATCAAACTGTGGCAGTATGTGGCCGGCTTTTGTTCCGGTGCATGATCCTTCTCGGAAAGTAGCAATGGGATGGTGTGGCAGTGGTCTGGGCAGCAATGAGATGTGCAGCAGTGGTCTATGGGTAGAATGGGCGGCGACAATGGTGTAGGCTCTAATACCAAGATAAAGTTTACGGTTATAATGCTTGATTAATTTATTATTCTATTCTAGAGGTATATTTATATAAGTATACAAGAGTGTAGAGCAAGTAACTTTCACAGGCAACTAATTACAATGAAAGAAATTACTAATTACAGAATTAGTATCCATCTAATAGCTGTCTTAACATGCATCACCTTGTCAGTTGAGGAGGGATCCTCAAAGTCTAGAACTTGCACCGCGTGGAAACACCTTCTTTAGATTGCGGTCTTTAGATTAGAAAGTGGATTGAACCCGGCCTACGGAATATTTTTTATCATCATTTTCCTTTGGATCCTTGTTAGCAGGTGGTGAGTCCCTTTGTTCCTTTTTAGCATATTACTTTTCCTTCTTTAATAATCGATGTGAATCCATGACATGGATTTGTTTAAGGCAATGGGTGTAGAAAGATTATTGTTCCTCATAACTTATTTTCTGCCAAGGTTCTGTTCTTTCTATGGCAATCCAGATCTTGCTAGGGTTTTGCCTCAAGAGATCAGTCTTCCATGCAAATTCTGACGACATGACTAGGTGTCAAATTTATTTTTGGTTGGACCATCTATTGTCAAGACTAATCGATTTAAATGAATGTTTATTATATAAGATATTATAGATCAACAAGAGAAATTTATGACATTTGTTGAGGGCTTTTAAACCCTTAAAATATACTTTCATAACATATATTTTCTAACATTAGTGGCTACTAGAGTTAACTACTGTCAACATTAGTGGCTACTAAAGTGGACTAATTTCAACATTAATGGCTACTAAAGTGGACTAATTTCAACATTAGTGACCACTAGAGACTGTACAATAGCTAAGATTAGATGATATAATGTAATATTGTTGTTAACATCTTAGAATCTGATAGAATCACGAGTTAATGCTCACACAATCTGATAATGCCAATGGCGTTAGGTTGGACTTCAACGTTCAATTTGAATCTGGGACTACGTAGCACCTTGGTGAGAATATTAGCTACCTGATGAACAATAGAGATAAAGAGGATGCAAAAATTCTCACAAAGAACACTCCCGAACGAAAGTGATAATTTATTTTGGTTAGCACCCCATTTTTACACCTCTTTAACTGTGATTAATAATCTTAACCATGGTTTAGCTCAACCTAACCCTAGGTCAAGCCCGAACCCAAACCCTAAACCAACTCTAAAATCCAATACCCAAACTCAAATGTTAAAAGCCCATTAACCTTAAACGCACTCACAAAACTCGATCCATAAAGCCCATGGCCAAAACCAACTCCCCCAAGCTTATTACCCTGACACAAGGCCCAAGCCCACTAAGTCCATTAACCAAATCCACCACTTCTTATCTTTTCTTTTGGGTGAACCAATGAGAAAGCTCCCCCCCAAGAGTTGGACAGCCCCACTCACGTGTAGCATTCTCTCTCTCTCACCCTTTCCTAGAACTTGCATACAAGAGGAAGTTTGGGTTTCTCTTTTCGGTAGCCCTCATTTACACACCAAAAAGTCCACATTTCTCTTCCCCCAACATAAACTACACCTACACCTACACCTACACCTACACCTAAGTCTTACAACCCTAGTCTCCTAACCTTTGACTAAAATTACCCACTTCTCTGTAAAGCTAAAGCTTCCATTTAGTATTGAGGGGAGGGAAAACAAAACAGCAAAAAAAAAAAAACCTGCAAAACCTCCACCAGCCTCACTCATTCACCGAGGACCCCTGTCCGGACAAAACCAGCTCACTCCCTCATCTCCAACAGCATTAGACTGGTCCTTGAAGCCTCCCTTAACACCCCAGCACCACCCTTGCGGCTATCCTAGGCCTCACTGTCTACCACCACAACCTCCACGAATTCAAGCAGATTATTCAAAAAAAAAATTTCTGTCCACAGCCCTATAACAGCCCTTGAACAACCCCCTTCTCAGCCTTGAACAGCCCCTGAACAACCCCGTTCTTAGCACCGAACAGCCACTGAATAGCTCCATTCTCAACCCCACCAAATACCACCTAGAACACCCCCTGTTCATATCCAAACAAGCCGCCAAGAATATCACTTGTTCACATCTAAGAAAACCCCACCAATAGCCTGTAACAGTCCTTGTAACAGTCATTGTAAAAATCCAAAATCCCCTCCACCATCATCCGTAACAGCAACTACAACCCTTTTCTCACAACCCTAACAGCATCCAAAGAATCGGTCCCCACCATCCTTTGCATGCATTATTGGAACAACCCAGGCCAGCGAGGACCCACCTCCATTCTCATACCATAGGAGCAGCTCAGGAGCTTCTTCCATCTCCAACCACACCGCCCAGCATCGGAGCTCCGCTGTCCCGCGATCCGCGACAGCAAGGACATTTGCTTCGCTGCGACCAACATGGCAGCAACAAGGTGAGTTTCTCTTTTATTTTGTTTATTAATTTATTATTTTTTTAATAGATCAGTTATAGACATGCTCTTGTATTAATTAGTTTTAATATGTTAGTTTAGTTTGTATGTGTTTAGACTCAGCTTGAATTTGCTAGTTCAGTTTAGTCTTAACCATAGATTAGCTAGTATTAAATAATTAGTCTTAAAATCTGTTAGTTTGGGTTAGTGTTGACCATAAATCAGTACATTCAGATTTCTTTTGGTTGCTTTCAATTAGTTTATCAAGTCTAGTTTAGATTAGCGTTGATGGAGTAATTTCTATTTTTGGATGTTTATTACATGCTTCTTTAATTCTTAGTTTAAGTTGTAACCTAGAACAAATCATGTTTTTCTTATTAGTTAGCTTGTAATTTGATTTTATCCTAGTTTTGACAGGTGTAACTTAGATCATTGTTAGTTAGTTTACAAAATCTGATTGGTGTCCTTGGTTAACTGTCGGCTTAGTTTACTTGATTCAAAGTTCTAACATTGGTTAGTCTTAGGGTAGTCTTAGGTTAATCCTTAAGTTAATTTTAAGGAAGTACTTATATTTAGTCCTAGTTTGGATAACTTTGAATAATCATAGTTTGTTTAGGCCTGTTGCTCTGCAACGAGCCTAAACTACTATTAAAAAAATCCAAAAAAAAAAAGAAAAACATTCAAAAATATCAAAAACATTCAAAAAAATCTAAAAAGACCCAAAACATACTTGCTAGACTTTTTGACCTTAGTTAGTCCAACTAACCATGGTTAGCACCCTTCTAATCATGGTTAGATTGACCTTGCACTTGACCAACCCGGTCAACTAAACCCTAGCCTCCAGGCTAGACCCTTGACCACCCTATGCACATACACACACACACCTAGCCTTGGCACGGGCTCATGTGCCAGAACTACGCTCGGTCTGATCTCACTTTGTAAGTACGTAGGCAACCCCACTTGGGTTCGACCCTAGCCCATCTAGTTTTCTATCTTTCTTGTATCAGCATTTGATTAAACACTTAGGCATTTTAATTAATTTTGAGATTAAATTGGCTTAAATTTAGAGAGTAGGTAATCATTTACAAAATGGGGGTCCTAGGGTGCCTAACACCTTCTCTGAGACTTAATCGAACCACTTACCCTAATCTCTTATAGACCATTTGCCTTATCCAAATAATCCGGGACCTATCCCTTAGAATTAATAGGTGGCGACTCTTAGTCAAAACACAAATGTGAAAGTGGGTAGGAAAATCCCGTGCTCACAATTTCAATATGTTTTGTCCTAGCATGAAAATAGGGTTTGCCACCATGTATGTCGTACTTACATTATCATAGAAGGCCCATGTTGGAGAGGAGAAATTTTTTTTTTTGGTGTGAGAGAGGAGAAATGAATATTAAGATTTTGAAACAATGTAGCGTATCCAAATCGTGTCAATTGTTGCAGTGCCAAAGGAGCAATACTTAACTTCTTGCTTGATCATGAGACTCTTGGCTTGGCCAAAATATACATAATGACCATTGGAGGAACTTTTGTCATATGGATTTTCGGCTTAGTCAACATTCGAATAAGTAATGAGATCACACGCAGATGCTTTCTTGAAAGAGAACCATCACCGTAATTTTCATGCACCATAAGTACATTTGACAGTGAGGAGATGATTTGGGGTCACCTGCATAAATTGACATACATGATTGAACGCGTAGGTGAATTCTAATCAGGTGAGAGTGAGGTACTGGAGAGCCCCTACAAGTTGGCGATAATTGGAGGGATTAAGTAACGGATCCCATCATAGAGTGAAAGCTTAATTCGCACTCATTGAGAAGTGCGTGAGCATGGATTTTCACCTAACATGTCATATTTCTCAAGGATAGTTTGAGTGATAATATGGCTTTCTTTTGTATGACGAATCTCCGTTCCAAGACAATAGTGAATGTCTCTGGGGTACTTCATATCAAAATAGAAGAAAGTTCAGTAAAAACGAATGAACTAATTAATGTGGAAGAGGATCCGGTGAGGAGGATGTCATCAACATAACAGAGCAAGATAAGTGTGCCATAGGGGTTATGAAGAGTAAACATCAACGGATCAATGCGTGCAATGAAAGCCATGGTCAAGTAGAAAATTATTGAAATGCTAGAACCATGCTCATGGAGATTGCTTTAAATCATACAAAGCCTTATGAAGATGATAAACATTATGCAGATAGTCACGATCAATGAATCCTAGAGCTTTACCATGCATGTAGACTTTATTATCTAGAGAACTGGGAGAACGACATTGCGAACTCTAATTAAAACAGAGCCAAATTATTTGTTACCACAACTGAGAGTTTGGTTATGTTGGTTGACGGCTTGGCTACAAGACTAAAAGTCTCATCGTAGTTGATTCCGAGTTCGGATGGGCAACAGCGCTTGCTGTTGCGCTGTTGCCCATATGTGTCTTATAAAATGGGGGCCACTTACTATTCACATGGGGATCACCAAATGATGGATATGGGGCCCATTTTGCAAGACACATATGAGCAAGCGCTGTTGCCCATCCGAACGCGTTGATTCCATGTTGTTGATTAAAGGCATTAGCCACAGACTGAGCTTTGTAGTGTTTGATGGAACCATCCCCGTTACACCCATTTAACGAGCCAACAATATTATGATGAGAGGGAAGAGGAACAATAGATGACGTCTTGTTCTCCAAAAGGGTGTTAAAATCATCCACCTTTGCATCTTTCCAATGTGTATGGGTGTTTGGTTCCCATGAACACCCGAGGCTTTCGAGTAACATCTTTGAATCTTGTAGGCATGGGATGAACCAAGGTGGGAGCTATAGCTGATGTGGAGGGTTGTGCTAAGAGATCCGCCACCAAGTCAATGGAAGGAGACATGATCAGGAGATTTGGAACCCTAGCTTGAATTTGAATCTTATACCAAGGAAAGGTGTGGAACAATAGTCGAGGGTAAGAGTTTTCAACTCAACTGGGGGGTGGTTGATGAGTATCATTGCTGGTGGTTTGTGGGTTAAGGCAATTTGATATGTGTTACACTATGAGTACTATTTGGTGATGAAGATGACAAAGTACTTTGGGACGGATCTATAGAGCCATATGATTCTCAAGATCCGTATGATTCCCAAGATCCCCAATTAGGATCTGTAGCAAATACGATAGCATCAGAGAAGGATCTTACTGTTTTAAAACCAATGCCGCCAATGAAGAAAGTCAAGGCTGTGACTTACCCTATTCGGTTAAAGAGAGATTCCTGCATATCAAAGATTTCCAATCAATGATAAACATTTTAGAAACTCTTGCTGTAAACCGTGTGCACTCTTCACACTTTAGTATTTGGAAAGTCTTGCTGTAAACCGTGTGTACTCCTCACACCTGCTATAAATCTGTTTTAGTCTCTTTTATAAATATCAATAAATGAGATCTCTTCTCTCATGGTTATTGTAGAGACATTAACTTTATAGGTGCTAGAATTCTTCATGGTATCAGAGCGGGTTGGTCCAACCCTGCTTTTGTGTTATTAGCTTTGGTCTTTATCTTGTTGAATAGCCCTTCCGAGAGGCGGCACCAAGCCACCCGTCCGGCCTAAATTTGTTTTTCTTTCTTGTTCTTTTAGCTTTTAAGGTAGTGGCAGTCTTGCCCATTCAAGTCTGCATCTAACCTTTTTCTCTCTTTTTGTTCTCATCATAAAGATAGAACCGTCCACCTCTCTCTTCTTTCCTTATGCTGGCCGTTACTATGCTTTCCCTTTTAAGCCCTTGTGTTAGAAAATATTGGCATGCAAAAGCTCTCGAAGGACCGAGTAGTGGAGCACTTGATCAAAGACTATATTCTGACGTTGGTTTCCATTAGCCAGCTAGCATATCTTCCAATATGGTAAGAATTTGGGTGTAAGATATATCATAGGTGTGACCCAGTCAAGGTGAGGGTAAGGAAGATTCCGAACACCTTCATGTGGATGCCATATGTTCAACTATTATACAGATGAGGACTACTGATTTTCATTGCTATTTCCATTTGCAGTTGCAACTCTTCTCACTTCGGTCCCTATTCGAAAGAATCTATTATTTCCCCACTTTTATTCTCCATTCATGTTGCCAGCCCATTGCAATCCTTGTTATTGCAATCAGAAACATTGCTAACATACTAGCCGACCAAAGGGGAGCACCAATACACACCACTCTATTACCTCTCTTGAATTCTGGTCCTCATGTTCTCCTTTACAGCTCACTGCCATATTCTTGGTTTGATATTCTTCATGCCGTTGATTCTCTTGTCGAGCTTGATATGGGTCCTAGTAGGGACAATGTTGTTCGTTGCCATTGCTGGGTTCTTGTTGATGTGCAGCTTTCCTACATTTGAAGGAAGTATCCAAAAAAAATTGTTGTTGATCTGTGTAAAAAACCAAAGAGAGAGAGAGAGAGAAGAAAGGCTCTTTTTTTTTTGGCCCATAGTGGCCCATATTAGGACCCGTGTCTCCTTTGGTAGGACCAAAGCCAAGATCACTAGGATCCACTTTTCAGGCCCAAAGAGGCCCTTTTGAAGACCCGTGACCCCTTTGGCAAGACCATAGGCAAGATCACGAATGTCGT